>OY282492.1:9211182-10411182 GCA_958295575.1 Leucania comma | reverse complement strand
ATACGCATGTACGAAACTAATATCTTTAAGTAAAAGAGGCAATGACCTTGAAGGGAGTTGTCGGTCGTTGCATACTAACTACCCACAGTTCATTGGCCTCGATCAGCTGACGTTTACTTAAAGAAATTAATTTCGTACATGCTTAAATTTTCGAGTTAAAAAAAGTGCTTTACTTTACAAATCGATAGGGTCCCAATCAAACGACCCTCCACGGGATTAAAACGACCAAAATTTAACGGTGTATAGCTCCATCTCTTTAATAGTTCAGTTTAGGTCGTAAAGTGGATCGCATTAAGAGCTCGCGGTGGGTCCTCAGTCAGTAGATTCCGAGGATGCAACGAAGACAGCGACTGATGAAGACTTGTCCTTTGTGACCTTCTACGTTTTGCATCTGCACCCGTAGATTTTCGTAACAGTATATTCCCTTTGGAGTGGATATTCTCAATGAAGCGCTGGAGTATGTTGATAGCTATATATACTTTTTTTTTTTTTTTTTTTTGGGTAGGTAAAATCATCCAATGACAAATCCCGCCCTTGGGTGGGGCGGGAAATAGTGTCAGAATTTTACTGACTAAAAACCTACCTTTCCGTTCCTTGCCTTTATCCTGGGGCCTTTGGTGACAGTCTCACATAACCTTTGGCCCCAGTAGGCTTCGGCCCTGCTGGACCCCTACAGTTTGCTGACAACTCCTTGAGGCGCGCGGGAACGGTGCGCGCCGTAGACGACCTGAAGCTATATATACTTGGAAAAACAATTATTCTTTGAGAAGAAAAGAAACGAACAAGAAATAGAAAGGAGAGTTTCAAATGCTTGGAAAAAGTTTTGGAGCTTAAAAAAATAATGAAAAGTGACATGCCGATGAAAATTAAACAAAAAGTCATGGATACCTGCATATTGCCAAGTTTAACTTACGCTAGCCAAACTTGGGAATTCACTCACCAAGCGAAAGCAAAAATCAGGACGTGTCAAAGAGGAATGGAAAGAAGTATGTTAAAAATCAAAAGAATCCAAAAAATACCCTATAACATAATTCGAAAGAAGACAAAAGTTACAGACGCTCTGATTCAATGCAAAAAGCTTAAGTGGCGTTGGGCTGGACACATAGCCAGACTAATAGATAACAGATGGACAGCCAGGATAATATCGTGGAAGGGTCCATCAGGCACCAGAAAGAGAGGTAGACCAGCTGCCCGGTGGACTGACGATATCATACAAGTGGCTGGCAAACAGTGGATGGAGACAGCGAAGAACAGGGTCATTTGGAAATATCTAGAGGAGGCCTTCAGCTTCGAGAACTAGGGGTTCTTACATAAATAGCTAATAGTATAAATATCTATAAATATAAGGAATGGGTATAAGTACATAAATAATACTTACACATACAAATTAGTAATAAGTTGATTTTTGTATTCTCTTGTAAGAAATATAAGGCTTTTTTATTTTATTTTATATTTTTATTTATATTCCCTTTGGATAATTTTCGATCTTCAAGTGGGCGGAGACGCTGGTGGAAGCTTTTTTTATGGTAGGTAAAATTATCCAATGACAGATCCTGCCCTTGAGCGGAGCGGGCAATAGTGTCAGACTCTTACTGACTAAAAACCTACCCCGTTCCTTCGTTGCCTATCGTGCTGGGCGGAGCCTTCCTTTCAGAAGTTAACCCATGACCCCAGCAGGCTTCGACCCTAGCCTGCAGCTAGCAGGTTGGGCCTCTACGGTTTGCGACAGCTCCTTGAGGTGCGCGCGCTGGTGGAAGCTCACGTCTCACGTCATCTTTCTGCCCTTATCCCGTATTTCTTGTGGTCAGCGCAACACGTTTTTACTTCAACTCTGTCCTGTCCCCGTCACGCTATCACCGAATCCCTTTTCTTTCATATCGCTTCTTACACAATCTATCCATTTTTTCTTTGGCTTCCCTCTCCCTTTCCATCCATGGCTGGTCGAAGCTAAAAGAGACTCTAATGAGCTCTAATGACTTGTGATCTTATCACAAGTCATTAGAGCCACCCGGTAACCACTCCGCATCGTCTCGCCTCCTGCAGCTAATATTCTTTAGTGGAGTAGATAGATAGATATATTCTTTATTGTACACCAAAGATAAATTACAATAGGAACTAACTAGTTCACCGGGTGGCTCTAATGAGCTATGACCTTTTAAAATGACTTGTTTTTGTTGCAGTGTCCCTGCGCGCGCTGTACATGTCGGTGGCATCACGAGGAGGCTACGAGGCGGTCTGCCGCCACCAGCTGTGGCGCGCCCTCAGTGCTGACCAGCCCGCCAGGACCAGGAGACACTACGAGAGGTAAGGTGTCACCATCAGCTCATAACAGTCTGTCTCTGTAAGGCCAGAGAGAGCTCTGTTCCTGGTCAGTGTTCACTCCAGGCCTTGGTGGCCTAAAAGCAAGTCAGTGATGAGGATCAAGGCTTCTCCTAAGGCCGTGTTTACGGAGACGCGGCGCGTTGCGCGGTGCGTTGAGCGTTTCGTCGTACATTGCAGCAGCGGTCCGCGTCATCACTCGCGCAAACATAAACATATGGCAATGTACGACGAACCGCCCGACGCACCGCGCAACGCGGCGCGTCTCCTTAATCGAGCACTAAGAGATCAGGTACGTGGGGTCGCTACAAAACTGCCCTGCGGGTTGTATCTCTCTCAGTCTGGCCCCTCACCCTAGGCATGTTACAGCAGCTATTGGAAGTATAGAGAATATATAATAAAAAAGTTTAAATAACATTTAAAAAATAATAATATTAATAGTTTTTTTTTCTCCACAATATAACTCTTAATTGCTAGCCTTATGTCTACGGTAATATATAGGTTGGGCATTATACGAGGGGCGTTCAAAAAGTAATGAGAATAGCTAGGTTAGAAAATTATTATATTTAATATTATTTATTTTTCGACGTAATCACCCTTTAGGTTAATATATTTAGTATATCTGTTTTCTAGAGCCAAAATTCCCTTTATTACAAAATCTTCATTTAGAGCAGGGACGTGCGCACCATAGAAGCAAATAAGCCCGGCTTTTACCTACCACCACCACCATCACCCCACCTAATTAAAATAATAATTTGCATGCATCTATAATAATCTATACTAATATTATAAAGAGGTATGTAAGTTTGTATGTAGTGGGTAATCTCTGGAACTCATGATCCAATTCTAAAAAAAATTACACTGGTAGAAAGCTACATTATTCCTGAGTGCTATAGGCTATAAATTATTTTTATAACATTTACATTAACCGAGCTATCACAATTTTTGTCTTGCAAGTCGGAAAAAAACACCTCATAAAACAGAATTATTTGCGTGCGCTGCCTAGAGAGTTGCTTAAAATTAAAAACAATGTGTGGCAACCTGATTCGTCTTAATTATATCTACAAAAAAGTCCGCGCTACCATATTTCTATCTTTTATATGTTATCTTTTATAATTCTTTATTTGCATTAAAAAGTAATTTTTCGGCATACTTACGTTTGGTTGATTATTTGAGCAACGAAATATTAATTCATGTCACAATAAATTATTTCAGTATCACAAGGACATCATACAGATAAGATTTGCCATTTACAGTATGTCAATTGGTCGTATAGTTTCGGAGATAATATAACATTACTAAAACGCAAAATGCCACTAGCACAACTTTCATTCGTAGAGCTCTAGATCTATCATGCTTTGTGCGGACGTTTTATCCTTTTGCCTATAGCTGACGTTCTGCAAATACGTCATTTGTGAATCGCGGTGTTTTTTTTTATTTATTATTTTTTTTTTCGCGGTGTTAAGATTTTCCGTGGATTGATGACGCTCTCGAATTATTGTGCCCACGTTGTCGTTAGTTTGTGTTCAAATTGTTGCATGTCAGTCTGTTGCTTATTGGTTTCGGTTGTTTCGTTCGTTTGGTTGTTCGTTGATTTGTACTCCTAATCGTAATAATCGGATATATCGTAATTTCGATTAATTTCGTTGTGTGTTTGTACTTCGTTCTATCGTAATATTCGTAATTTCGTTGTACGAATTATAAAGATAATACGATTGTTTTGTTATAAAGGAGGACGGGTCTTGAGTCCCTGATCCCTCTCCCTTTGTTCATAATTGTTTTTAAGTCTGTGTAGTTTGTTCATTTGTTGACTAAGAGCATGCCTAAAAGGAAATCGCAACTATCCCGGCATACATCACAGACAAGAGCAGCTCGAGTACGCCGTACGGAAGAATCTGCCCTTGAAAATGAGCAGCGCCTCTCGAGAAATAGAGAATATATTTCGCAAGCACGCGCTAGAGAATCTAGCTCCGAGCGCTCACAGCGGCTCGCTAGCCAAAATGTGAGAACGTCGCGGGCTCGTGCTCGACAAACTAGCGCTAAACGTGCGCAGCGTCTAGCTGACTTAAGGCAGCATGTCTCTGAAACAAGGGATAGGGAGACTAGCGCTAAGCGCTCACAGCGGCTCGCTAACAAAAATATCATAACATCGCAGGCCCGTGATCAGGATCCGATTCCAAAAAATATTTTACTAATGGGAAGGTACAGTAATGTCGAGTGTAAACTTATGTTAAAACAAGAAATTTTCCGCGGACGAAGTCGCGGGCAGAAGCTAGTTAACATATAATTTTGTTCCAGATTTCTCCTCCCCTTCGAGAACCACGAGCGACGCAACGGCTCCTCCTTCAAGCTAAACGGCAAGATGGACGGCGAGCCGCGCACCATCGCCACCATCGACGTGACCGACTCCCCGCGCCGCGACGACGACAAAGTGCTGCGCACCCCCTCCCCCCCGCCGCGCTGCGCCCGCGCCGAGCCCGACGTCGACTGCGAGACGGGGGAGGTCACCACCAAAGATGACGTTATAGTCAAAAACGCTGAGGAGTTGAACAGGGAGTTCCTAGATTCCTTGCCTAAAGAGGAAAAACCTGTCAAAATATCTGTCAAACCGGTTGAGAAGTTGATTGAGCCCGCCAAGTTTGAGGGCAGTTTGGAGGGCGTCCAGTCGGAGGGAACGAAGGAGGAAATCAGGGATTTTAGTCAGAACTACTTGAGTGATATGCAGAAATTTAGCTTGGGTGAGTTTAATTTTTTACGTGAAAACCATTTACTGTACTGCGGGCCTAAAAAGGTCACATGAGCAATTCATCTAGAGCAAATCATATTCCGAATTCCTTGCAGATCATAAGCAATTCTTCTAATGTTCGTAAAATGGTTGCACAAATTAGTCGAATCATACTCAATTCACTGCATATCAGAATCATATTCCTTGTAAATATTGCCGTATAAAAAATATGATTCATGTTACGATTCTGCTAAATTGGCCTTTTTAGACCTGTAGAACCACTGAAATCTGTGTGGTTCTTTCCTCAAAAGACCATCTCAGACACTAATCTGCATGGTTCTCATGTGATTTGACCATTACATGTTTACTGTATGGCCCTTAAAAGAGACTTTGACCCCTGAGTTTGTTTCGATGTTTCTTCTCAGGGTAGTCAGCTAGGAAACACCGGCCTCATTTAGTTTAAAGTCACAAAAAATTGACGTATGAAAGTGTTATTGAAAACCTAATTGTAAAATAATAGTAATGTTATTATGATATAAAACAGAATCTTCAATCCCGGGCAGCATGTTGAAACGAAGGTTGTTAGGTTTTAATCCCGAACTCAGTGAGGGTTTTATATAATTAATTCCCGAGTACTGTGAGGGAGGCAAATGCGCCAATTTTCAGTGTTCACGCGTAAATTCGTTATAAATTCGTTGTAAACGACCAATAGGCCCGCGTGGTGTATTACGGCCCATTCCCTCTCCTATAGAGGAGGCCTGAGTCCCAGTTGTGGAAAAATAAAAGACTGATTATATAATAATAATTTTCTATAATGTTCACATAAGGCTATCTTGTTCCAAACTAAGCTTAGCTTGTGCTATGATTACTAGACAACTGATAAACATACTTATACACCGTTAAATTTTGATCTTTTTAATTTCACTGTTATTTTTGTAAAGATAAAATTAAAAATGGCAGTGCTGCCGTAATGACGAACATCCAGATAGGATACATTGAATTAACAATACAATGTGTAGTTACATTAGGTTGACAATCCAATGTATCCTATTTGGATGTTCGTCGTTGAGGCAGCGCTGCGTTTTCTTAGAGAATAGCACCACTGTTCTGGATCTAAATTCATTGTTTGTGTTATTTTTCAGGAGGCGAGTCGTTCTCGCCGCGCTCGACGCCGCTCAACGGGCACGCCGCGCCCGCGCCCGCCGACCTTGTAAGTTAACACTGTTATTTCTATATCATACATACAGGGTGGCGCCGACAATACGACAATAAATGTAACTGCATATATCATGTTCTCAGTCTGCATACCAAAATTTATTCGAAAGATCTTCTCAAAGGAGATCTCCAGCTAAGCCTGAAATGAAAAATTATGAACATGTGCATTGTTCCTATACTTACGTAGGGAGCACATACCAGCGAGTCTAAAAAGGTCACATTTAGCAATTCATTTCCTGAATTCCTGTCATACTTACGATCTTTTATCAATTCTGCTAATATTAATAAAGTCATTTTGACCCGTCTGTCAAAAATACTGTCAAATAGATGAATTGCATTGCAGAATCATACCTATACTATGATTTTTTATTAGACGAAGTAAAGTGACAGCAATGGACAATGCCCAACTGTCACACAACCATTGTTATAGCTGTCACTTCGTCTAATAAAAAATCATAGTTTAATATGACTATTGTTTACGTATAACAATATGAACTGCCAATTCGTGACCATTTTGCGATTTCTGACATGATTATATCCGAATGCAAATCTACTAAAGTGGCCTTTTTAGCCTCTCTGGTCTTCGACTCTTCAGCAGAGGCATCAAAACTGAGATCAAAGATGTTACCCAAAAAGCTGGTACTCTAAAGTGGGATTGGGCCGAATATGTCTGCCGCATGTCAGATGTGCTCTGGGCTAAAAGTTCCATTAAACGCAAGGCGACATCGCGACAGACCTAAGTGAAGGTGGAAAGATGAGCTGGATAATTACCGGAGGGATTGGCCCGCAGTGGCCGAGGACAGACGTGTGTGGAAAAGGGAGAGGGGGGCCTTCGCCCAGCTGTGGGGCATAATGGGTTAACTACGGACTTGGATATGCCAATAGGTATTTTTTGTATGGATAGGTCCATGTTTGGCCACTATCTCTCCTGATGGTAAGCGATGTGGCCGACGATGGAGCACGCTTACTCTTGCCTTAAAGACCCCTGGGTTATTATTTAGCTGACAGGAAAACATAATATAATTGGTGTTGTATTTGTTGCAGAAGTCGTCCCGGCCGGCGGGGCGCAGCTCGCTGCGCGCGGTGCGCGTGAAGCCGGCGCGCCCGCACGCGCTGCGGGCTGCTGCCGGCACAAGTGACTACACTATCTATATTTTGACCACGTATAGTACACGGCAGATAAGTTGAACCATCCGCTACGGCTACGCGCAGCTCCTCACCTCGATTGAGACCCGAAAATTGGTTACTGCGCATTCAAGGTCGACCGTCATGATGATTCAACTTTTGTGACGAGGATTATAACTGTTTTTTGGGTCTCATTCGAAGTGGGAGGCTGCGTACAACCATAACAAAAGTTCAACTTATTTGCCGCGTACTATACATGGTTTAAGAGTTAACGGATGAAAGAAGAGAGCGACTGTTTTATACTGTGTAAAGATGAAATGAGTAACGTAATGTTTGTTTCCAGCGCCGCACCCGCTGCGGCCGTCGTCCGTGTCGTCGCCGGCGCTGGGGGGCGCGCCGCCCCCCGCGCCGCACTCGGCCCCGCCCGCCAACAACTTCGGCATCCACCGCCCCCCGCCACCAGGAGACGATGACATCGTGGAGGTAAGTTCATGGACATACTATACTTCAAATCAATTCACATAACTTTACATAGGCACTTATAAAACGCCAGAAGCTAACATACGGGTTCAAATTGGTCGTTTCCTATGGAGAAGAACCGGCTAGAAACTCCATGGTTACTCTTTAAAAAGAAATGACTGATTTTACAATATTTCTAGAGAAAATATTAATAGATATGATGGGACAATGTATACCAGTCAATATTGTACCCAGAAGTACAATAAAAAAAAACCTATACTACTGAGGTGAAGGGTAAAGCACACTTCAGAGCCGAGTTTAAGTTTAAATCGAACAAATATCTAGCTCATATTCCACTGCTATGCCGGGCAAAGTATGCTCTTGACACTTGCTTTGAACAAGTTAGTTGCCAGTGTTACCAAAAATTTGTTAAAAATTGCAATAAATCTTCACACGATTTTTTTTTGTATTCGTCTCATACAACGTGGCGCCGACCATCCAACAATAAATTTAACCTCTCGTAGCTAGTACTCCATAAGAATATTATTATAATACCCATACAACGAACGCGACTTTTTTACCCTTTTTTGCTTGAACACTTGTACGGAACCCTTCGTGCGCGAGTCTGACTCACAATTTAGCGGTTTTTTATCATGCGATGCGCATTAAACTAGTCAGTCTGCAAACTTAAGTCAAAGCAAAGTATTTGCTAACTTAACAATCAAAATCTTTCCACCCGCAGGTCCCCTACAAACCAAAAACCCCAGAAATCATCGACTTGGACGAGTACCCGGAGAGCCCTCAGGCGGTAAAGAAAAAGAAGCTCGACATCCTGAAGCAGCGCGGCCTGGAGGTGACCGCTCTACCGCCCCCCTGGCCCGCCCCTCTCGCCGCCGCCCCCCTCGCCGCGCCGCCGCCCCTCATGCTCAACCCCGCGCTGCAGCACCAGATCATGACGCAGGCACAGCTCTTCCAGATGTACAACATCATCCCGCAGAGCTACGCGAACGGCGTCCAGCCGCCTAAAGTCATTCAGGCGTCTTCTATCTTCGGTTCTTCGGGGCCGGAGAAGACAGTGTACGGCAATCCTAAGGACCCATTCATGCCTCCTCCCCACGTGCTGCACGGTGCGCCGCTGAAGCCTCTGAAGTCTGCGCCCCCTCCGCCGCTTCCTCAAGACATCCTCGATCTCACATGCAAGTCCTCCAGCCCACCTCCGCAGAAACCCGCCGTCGAGATAGTCAGAGTGCCTCCCTCTCCCTCCCCTACAGCACAGAACCTAACAAAGAACTACACTCTAGTCGACGGGAAAGCGGTTGTCGGCTCGAATTTAGAAATAACTTTAGTCAATAAAGCTGCAAGTCCTGGCAAGAACCGGCCTCCGCAGAAGAGATCCAGCAACGGCAAGTTCATGTCGGCGAAAACTCCGACCCCGCCTAAAGACTCCTACCCGAAGTACGCCTCGCCCAGCTCAGCACAGAAGAAACCACCCATCAACATCCCCAACTACCAGATCAGGGAAGATTCGTCGCCAACACAAAGCCAGGTCCTTCAAAACGCGATGAAGAACCAAAATCTAGCTCAAATAATGGATTTGCAGAAGAGCTCAGTTCCTATGAGCTCGTTCATGGATCCCTACGTGGCGTTGTACAGCAGCCTGGCGGGGCAGATGGACCAGAGGCAGCTGGCCATGTACCGGGACCTGATGACCAACCAGTTCCGCTACCCCGGCGGCCTGATGAATCTGGGCGTCGCCACTCCCACAACGAAGAATTAGATTCTAGTCTTTGGTTACTTGTGATATACAGTTTAATGGTGGCTTACAGTTCTTTATTGATGACGAAAGTGACGAAAGTATTCGCTATTTTGGGGAATTGATTGTGTAATTTTTGTATACGATTATTAATTTTAGTATGAACGCAGCGAAAGGGCTGATTTCGAATTGGGAATGTGTCAAACTGTAAGTTTGACAGTTAAGTTTTTGGCGGGAGTTTTCGAGTGGCTGTTTTAATTGTTTGCAAATTGATTCCTAGTGGATATTGTGATTTAAAATTGGTATAGATTTGTATCTCAAGTGTCTGCGCAACTGGACAATATGTGGAATCATTGAAACAGGCGCCTTCTCGGTAACATGGAGCTGACAATGTTATTGCAGTGTTGACTACCTCAGCGAAGCTTGCCGAGAAGGTTGACTCGATAATACAAAGAGACTGTATTCTGTATCAAAAACTAAATACTTTGTAATATTGACACTGACTAAATGCACAAACAGTGCGAAGCAAAAAAAAAAAAAAAACAGCACGCTTTTATAAATTAAAAAATGGCGATGAGTGATTGTCAAACGACTGAGAGTGAGTTGAAAAGGACTAAATAGGATTGTCAGAGATGCTAAGGTGTTAAGAAATACCTATAGCATAACAGGGCTAATACCAAAACGGCTGTAGGAAAGTCTAGAATGGCTCTAGAAGATTAAAACACATCTATACCATGATTTTTAATTAGACGAACCAAAGTGACAGCAGTGGACAAACTGTCAAATAACAATGCTCAACTGTCAAACAACCATTGTTATAGCTGTCACTTTTGTCAATCTAATAAAAAATCACAGTATAGGAGACTCCTCAAAGGTCCTATACTCCATTCCTAGTAACATTAGACATTTAAACAAACTTGTTTTACTGTTCGTTCAACCGATTTTGACTTTTATTGCGTTTGTGGAAGATAAATGCAGGCTGCAGTAAATATTTGGTATTGTAACCGCTTTTTTGTTTTTAATGCCCTCCTTAAACCTCGATAGCGATCTCTCGCGCCGGGTCTTGGTACAGGCTATGCTCTGGAGCGAGGAGGAGTGGCAGGCGGTCGCCTCCTTCTGCGAAGCAGTAATGCTAGCAGAGGAGGCCGACCGCATCAGGCAACGGCGCTCAAACCGCCGCCGCCGCCGGGATTCCGATCTCGATTTCCAGGCACCGTAGGCACGGGCTAGCGGACGGCGGGCAATGGGTAACTAGCCGTCCGACCGTCTGGACCAAACCCAAGTTGGCGACGGCGCGTAGTATTCCACGCGCACCTTAACTGGGGCCATGGGTAGTGAAAGTGAATCCTGGGGCCCTGGAACGAAAGCAACGAAAGAACAGAAGTGGGTTTTTAGTCAGTAAAATTCTGTAACTTTCTCCCGCCCCGCCCAAGGGCGCGAAAATGTCATTGGATGACCCCACCTACAAAAATAACCCTGAAATCTACGGAACAGAAAAAAAATAAAAATCGGTTGAAAGGACACAGTGAAATTTGTTGCTTTAAATATTTAATGTTATTGAGTATGGCATGTAGGGACTACTATAAAACCCAGAGCCGTCTCAAATTGTTAAATATGTACTTTTTTATACGGCAACATTTACAAGGAATATGATCCTGATATGCGGTGAATTGAGTATGATTCGACTAATTTGTGCAACCATTTTACGAACATTAGAAGAATTGCTTATGATCTGCTAGGAATTCGGAATATGATTTGCTCTACATGAATTGCTCATGTGACGTTTTTAGGCCCGCTGGACTCAGACGGAATCAATATTGATGGGGGACTGTAACATTAAAGAAAAAAAAGGAACTAAGCCACCAAAATGATCTCCGGGGATTGATTTATTTTAATTATATTGAAAAAAAATTATGGGAACAATTAAAAATATTGTTTCTAAATGAAAAATATAAAAATGTTGTAAATATTCGTTTGTAAGTAATTATTATTATTAAATAATTGTCGATAGCTATTATTAATATTGCAATGTTTTAATTTGAGTGGGTAGTGACTATTATTTTCTGTTTGTACACCGTTAAATTTTGATCGTTTTAATCCCGTGGAGGGTCGATTCGGTACATGAAACATTATCGATTTGTAAAGATAAAAGTAAAAAATAAAGTACAAAAAATAAAGTAAAGCATGTACGAAATAATTTTCTTTAAGTAAACGAGTCAATGACCTTGTTGGTAACTGTCGGTCGTTGCGTACTAACTACCTACAGTTCATTGGCCTCGCTCAGCTGACGTTTACTTAAGAAATTAATTTCGTACATGCGTGAATTAATTCGAGGTTGAAAAAAAAATTTTTTTTTCGTTTTTATCTCTACAAATCGAGTGTTTCATGTACCGAATCGACCTCCGCGGGATTAAAACGACCAAAATTTAACGGTGTATATGTTTTAACTATGGAACGTGACTTTTAAGCAAAAATTTGTATTTTATTCGCGGAGTTCTTTTAAAAGATTTTAACTTGATTTTGTTAATATTTACGGCTGATTAGATGACCAATTTGAAAATAATTGTTTTTTTTTGTTATTAAATAAAAATTTACCTTTTATTATAAATTTCATCCGATTCTGTCCAGCAGTTTCTGGGATGATAATAAACAAGTCGACACGACTACACACTTGTAACTATAAAATATTTTTGTTCTAACTGTTAGCTGAATTTGTAGTTTTAATACATTCTTCTTACAAAACATCTGATTGACGTCAGGATTTCAAGGTTTGGATACGGATGGGTGTGCAAGAACACGTTTTAGATTAAAAAAAAACTTAGATTTGGTATCTCGAAACGTATAAACAATTAAAACTGTATTTGATAAAGAATTCATATTTGTGATACTTTTAAAATTTTGTTACTTAAAAACCAACTTAAAATACACTACAATATAGTTGATATTCAAATTGGCGACGATTGTTTGAAATTATCTCGAATTTTAATTCAATTATAAAAATATAATGACACTTTATATTGTTCAAGTTACCAACAAACAATCCTGATGTAATTCGGATGTTTGACAATTGGAAACAACTTTTGGATATATTGAAACCACTTGAAAATAGGTAACCGGTAGTGTCCTTTAGTAGCGTAATACCAAAGTTTAAATTTATATCTTGAAGGGAATAGTAATTATGTAATCCACGCCTGTTCGAAATATACAGGGTGTTTGGCAGAAAGTTGAAAAAAAAATGATGGGTAGGTGGGGTCATCTGCTACTTACTAAGCCCTAATTAATTTGGCCCTGGCCATCTAGTTATTAATTTTTTGCTTTCTTCAATTTCACCACTTTCTTAACTTTTAAAGTGTATTTTTTATTAAAAATGGGTAAAACAGGTAGATTAAAAAAAGAAAACTAAATATTGCCTGTTTTACCCATTTTTAATAAAAAATACACTTTAAAGTTAAGAAAGTGGTGAAACTAGAAGAAAGCAAAAAAACACAAAAAAATTAATACCTAGATGGCCAGGGCCAAATAAATTAGGGCTGAGTAAGTAGCAGTTGACCCCCACCTATCCACCATTTTCGTACGTTCAACGTTCTGCCAAACGGCAATCTGTGTAATGCAGGTATTCCATACAATACCCAGCCAGTAATGTGTATAAAAGACGAGAACAGGGAAGGAGGTGATGTAATTTTAGGGCACCCCGACACGGACAGGTTAGGTTAGGGTAATTTTTTTTTATCACCACCTGAAAATAAAAGCCTCACTGTATAGAATAACGGATTATATAGATAGCAGGTAACATGTTATATATAAAAATAAATAGCTGTTCGTTGGTCTCGCTAAAACTCGAGAACGGCTGGACTGATTTGGCCACTTGGTCTTGAAATATTCCTGATACTCCAGGAAAGGTTTAAAAGGTGAGAAAATATGGAAAAATTTTGAAAAAGAAAAAACCGACTATTGGGCGGTACGAACTTTGCCGGGCTATAGCTTGTATAATAATCTAATATTCCATAACTTTAACACAACGCCGTCTAGTCCCAAACTAAACACAGCTTGTGCTATGAGTACTAGACAACTGATACAAAAATTTCTAAATACATACATATAGGTCAATTACACCCAGACACAACAAATGATCGTGTTCATCACACAAACATTTGTCCTGGGTGGGAATCGAACCCACGACCTCCGGCATAGCAGTCAGGGCCACTAACTACTAGACCAATAGGCCAGTCAAACTAGTTAATTTTGACCAGTTTTCACTAAGTCCCATGAAACAAGCTTTCATACAGAAATCCAGAATTTAAGTCACTTTCTCTGAGCCAGCAAAAACACTGCCCGACCCGGGAATCAAATTCAGAACTAATCGAGTGGTTTGAATAATAAAAAAGTTGTTTCCAGATAAATGGTTCCCGTATAGAATAATGATTGTCTTCGCAATTTGTAAATATAGGATAATGTTGCAATGTTTGTGCGAGCGCCGTACAAAATAAAATTATTAAAATTTTATGCTTTTTGTATTATTTACTAATTGCTTCTGTTAGCCGCTTTGCCCTTAATACCTCGGCGTTACATTGGACAGAGCTTTAACTTTCAGGGCTGAAACTGCGTAAATATATATTAAATTCTCCATCGACACGACTACATGCACACCGTTAAAGTTGAACTAGCGACATTGCGTGGGTAATAAACCGGTTGCTACGACGGGGACCGTCTGCGTGAACACACGCTCTTTGTCAGGCCACGGGTGTCCTTTTCGCAGTTTCGGCCCTCAATGTACAGACGGCACATCAACCTACCTCAATCTGTCAAGTTTCTTTAATAGATTTTCAACCTTATCACAATACTGGAAGGTTAATGTTCGATTGGAAAAATTTGACAGATTGGGGTAGATTGACGTGCTGGCGTCTGTACACTGCCACAACACCAAGCAGAAGAAATGGCCTGCTAAGGAGTCTTATCTCTAGTTACTGGGGAGCAGCACCTGATGTTCTGCGCACAACCGGCATGTCCCTCAGCTTCTCTGCCGGAGAACTTGCATGTCCTGTGGCACCGATCTGCTCATACGTACAAACCAAGTCGACATCGCCCTAAACGAGACGTGGCGAATAATATCGGGCTGCTTGAAACCAACTCCGCTCAAGCTCTACTCGTTGGCTGGGATCGCGCCACCTGTAGTCGGTAGGAATGTCGCATGTGGACTTGAAAAACGCTATCAGTTTCCTAGACAACCTCTTTGTAAAACACAGCAGCTCCGGGTAGACTTAAAAATGTTTTTTTTTGGTGCACGCAGGCCATTTGGGACCGACCGTCCACGGTGAGACATAAGTTGTGGGAAAAACACACTATTCCTCACCGGCCAACTTCGTTCAACATCAGGTCCCCTAGCCAAGTTACAATCGTTTCGTTCAGCGTGAACGCTTGGAGTTTGCCTCGCCCCAATTCTTTTCTTCAGACATCATTACAACAAAGGAATTGGGGGCGTGGCCAACGGTTCACGCTAAACGAAACGACTGTAACTTGGCTTGGGGAGGGGACATCTGAGACCTATATGGAAAGCGATAAGAAGACTACGCATCCAAGTAGGCCGAGGCCATCATAACCTGGCAAAATCGTGTTATAGACTCCTCCAAGCTGCGACACCGTGCCCAATGCGAATGCGGTGCTCCTGGGGGCTTACTCTCTAATTCCAATCGACATTGCGTTACCTTTTTGGGAAACTAAGTAAAATGGGGATTGGGCTTGGCGTGTGGTCACGCAATTTTAAACCAATTTGGCGCTAGCATCGAATTTAAGAGTACGTAACGTCACAATTCCAATGTCGACCGATCGGAATTAAATTCGAGAGTAAGCCCCCAGACCAGACGATGGCGGGCATGATCGGGCAGTTACCCAGACCCGACACGACACCCGTTTGGTCGGAGGATCCTCCTATTTCAACGGGTTTCAATTTGTCTGCGAAACTTGACGATTGAATTTTTATTATATCGAACACGGTGTGTCGATAATTCAGTTGTACGATGTTTTATGCCGTCGATGCTTTATTGGCGCGATGTAACGTGTTTGAGCGAAAAATCTTACAGCGATTGCTCATTAGTTCGATAGTAAGACAGTTCAAAACGCCTACTGTTCCGTGACATACAGTGCTCGGCCACACTGGCAGCGCGGGTGCGGAGCGGCTATCACTAAGGCCGTGTTTACGGAGACGCAGCGCGTTGAGCGGTTCGTCGTACATTGCAGCAGCGGGCCGCGTCATCACTCGCGCAAACACAAAACTAAGGCAATGTACGACAGACCGCCCGACGTGGCGTCTCCGTAATCGGGAACTTACACAAGAATTTCCTTTGAATGGCCACAGCGGCACGCGGGCGCGGAAAGCGGCGCGGACTGCACAACGCGGACGCGCGCGGGCAACTCACGCCATAAGCGTCTATTACACCACTCGATATTCCGCACAAGTTACACAGACTGTCATAAAGTTTACTTCCGAGTAAGACAGTCTGACCCTTATTATTATTACTCTACGCGACGTCGACAAAACCGGTCTGAATATCAAGTGGTGTATTAGAACCTAAGTGGTGGGCGGTCACCGGCAACACTTTGAAACAGGATATAGCAACCTCCGCTCCCCGCACCGCGCTGCCAGTGTGGCCGAGCACTTTAATAAAGTTATTAAGGCAATAGATTCCCTTTATTTAAAAAGAAATATATAATTCCTAGTTCATAATTTACATCAATATACATTTTTGAGTGTTGAGGGTATCAGGCTAAGGCGCAAGCGCGAAGCTAAGCTATTATGCTTTTTTGCATGCGTCTATAATTCAAAATAAAGCTTAACAAAGATATATAGGACAAATAGGGAAACGTTTGCGGGACTAAACAGCCTATTTTTCATACCTTTAAAACATATTTAGCTTCTGTCTTACGAGTAGGTACTACGTCACGTTCAAACCCAGCCAGGTGCATTACTAAGTATAATTTAATTCATCACCACTGCTCTAAAAACGGTGAAGGTAAACATGATGAGGCAACTGACATGTCCTAGAACTGAAAATTTGAAGACGTGAGATCCATTAACCCGCTCAGGAGTATGTTGCCTTGGGGATAATTCTCTACTTTCACGCCTGTGGAACAGCTTGGCCCATATACAAAAAAAAACCATCAAGCAATCAACATCATCTCAAACTAAAATCCATCGAGCCGTTCAGGTCGCAGAGCGTGCCAAACATTTGAATTTGGCGCTAAAAATCCGCCATTTTGTTTTTTTTTTTTTATTTTGATATACCCAGTGTCACTCTCACAGTAAATACGAATCTAACGACACCTCTCAAGCTAAAATCCATCGAGCCGTTCAGGCTGCAGAGCGTGCCAAACAATTATACATACATACATGCATACATACATACATACATACTCTCGAAAAAAAACATAACCCTCCTTCTGGCGCAGTCGGGTAAAAAATTGTTGTCCTTCGGATCTTTACTTATTGGAGCAGTAAGTAAAGACGCGGGGGCTACAAAACTCTCAAAACATGTTATAAGTTATAATATCAACGATTTTTAAATATTAAAGGCCCTGATCAACTGGCGAGTAAAACCGCGGATCATTGCAATACGAACGAAGAGCCTGGCTCGCGGCTCGTCGTGTTTGCTTCATTTTCTACTCGGCTCGTCGTTCAAAATTGTTTTACTCGCTAGTCTCGACGAACCGCGAGTAAAACCGACGTTCAACGACGACGTTCGACCAATTTAGATAAGAACTACATGGAGATACAACACAAATTTACATCATTGTATTATTTACTTACCTAATTAGTTGCACTTTTCGCCATAAAACTTAATTCACAATGCAAAACCACCACCGTCGGAAATACAGCATTTGAATACCGTAATTAGAGACACAATAGAAAGATAATAGGTGTGCGATCGCCGGCGTTCGCTTGGGGCTTGAGTAACTACATCTATTAAATTGTGGGTATACTTACACAACATTCTCCACACATAACATTTATGGTAGTCACACACGCTCCAGTATACTTGCGCAAATTAAGACTTGCACAAGTATACTGAAACGTATGTTGGAAGATACTTGCACAAGTTTCAGTACACTTGTGCAAGACTTAACTTGCGCAAGTATAATGGAACGTGTGGCTACCATTACACTACATATATCACACACACAGCACTTCTACCACAAATTCAACGTCCGTATGCTACACAGGGACCCAGCAGAATCCCAGCGTCAGGCATACTTGCCTGACGCAAGCTGAGTTGCGCTCCCCTTGATGCAGGCGTGAAGCGCACACCGCACTATGCTATTAATTTCTTTGTTTGTCTCACAAAACAAAGTACCTACCCTCGTTTTATGTGTTTAATGTAGGTACCCGTAACATTGATGTCTGCGATTGTTTATTTTTTTTGTTTTTTGTTAATTTGAGTGCTTTGTTTTGTAATTTTATTTTGCTGTGTGTACCAAATAAATGTTATATAGATATATATATTTACAGAGATCTAAAACCCGTTTTACACATTATTTGTTTTTTAAGTAAACCGAGTTAATGACCTTGTAGGTAGTTGTCGGTCGTTGCGTGCTAACTACCCATTAAATTTTGATCGTTTTACTCCCGCGGAGGGTCGATTGTAAACACTATCGATTAGTAAAGATAAAAATGAAAAATAAAGTACTTTTTTTACAAACTCGAATTAATTCACGCATGTACGAAATTAATTTTTTAAGTAAACGTCAGCTGAACAAGGCCAACGAACTGTAGGTAGTTAGTACGCAACGACCGACAGCTACCTGTTAAGTCATTGACTCGTTTACTTAAAAAGAAATTAATTTCGTACATGCGTATAATATTAATTCGAGTTTTAGAAAAAAAGTACTTTATTTTTTAATTTTATCTTTACAAATCAATAGTGTTTCATGTACCGTATCGACCCTCCACGGGATTAATACGACCAAAATTTAACGGTGTTTATATACAGTCGAACTTACTTCCTCTTTTTCGAAGTCGGTTAAAAATCTTAATAACATTATTACAGTCTATTCACGTTAAGAAAATAGTGACGTCATCAAAAGCTGTGAGCAGGCGCGTAAACTGAGCGTATAATAAGGAACACACGTCTATAAAGCTACGCATATGTATGAGTATATATAAAACCACTGAAATCTTTGCAAAAGAGTTTATTTTTATTCCTTATTTTCTACCTGTTTAGGTACTTAACTAAATGTAAACAATCTTCACTAAACATACTATAATATGCATTACAAAATCTAAGTACCGTCTTTGTACCCTTAATAGAAGAGCGGAATTATCTACCACAAGCATATTTTTATTCTTCTTCTTCTTTTCGAATCGATGGTAAACTCGTTAAATTATTTGGGCCCAGTAGTTGCCACGTTAACTGCAGCATCGGTGGCACCCATTAAGTCCTCCAAAGTGCAGGTGTAAGGGCACCTGGGACATTCCAACATGTGGGTCATGTTTTGAACAGCACCGCACTCGCATTGAGTATCCGACGGGTCTATAAAAGGTAGTTCCTAATATTGTTTATTGTACTAACTTAAGTGGATGAAATAAACATTTTGGATTTTTAATTTTGATGTCTTTTATCTTAAAAAAAATCTAAAAATGTTTACAATTAGCTATTTACCTAAACTGATGTTAGGTAATTAACTAAATTTAAATAATCTTTGTATGTCTTCTATAAGATAAAAAAAAAAAATACATAGTAAGATTGTTTACGTAGTTAAGTACGGTCCGGGGTCAAAAGTGCAGTAGCACTCTAACAATGCTAAACTGTCTAAAATTTCTTTGTAGTAGAAGTCCAGTGTTCTGCAACTAGTTTATTTAATATTTTAGATTCTATGCTACAAATTAAATCGGTCATGATCCTTTGACCGTCTTTTACGAAGAAATTTTACACACTTTAGTATCGGTAGAGTGGAACTGCACTTTTGAGCCCTGACTGTACCTAAACAGATGGAGTATAGATAATATCACACAGCGCTAGTCTAGGCGAGGTCGGGCGCCCACAGCTTGAACGTTCTGTCATACGAGCTGGTCGCGATGTACTTGTTGTCGAATGAGATGTCTGCGCTCATCACCTGCAACAATATGACATGTATTTTAACAGGTTTATATTACGCGGCAAATAAGTTGAACTAAAATGGTCGTCATTGCTATGGTTTCACGCAGCCACCCGCTGTGGCGCACGTCGATTTAGAACCGAATATCTGTTACTGCGCATTGAAGGTCGATCGCCATTTTGGTTCAACTTATCCTTCTAGTCTAACCGGATGCGGATGAGTATTAGTGTTTTACATGGAGCGACTGCTTATATCATGTCTACAACACAGTATAATCCTCGGTATTCAAGTTGAACCAACATGGCGGTCAACCTTGAATGCGCAGTAGCTGATTTTCGGGTCTCAATCGAAATGCGCGTAACCGGAGCAACGGGTTCAACTTATTTGCCGCGTACTATAAGTGGTTAACAAGATATCCCGAGATTCGAAGAGTCAATGCAGCTCTGGAGCAACATAACTTGGAGCTGTGTAGTATACAACCTTATTTTTAGTATATTCATACACCGTTAAATTTTGCTTCATTTTTTAATTTTATCTTTACAAATCGATAGTGTTTCATATACCGAATCGACCCTCCAAGGGATTAAAACGACCAAAATTTTACGGTGTATATTGAATTTCTTCATATATCTCTTCTGAACGTCCTTATACCTGAAGAACTGGGGCCCAAGTCTTCTATTTTTGTAAATTCAACATTCCAACTCGATTCCATTGTCATTTAGTAAAAGTTCTTAATCTGCTAAATCATAATGGTCGATCATTGGTCGGTTATTGGTCTCGTAAACGAATGGTGGAAGAATGACTTTGTCGTATTCAGACAAATCTAATGGTAAGTCACTAATCAAAGGAACCGACAAAATTTTAGCAGATTACCCCATATGTCAGAAATTCATTTGTCAATACGTACGAGATTAACATTTCTTTTAATGGTGTGTCAGTGACTGACTATTGGAAAGTCATAATGACGCCATTATATTAGTAGATTACCAAACTTGTCAAAATCAAAATGATAGACGATTCTGACACTATAAATATATGTAATATATATGTAATAGCAGACTTAAGGCCCTGGTCGCCTTTGTCTGCGCATACCATCCTTGAGTTCCTAAACATAATGATGTAGAGGTTACCTTGTTGTCGTGCCCGGAGAGCGCGCGCAGCGGGTGCCAGGCGGGGTTGGACCACAGCTTGGCGCTCTTGTCGTACGACGACGTCAGCAGGAAGTGCCCGTGGCTCTTCTGGTAGCGCACGTCTGATACAACGTAATATTAATTGGTTATAAATAAAAATAGTACATTTTGATACAAGTGCAGAAAGTTTGTGACTGCAGCCCTCGGCTCCATAAAACACTCGCCTACGGCTCCTGCGAATTCTGCCTGGGTCGTAATGACAATATGGCGCGAGTTCGACTCACACTTAACAGGTTTTTAAAATCATTAATTCTATTTTAAACTACACTAAACACTTACCACTTAAAAGGTGTGTATGTGCTGGTATCGTGTATAGAACTGACCGTCTCCTCAGATCCCAAATCTTGGCCTGAAACAAAAATATTCCATAAATCATAATAATAATATTCGACAACTTTCACACAACGCCATCTAGTCCCAAACTAAGCAGAGCTTGTGTTATGAGTACTAGACAAATAGTAAACATACTAAATATATTTTTAAATCATGTATATCAGAGTCGCTTCCCGCTGTCTGTCCCTATGTATGCTTAGATCTTTAAAACTACGCAACGAATTTTGATGCGGTTTTTTTTTAATAGAGTGATTCAAGAGGAAGGTTTATATGTATAATATATTTAATACCACCATTGCACCCACCCGTGCGAAGCTGGGGCGGGTCGCTAGTTATAGATAAATTACACCCAGGCAAAGGCAACGAAGGAACGGGGTGGGTTTTTAGTCAGTAAGAGTCTGACACTATCTCCTAGAGTCCTCCTAGAGTGCACCCGTGTTTGCGCACACAGGTGCACTCTCTGTTCGGAGCACTCTTGGTCGGGAGGATTATTCGGCTGAATCCAAGTGGTAGCTGACCCTACTGTAGTTGGTAAAATATCAGAAGAATGTGACGGTATGAATGTATGTATATGTGTTCACGGCAGCGAGCTGGTGCAGCAACATGATGCAGGGCCTCGTGTGCCGTGTTACCTGGTGGTCGGCGGCGGCGGTGGCGAGCTGGTGGCCGGCGGGGGCCCAGTCGGCGCCCAGCACGGCGCCCAGGTGCCCCTCCAGGAACATGACGCAGCGGCCCGTGCGTAGGTCCCACACGCGTCCGAACGCGTCCATGCCGCTGTGGGGGACAAGAGAAGCACATAAAAAAGAATTGTGATGTCGTGGGAGATTTGATAAGAGAAATTAACCAATATGGATGCGGCATTCTACTCTGCATGCCTCTCACTCTCTATCTTCTTCATTCAAAAGGCGGGGGACGGAAGCAGGAAACACAAGGAATTATTAAAAAAATAATATTTAGAAGCATTAATGGGCAGTTATAAACTAATTCTTACCCAGTAACAGCCAGCGAACCGTCTCCTTGGAAGGCCACGCAGTACACCGCCTTCGCGTGGCCCTCCTGATGCAGCACCTCCGTCGCTGAAACGTAACACAACATCATGACTGTTCACCGCGTCAGATGACGCTGAGGTGCACCTGGAGTTACTGGAGGAACACCCACAACTAAGAGCTTTTTGACTGGGCTGTTGGTCTAGTCACTAGACCAACAGTCCAGTCACAGCAGCATAGCAGTCAGGGCCACCAGCCACCAGACTCTAGTGGCTGGTGGCCTTGACTGCTATGCCAGTGCTCGTGGGTTCGATCCACACCCAGGACAAAAGTTTGTGTGATGAGCACGATCATTTGTTCTGTGTCTGGGTGTTATTTATCTATAGTATGTATATATTTAGAAATATACAACATTATTTTCAGCATATGCGAAACCTGAATACAGTTTGTTCAGAATCAGTAACTGAATCGATTCCAATCATTTTTACACCATGTTATATTTTTTCCCAAAAATATTTAAAAAAGGTCATTAGTCGGACACCACCGAGACTAAGTACACAAGTCACGGCAGGTCATAGCGGGCATTAGACACCAGCGCACATCTGGGTGAGGGAGCAAAACTCCTCAGTAGTCAGGATGGCTCGGTGACCATGTGTTTGTACAGGTAACATAAAAAGCTTATAACTTAGTGATTTTTCATGACACAGCCAGTTATGAAATCTTGTAAATAAATTCTTTACATAAAAATACTAGATACATGTTTCGGGTTTCGCATTATATACTAAAAATAAGGTTGTATTGTTGTTTATCAGTTGTCTAGTATTCATAGCAAAAGTTCTGCTTAGTTTAGGACTAGATGGTGTTGTATGAAAGTAGTGGAATATATATGTCAGCTCGACCAGTAAGGTTATAGTCAGATCATTTACCAGGTGGGCCTATGTGGGTATCGCATATATGCGTCTTCACTCTGCGATGGCCTGGCTGAGAGTGTCCGCTGTACTCGGCGGATTTCCCCCCTCCAAGCTCGTAGCAAAACGCATACGCCTGACTCTGTCAAGCGTGCCACCTCTAGGTCTTCTGACAAGGCACGCCATCTAGTGGCGTACAGTTACGCTACTAGATGGCGTGCCTTGTTTTGCTGTCAACAAATCAATCCCGGAACCGTCATGTAAATATTATGTAGTATGAATACTGACCAGTTTGCAAGTCCCACAGCCTCCAGGAGTGGTCGAAGACGGCCGCGGCGAGCATGCGGCCGGACGGGTGGAACTCCACGCGCGACACGCGCGCGGGACTGTGCCCCGGCAGGGAGGCCAGCGGCTTCTCACTGCGGGACATACACACATCACCCTGGACATAACGCTTACGTGCTCCTAATCGCGAACTACACCGAGTCCTCGGCCACAGCGGCAGCGCGGGTGCGGGGCGGGCGCGGCGCGGCAATCACTAACACAAGAACTTCCTTTGAGTGGGCACAGCGGCATGCGGGCGCGGGAAGCGGCGCGGACTGGACAACGCGGGTCGCGTGCGGGGATCTCGCCATACAGAGTTCATACAAGTGGGCACAGTGGGCACGCGGGCGGTGAGCGGAAACACGTGCGGGAGCGGTGATCTTAGTCTGATTTTAACTGTATTTACAGTTTTTACAGTTAATTGTACATCATCGACAGTGAATCAAAAAAATAACTTGCTTTATTTTTAGATTTAGATAAATTTTGAAACAGGTTATGGCTACCGCCGCTGCCAGCACCGCGCTGCCACTGTGGTCGAGCACTGATAGAGCGAGAACCCGTGTCTGCCAGACTTTCAATAAAATGGTATTGAAAATGTATGAACAACCGAATGGGGCCATTCAAGTATTACGTACGCACTACAGGGGGGTGGAGGGAGGATCTTTGCTTTGCTGATTTTTGATGACATGGGGGATGGGAGGGTCTAGATTGAGATTACGTCAGCAGTGCAAATTTTGTTTTAGTTTTTTAAGAGAACGATGTCTATGTTTCATAATTACAAGAAAGTGAACTGAGACACATCACTAATCAGCATCTAATGTCATTGAAGACTAATTAAGGTCACAGCTCATTAGAGCCACCCGGCACCCACTCCGCACCGCCTCGCCTCCTGCTGCTAGTATTCTTTAAATGGGCTTGCATGAGCATGCGCTCACTACAACAACTTACGACCGAGGCAATACGGTGACGCTACGGGGTGGAGGCGAGGCGGTGCGGAATAAGTGCCGGGTGGCTCTGATGAGCTGTCACCTTTCGAGTCATGGATTCGTGTGTCATGGTCTGAGAACTGTTCATTTGAATTAATAATGTCAAAATTTTAAATTAAATTTAGTAGTAAATATTTATTTTTTCTAGACTTACAACTACTGCTCATAAATTATTAACCAAACTAACACATTGACAAATGCAAGCATGGAGCCCAATTGAGAGCTTTGCTGATTTTTGCTGACGAGGAAGGGGGCTTAACATTTGCAAAAAAACAATAATAATCAAACAAAAATCGTTTTTTCTTTATTTTCTTGACGTTTTACAAACCTGCGAAAGTTCCACAGATGTACGGTTCCGTCGTAGGCGCAGGAGGCCATGGTGCACGCTTCTGAACCTTCCGTCACTTCTGACGTGTCCATGGCGGACAGGCCGCCCTCAGGGTTCGAGTCCTCTTTCTCTTCTGATAGCTGAAAACGAACGACTTTCGTTTGACAAAATATATAGGGTGACTAGTAATTAGTGAACAATACTTAAACACGTGATTGTAGTCATTATAACAAACAACTTTTACTATGGGACCAAACCTGAAATCGCGAAAAAAATTCTGCTGGTCAGTATATTTGTGTTCGCCTCAAAGTGTACTGAACTTGGCTGATGTTTGCGCGATTTCAGGTTTGCTTCCATAGTAAAAGTTGTTTGTTATTATGAATACAATCACGTGTTTGAGTATCGTTCACTAATTATCAGTCACCCTATATTTGTATTTTGAGCTTGAGCCCCATTTTTTACGCTATAGTGAATATGCTTTAAGCGCAAGTTTTTTATATGCGTTCCTTACATAAGAACCTTTCTTTGCCGTCTTCCACCACCCTAAGCTCTTTTTCCTCACCCCGTGTCGTTTTCCACCCACCCTTTGCTGTCTTTCACCGCCCTATGTTGTCTTCACTCACACCAATTCATCTTCCCTCCACCCCTTGCCGGCTTTCCAGTCCCATGCTGTCTTCGGACCCCTCTCCGTCTCCCACCACCCCATGTTGTCTTCCCCTCTCTCTTCACCGCCTTCCCCCATCTTATGCCGTCTTTCCCCCCTGTTGCCGTCTTCCCCGTCCCATGCTGTCTTCACCCCACCCCTCTCCGTCTCCCACCACCCCATGCTGTCTTCCCCCCGTCCCATGCTGTCTTCCCCCATTCCCATGCTGTCTTCCCCTCACCCTTTGCCGCCTTCTCCCATCCTATGCCGTCTTTCCCCCCTGTTGCCGTCTTCCCCGTCCCATACTGTCTTCCCCACCGTTGTCGTCCTCCCCCGTACCTTACTTAATTCAGAGGTCTAAAAGCAAATACACAATTGTCCATATGGGACGCATATGGACAACTACGTCATAGCTAGCCCTACAAGAGGTAACGCAAAAAGTAATGTTGATTATTATCAGCTACCTTCTTAACGAAGTGGTCGGGTATGGTCGCCTGCGGGTGGAAGGCGGCGCCGCTGACGTTGCACGTGTGACCCTTCAGCACCTGCAGCAGCCGGCACTCCGGCACCGACCACACCTTCGACAGGCCAGACCTGGAATCGTTCACCACACTTGCACTTCAATCTGCCTTTTCTCGTCTAACCACATGATGTTGAGTACCAGTGATCGACATGGAGGGACTACCTACATGACGTGCACGACCTTGTAATCGGGTATAGTACGCGGCAAATAAGTTGACCACCCAAGGGTGCGTTGATGTCATTGGATGATTTACCTACCAAAAAAAATCGTGTACATGATGCATTAGTCCTATCTGCCGCAGACACAAACTCAGCGTATACAACAAGCCCTCGCTAAATGAGGCGATCGCACTTACCAGCTCGTTGTGATCAGCATTTGGCTGTCACTGCTGAACCTGCAGAAGCTTATGGGGCGCGTGTCGCCGATCTGAAAACCAAATTAAAGCTGCCTTAAAAAAGAAATTAACAAAAAAATCAGGCAGACATTTTCCCAACATATCTTTATCATCTTCTTATAATTGACAGGCTGTCGTTTGACCACTATCTCACCTGCTGGTAAGCGATGATGTGGCCGACGATGGAGCACGCTTGCCTAGAAGTAACCTATTCACTCTTGACTTAAAGAAGAAACCGACTCCGGCAGGGAAAATCCTGATGGATGACCACTGCCCAGGTTTAGCTGCTGCAGGTTTAGCCAAGTTGATAATCTGCTATCGTTAACGCTATGGGACTTCCGCTACCCTGGACACGAGACGCTACACAACACTGACCTGGCTGCAGTATATGGACATGGCGGAGGCCTTCCGCTGGGACTCCTGCTTGGCGGCGGCGCGCACGCTGCCCGCTAGCTTCAGTTCCTCGCGCGCTTTACTCAACCTGCACACAAGTGGCTCAAATATTACCTAAACTGAATTTTAGTCATTAATTTGTATTATTTGTATGTCCTACAGTTAGTTGTTACGGATCTGGGTGTCTTGTGAAACGCTCCTACGACACAGAAGGAAAGAAAAAGAGTTAGTTCACGTCAAACATGAAGAAGAAATTCCTACAGCCTATTCACGTTAAGAAAATAGTGACGTCATCTGTGAAACATGCAAACTTTTAATACAAAAACAATTGTTTTAAAATTTAATTATAATGGCAATAGCGTTATGAAACAATGCGTCCGTGGTGCGTAGCCCTTAGTCTAAGGTTGTAATATTTGCCCTGCCTGCTCACCTGAGCTTAGCTTTCGGTAGGGAGTAGCGCGCGATCCACAGCCGTGCCTCTCTCAGATCCGGCGGTCCCTCGTGGTACCACGTGCCCTCCCTTCCTCTATCTCGTTCTATCCTAGCTTCTTCCTCTTCTAACTTCTTGTGGATCGCGTCTTCTCCTAGACTGAAAGAATCAAGAATCAAAACATTTCGAATAAACCATTTACAGGCACTTTTGAATTGTCAAGAAGTCAGTCCGTCAGAAAAATTATCCTAATTGCACTTTCTAAAGCGTAGATCTCTATGGAGAAGAATGTGAAGAAACTCCATGGACACTCTTTTTAATTATGAAGATGTTAGGATCTATTAGGAGGACTGCAGCACCTAAAGCGCTCCGAACTGAAAACTTCGGACTGTTTACAAATAAAAGAGATCCGTAAAGACACAACGCTAGCTGACGCATTTTAGCGATTTATTTAAAACCGTTTTCGCACAAAATATTTCAAATCACTTTCTGTAGCCGAGTTCGTCCGTTCAGATTAGGGTTGCCAGGTGTTTGCGGGGGAAGTCCCCGATTTTCAGGGGTCTAGTGACACATTCCAATTAACCCTTGATCGCCAAAGCTTCCGATTTTTCACTAACCTTATTTTGTTAGAACGCAAATTTTTAAGTTAAATTTTAATATTGATATATAGAGTGACTGGTAATTAGTGACTAAACCTGAAATCGCGAAAAAAAAAATCTGCTGGTCAGTACATTTGTGTTCGATTAAAATTAAAATGCACTGAACTTGGCTGATGTTTTTCGCGATTTCAGCTTTGGTCCCATAGTTAAAGTTGTTTGTTATCATGACTGCAATCACGTGTTTAAGTAACGTTCACTAATTACCAGTCACCATATATATTATTTTTCTTTTACATTTCAACGCTTTTCTCCTCTCAAACTTTTGTGTTTTTTTCAGGTACTGCTGTATGAAACTTGAAAAGAAATCTTAGCCTTTTTAACATGGAGCGCTCTCCGACAGGCTTAATACATTTATTGATTTTTTCTTTTTATGGCAATTATTGCAGCTGTCCCTTTTTTTATTGTTGATAGGTTCGCGCTGTCCCTATTTGAATACCAAAATTCCGATTATTTTCAGTTTTCAATCCGAAATTTCACTTACCTGGCAACACTAATCGAGATGGACGTCATCTAACGTGTACTTACTAGCTCAACAGATCTCTGAGTCGGACCCTCCTCTCTGCCGGCCCCTCTCCAAACAGGCACACTGGCTCACCCAGCTGCCGAAGACTTCGTCGAACCTGCCACAGGATACGTTCAGGTTAACAGTGAATAAGTACATTAAGACAAATTGCCAGGGCCACGGGATTGTTCGAAGAGTTTAGAGCAGATACTGCCTAAGGCACCCAAGCGCGATATCTTGCCAACAATCTCGGTGTGCATGTAGTCGTGTCGATGAAGAAGTTAATATTTATGATGGAGCAAAGGGGGCGCGGGGCGCAGCGGAGCGCTTTTGTATGGGATCGCGCGAGCGACCGCTTGACGCATTTTCGGCCCTTAGTCGTAAAACATGTTTTTCGCAACATGTCTACTGGTCGTAACATGTCTGTCTCACAAAAGTCTTGTCATTTTGCTTTTACTTTAAGGTTGGAAATTATGTGGGTGGCGTACGGAAAATATCCACCCTTACTTTGTTGAAACTTCGTTTTGTCTCGTCATTTATACCGCTTGCATCGAGGGACTAGAACAGTTTGCTTGCTGCGGTTTTCTTGTCCGATTCTTCAAGGCTAGAGTGTATAGGCTCTTAATAAACTAGTGCGCCTCACCATCAACGATTGCATCACTGCTTACAATCAGGTGGGATCGCAGTCAAGCACTGGTATATAAAAAAATAAATAAAATAATATCCAATGACTTCTATCTCGTGTTTCCCTTTCGGAACCAACCCATGGCCCCAGTAAGCTTCAGCCCTGCTGCCGCTACGGTTTGCAGACATTTTTATGAGGTGCGCGTGGAACACTACGCGCCTTCGACGACTCGAGCTCGGTCCGGACGGTTACCGGACAGCCGGGCGGCGAGCTACCCATTGCTCGTTGTCCGCAAGCTCACGCCTACGGTGCCTGGAAATCTGGGTCGGGATCCCGGTGGCTGAGGCGTGAAGAAGTCTGTTCCCTCACGCTTGCGGCTGCCTCCTTCGCTAGCAGAAGATGACCGCCTGCTGTTCCTCCTCCCTCCGGATCAGGGCCGTCGCTACCGCTAATCGTTCCCACGAGGACACGGCGGCGTTCCGCACAAACCGCTCAAATATTTTTAATTAATTTTATTCTAAGTTTCTAACACAATATTTTCCGAAAAAGAAATTCTGCGAAAGAGAATTTATGAGAAAGACGAAATCAAAAGAGTTACCATGGCCTTGAAACGGAAAATATGGCAATTGAGGGAATAAGGGTAGGATTTAAGCTAGAACTACATTAGACAGACGCACACGTGTAACACGCCTGATTTGTACGTCACGTCAAGAATCAAGTGTAGCTCTACAAGTCTAGTTTCCATATAAAATGTATGGAGACCGACGCCCCCAACTTTAAGTTCATAGCTCAATAGATCCCCCACCAGACCAGCCCCAGCTCGTCTCGAGCGGTTAGTATTCTTTGTATAGAGTACCATGGATATACGCTCGCTATATCCACCCTGGAGCGCCACGCCCGCGGGTTGACCTCGCGCGGACAGCGAGTGAACCACTCGATGGTCACCCGTGGCTCGCACTTGGATCGTGTGCTGTCTGCAAATGGATCAAGCGCGAAGACGACATTGGCGACAGACCGCACCCTTTCCCGTCATTCCTTGATAAATTATTCATCTATTCGTAGACAAAGCAATGTCTACTCGTTGACCACCCGGGACATCCAACCGCAGACCACCTGTCGACACCGAGCGATGAAATGCTGGTTGGGTATCAGCAATCTAATGAGCTTGTGATCTTTAGTCAGTAAAAGTCTCATACTCCCTCTGGCTCTTCCCCGAGCGGGAGAAGCTATTTGATTTTGCACTCCGAACAAAAGAAACCCGTACCTCGTCATCATCAGTAGATACATTCAACTGGCGCGCCTTCCGTCTCCTCTCGAACTCTTCAAGTAGCGCCTTCTTGTCACGAGACATTTCTTCTTCGAGTTCCATGTATTCTGTACACAGAGAGATGTCATTAGAACTCCTGCAAAGATTATAAGCTAGCTTCTGCCCGCGCCCATCCAGACAGCCTACCACAAGCTCTAACTGAACTGGTAAAGGGGCATCCCTTTCGCCTCCTTCTGCGAAGCAGTAATGCTAGCAAAGGAGGCCAACCGCATGAGGCAACGGCGCTCACGCCCCTGCTGCCAACGGGATTCCGATCCCAATTTCCGGCCACCGTAGGCGCGGGCTTGCGGACGGCGAGCAATGGGTACAGGGGCGTAGCTACCGCCGTATCTGCCGTATCAATTATACGGGGCCCCGCCCAACAGGGGCCCCGACGCAGGCAAAAATTTTCAACATGTTATCTATAACCGTCTCGTAAGGTAAGCCAAGCATTTGTAAAAAAGTACCATTTTTTTTATTGGGGCCCCGGTGGGAATTTTGATACGGGGCCCCCGTGGGACTAGCTACGCTACTGAATGGGTATGTCTACATTGTCACCGGCCCGCACTGAAAACCAGCGTCGTAGACTCGTCGCATTATTATTATTATTATTATTATACACTTTATTGTATATACATATTGAAATAAATAAAGAAAAAAAAAAAAAAACATTTAATCTAAGCACATACAATGGGCGGCCTTATCGCATTCCGCGATTTCTTACAGGCAACCAGGAATGGAAAGTAATTTTCGGGACATGATATGGGGCTGTCACAATAAGCACCAACACTTTTAACAAAATATACAATAATAGAAAAACAGATACATACATATGCTATATAATAGATACATAAATACATACATACAAAAATATATACAATAAAAAGAAATGAAAACTTTCGACACGACATTAAGCTGAGTGCTCGGCCGTTTTGCGCGGACGTGGCGCATACTTCTCACAATATTAATTTATCATTGTAAAACTGTTACTTGCGCCTTTATCCGGCAAATAAAAAGTTTTTCTTTCTTTCTTTCTTCTTTTTGTCCGACCGTCCGGACCGAGCCCTAGTCGTCGACGGCGCGTACTGTTCCTGCGCGCCTCAAGGAGTTGTCAGCAAGCAAGGTCGAAGCCTACTGGGGCCAAGGATCTGCTGCTGAAAGGAAGCCTCGGCCCTGGTATTAAAAGACAACGAAGGAACAGGGTGGATTTTATAGCCAGTAAAAGTCTGACACAATCTCGCGCTCCGCCCAAGGGTGGGAGATGTCATTGAATGATTTTCTTCACCATAAAAAAAATATCAATGTTAAACATCCCATCTGTTAAACTTTTTTTTTATGCTACTAGACGAATGGCAATTTTGCAACTTGGAGATCTATGCAAGCGTGCCCCATCGTCAACCACATCAGGAGATATAGTGGTCATACATAAGTCTATATCTATACTAATATTATAAAGAGGTAAAATTTGTAAGTTTGTATGTAGGGGGTAATCTCTGGAACTCATGATCCAATTCTAAAAATTTTTACACTGGTAGAAAGCTACATTATTCCTGAGTGCTATAGGCTATAAATTATTTTTATAACATGTACATTAACCGAGCTATCTCAATTTTTGTCTTGCAAGTCGGAAAAAAATACCTCATAAAACAGAATTATTTGCGCGCGCTGTCTAGAGAGTTGCTTAAAATTACAATGTATGGCAACCTGATTCGTCTTAATTATATCTACAAAAAAGTCCGCGATACCATATTTCTATCTTTTATATGTTATCTTTTATACTTCTTTATTTGCATTAAAAAAGTATTTTTTCGGCATGCTTACGTTTGGTTGATTATTTGAGCAACGAAATATTAATTCTTGTCACAATAAATTATTTTAGTATCACAAGGACATCATACGGATAAGATTTGCCATTTACAGTATGTCAATTGGTCATGTAGTTTCGGAGATAATATAAAATTTATAAAACGCAAAATGCCACTAGCACAACTGTCATTCGTAGAGCTCTAGATCTATCATGCTTTTTGCGGACGTTTTATCAATTTGCCCATAGATGGCGTTCTGCAAATACGTTATTTTTCTGAATCGCGGTGTTAAGATTTTCCGTGGATTGATGACTCTCTCGAATTATTGTGCCCACGTTGTTTTAACTTGGTGTTCAAATTGTTGCATGTCAGTCTGTTATTTATTGGTTTCGGTTGTTTTGGTTCTTTTGGTTGTTCGTTGATTCGTACTCCTAATCGTAATAATCGGATACATCGTAATTTCGATTTATTTCGTTGTATGTTCGTACTTCGTTCTAGACTATCGTAATATTCGTAATTTCGTTGTACGAATTATAACGATAATACGTTATTACGATTGTTTTGTTATAAAGGTGGACGGGTGTCGAGTCCCTGATCCCTCTCCCTTTGTTCATAATTGTTTTTAAGTCTATGTAGTTTGTTAATTTGTTGACTAAGATCATGCCTAAAAGGAAATCGCAACTGGCAGACATCACAGACAAGAGCAGCTCGAGTACGCCGTACGGAAGAATCTGCCCTTTTAACCTTTTCACCGCCAAGCACTTCTATAGAAGTTCGGGATTTTCGTGCCACCAGCGCCACAACTTCTATAGAAGTTGTTCATTTTAACTATCTTATTAAAATAAATTTACTGTGATTAAAAGCTTTGTATCATTTTATTATTTAAGATAGCACTGTCTACTACCCTGTTTTTTATTTTTCTACACAAAATAAGCCCTAGTTTGTCCTAAAATCGGCAAAAACAGAAACTCCGAATTTTGTTACTTTCCTCAGAACGCCAATCACTTCATATCAAGTTGGCCAGTGATGTGCCGGGAAAGGTTGATTTCACCATTGAAATATTTATAAATACAGAAAGTTACGAATATCGAAAACAATTTGAGGTCAATAAAATATGAACTTAGTTATCTACTTCATTACAAAGGATAGTAGATGAATTTCGACCTTCAGGTAGATGCCGATACGTAATTATAAAGTTGTTACCAATTCTTGTCGATAGTTATTTTCCCATCTCTACAAAACAATTGGTCGTCTATGCCCCTGTGCGCTACCGAGTGCCACGAACTACTATAGAAGTTGGTCAGTGACGTCATAGGCGTGCGGCTGTCAAGGTCACTTTGGCATAGTGCAGCAAAATCGAATTCGCGCACACGCATCTTTCTTTCTTTCACTTGATAACAAATAGAAAAATGAGTGAAGAACTACACAACAAGAATAGAAAAATGAGTGGGAACATTACTTTGCACAAACACACACACAAACATCTCTCACCCTAAACGCATATACCTGCTCCGTTCCGTCGTGGGTAAATAGAGAAACGCAATCTGTGCGCGGGGTCCCCCGCGCGCAGATGGGTAAACGCTGCCGATACATGAGTTAAGAAAAGAACAGAAACAACACTTAAAAAACAATGCTTTGATAAGTACACGGCTACAAGCGTGATAGAATTTAAATATATACTTACTTTCCATTTCAAAAAACACTTTAAAAACAATTAAAAATTCTGCCACTTAGATACCTACGATAAAAAACGTTGACTGAAGTTATTAAAAAAACACAGGAATAAACAAAAATAGAAGAAAGAAAGACCATAGACCCCATCCCTGATCAGAATCGAATTCAACGTGCCCTCAGTGCCAATAACTTGATATGAAGTTAAAGAATGAGATCATGAAACAAATAGAGATGTACCCCATTCCTTATAGTTCTAATTGAGTTATGTATTAGTTTCTTTGATACTCATAATTTATACTGTTTTTTCTTATTAAGGATACTGTGAAATAAAAAAAAATCTGGAAATATTTAATCAGTTTTTATTTATATTCGTAAAATCAACTTTAAATCTTAACTTTACGCGTACAAATCTTATTCATCGATATGACGATATCCCCATCACTACTGTTTACTGTATATTTAGTTATACATTTATAGCTTGGCGCTCGGCGAGGCATTGCGTTTTGTGGACGTTGGCGGCGAAAAGGTTAAAAATGAGCAGCGCCTCTCGAGAAATAGAGAATATATTTCGTAAGCACGCGCTAGAGAATCTAGCTCCGAGCGCTCACAGCGGCTCGCTAGCCAAAATGTGAGAACGTCGCGGGCCCGTGCTCGAGAAACTAGCGCTAAACGTGCGCAGCGTCTATCTGACTTAAGGCAGCATGTTTCTGAAACAAGGGATAGGGAGACTAGCGCTGAGCGCTCGCAGCGGCTCGCTAACCAAAAAGAATATAATGTGTCATCGTACCATTTCAACCCGAGGGTGCCGTAAAAGGCGACTAAGGGATAATTTACCTTTAGCAGAAAAGAGATCTTCGAAATTACTGATCCGATTCCAAAAATTATTTTAGTAATGGGAAGGTACAGTAATGTCGAGTGCGGATATCTATGGTCGAGTGTAAACTTATGTTAAAACAAGAAATTTTCCGTGGACGAAGTCGCGGGCAGAAGCTAGTACATTATAAAAAATAAAATGGTAAATGTGAATAACTTGTACTGTGCATCATTCACTAATAAAGTACCAGATCAGTCTGATCAACAACGACTATTTTAAAGAAAAGTTAGCGTCAATTCGAATTAAAAAAACAGTTTATTTACGCGAATTGACGCTAACTTAAAACTAAATTACAAACATAATCCAATAATCATAATTTCAATAATAATTAATTAATTATCAAAATTTTCAATATCAACATTTGTTCTTTTTAACCGACATAAAAAAAAGAGGTTTCTCAATTCGACCATATAAATGCTTTTTTTATGTTTGTTCACGGATAACTCTGTTGTTTATGGACCGATTTGCAAATTTCTTTTTCCTCTTAAAGGGTATACATTCAGTTTGGTCCAATTTTTTTCAAAATCCAGTTCTGATGATGGGATCCATGAGGAATCGAGGGAACTCCTCAAATATTATAGGCAACCATATATTGATTTTGGTATTTTTATCAAGGACTTAAGCATTTACAGTCTAAAAGTAACATTTGATGGAGTGGAACTGACGAAGAAGACCAGAAATGGCCAACAGAACTTCATACTCACATAGATATCACAATGAAGATAGTTAAGCAACTATGACAATACAAATAAATAAATGGTTCTGAATGTTGAAAATGGTATCACCAACCGGAAGAGAGGCACTGGAACTCCGTAATGAATCATTGTGTGTCACCAGGCTATATCTCAAGAACCGCAATAGCTACACTGCTTCAAACAATATTATTTCTACTAGCTGTCCTCTACGATTTCACCATGTTCCCAGTTATTGTTACGCGAAATTATACAGCCTATACCATTTTTCGATAAATTAAACTATCCTAACATTAAAGGATTTTTCAATTAATGTGTTCAACCAACCAAACTCTTCAGTCAATTGGATCATTTTTGTACCGTTTTTTTATTGGATAATTCGGTCAGAGACTCTTAAAGGACTAGGCAATCGAAACTTAATTAGCAAAACAAATTTATAATCCTTACCGCTAGAAATTTGGATGTCTCCTAATTCTTTCCCGCCAAGATCGTCGGCGCCTTCCTTGACAGCAGCAGCCAGGGCCGCCAGCCGAGCCTTCTCCTGCTCTTCCAGAGATCCATAATGGACCTGCTTGGGTTTCTTCACCAGGATAACATCGTCGTCGTCAGACATTTTGAGGTTATGTTTATCTTCTAATTTGATAACACTTGCTTACTTTATTTACTTAAATCAATTGGTTTTCAGAAGTTTTTACTTGATTTTAGTCGTACAACTTTTTGTTAAGTAACATTTGTTCGAATTTATTTAGTTTTGTGTAACATCAAACCACCCACAAGCCACCAAAACAACGAATTTTTTATCTGTCAAACAACCAAAACAACTGTCAAATGTCAAAGAGAAAATAAGCAATTAACCCCGCGTTCCGTATGCGCCAAAAGCGATTTTAGCACGAATCCGACCAAATTTAATAGTCACAAATATAAGGGTTATTAAGTAATAATTGTGACGTTGCGCGTTGGTTGGATTCGCGCTATAATTACTTTTGACGCAGTTCGGAACGAGGGGAAAGCACTACGTTTATCAAATGTCAGACGACTTTTTTTTTTGTTAAGTGGCATGGAAGCACCACGTTCTCGTCAAGCATGGTTTAAAAGCTCGTTGCTTCATTTAAAGCTATCAAACGCGACGTTTGATGGAGATTGAACAAAAAAAGAGAGAAATAATGTCTGAAAACTCTGTTGGCATTCGGTAATTCTTCCGTGATTTACTCAAATATTTCACAAAAATTGTTACGTGTTTTTTTAAAGCCCTTAAAAGTTTTCAGAAAAATTGTCATCACTTAGAATCTCGATTAAATGTGCTAGGCTTCTATAGAAGTAGTCTTTTATATTTTTTATTTGTGAGTACATTATGAAAGGCCAAAGTCCACGTAAAATAGCAGGTTTCCAGAGGTCTTTACAGGATTAGTTTTACACTTGTTTTGATTTCTATCAAACAACCAAAACTATCAAATGTCAGACGACTTTATTTGTTAATATTTTTGGCACGGAAGCTCCGCGTTCACGTCGAGTATGGTTTAAAAGCTTGCTTCATCTAAAGCTAATGTATCGTTTTGAACGTAAACAAGATAGAAATAAGATGTAGGAGTGCAAGAGAATGTATGGGAGTGATAAATAATAAAATATGTTCGTGAGGTACACGGGTACACGTATAATAATAAAAGTTTATCTATTATCAGCGGAGGAACACTGGGAGGGCTGTTGACTCGTAGTAGCTCCGCGTCAGCCTTCCAAGGCCGGCAGGGCGAGGTAAATCAGCGATAGACCGAAGAAGCGAGGCCCACAGAGGCCAGGAGTTGTCAAGTGGATCCTGCAAATGCTCCAAAAACATTAAATGTAAATATCCATTTCTAATGGCAAACAAATTAACTATTCATATACAGAGATATGGCTTAAAAGAGTAGGTATCCAAGCAAAAACACTAATAGAAAAAAAGGTTTTAATGATTATTGTACAATTTTTAACAGCACATCTGTTACATATACACAATAAATTATACACAACATTTTTTTTATACACAATAAATCTATAGAATTGTTGTTTAGGTACAAAACAATAGCCAGTATCCTAAAGGATTTTGACTGGCCCGTTGGTCTAGTGGTTAGTGGCCCTGACTGCTATACCGGAGGTTATGGGTTCGATTCCCGCCCAGGACAAATGTTTGTGAGCACGATCATTTGTTCTATGTCTGGATGTAATTTAAAAATAAAATTAAAAATACATGCAAATTACATAATAATAATAAATATAAGTTAAATAGAAATTAAAAAATACATGCAAGACGTGTGTCTTGTATAAAAGATTAAAAATTAAACAATAATTAAATTAACCCAACAATCTCAAAACAATCATTAATTTAAATCCTCAAAAAATAAAGCAAAAGCCACGTGGAAAATTATAAATAATTATAAAACAAATGCTCCCCAGAAGTTTAAAAAAATTATAAAATAAAAATAAAATATAATGGGTTTGTGATTAGTACATCACAAACCCACTTACAATAGCTAATGAATTCAACCATTTTTTTATGTCTCAAGTACTAAATAAATTAACATACATCATAAAGTTAAATATAATTACTCAAACTCACTGTTTATGAGCCTATGCACCTCAAAAGGAATTTTTCAAATAATATAATCACTAATAAATACAAATGGTACAGGTTATGATGGGATATCCACTAAAATAGTAAAGCAGTAGCGGAAATAATAGCACCTGTACTATGCCGAATAATGAATAAATGCATCGAAGATGGTGTCTTCCCATCAAAATTTTAATTATCTATTATAATGCTTAATAAACTGGATAGAGAAATTATGAACTGTTTTAGACGAATATCTCTTAAACCTATACTATCGAAAAATTTTGAGAAAGTAATTAGGTATACATGGAAGAATATAAAATCCTTGCAGAAGAACAGATGGGTTTCAGTCGAAATGGTACAAAGAGTACGGATACCAAAAAAGAAGTCACAGATTTTTATGGACATGACGAAGGCCTTTTACTTCATCAACCATGAAATGTTATTAAATAAGTTAGAAGCATAAGGAATACGAGGAAACGCTAGAGAACAAAAAATTGAAATATCTAGCATTTCTCTTAATCACTAAAGTTGAAAAGAGATACATATCAACACCGATAAAAGTTACCAGGGGTGTACTCCAAGGGAGTATCTTAGGTCCCTTGCTATTTTTAATATATTTCAATGACTTCCCAAATCCATAATGTTTTATTTTAAGTATTTAATATTTGTACACCTTTAATGGTAGAGTATGGTCAAAAGAACGACTTTACCTATGGTAAAAGGGGTGCTATCCCCACCCCCTTGTTTTGAGTGCGATAGTAATAAAAACAACTGCAGTGATACAATATTACGACTTTTTTAAATTGTTAAGTGTGTTTGAGAGAATAATTTTAAACTGTAAAAAATCTCAAGTTTTTCAATGGAAATCAGGCCTTTCCTCTTGATTTTTGAGTTTTTCATCTGGTATCCGTACTCGTGAAAAGCGACCCCAACAGTCCAGGTACCTGTAATGACTGGTCCATCACACAAAGCCACTAAAATAAGCCAAAAATATTAATTTTTAATCAGAATTTAATTTTACTAAAACTGGGTGCAATCAAAGAATTAAAGTTTGGAAGCACTGGCGCTAGGATTCCGATAGCCACAAACTGTACAAAATATTGTTCGGTGTCTTTTTGCCTAGTCCACTCCAAAAACAATTTACATAATACTTCTTTATTATTATCCATTATACTTTTCAGTGTTTTGTCATTTTTAATTTTACGATCAAACACATATTTGACATTACACTCAGATCTTGTAAGCATAACACCTAAAATAAATTGAATCCATTGAATTTGATTTTCGCTTTCATTTTCATTTTTTAGTAAATCACAAACGTATTCCACAGCAAAATATTCAGTGAATGTCATGTGTATAAAAATCGGGATATCGTTTGCTACACCGCATATCAGACCGGTTTTCTCTCCATCCTTTTCTATACGTTTTATAGTCTCTATGATTTCTTCCAACTCTTTCTCAGTAAAGAATTTCTCAATGTCCCGATTGAAGATGGCATAAGCTGCCAATTTTTTGTGCATTACTATACAATCTGCAAGTTCTTTCTTATAAAGGTTCATAATATCAGGATTATAAATATCCATTTTGTTTTTATTTCCAAACCTTATTGTTTTCAGGTTGGTTTCCAAGTAATGTTGGTAAAAAGTAAAAGTGTTAACGTCTTGATTCCATTTGGGTTTACTTTTGTCAACGCTTTTTATTCTGTTTATGAAAAAATGAGCCTTTAAAAATAAATGTAAAGGAGTGTCATCACTGGCTTTTTCGTAGTCAGAAGAAAGTTGTTGTAGAACTGCGCTAGAAACCTGTTCATAATCATATTTTATATCAACTATGTATGAAGACTGGCATGTGTCTTTTATCTCGCTATTCAAATAACACCACGCGTTAATATAAACTTCGTGCAGAGACCATTCAAAAGGCGGCAACCAATTCTCTTTTGAATTGAACATAAACTCTAGGAAGCCATATACATTTTCGAGTTGCGCTATATCAAATTCTCTCAATACCAAATTGGTCTCCCAGATTTTCTTTAAATATTCATACTTTTGCTCCAAAGACATGCGTACTATGGTGTAAGGATCACCGAAAGCTCCTTGTAAAACGTTTTTGATTTCCGAAAACGACCTGCTTGTGACCCATATTTTATGCTTTTTGCGATGGATATTGGTAACTTCTATATATTTTAGAGCCTCATTTATATAATGTGGATAGATTTCGTCAAAACCATCGAATAGGAATATCATCTTACCATCATTATAAAAATGTAGAAACATTTTCAACTCGAACTCAATCCATGGATCACCTGTACAATCTTTGAGATACACCACACCGTCTTGTTCTTCCAACGTAATTACGACATTATTTAAATTGCCAATTTTTTCGCGTAATATTAATTGAGACATAAACTTTAGAGTCTCTAATGTGTTGATATCTGTTTTCTTTTCCTTCCAGTTGTGCAGTTCTCTCGAGTATTCTAATAAGTTGATCCGAACAATCCAAACTTCTGGGTGGCGCTTTTTTGTTTCAAGCGATAAGTGAGTGAGCAGAGTTGACTTGCCCATTCCGGGTTCTGCAGTTACAAGTACAACATCATTTTCTAAATCGTAAAGAGTTTTTAAGGGGTGAGACACCTTAACAGATTTACTGGCAGTAGGTCCCGTCTTCTGGATCTCTGGGTCGAAGTACAAATGCTTTATTTCATTATAATGTCTCGCGACATTTAGTTTTCCAAGTTGAATTGTATCGTTATGGATTATTTTATTTAGAATATCCCCTTTTATATATGCTTTTGACTTATCATCGACTATTAAATCTATTATTACTTCTACGCCTTGAAACATCACTCTAGTATTCTCTAAGATGCTCTTCTGTGACTCAATACTCAATTTGAGTAGACTATTTTCATCATGTACAGGACTATCTGCTGTTGGGAAATATTCCTGTAATATTTCAACTGACGTAGAATTGGTAACAAAAACTATTTTTTTGTTTAACACAACTTTCGCAATGTTTTTTAAAGTTTTGATTTCATCTCTGTTATTTTGCATTTTATCGTACACAAAAATTAAAAATTTAAAGCCGTTTATATTTTTCAACTCAGTGCATAATAAATTGCGTTCGTTCATTGGTAGATTTACAATATATTGTAAATCTAGCACCACATGGTCCGTGTTCTTCAAATGCTGCAACACTTTAACAACAGTCAGTGTGCTGTTCTCTGTAACGATGATAGTACTCGAGTGTTCCAGCAAGTTCCAGGAGCTCACCGCATCTTCCATGAAGGTATAATAAACAACATGTTTTATTTTACTCATACACGTCATGTTTATTGAGCTCAACAAAGGGTCTTTAATGATATGATTGATTGCGTCCTCAAATATATCGCAGTCTTTTGTAAGATACGATGCCTGTTTTGGCTGCATCCACCATTTCTGTATCTTGTCATGATATTTAACGAACATTGCATCAGTTTTAGCTTGGAAGTAGTTTGGGTGATTAACCTGATATTCTTCTATATTGTCTTTTACTATCTGTTCCACATCATTCTCATCGGCTTGTTTACTGTAGAATAACAATTTGTTCAAGAAATCTCTCGCTAAAGTCTCTTCATACTCACTGCAGTCGAAAGAAAGTTTTGGAAACTTGTTTACTTTGAAACGAAATCTAAGTTCATGCAAATCGTGAATTTCGTCGGTTAAGTTTTTATACAGCATTTGAGCAAGATCTCCAAGTAATTCCAAGTTTTCTGTAATCTTCATCAGTTTGGTGTTATCGTCAAGTACAAACATGTTTCCGACTGCTCCAGCTATACCCCCATTAAGTAGCAGGAATCCGCTGTCAAAAGAGTTATCCACAGTGACTATGTTACCTGATTTACACTTGGCTAACAAATCAATGAATTTCAACGTTAAATGTTTTATTCTTCGTGCTTTTTTTGCATCGCTGCCACTCAACATTAAATCTTTGTTACCAAACGCAGCCGGGACTTTCAGACCCTTTGATAATATTTCTCTTGCAGCCAGATCAATTGCTTTATTAACAGTTGATCGAGAAACTTCCACTTGATTCAATTGTTGCTTGAACTCTGTTTGCAATTTTGTGGATGTTTTTACAAATTCCAGTTGACCATTGTTGTATGTTAAAACGGTCCCTATCAGTTTGCTTAGTTTTGTAACGTCAGTGGGCTCGGCTAGGAATTCGAAGAGTAGATTCTTTATATGTGCGGGTTTTATCGTTCGTCTTTCAAGAAGTTCTTTGTAAAGATTATTTTTAAATAGAAAAAGGTTTTCGTCTTCAATATCGAAGAAGTCTTGTCGAAAAGTAGCGATTCGGTGTCCAGCAGGTATAATTTCTGAAATGTCGACCACTTTCAGCGCCAGAACGACATGATACGTTAACATAAGCTCATCAGACAGCATCATTTCTAAATTTCTTTCGCCAGTCATAAAAGCCGCTACCTGTTTGGCCAGCGAGATTGTTTGCTCTTTCATAAATATTTCACAAAGGAACTTTACATCCGCATCATGTTTATAGGGTTGCTTGGCTGTGCCACCGGTGTCAATCAGATTATTCAGTTTTGAGGCAAACTCACCAACTACCGACTCATTACCAAACGTATCTTTACCGGACGTGTATATAACGAAATAACTTTCAGTTTCTTGAAAGTTGCCCTGAAATAGCTCGTCTTTATTGTCTGATTCGAATCTCTCTCTGATTTTCAAATAACTGCGAAAGTATTTCATCATATCGATGTTAAGCGTCTGTTCACTGTCGTCTTTGTGCTTGGCCTGTATGCACACGACCAGAGGTTTCGCAACTCCCTTTACTTTGACTCTGATACAAATGTCGTCGAATGCCCCTATATCAGCGATGTTGGAAGCTAATTGAAACTCTTCGATACAGTCGTCATATTTCGCTCTGTAGAATATTAAACTGAGCAATTTAGTTTCATATAGCTGGCCGCGAATCCCTGACGTTCCTTCACCTTTGTCGTACATTGCACCACTCATATTTCTGACTTCAAGCTACTTTAAGCGACACTGGCTACCAGCTTGGATATCAACACGGAAGCAGACGGTACTCACAGCCGCGGAAATATTTGGTAGCAACAGACTTGTAGCTCCGGCTGCAGCCTGCACCTGCGAACAAATACACATCTTTATATTAGTGCGCATTAATGATACGGGGCCCCCAACCTACAGGGGCCAAGACCTATGCAAAATTCGCAAACTTTACGTGGGGTAAACCAGGCATGCCTACGTGCCCCAGTCGGTAACGTGCCCTACTTGCAAAACTATGACACGCATTCAATCAATCAATCAAATCATTTATTTGCTTGAGTATGGGTAAAACATGAGATGGTGAAATAAAATAGTCGTTCTTTGGACCATACCCTACCACTACAGGTGTGCAAATATTACAGCCTTAAAATATAAACATTTTATAAATAAATAATATACATGCATTTCATTATTACAATCGATATTAAATATAAATTAGACACAAAAACACATACAAATTTCATTATACCATAATTGAATAATTTAATTACATTTTTCATTTAGATAATCTTAAAAATAACATACAAATTTCATTATACCATAATTGAATTATTTAATTACATTTTTCATTTAGATAATCTTTAACTGAATAATATGCTTTATTTATGAGATATATTTTTAATTTATTTTTAAAACTGATTAAATTATTTTCTTCTTTTATACATTTTGGTACATCGACCTATATTCTTGCGATAGACAAGCACGTTCATATAAACTATTTTTCAAAATACTGAAAAGTTCAAACAATAAATCGCTGCAGCGCTAGATTGCCATTATGTCGTCTAACAAAACTTTTGAAACTTACAGCGCTAAGATAGCTTATAGAGGATACTTTTTCGCGACAAAAAGGTCTAAAGCGCCATGCATATCCTAGTACTTACGCGTTGCTTTCAACTTAGTGTAATGACATGACATCCATATAGATTTTTATACCGCAGACGTGACACAGTTTCTTGCCTACAATACTTCATTACAATAATACTCTATTTCAAAATGTAATAATAGTCTTCGTTGGTATAAATTCTCTTCGCTGACATTTCTTGATGAGTTTTTATTGGGTATTAAAAAATGTCGTCGTAATTTTTAAACTTTGATAAAAATATGTTAATACACTGTTAAATTTTGGTCGTTTTAATCCCGCGGAGGGTCGATTCGGTAATGAAATACTATCGATTTGTAAAGTAAAAATTAAAAATAAAGTACTTTTTTTAAACTCGAATTAATTTACGCATGTACAAAATTAATTTCTTTAAGTAAACGTCAGCTGAGCGAGGCCAATGAACTGTAGGTAGTTAATACGCAACGACCGACAACTACCTACAAGGTTATTGACTCATTTACTTAAAGAAATTAATTCGAGTTTTTGAAAAAATGTAGTTTATTTTTTAATTTTTACAAATCGATAGTATTTCATGTTGTTTCACCGAATCGACCATCCGCAGGATTGAAACGACTAAAATTTAACGATGTCTAATATTAATACAAGAAAAGAAAGAACACAAAACTCGGCAAGTGAGAGTCGGACTCGCGCTCTGAGCGTTCATACTTCAAATCCCGAATAAGTTTTTTTTATGACGTAACAACAAATTTTCAGATTGATTCCTATATCTGTACTATAAGTCCTTACTTCGTGCCATATTTCAGGATTCTAGGTCAACGGGAAGTACCCTATGAGTTTTGATACCCTTGAGAATGTCGAAACATGCGTTTTTAGCGACATCGAAACATCATTATACTTAGTCATTTTTTTTTTTAACTTAGTAGTTTGATTTTGTGGGAGTAGAGCCGGACCAGCATTTAGCCAAGCATTTTTATAAAGTATCTAATCTTCCAATTTATAATATGCTTGTCTAATAATATAAATATAATCTTCCAATTTATAACGCACACTATGCGTTTTATACAGGTTTTGCAATTTGGATTCATTCAATTGGATAGGTAATCTAAAGTGGTATTTTATTATAAAATTTTACCAGCACAGTTTTTTTTATTGTAGGTAAAATCATCTAATGTCAAATCCCGCCCTTGAGCGGAGCGGGAAATAGTGTAAGACTCTTACTGACTAAAAACCTACCCCGTTCCTTCGTTTTTTTTTTTTTTTTTTTTTTTTTGTGGTAGGTAAAAATCATCCAATGACGAATCCCGCCCTTGGGTGGGGCGGGAAACAGTGTCAGACTTTTACTGACTAAAAAACCTACCTTTCCATTCCTTGCCTTTATCCTGGGGCCTTTGGTGACAGTCTCACATAACCTTTGGCCCCAGTAGGCTTCGGCCCTGCTGGACCCCTACAGTATGCTGACAACTCCTTGAGGCGCGCGGGAACGGTGCGCGCCGTAGACGACCTGAGCTCGGACCGGTCTGTTACCGGACGGACGGACAGCGAGCTACCCATTGCCCACCGTCCGCGAGCCCGCGCCTACGGTGGCCGGAAATTGGGATCGGAAACCCGGCGGCGGCGGCGGCGTGTCCGCCTTTGCCTAAGGCGGTCGGCCTCCTCCTTTACTAGCATTACTGCTTCGCAGAAGGAGGCGACCGCCTGCCACTCCTCCTCGCTCCGGAGCATGGCTTGAACCAAGCCCCGGCGCGAGAGATCGCCGCCGATCGCCCCCACGAGGACACGGCGCTGCTCTTCCCAAGCGGGGCACACCTCGACTGTGTGCTCCACCGTGTCCACCACTGTGCCCTCTGCTAGAGCAGAGGGACACGCGTTGAAGCGTACTCCCGACAGAACATTCGCAGACGGCCATCGAGGCCCCTTAGGCAGGAGTGCCCAAGGGGGTGGTTGGCCGCCTCCCAGGGTGCACCGTCCCGCAGACTAGCCTTCGCTCCGAACGTATCCGCAAGGGAACTATAGCCTGCGGGCACTCGTGGAGGTTTTCTGTCATGGCACCCCACCCCGTTCCTTCGTTGCCTATCGTGCCGGGGCCGGGCCTTCCTTTCAGAAGCTGACCCACGACCCAGGCTTCGACCCTGCCTGACTGCAGCTAGAAGGCTGTACCAACACAGATTTGAGTTGCATTGCATTGCATCAGCCTTTTAATATTTCCACTGCTGGGACTCAGGCCTCCTCTCTAGGAAAAGGAATGGGCCATAATCAACCACGCGGGCCCGGTGCGGATTGGTGGATGTCACATGTCTTCGAATTTTTGGTTCTAGGACATGTCGGTTTCCTCACGACGTTTTCCTTCACCGTTTTTGAGAGCAGTGGTGATGAAATAAATCGAGTATTTAGCTTCAATTCGATACCTCCACGCGTTCTCGAGATAAAGGGTCTTGACAGACGGACAGACGGTCTACAAAGTGATCTTATAAAGGTTCCGATTTTTCTTTTGAGGTACGGAACCCTAAAAAATATTTAAAAATATCGAACTGGTTATAAAACACCGCATAAAGTCTGTGTTCTGTAAAACAGTTGTAGGCAAAAACCTACAATTCGTTTTCATAGGGGGAGCATCTGTATGTTTTAGTCTATGATTGTAAAATGGAGGGCGCTTTTTTGGAATATTACATTTTCTATTATATTATTACGATATTAGAAGCTATTACATCGCTTAGATAACCAGTAGCTTTATTTCTTTAGCTACAGAATTATTGTTTATGTCCTGGTTTACTTTGATTCGAATTTATTAGCGGCTCTCCTACACTGCATGAACGTCAGAATTGCACTAACGTCAGCTGAGCGCGGATTGTACTGTCTGCCGAACAACTAATTAGAGAAAAGTGAATGTATGGCACGCGTCATCTAGTGTGTAGTACATATATATCGATGTTTTGGTATCTTATTATATATTTTAGGGCCCATACAGAATGCACTCTTGTCGAACATAATTGTTTTGTGGCTTGTTGCACAAAGAGTACTGGCATGTCTAGCACTTTTCAGTGTTCTATATTTATGCAAATTATTTCTTACGTCTAAAGCTAATTCAAATATATACAATGATGGGAATGTCAAAATTTTTAAATTTACAAAATGTGGTTTACAGGTATCTGTGGATTTTAATCTGCAGATCGCCCGGATACATTTTACTTTTTTTTTTCGGCGGTAGGTGTGAATAAAGTTAAGACACTTTTTCGTTCAGCAATTTTAATTTAAATTATAATTAAGTGATTTTTAATATTTATTATAATAATTGTGCTTGCAAAATCTGCTATATATGCAGTACTTACATTAGTAACAAAGTCCATGTGAGATAACACAAAACAACACCACCTGCCAGCTTCTGTTCACTACAACTGTTAATCACTACAAGAAGTAACACTTTTCTTAAGATTTCTCAACTGGATGAGATTCAGTCGGCCCAAAAAGACTTGGAGCAGTGCTTCATAAAGAAGATGAGTGAGCTTGAGGCACAGATTCAGTGTGCTGGACCAGCGAAGGACACCGTTGCAAAGATAGCTGAAGAGTTCCGTACATTCCGAGAGCTGATATGCTGAAACTTCTTCGCAGGCAGATCACGAGAGTGTTCCACAATGTTGGATAGATTGGAGAAGCACACCCATCGGAAAGCTCTTGTTTTCACCGGGTTTGCTGAGGCAGACAAGGAGGATTGCAGTGCTCTCATATTGAATGTGCTGCGCAGCAGACTGGCTCTTCCGGACATTACTCCATCTTCGATCAAGGCATGCCACAGGTTGGGGGCATCTAGCAAAGGTCCTACACGCAGCAGGCCTATATTAGTGAGATTCTCGAGTGTTGAATGGAAGTCTGCTGTTTGTAAGGCAAAATCAGCTCTGAAAGGCTACACAATCACGGTCAAAGAGTTTCTGACCAGGAATAGGCAGAATGTCTTCGGCAAGGCGCGATTGCATTTCGGGATGACTGCATGCTGGACTCAGGATGGGGTAATAGTAGTCAGATCTCCCAATGGAACTCGACATAAGGTGTTTTCTTTGGATGAACTCGATCTTTTAGTGGCCAAGTACCCCAAGAAGGCAGTGGAGTCGTCTGCGGCAGCAGGAGGCAGGCCGGGTGTCGGAGTGCGTAAGAATTAGTGTTAGTTTATTGGTTGTCGTGATGTTGCTTCAAAACATTTAACATATTATATTATTAACACTGTTATTATTGCATTGTGCTTGGGGCAACGTACTTCATGTAATTGTTACGTTACTTTTTTTTTTTGGACACTTATATGTTGAATTTCATTTCAAAATTAATGTTTTAGAAGGTATTTCCTCAAGAACTTGTTTGTTTTGAAATCATAACAATGTTTAATGTCAGCTGTCACACCTGTCACTTTACTTGCGTCAAAATTAAAATGATCCGGGTTGCGTTTGGTTGTTGCTGATGTATTTTTGTCTTTTATCCGTTTCGTTACTTGCTTGTTTATATTGTGTGCTTACTGTAATATTCTTTTTTTCCTGTCTGCTATGTTTTGTCTTTTATCTTGTTTTGTATTACTGTAGTTTATTCTACTGGTGTTGCTGGCGGGTGGTGCACAGACAGTGGTGTTGCACCGAAAGTAATTTTATTTTTATTTTTTTGCTATTTATATGTTTTCTGGTATTTATTTTATTTTTTATGGTATCAGATGATGATTCCTTTCATTCTGCTATTGTTTCTGAAAACTCTTCCGCTAATACAAGTTTTACTTCGTTAACCAGCACCCTTGGTGACTTTGTCTGTCAGAGGTTTAATCAGCAGAATGGTCACTTGTTTAATGTATGCCACATTAACGCTCAGAGTGTGCCAAGTCACTATAGTGAGCTGTTCGACAGCTTTGCGAATACCAATATTCACGCCGTTTTGATTTCAGAGAGTTGGCTTAAGCCTCATCTTCTCTCTACTTCCTATCCGCTTCCTGGTTTCATTCTCATCCGCAACGATAGAACTGGAAAAGGAGGTGGTGGCGTCGCTATCTATCTCCGCAGTGATTTTCCTTACAAGATCATTGCCTCTTCTCCTTCTCCTTACAGTGCTTCCGCTGAGTATCTTTTCCTAGAGATTTATGTCAAAGGTGTCAAGACCCTACTCGGTGTTGTCTACTGTCCACCCGCCGTTGACTACTTTTCCAGCCTTGAACTAGCGCTGGAATCTGTGGGGACCGAGTATGCACATTGCATCATCATGGGCGATTTCAACACAGACCTTACTCACCCAACTCCTCGTTCCCGTCGATTTAATCCTAACGTCCACTCCTACCCTTGTTTCCTCTCATGGCCAGCATCCCGCACCTGGTTTTTCCCACCATGACCTCATTTTCCTTTCTTATGTCCTAAAACCACCTAAACCTCTCCATAAAATTCTGCGCATGCGTTGTTTTGCACGCATGGATGTTGAGAAGCTGCGTCGGGATGCGTCAGAACTGGACTGGGGACCCCTAGGAGCAGCAATAACCGTAGACGATAAATTGCGCATATTTAATGAAACTGTCCTAGCTCTTTACGATAGACATGCGCCTGTAAAAAGGGTTAAACTTAGGCGTTCTCCTGCTCCTTGGATGACGACAGATGTTCGTATGGCGATGAGGCGTCGGGATAGGGCATTTAGGAAATATAAAAGGGATCGCTGTAAACAAAACAAGAACCTCTTCAAAACTGCAAGAAATCGGTGTAATCAGGTGATACGGAACGCCAAACGCCGTCACATTCTTGATAACATTTCATCTTCTTCTCCTGCCGATATCTGGAAATTCTTAGGAACTCTTGGTAGCGGTAGGGCACGTCATGTGGATTTTCCTAAGACGATTGGCCTGGATGAAATCAACCGTCACTTCACAACCACCTGTCATTTGAATTCTCAAATGTTGACTCAGACGGTGGATTTTATTTCTAGCCTGTCTAGTCCAGTCATAGAGCCATTTTGCTTTTCTCCCACCACCTTGGATGAAATTAAAAAGATTATCCTATCTATAAAATCCAGGCCTGTGGGCCATGATGACATCAGTCGTTATATGGTGACCCTGATCCTCGATTCGCTCCTTCCTCCGATTGCCCACATCATTAACTTTTCACTTGATTCTGGACAATTCCCATCCCTGTGGCGTATGGCTTACGTCCGTCCACTCCCTAAAATTAAAAATCCCTCCCTTCCAAGTCATTTTCGTCCAATTTCCATTCTTCCTTTCCTTTCTAAAGTCCTCGAGGCATGTGTGCACAAGCAGTTTTCGGGGTTTGTCCACCGACACAACCTCGTAAGCTCATTCCAGTCTGGATTCAGACCTGGGCACAGTACAGCCTCCGCTCTTCTTAAAGTGACTGGCGACATTAGAGAAGCAATTGAAGATACAAAAGTTACTGTGTTAGTGTTAATAGATTTCTCCAATGCCTTTAATGCCGTCAATCACGATATACTCCTATCTATCCTTTCCCATCTTATGGGTTCTTCCGAGGTGCTAGAATGGTTCTCTTCTTATCTTCGGGGACGTCAGCAGTCGGTTCGCGTTGATGAGAACTCCTCGAGTTGGCGTGACCTGGAGGCTGGTGTTCCGCAAGGCGGTATTCTATCTCCATTACTATTCTCCATCTTCATAAATTTTATAACTCACTGTCTTCGGTGTGCGTATCACCTTTATGCCGATGATCTTCAGTTGTATGCAGCTGTGCGGGTGGAAGGTTTGTCAGACACTATAGAGGATGTGAACCGAGATTTGAATGCTATCAGTGACTGGTCTGATAGGTTTGGAGTGTCTGTAAACCCCTCAAAATGTCAGGCCATCGTTATTGGTAGTACACGCATGATGAGTAGAGTGGCGGTTAGCTCTCTACCTCCTATTGTTTTCAAGGGTGCAGTCATTCCCATCAGCCCTAGTGTAAAGGATCTCGGTTTGCATCTTGACTCAACGCTTGGCTGGCAAAGTCAGGTTTCTAGTGTCTGCCAAAGAGTCAACGGGACTTTGCGGTATCTGTATCGTCTGAGGAATTTTTTACCTGCAAAGACCAAGACAATGCTTGTGCAGACTTTAATTTTCCCGATTATCGACTATGGTAATGTGTGCTATTTAGATCTCAACGCAGTCTTGCTGGATAAGCTTGATAGGCTCCTCAACAACTGCATCAGGTTCATAATTAACTTGAGGAAATATGATCATGTATCAAGCTTCAGATCGGAACTCAAATGGTTGCCTATTCGCCAGAGAAGAAGTTTGCGAGCTTTGACAACCCTCTTCTCTTTGCTTAACTCTCCTACCCCGCCTTCTTATCTTATATCTCACTTTCAATATCTCTGCTCTTCCCACGCTAGGAAGCTGCGTTCTTCTAACAATCTCCTACTGCTTTGCCCTTCTCATACTTCTGATTTAATTCATTCTTCCTTCTATATACAGTCCATTCTTCTGTGGAATTCGCTACCTCTCGATATCAGGACGGCCACGAGTCAGTATGCATTTAAGCAGAAGTTGCGGAATTACTTTCTACACCAATAGCAGAATCATCTCAAATACTCCTTCACTGTATATATATTTTTATATAATGTGTATGTATAGGTATATATATATATATGTATATATAGTATATATGTCCAGTTTCAGCTTTATATATAATTTTGTAATATTTGTTTTCAAAATAGTAATTTTCCCTCCTTTTCTTTTATGTACCTGCCATATTTTCTCCCCACCACCCTAGGTTGACTGGTAGAGAATGCCTAAGGCATTAAGTCCGCCTTTGTACCCTTGGTTGCAGAAAGATTAAATAAATAAATAAATAAATAGAACAGTGTTTTATAAATAATACAGAACTGTTATCAAATAGTCTTCATTGTTATATTGCTTAGTGTTGCAAAAGGAAAATGCCCGATGAACTAAATTTAGGCAGACACACGAAAACAACATTGATTATACTATTTTAGTCTTTACCTGGTTTCAAAACTTCGCTCGCTCGCTCATCCAAGGGGATGGTGAGGTAGACCGAGACGATCAACGCAGGATGGATGAAATGGCGAAAGGTCACGGGAACAACTTGTGACCCACGGATGCCACTCAAGTTGAAGGGTAAAATCTACAAGTCCGTGATAAGGCCTGTCATACTGTATGGATCAGAATGTTGGGCTTTGAAAAAGACGGAAGAAAAAAGATTGCACGTAGCGGAGATGAGAATGTTGAGATGGATGTGTGGTGTGACGAGAATGGATAAAGTGAGAAATGAGTATATTAGGGGAAGTTTGAAAGTGGCGCCAGTGACTGAAAAGTTGAAAGGAAATCGTTTGTCTTGGTATGGTCATGTGAAGACTTCATTTTTTATTTTTTTATTTACAAATTGATAGAATTTCATGTACCGAATCGACCCTCCGTGGGATTAAAACGACTAAAATTTAAAGGTGTATAATCAGAAGCTTTTAAATATTTTTTACCTGAAAATTAAATTACGTGTACGTGACAATTGATAGCAAAAATTTACATTAATTTTAATAAAAATACGATAAATATTTTAAATCAGATTTACTCCATCGGCAGGTGGCCAGTTCACATTGACGGTATCACCCGGCCGTGCTTCCTCGGCACGCTCGAGTTATCCCGAAAAAGCGGGACAAAGTCTTTCCCGCGCGGGACATTTAATTTTGATTTAAAAATCGGGACGTCCCGCCAAAATCGGGACGTCTGGCAACGCTGATTGCGACAGTCGCTCTCGCCATTTCACTATGAGATCCCGCCGGAACTCTGTCCGCCATGCCACGACTTGTCGCGGCAGCGGAAAACCCTAAATATGGGGTGCAATAAATCACAGTGTGTCTAATAGTAATAGCTCAAGATATACATAATACCTAAAAAAATATTATATATTTCAACGTAATATTAGACGCTTTGTAGACCACTTACTTGTTAATTGATTTCTACGATCACTTGAGATAAATACTTAGTGCAAACGCGCATAACACTACGGATATATCTAGATTGAGTTAACTCAATCAAAAATTTACGAAAATTGCACATAAATACACTAAGTCGTTAGAATCGTAAATTATGGTAAATCTTTGTAATTAAATAAAATACAAAGTGAATTTAACGTTGTTATGTTTAGTTTCCACTGCGGCGAATACAATTTATATTGATAATGACTTACCTAATTAGTCAGCTATGATTATATTTATAAGACCTGTAAACTGTAGGTACTCATGTTTTACAAAATAAACTTATCTTGTATCTTGTATCAATGACGTCAGTGAGCTGTGTTGCCAGACGAATCCAATTAGTCCCAAATCGGCAGAAATCTTGTTTCAAATAGCCTTAATTCACTAATTTAAAGATAATTAATTGTTTGTTAACCTTTGTTTTCAAATTGTTACAAGACGCGGCATATAAGTTAAACATTACAGTTTTGAGCCGTTTGGGGTCGAAACGCTTGGATCATGGGGTCCGAGTGCGCGTCCTCATCCTTTTCAAGGAAATTTCACATCGCATGATCGACACTTTGCGTGACTCGAGGGCTGGTTCATTCCTTGCCCAAAGAATCAACGTAGAATGTCATTCTACGTGGCAATGCTGCCAGTCTTCTAGGTACGTTTCCGGATGATAGCGATGTGGAGGAATACTTCGACGCTTGAGTGTATTTGGTGTTTTTGTATTATATTTGTATACAAGTTAGTTCTAGTATACATTCTTAGTTTAGTTTTTATGTATAAATACTTAGTAAATATTTAAGTTAAACCAAAATGACGATTGACCTTCAATGCAAATAAATTTTCATACGTTGACCTTTGACGACGACTCAGGTTATTATTATTATTTTCCTTTTATTCGTAATAAAATGCACTGTGTTTACCTCGGGTTAAAGACCCATATAGTCCCTCGAACTATTGGCGACCTCGCTATGCTCGGACGCCAAACGCCTTCTCGGGACTAAATAAGACTTAACCATGCACATACATAACTTAACCGGGTAACCATGTACTATTCGGTAGGTAGCACTATTAATAGTCCAAATAGTATTAACGATAACACTCACAATAATGTAACTTAAAATTACTTTTAATTTTTTTAACATAGAGCACAGTTTTATACGAAAACCGCTGTTAGGAGCGTTCCCGTTTCTTATATCTATGGTCCGAGGTAGATATCAATTCTAAAAGGTTTTCCTTATGAAGTAATTTAGAGGGGTGTCATAGCATTGGTAGAGAAAACTGTAAATTTTGGGTATTTCTTTCAACAAAGTGTCCCTGTTCACGGAATTAAAGGCATTCTTAATGTCAATCTCACCTTCATTGCTGTTGAGGTAAGTGGACAGGGCATAGCCCCCTTTGGATCCAAAACCTATGGAATTTGCTGGCAAGAGCTTCGCTATAAAATGCGCAGCAAATTTTGGCTGTGATACGTCGGTAGATAGACGCTACGGCAATAGGACGAATGCTGCCAGCCTTTTTGCGTATGTATGTTTTTTGATCAATTAGTATTTTTTAGCATATTTGACCCTTTGAATACCGTAATTAGAGACACAATAGAAAGACAATAGGTATGCGGACACCGGTGTCCTCTTGGGGCTTGAGTAATGAAACTGGTTAGATAACATTTTGTTTTTCATGCACAGTCCTTATCAAATAAACATTGTGATATCGAACGAGATCGCTTGAAAAGTAACTCCTATTATCTAACGAGCTGTCTATACAATTATATTAGTTTATTAGGTTTATTAGAATTATTAGTGTGTAAGGACATGTTTCCTTTCAAGATCATGATGCGCAATATTGGTGTGCATTTATTGCTTGATACATGATCAAACTACACCAGGTGTAACGAAAATAAGTGTACCTACCCAGTGCCGGATTAAGCCAGCGCGGGACCTGTAGCAAATTCTACCAAGGGGCCCAACTTATTTTTCTCACAAGCTGCAGGACCAGTAGGTAACGGTAGCGCCATTGTATTTGCTTACATTTTTTATAGGTTCGCGCTTGACCGCTGTCTTACCTGATGGAAAGCGACGATGTGGTCGACGATGGAGCGCGCTTACCTAGAAGTAACCTCACTCTTGACTTAAAGATTCGGGTTGTAGCCATCTGGAAACACAGATTCCGGCAAGGAATTCCACTCCTTAGCTGTACGCACAATGAATGTGTTTTATTTTATGTATATTCCGGAATTTATTAAATATCGTATGATACAAGAGGTATTCTGACCTGTTTTTGTTCGACCGACCGGGGGCCCCTGAAGCGCGGGGCCCGCAGCATTTGCTAATCTTGCTACGTGGCTAATCTGGCACTGTAGATACCTACCACTTTCTTCAAGGAAGACAGAAAATAGAAATACTGAATTATTCAATAGCTGAGTCTTTTTGTCAAATCTGTGAGTAGAGCCGACAGACGCTGCCCTGTCTTAAGTCATACTAAACTGTCAAGCGAGCGCAATAAAATAAAATAGTCGTCGTAGTTTTCTGATATTTTCTAGCTTTTTTGCGCAACTGTCTTGAATTTTTCTTTCACAAGAACCTGGCACTTTTTGAGATTAGTCGTAGATGATAGGATGTGTGGTGCGACCGCAGGCAACGACCCACAGTGCAAACTGTTTCCTTCGCGAAACAGTCAAGTATGAAAACCTGCGAAACGCATTAAAATACTTCGACTGAAACATCACGACTTAACGAGTGGTTACTGATAGATAGACAAATAAAAAACTTATTTGTTTTTTACTGATGATATATAGGTATTGTTAGACTAAAAAAAGTCGATTAGTGGGCGATTTATTAAGTTCTAGATAGGTACTCCCTCAGAGATAAATTTAAAGATATCAATATAATGACCGTACTTTCGCAGTATATTTACGAGAATATTTTGTATGCCCACAAAAATAAAAACATGTTTCAGAAATACTTAACCTAAACATAAACATAAATTTGTAGTTCCTGCTACCAGGTTCAAAAAAATAGTGGGATCATTTAGATGCCAATGTATAGGTACACTTCAATAATAAACTTCCAAGTCATATTCAACAACTAAGCCTAAATAAATTCAAATCATTTGTAAAGCGAAAACTTTGCCAAAAGGCTTTTGACACTGTAAAGGACTACGTTGAGGACGAAAAGGCTTGGGATTTACCTGCTCTAGTACGCTCTGCAATTCTTTTGTTTTTTTTTTTTACAATTTGACATTGTAGATTATTTTTATTTTACAATTTGATGTATATATATATATATATATTTGTTTTAACTAATGTTTGACATAAATACTTTGCTAAGTATTACATTTTGTAAACGATATTTTTTTTTCTTTTAATATTGTGAACGTGAGGACAATGTGGATTAGTTATTATTATTATTTTTTTATCTCTTCTCTCTCTTTTTTTTCAGTAATTTTTAGCGTATGTCTGACAATTTGAGTATTTTCTGCGGCCTACCCAAATGTCCTTTCCTTGGTATTGTTCGTCAAGTCGTTCAGCTCCTTAGTATCCTGAGTTGAGCTTTGCGAATACTGACAAATGCTTGCACTGACTGGACAGTTCCACTCAAATCTGTATGGTTCTTTCTTCAAAAGGTCATTTCAGACAAATCTGCATGGTCCTCATGTGATTTGACCAATACATATTTACTGTATGGACTTTAAACAAAGAAAAAGAGACTTTGACCCCTTAGTTTGTTTCGGTGTTTCTTCTCAGCTAGGAATTTTTTTTTTAGCCCTTACTGTCCCACTGCTGGGCAAAGGCCTCCCCCAAAGGCATCTAGTTTAAAATGACAAAAAAAAATTGACGTGTAAAAGTGTTTTTAAAACCTACTTACAAAATAAAGATCATTTATCATCCCTACGTCACCGTTACAGCATCTTTGAGAGTCGAACAGAGAACTACTCGCTCTTTTTCACGGCATCATACTTTTAAATAAGTAGTTTGGAGTTATAATTAAATGATTTATGTGTTAAAACAACGTTTATCTTTATTAGTATATATTGTATAAATGTATGTGCTTAAAATCGAGGCGTTCTATTTGAGCAATCGTCGAACAAAACTTAGGTTTAGATAACGCGTAAATTACGTGGGTGAGCAGAGATAACGTTCTGCATCCTACCTCATTCCCTACACTGTTATTGTGATAGAAATAATGTAATTAGTAATTTAGTAACTTTATTTATTTATCTAACAATTCATGTACACACTATTATAAAATACGTACTTCAAATCGATAGTGTTTCATGTACCGAATCAACCACAGATATAGATAACGCAAGAGCAACTACTTCGCGTGCCTAGCTTACGTACAAAAATCGTAAGTAGTCACTTTCGCGCTCAGTCTGCATCGGAGTACAGCGCTAGTCGGGTGCAGTTAAAAATATAAAAATGGTTAATTGTGCTGTTGGTGTGGGGGTGGAGCGAGGGGACGCCGTACGCGGCGGCGTCTTCACTAAATAGTGCTTGTGACGTCATAATAGGTAGTCAAAAAATGGCACGCTTGGTTTTCATACAGATCGTGATGCTTGCGGTATCTATGTCTATCTATATCTGTGTGTATATTTCTATGCTTGTTACTTGTTCACGCTCGAACAGCTAAATGAATTTGGATGACATTCAGCACAAGGGTAAACCGTTTCCTGGGCCTCAAGTCTGCTATTATAATAGTGTCAGAATAGTCTGTCATTGATTTCAGAATTATTGATTTTGACAAGTGTCGTAATCTACTAATATAATGGCCTCATTATGACTTTCCAATGATCAACCACTGACACTCCATTGAAATAAATGGCATAGAATGGTAATCTTACCTACATAATGACAAATGAATTATTATTATTATGAGCCTGTAGTGTCCCACTGCAGGGCAAAGGCCTCCCTTCCATTATTCCACAAATGAATATCTGACTTATATTATATATAACAAAAACACCACAAAAACCAAACACTAATACAATAACAAAAACAAAAAACACTAACAACGCCGGCCGGCGGCCGCTCTAAATAAAACAGTAAGGAGTAATGTCACTTTGATGTTGACAGCTGAAAGACCACTGACCGACCAATGATCGGTCATTATGAACTTTGCAGATTACGAACTTTGAGCTGCTTTTAGCAAAATGACAATGGAATCGTGTTGTAATGACGAATTTATAAAAATAGCCGACTTGGGCCCCTGGAATAGCATATAGGAGTCGCCACAGTAAAGTCCGATGAAGCAGACGACTATCTCATAGTGTGACCTTCAAAAGATCAAAGCGCACAATTTTTTTTATTTTAAAGGTGAATGCACACTTATCCGAGCAAAATAAACGCGTCGAACGAATCGAAGTCAAAGAGGGCTCGCACCATCGATATATATGTACTACGCACTGGATTAGGCATGCCAAACAATCACTTTGCTTGACATACATGTATTGCATGCCGTACATCTTGACTTGATGACATTAGTGCAGTTTTGCAGTATATAAGCGCTGTAAGTTTTAAAAGTTTTGTTAGACGTCATAATGACAATTTAGCGCTGCAGCGAACTTTTGTTTTAACGTTTCAGTATTGTGACAAATAATTTCCATGAACGAGCTTGTCTATCATTTAGAATGTGAGTCGATGGCTCGCACACATGTCCGCATCGAAAGATTCGACCGCGTCGAAGAAACCGTTTCTACTTCCATTACACCTATCGTCAAGGGCGCCAAGGGGGGCAGATGGGGGCTACGTCCCCCCCCCCCCTAGGGGCTTGCTTTACAGCTTCAGAGCCTAGTTTAGGCACCAGTCTCCCACAATATAATGCCCATCCTATATGTTACCGTAGATATAAGGCTAGCAATTAGGTGTTATATTGTGGAGATTATTTCTTTACTATTATTAAAAAAAAAAACTGTTTTCATTATTCTCTATACTTCCAATAGCCCCCCCCCCCCCCCCTTGATCATCGGCTGGCGATGCCCTTGCCTGTCGTACTGAAATTAAATGTGAATTGTGTTGGTCCGTGACGAGGTTTTTATTATCAGTGTTTTATTAATGGAAGATGAAGTAAATTAATTACATCAAAAGAAAAAAAGAATGCGGGTTCATAACATTCAATTAAAAAGGCAGTGTTTAGGTGCATCCGAATTCGTCTAGGATATCTAAACCTCTACCATAAGTTTTAAGCAATAGTATTCGTCGCTACTCGATATCGACGCCGTAAATATTTTGTATGGCAAATTTTGGTTCTGCAAGTGACCGCTAGAGGCGCTGCAAAATTTGCCATACAAAATATTTACGGCGTCGATATCGAGTAGCGACGAATACTATTGCTTAAAACTCATGGTAGAGGTACTGGAGTCCTTCTAGATTCGGATGATACGACGCAATTAGGTGTGCGGGCTTTCATAGCATTTTTAACTGACTTCGAAAAGGAGGAGGTTCTATGTTCGGCTGTATGTATTTTTTTTTTAATGTATGTTCACTGATATCTTGGTCAATTGTGGACCGATTTCAATTTTTTTTTGTGTTGATTGAAAGATTATACTCCCGGATTGGTCCCATAAAAATATCTTTTTGATGATTAACTTCGAAGTTATACAACGAAACTCTTCGAAAAATCATAGCAGAACTGTCGTTTTAATAAGTATATTCACCGATATCTCGGTCAATTGTGGACCGATTTTGAAAATTTTTGTTTTATTTAAAAGATTATATTCCCGAGTTGGTCCCATAGACATATTGTTTTGATCTGATGATGAACTACGAAGATATAGAACGGAATTCTTCAAAAAAGAATCCTCCATAGCAGAACTGTCGTAACAAGTAAAATTGCTTTGTTTATACATGTAGTCGGTGGCTTACTAAAGGAAGAAGGGAAGAGGATACATAGAACTGATCTGATGATGAAGACGGAAGGTAGGTAAGAGCCGGAACTTTGTAATAAATCACTGTATCCTAGCCGTGTTTAGTATTATTAAAATTGTCATGATGATTTGATGATGGAACCGAATGGCGGAAGGTACCTGTCTATTTAAGTTTTGCTGAGAGGTACTACAGCTAAAAAGTGTGAAATAAAAAACTTTTACAAAAAAATTACCTCGGTGTTAAATAACGAAGAGACCAAACTAAGAAACACCGACTTCCGAAATTAAAGTTATTTTGCACTTTTTGGTGATTTTTTTGAAGTCGGTTGTATTTTTTTTTGTAAAAAGTTTTTTTATATAAAGAAGAATTCTAAAATTCTGTTTTTTCCATTCGCATTCGGCTCGGATAAGTGTGCGTTCACTTTTAATAGGCACCGATAAGAGAAGAATTGTATACACTACATTTATCAATGTAGTGTATACAATTTGAAACTCAATAAAATGGACTAAAAAATATAATATTATCTGTGTTAAACATTTTGTCGTTACAATATATTAGTATTGGCTGTAAGCTGCTGTGGTAAGCTGTATGTATTTATTGTCGTCTCTAATATATACTGCGCGGGCCTTACTGATGGAGGCTGCTCGATGGACAGCTATCAGATAATTAAAGCGCGAAAACTTGAATGCGTGAACTGGTGAGCCGATATTTATTTATATTTAACTAGCTTTTGCCCGCGGCTTCGCTCCCGCTCTTCCCTACTCTACCCTACACTACCCTACTGTAATGTGTAAATATGTGGATGGATGGAGAGGGAGAGGGAGGCCAAAGAAGAGATGGACGGATTGTGTAAGGAGTGATATGAAAGAAAAGGGAGTTAGTGATAGCGTGACGAGTGACAGGAGAGAATGGAAGAAAAAAACGTGTTGCGCCGACCCCAAATAAAACGGGATAAGGGCAGGAAGATGATGATCTAATCTTTTGAATATAGTAGGTGAGTTGGACAGAAGAGGAAGCAGCAAGCGCCGCCCTGGTGACGCCGATAAGATGAACTTCCTGGTGAGGAGGATGGTAGGAGCGTCTTATCAAGATATTAAAGGATATATGCTACGAAGAATTTTAGGAATGACGTCTGTAACTTGGATAGAGTTGTCTACTCTACTGTGTGACTGTGAAGCAGTTATGAATAGCCGACCCAGGGGCGCAGCTACCGCCGTATCAATAATACATACATAGGCGTCACGTTATCCACAACCGCTTCGTAGGTTAAACCAAGCATTTGTTTTAGGCACCTTCTGTTTTTGATACGGGGCCAATGTGAGACTAGCTACGCTGCTGATCCGACCTTTGACATACAACAACCGGTTACAGCTTACTCCAATGATGTTTTTACATTCTTTGCCTTACAGTGAAACACCTGATTTAGATCAAATAGATAAGAACATGAATCTCGCAGTATTTACACAAGTTGCGTGATGTCACTGAATAAGTTTATTATGTAGTAAAGACAAGTGTAAACAAAACTTACTCTTATGGACATAGCAGAGTCGCAATAGTGCAGATAACTACTGGTTAGTGCATTATTAGAGCTGTACAAAGACTGTATTCACTAGAACTGTCAGCGGTTACTGATGAGTGCCATAGAACAGTTACTTCAACAAAAGGTAAGCCTGAATCTGACTTCACAAGCCAGCAGGTAGGTCCAGATGCGAATTTGAACTCAGATTTATGCGACGATGTTCAGCCAGCAAAATAATACTAAACGTGGTAGAGTCGTGAAAAAGCCGCGACGGTTTTTAGATTGACTTAGATAGAAGTATTTATTTGTAAAACTAGCTGCTAGCAGATCAGTTACTTCCAAGATTTCAATCAATTTTGTATATTTTACATTCAACATATATATATATTATATTTTACACTTTGATATTATATCTAAACATGTAAAAAATTGCTCAACATCTTGGAAATTATTAATTTAATTTTTAATATCCTGTTGGAAGGAAGTTTTACCCAGTTTTGCTGAATGTTCCATACAAGGCCAAGATATTCCACCCTTTGCTGCAAAAAACAGACTTGTTTTAATTTATGTGCCATCTCAAGGTTTCCACTCATCGATATATATGTACTATTTCCACTATTATTCAACACATAATACCTGTTTTGTTGGAATGCTAAACAGTCATATTTGATTTGTTAATATTTCGTACTTGGATACTAGGTTTTTAAACCATGTCTTCTTAAGAATAGTTAGTTTAGAATATGTTTACCATTAGAATATGCATGTTTTTTGTAGTATTTGGCAGAAAATGTATTGCTGAGGTACCTAGTTGACTAACTCAGCAAAATTTACCACTACAATAAAATTCTCAGCTCCAATTTACCGAGATCGCGCCTGTTTCAATGACTCCACATTTATCGTCCAGTTGCGCAGAGACGTGATACAAATCTACAACAATTTTACATTACAATATCCACTAGGAATCACTTGGCGAATAATTAAAACAGGCACTATACATCACTCGAAGAAATCCAGCCAAAAACGCGTCAGTCATTGCATCGCCGTGATAGTATTGCCGCCGGCGCCGTGGCGAATGTCATTACCATCAATTTTGTACTTTGTCTAGGCAGAATGATAATACCAACGTGATACACTAGCCTGTGAAGCTGCAGCCTAAATGCATTTTCTTTGTTTGCAGATCCTACACGGCAGGTTGATCAAGTTGGTGCTGGTCTCTCCCGGTCCTAGATTTGGTAAAGAATTTTTCATCAAATATGAAAGTTGCAGTGTTCCAAAAAGGTGACGGAACGTCCGGCATTCGGGGCCAACTCTACGAGACAAAAATTTTAAGCTTAATATTTTATAATGCAAAACATGAAGACAGTATAGAAGATATACAAATTTGCGCGAATATCGCTGAGGCAGGAGCGTTCGATGACATTTGTTTTGAAATACAATGGAAAGGTTTTCATAAACTTGTAAATGTGTTCATCCAAGTCAAGCATAGAGACAATCTTAAACAAACTCTCGACTTCGATTTGAAGAAATACTTTCGCAGTTATTTGAAGATCAGGGAGTGCTTCGAGCGAGGAGACAAAGACGGATTATTTCATGGCAAATATCAAGATAAGGAATGCTTCTATATTTTATACACGTGCGGAAAAATTGAAGTTGGAAACGACAGTGATAAAAACGATTATGTCTCAAAACTGTGTGATTTAATTGATACGGGCGGTAAAGTTACACAAATGAGTAAAATAAACGTCGACTCATATATCAAAGAAGCCATTAACAACGATACAATCTCTCTGGCTCAATACGTAGCCGCAGTCATGAGTGGAGAAAAGAATTACGACACGATGCTGTCTGATGAAGTAGTACTACGCTATCATGTTATTCTAGCGGAAACTGTTGTCAAAGTTTCAGAAATTAAACCAAGTGGACATCGGGTGGCTACCTTTCGTCACGACTTCTTCAACACCAAAGATGAAAACCTTATTTTGTTTAAAAAAACACTGAACCATGAGGTTCTGAAACGACAAAACATTAAAGCCACTTCCGCTGATAAAAACAAGCTTCTGTCTGAATTCTTAGCCGAACCGTCTGATATTATAAAACTTAGCAAACTTATAGGAACCATTCTCGTATATAACAATGGAGAATTAGAGTTAGTTGGAAATTCGTCAGAAGACTTAAATCAACAATGGAGTCAAGCGAATGTTTCTCGATGGACTATTAATGAAGCAATTGATTTGGCTGCAAAAGAAATTTTATTATCTCAAGAGTTCAAACTCCCAATTTCGTTCGGTAACAAAGATTTAACTATTAGAGGCAATGATGCAAAAATAGAAAGAAGAATTAATCATTTAGCTACGAAAGTTATTGATTTATTAAACAATTATAAAGCTAGTAAAATGGTAACAATAGATGAATCTTTGGGAGCTGGATTACTCCAAGTTAACGGAGGAATAGCTGGAGCAATCGGAAATATATTTGTGCTTGATCATAACACCAAACTATTAAAGATCACAGATAACTGGGAGTCACTAGGGCCTCTTGCTAAGAGGCTGTATTATGAAATAAATAATAGAAGCCAAAATTTGCACGAATACAAATTTCATTTTAAAGTTAAAAATTGTCCAAAACTTTCATACGACTGTAGAGAGCTCGAAGAAAGTTTAGTGGAAGATTTCTTTGACAGACTGCTATTCTTTAGTGAACAAGGGAATGAGAAGGACGTGGAGGACATTTTAAAACACCGCATAGGCAAATATTTACGTTGTCAAATTAGCAACTTTCAAGTTAAAACGGACGCAGTATTTCTTAAATATCACGATAAAATACAGGAATGGTGGATGCTACCGAAACAGGCACCGTATCTAAGGAAAAGTGATGATATATTTGATAAAGCAATCAATGATATCATAAAAGATCCACTGATGAGTTCACTAAATATAGTGTATATGAGAAAAATAAAACATAATTACACATTCAATGACGATGCAGTGAGCTCTCTGAACTTACAGGATCAGCACTCGAGTATTATCAAAGCAGAGAATACCACACTGAGTGTTCTTAAAGTTATACAATATTTAAAAAAAAAACAAAAGTTCCATGTTGTGTCAGACCTTGAATACATTGTTAACCTACCAATGAACGACCGTGAAGCATTATACGATGAGTTGAAGAGAACAAATAAAGATAAAGTTCTAATTTTAGTTAACGACAAAATACAACTTTCTGTAGACGAAAAATATACATTAGAAAACCTTGGAAAAGCAGTTAAAAACAAAACAACTATAGTAATTACGAAAAATGATAAATCATTCGAAATCACAAAAAAATATTTCCCAGAAACCGTTGAAATACACGATGAAAGGAATAGTCTAGCTGATATGAGTGGAGAATCACAGAAGAGCATCTTAGAGAGTACCAGAGTGATGTTCCAAAATAAAGAAGTAAAATTAGCCTTAATTGTCGATGACGATTCAAAATCATATGTGAAAGGAGATATTTTGAATAAGGTTCTAAGTAAAGAAATCATAAGAGTTGGTAAATTAGTCGTTGATAGAAATTATGATGAACAAAAACACTTGTATATCGACAGACGCGTTAGAAAGAAAGGTGAAAACGTTCCTATATCTTTGAGAACACTTGACGGTACGATAGATGAAGTTATAGTTATATTAGCTGGACCCGGAGAGGGCAAGTCAACTCTGCTAACCCACTTAGCCCTTAGTACAAAAGAAGAGAACCCTCAAGTTTGGATTTTAAGAATGAATCTATTGGAATATTCGCAAGAATTTAACAATTGGAAGGGAGAAGAAACTACCATCAACACATTAGAGGCCCTCAATTTGATGTGTCGATTTATACTCAGCGAGGAACTTGGAAAAGATCATAATATAAAAATCGCGTTGGAAGAAAAAGAAAACGGTATTGTATTTCTCAAACATTGTAAATGTACCAAAGGATCTATAGTAGACCCTTTGATTGAGTTCGAGTTAAAATTGTTTCTACACAAGTATTATCAAAGAGGAATAATATTCCAATTTGATGGTTTTGATGAAATCTGTCCGCATTATAAAGATGTCGTCATAAAATTTTTAAAATGTATTTCAAATAATTCTCATAAACAAAGAATGTGGATCACAAGCAGATCGTATAACGAAGTGAGAACCATACTAGAGATGGAGTTTGGAAGTTATTACGAAATTGATCACTTCTCAGTCATGGAGACGGATAAATATCTGGAATCATATTTGGAAATAAAATTGAATTTAAATGAGCTTAATAACCTTCAACTGGAAAACGTTAAGAGCTTTCTTCAATACATGGCGGACGACTTCTATGTTTGTTTCCGACACATAAACACATGTCCCATAAGCAAGGTCTATAACAGCGCAGCCCAATATTTGATACGAAAAATTGAAGACAAGAACATTCCGTCACAGTTATACTATCTGAATGATAATGATTTAGTATCTGAAGTTAAGAAAAAAAACTGCTCTTTTAAATTTACTTACGAAAGAATCAATGACAGCGATAATCGTTGGAATAATCCTCTAAATCTGTACCTAACATGTTTTATTTTCGAAAAGTATTTTAAATTCTTAGGTATACTTCCTGGAATCAGTAATGAAGTGTATTGGAAACCAACATTTTTTTTAAATTCTTCACATTTTTGCGAGACTTTTTTAACGATGAAATTACGCCATCTGTACTTAGATAATTATGGAATAAATTTTCATAAACCGTTAGTTAAGGACAACTTCTTAAAAGAACTAGATGGCTCGATATTAAAACATAAGAAATTAGCAGCTTACGCCGTTTTCAATCAGGATATTAACAAATTGTTTGATGAGAGAGACTTGAGAGAAATTGAAAATACTATAGAATCTATAGAAGCGGGAAAAGAAAAGACTGGCCTCATACACACTGTAGTGGATAAAATTCCGATATTCCTACACATGACATTCGCTGAGGAGTTTGCTGTTAGCTATGTTTGTCATGATTTGATATTAAACGAAAATGATTACGTAAAGTTAAAATCATGGTTTGATTTTATGTTTCATGTAATTTTTTCTAGGTTTTATAAACCTGATATTGGAACGATTTTCATAGACAAATTTAGGATGAATTGTATGCTGAGGAGCATCCGAGCTCAACACCAAGACATGTCTTTTTACTTGTTAATGAAACACGTATTTTTACATTCAGACTACTTATGGCGTATCCGTTATAACAAGCCATACTTGGAGAGAATCGAAGTTGATACTGAAATTTATCAAGAGTTCCTTAAATTACGTACTTTTAGATATCATGTAACAAAACGCAACTTGAATGAATTTCTCGAAATGATTTATATTGCCAGACTCATACCCTCAGCCATTTTAAATGGATGTACCGATGCAGTTATATATTTGTTGGACATGATTGGTTCTATCGATGACGCAAAATGGTATTCAGTGCTTTATAAGAATTTTAGCTTTCTATCCTATTCAAAGCTGTATTACAAAAAGAATACTGAGGAAGTAGTGGAACTTATAAAAGATGAATATTCTCGTAAGATTTCACGCATAGATAGTGATAAATTAACTGTGAATTGTTTACTGCATCGAAATAGGCGTGGTTCTTTATCTATATTAGACTGCACTCAAATGTACACACAAGACACGTCGGCATATTGTGAGGGTCAGCGACGGCGGCGAGATACTTTGTGACTCCTATAGTGGTGTAAAATACTTTCGTTCTGAAAAGTATAACGGATAATTTTAAAAGATTATTTCTTCGTGTACAACATTATTTTTAGTATACGCTCAACCTAGTCGTCCTAGTGAACACGTGTATCGTATTTTTATGTAAAAAAACTCTGTACAAATTTTAATTACAGACTTGTTTTGTTACCTGGTTGTCCGCGTAAATCCGTGGTCACCGGGCCATCCGGGCGAGGGCTTGTTTTGCTCTCGCACCCAGCTGTGCGCTGGCGCTAAATGCTCGCTATGACATGCCGTGATCTGTGTTGTACTTAGTATCATCGATGATGTCCAACTTGTGACCTTTTTTTAAAAATTTTTTGGATTCCTCCTCGATTCGTATTCCTCATTCTCAGAGTCGTGAAGTTCCCGCTGGATTAACTTCTTATTGATGGTGTCTCGCCATCTTGTGTTCTTGGCGTCATGAAGTGCGACGCGTAATTGGGTGTGCAGTAGACCGGACCTGATCTGCCCATCTTTTTGGGCGGCGGCCCCTTGGTCGTTTGCCATCAACCATGCCAGTTATGACGACCTGTTCCAGGTTGTGGCCATTTTTTCCTGGCAATGTGGCCATAGAACTCCAGTACTCTGCGCATGCAGGTAGTTGACAGTCTTGTCTTGATCTTCAGCTCACGCAAGATAGAGAGGCTGGTACGGAATTCCCTGGACTGCTCCAGGGAATTTGGAGCATTTTCCTACAGCACCACATCTCGAAGGCATCAATACGGTCGCGGTCGGCCTTTTTCAAAGTCCAGGTCTCAGCCCCGTAGCTCAATATGGAGAAGACCAGACATTTGTTTGTCGCAATATTTAGCTGTGTAGATACACAAGTAAATTAAACAACTTCATCTATTGATTTTCATCATCATCATCATCATCATCAGCCTTTTTTATGTTCCCACTGTTGGGACCTAGGCCTCCTCTCTAGGAGAGGGAATGGGCCGTAATCAACCACGCGGGCCAGTGCGGGTTGGTGAATGTCACATGTCTTCGAATTTTTGGTTCTAGGACATGCCGCTTTCTTCACGATGTTTTCCTTCACCGTTTTGACATATATAATTATGTTACAGTCAAAACTCATAACCAGTCAAAACCACTTTTGACTGCAAAAATTAGGCAAAAGTACTTTTGACCAATGCCCTTAGTTAAAAACATTCATTTTTGACTGACTTTCACAGTCTAAAGTGGTTTTAACTAAGGGCATCGGTCAAAAGTACTTTTCACTGCAAAAAAAGTCAAAAGTGAATATACACCGTTTTGTTTTATTGATTTTAATATTTTCAATATCTCGTGACAAGATTCTAAATCATGTAAATTGTGATGACGTTATAAGTTGATAAAGCCCGGTCGCGGAGCAGGAAGAATTTCGTACAATGACCTTACATTTTTATATCAAGTGCGTTTTACAAACATTTGAAGGAGAAAAAAAAATGCTAGCTTATTCAATAAATTATTGTTATTAAGTATATAAATTATTTATTTAGATTTTATATTATAAAAATCGAGTTAAAATTACTAATTCGGTAGAAATATGATAATAAAATGGAAGATGGAATGTCATTCATTATTTGAAAATTATGAATTGCGACATGGATTTTTTGTAGTGACTCAAAACTAACCAAAAATCCACATTTAAATCATTATTTCCCAAGAGGACGCCGGCGTCCGCACACCTATTGTCTTTCTATTGTGTCTCTAATTACGATATTCAACAGGTTAAAACAGAACAAACATTACAATATTGGTAAAAAGTTTATAGGGTTTAGAATCCCTGGCGACGGAGGCCATTGCATCTGTGCGAGCTAAACACATTATATTTACGCGGGAGTGACAGAGACAGTTAATAAAAGGTCAACGTACGAAATTCTTCCTACACCGCGTCCGGGCTTTAGTAAAAGTTTTAAGGGAAAAGTTTATTTTCTTCTTTTTTTATAAAAGCTTGTTTTTTTTTAAGTTTTTATTTTTATTTTTTTATTATACCCTTTTTAAATTCGTAGTCGTATTCTCAGCAAGTCCTTTCATTTGATACCCATATTATAGGAAAGCATAAGAAAATTAGAATCTATCTAAGTATCTTTAGAAGTCTGCCATATTGGAATATTAGAGTAATGTCATTTTACTTTTCCCTTGATACCCACGTAGTAGGAGTTTATTAAAAACCACTAATTTGACTTCTTGGATGTTCCGCCACGTTGAATTTAAAGTGACTTCACATAGTTAACCATGCATTGTCATCTTCGTTCTGTTTTGCGTTTAGCCAACATTACGTTCTTAAAAAACTTAAAAGAACCACTTGATGCGTTAAAAGAACTGACTGAACGAAACGAAACGAACCATTCACTCGTTTTTTGAATGTGAAAGGAATAGATTCCTTATTGCTATTGAAATAAGAAATATTTTTATGAATATGTATTACTTTAAGTCAAGTAATTATATAGTTTTACTTGTTTATAAATACGGGTGTAAGAATCAGTAAAACAAAATAAAAGAAACCGTTATTGATACGCAAGTAACTTTTCTTTGCAAACCGTACTTTTCAATCAGCTTTTACCATACCATACCATATGTATGCCGATGATACACAAGTTTACATATCATTTAAACCGGTAGACTATGAACAAGCACTAATTGATCTGAATGAAGATCTTGAAAGCATAGTACAGTGGTCTAATGCCAACACGCTTGCGTTGAATCCTACGAAGACAAAGTATATGCTTTTCGGTACCGTAAAACAAATAAGCCAAATTAAACCCTGTGCCGTTAATCTAACAATTATGGGCCAACTTATCGAACGGGTCTACGAAGCACGTAATCTGGGTCTTACAATGGACACGGAACTTCGTTTTCACAAACACGTGACAGAGTGTATAAGAAATTGCTATTACAGACTTAAGATTTTATATAAAGCCCGACCCTATCTTAGCGAGGAATTGCGTGTCTTGCTTGTGGAGTCTTTGGTCTTGTCAAAATTGAATTATGCAGATACAGTGTATGGTCAACGACTTCTGTCTAAGACTGAAAGAATGATCCAAAGACTTCAAAATGCCTGTGCACGCTTCTGTTTTAATGTTCCTTTTAGAGGACACGTGACACCATTTCTAAATGAACACAACATTTTAAAAATGAAAGCTAGACGTAAACTGCACCTGGCGACCTTGCTTTTTGGAGTTATCAAGTCTCACTCCCCTTCTTACTTATACGATAAGCTATCATGGACTCGTAGACACGGAATTGGTGAGGGAAGAAAATGCTCTCAACAGCTTTCTACTCAGCATAGGTCAGCGGCTTTTAGAGGCAGTTTTCGTTACGCAGCTTCCAAATGTTGGAACAACATCCCGCCTCCAATAAAATTCAGTAAAAGTTGCACGGCTTTCAAATCAAAATTAAAGCTATTTTTATTGAATCATCAAATTGTCTTCCAAGGTGTTCGAGCCGACTTGTCAGCCATTTGAAATACAACATTTTATATTTTATTATTTTTATCAATTATTTACCTCTTTCGATTTTAGCATTGTTCTTTTTTCATACATTTTAATTTTAGCCATGTTATCAATTTTTACACACTTTAATTTTAGCCTTGTTATCAAATTTTACACATGTTTTAATTTCTATTTTTATATGTTTTTGTAGTTTCAAATTTTATCAATGTTATTAATTGTTTACCGTTTTAACTGTTTTTTAATATTTTTAAATGATATCTGTTTTTATTTTTATTTGTTTCAAATGGGCACATAAACCTTTTTTAGAAATAATAATCGCAACATTTACGAGTACTTTTAGTTGGTTTCTACACAGAACGTTTTTAGACTTTATTTTTCTGGTGGATATTTATTTTTTCTGTTTTTGAGCATATGGCACCTAAGGGCTGCAGCTGAAAATCAGCGTCAGGTGGTAGCCTTGTGTTGCCATTTGGCATTATGCTGAGCTGTGGCCTTTTTGGCATTACTCAGTGTACGTTTTCTGTTTAATTTTAACGTGTTTCCGTTATTGTAATCCAAATAAATAAATTTTTCTTTTCTTTCTTTCTTTCTTTCTTTTGACAGATCGAGGTCAATGACCTCGATCTGTCTTCTACTTTCCTATTATTATTTGAAACGTGTTAAATATTTTTGTGTGAAGCGAAGCATGTGTAGCCCAGTCGTGTGTGGCTGAGGAGTGGACCGTCAGCTAGGCTGGTCTATGCCATCAAAACTCAACTTTGCCGCATGGGGTGTCTTCGTCCTGTGAGCTCGATAGCGGTGTCGCGATAGCTGACGCGCCGACTTGAACGCTTGCGGACAGTACTCACACTGCAACAAGACAGTCCTGCTTATAGTACGCGGCAAATAAGTTGAAAATATTAACGTTACCAGCTTTATATATATTAGAAACTGCATTATTTATAAAATTAAATCCACATTTATTTACAAAATTTTCAACAGTTAAGAAGACCCCCATTCGGAGTCAATATGAAAATCAACTATGTATGTTGAAATGTAATACTGCGTTAATGAAAAAGAGCTTCTTTGGTGTTGCACCAAAGATTTTTAATAAAATACCTGATGCTATAAAATGTATGCCATTAAAGAAATTCAAAAAGTGTCTTCACAAGTTATTAGTTGAGAAATGTTATTATACCTTGGATGACTATTTTAATGATATTTGATTAAATTATGATATGATGAATTGTGAGATTATGTAATTTTATAAATCTATATTATTAATGTTGACTTGGATGACTATTTTAATTTTGGATGACTATTTGATTAAATTCTGTAATTTTATTAATTCATATTATTAATGTAATGGACGAATAATTTCTCGCATGTTCTTTTGTTATGATCTTCTTGTGTGTGTTTTCTGTTTTTCTTTCTTGTAGTGGACATTATTAAATTGATTATTTTAATGTATTTGTATAAAATTGATAGAAAATTTTGTTAACTTTGATGAACCTGACTTTAATATTTGTATGTCAACAATGACAAAGCATAGTGCAACACTTATCTATTTAAGACCTTGACATGTATGATTAATGTATATATGTTCTTAACCTATGTTTTACAAATAAATAATTCTGATTCTGATTCTGATTCTGATTCTGAACCATTTGTATTTTTACACACAGCCCCCGACTTCGATTGAGACTCGAAAATCGGTTATAATCCTCGTCACACAAGTTGAACCATCATAGTTAGCTGCGCGTAAATATAGCAAATAGTTCAACTTATTTGCCGCGTAATATACGAATCATGAACAAACAAAGTTTAATCAGAATCTACTTCATCCGATTCTCATGTCTGCATCACTGTATGAAATGTCTGAGTAGAAAGCGCATAGTTGCCTACAACGACAATGAGTCTGCTCATCTCCTCTCTGTTCACTAAGGGCTGAAACTGCGGCGCCAGCGAGGTCCAATACAAAAGTGGTGCGTTGTGGCAGCGGCGCGGCCACCCGTCGCAGGGATTCGGGCCTGAGCCCGGGCATTTGCTACGTGATGATACATTAAGTTCTCCATCGACACGACTACATGCACACCATTAAAGTTGAACTAGCGACATTGCACAGGTAGGTAATAATCTAGTTTCCGTGACAGAATCCGATGTTCACATAACGCAGAGGAGTGGAGATTTCGAGCACTGTGATTGGTGCTCCTTGTCCTTACCACTCCTCAAACGTTTCCTTTCAGGCTGGTATTATTACTGAGATCAGGAGACAATGAAGGAGCCAGTTTACCTGTACAGCCGCAACAGTGCGGTGGCTCTCAATATGCTGCACCAGGCATCGTCGGCTGTGGTACGAGGCGCCGCACTCAGCGCAGCCGAACGGGCGCTCCAGAGTGTGCATGCGCCGCTCATGGAGCTAAAACAGAAGCGCATGGCTTGAGGTAAAGATGGAAGACAAATTACAGGGGACTAGTTTTAACAGGCTTGAGAATGATGCGTTTAATTGAGGATATTTATAGTTAAAACGGGTGTAAGTTTTTTTAATGATATCTATTGCTTGACTGCGATCTCACCAGGGGCCCAAGTCTGGTATTTTTATAAATTCGTCATTCCAACACGAGTCCATTGTCATTTTGCTAAAAGCAGCTAAAAGTTCGTAATCTGCAAAATTCATAATGACCGATCAATAGTCGGTCAGTAGTCTTGTAGCTGTCAAATGTGACTACTTACTGCTTACTGTTTATTTAGAGCGGCCGCCGGCCGGCGTTTTCAGTGTTTTGTTTTTGTTATGTATCAGTGTTTGGTTTTTGTTATAAATCAGACATTCATTTGTCATTATGTAGGTAAGTACAAGATTACCATTCTATGCCATTTCTTTCAATGGAATGTTAGTGGTTGATCATTGGAAAGCCATAATGACGCCATTATATTAGTAGATTACCAAACTTATCAAAATCAACAATTATGAAATCCATTCCACCAAATGACCATTCTGACACTATTGTAATAGCAGACTTGAGGCCCTGATAGTAAGCTATGATGTAATCGATGATGGTGAAGCGCATTAGTTTGATAAGAGCCTGTTATTATTATTATTATTTAGTTTGAAAAACTGCAACAGGCAAACTGATCCAGTCCTTCAATGTACGCGGTACATACGACGAAGTTATACTGAGACATCTCTGTTACAACCGATAAAATTAAATACATCTGTCTCTTTTCCTCACCTTGAGCTGGGCGGTGTCCAGAGCGAGATAGCTGCAGTGTTGGCATGGCAGCTCCCTCTTCATTCCGTGGTGGGATCTACAGTGACGTTTCAGCTGCGTGGAAGAAATGAAACTTTTGCCGCAAAACTGAAATGGTTGGAAATAATTCTTCAGCATTATCTGCCTAAAAAGCTCCTTCTGCGGAGACAGCTGACCTACCACGAACTCTTAAAGCGATCCATTTGACGACCTAAATTTAACTATCAAAGGAGCTGTATAGGGGGTATAGCTCCATCCTCTCTCTTGCTCGCTCGCCTGACTGTTTAACACGTCACGGTAAGGCCCCAGGCCCTCAATTCTGCTATTACGATAGTGTCAGAACGGTCTATCATTGATTTCATAATTGTTGATTTTGACAAGTTTGGTAATCTACTAGTATGATGGCGTTAATATGACTTTCCAATGATCAACAACTGACACTTGTTGTGGTATCACAAGAAGGTTCTACCTATATTGTACATAGAACCTTCATGCCTTAAAACCTTATGTTATAATAAAGTGAGTAAACTCTTTGGTCAGTTGTTAACCAAACTACACACGGTGTTTCATTACAACACTGAATGGTAATCTCGTACATAATGACAATTGAATATCTGACGTATGCGGTAATCTGCTAAAATTTTGACAGTTCCTTTGTTTAGTGACCTACTTTAAAAACGTCATTGTGCAGTCATTGCTTTTAATTCGTTACAAAACGGCTCGTACCGAAATTTTATTTGGAGACCACTGATCGACCATTATGAATTAACAGATTACGGACTTTTAGCAAAATGACAATGGAATCGTGTTAGAATAATGATATTATGAAAATAGCAGACTTGGGCCCCTGGTCTCGTATCTATCACCATAGCTGATGAATATTAAATGGCCTTCCTATTTTTCTCCCTAGGATATGTAGGTTTTCTTATGACGCTCTTTCAGTGTTTTGAGAGCGGTGGTGATGAAATAAATCACACAGAACAAAGCCTACCCAAACCGAACAGTGACATTCGAACATATAGAAAGACGATGATTTGAAATGATCCTTAGGCATCGAAAGGGATATAATCAGACGGCATTTTAAAGACGATTCACGGGCTCCCGCGACGGGATGCCGACGCATAGACATGACGCGACATGCCGTGGCAAGGTGCTGTGGAATGCCGCGATATGTAAGTGGTTAGTGTGCTCTGACTGGCGGCAGTCTTGCCATACCGTCCCGGTCTGCAAGCCTTAACTGGGTTGAGCCTAGCATATGCAGCTCTTTAGTCGGAAGCGTCACTTCTGAGTCACCACTGTGACATGTTAAGATATCAAGCGTGCGAGCGAGATGGAGCTATACCCCCTATATAGCTCCGTCCCTGTTCAATTTGGTTTAGCGCGTCAAATTGATTGCGATAAGAACTTGAGTTAGCACTGTAGGTCTGAAGGGCGTTTAATGGTACACACGAATACTTGCCTCACAAACAAAATTGAATCCTAAATGCAATTTCGCATGACTGATGAAACATTTCCAGTTGCTGACTGACTTTTTACAAACTTTACATTTAACTGGCCCTTCAGGATCGAACTTGCCCTCAACTATGTCCAAATACTGCTGTCTTTTTTCCTTTCTCGATAATTTTTTGACAGTTCCGTCTGGCGGCCATTTTGTTTCGTCGCCATTATGGTCTAATCTGTCAAATTCAATTTCTACTTGCAGCTCCGGGAATCCGTCGTAATTTATCAAATCATCATAAATTTCATTGTTTGTGCTAGGATTTTCAAGTATTTGTGTTGTCAATTCATCAGTTTTAACTATATTTTCGATAAAATCGTTAGTTTCTCCGCCATTTCTTTGATAGCCCAGTTCTGTTAGTGTCTGTTCACTTTGCTGGCTTCTATTTCGTAGATGTGCAGCTGAATTTACGTCTTCCATGCATTTCCCGCAAATGTTTTGTGGAAACCCGTCATTGTGTTGAATCTAAACAAACAAATAATAGTACATTTTGATACAAGTGCAGAAAGTTTGTCATTGCTACCGAGACGAAATTCGCACGAGCCGTAGGCGAATGTGTTATGGAGCCGAAGACTGCAGTGACAAATTTGCCCGTGTATCAAACGACATTTTTGAATACTCTTACGACTAGTGGGAGCCGACGCGCGGCCTACCTGATACGATAATTAATGTAATAAAATTGTGGCGGGGGCGAGCACGCGCACTTTTCTGCACTAGTGCGGAAAACAGTCAATTGCGTGCCTAAAAGCGGTGGGATAAGAGCAGGTTTTCAAGTAAGATAGATAGATAGATAGATGTATTCTTTATTGTACACCAAAAATAAAATAAGTGTATTGAAAAAGTATTAATTATTTAGAAGTTGCCGTTAGTTGCCTAAAGGTTCTAAAGTAATCTCTGATCACGTCACCAGTTTCGAGGTATGCTGAACAGGTTGTAAAGTCCCTCTGTTGAAAAAGGAGGATCCCTGGACCAGGCGGGTGTTGTCTGGTCCAGGCAACTGTCTAATAGTTGATTTTTAATTGCTTTTTATATGTTATAATCGCGCGGTGAACTCTAAGGCCGTGTTTACAGAGACGCGGTGCATTACGTGGCGTGTTGGGCGTTTCGTCGTACATTGCAGCAGCGGGCCGCGTCATCGCTCGCGCAAACACAAACATATGGCAATGTACGACGGACTGCCCGACGCGCCGCTTCTCCGTAATCGTGCACTTATACCGCAGTGCAGGGTTTTTCTTTTGGTTCGAATTTGGCGGGCTGTCCTATCGTTTTTATACATAATCTAATACGAAAAATCTATGGTCCGCTATATGCAAGCTTGTGATGACCGGCGTGAAGAATCCCTGCAGATAATTCGGAAATTGCAGAGTTTATATAAAAAAAATTGTTATAGCTACTATCAGAACTATTAATTTTATTTATATAAATAAACTTCATGTACAGTAGTGGTAGGTACATAGGCGTACTTTATGCAACAGGGCATTCTCTACCAGTCAACCTTTGGGTTAAAAAAGACAACACTGGTAGGTGTGCACAATAAATAAATAACACATAATTTTAAATAGAAAGTGAATTTTCATAAGAGATGCACAAAAAAATATCATGCGAGGTATACTTAATTGAAATTCATTTGTACCTACTCTATGGTTAACTACCAACTATGAAAAGTCAATGAACTTTAAAACTTACTTTCAATCCCGTTGTTAAATACAAAACATTGCTAAAGTTATCCTTTTCTACTATATTTGTGAATAATGGCATCAAATTCTGTTTAGATAAACACAATCTACATAGTTCGTCACACATTTTGAGAAATAAAACTTGTTTATGTTACTTTCGTCAGTCGAGTATAACAGGTTATTGACAGTTCTGGGTGGCAAGACACGAATTAAAATTACCCTAACATCTTTCAGGGTTGCCAGAACAAATTATTAATATTTTATGGGAATAAATTTATGAATCAGAACTAAAAAAGAAAATGTAAAATATTCGGTCATATCGGTAAATAAAACGAAGAGATTTATTTAAATAATATATTCATTACACGATACAACAGTTTAAAAAAATTACAATATGAAATTGCTCATAAATAATAGTAAGGTTTTTATGGCAGTTTTTTTTTTTAATAATTTGTTTAGGTGTCTCTACCTCACAACGATCGTGAGGAATCAATAAAATTATAGAATTACCATGTATTAAGCAATAGCCAAAATATGTAATACTTACAATATTTTTATACAGCTATGTAAATTCTAGGTATCTCGTATTGTAATTTAGTTTATTATTCAAATAAGTCGGCTTGAAGTGAATTTGTAACGCAGTTCTTTATAATTATTATTACATTTTATCACACAGTGCTTATAAAATAATTGATTTTCTAATTAATATTAAAGGAATGTGCTTCTTCAATATTCATCGTGAAATGGGTAGTCCGGGTGGTGGGTGCTGCAACAGAAAATAAAATACGTTAGTTAGATGGTTAGTTATAAATGATAATTATAGTGATATCTGATGGCTACAACCCAGGAATCTTTAAGTCAAGAGTGAATAGGTTACTTCTAGGTAAGCGCGATCCATCGTCGTACGTATCGTCGCTTGCCATTAGGTGAGATAGCGGTCAAGCGCGAACCTATCAATAATAAAAAAAAAAAAAAACTGCAACGAGGTTGCAACAGGTTTGCTTGTTAGGCGCCCAATACGCGGTCAATCATTACCATCAATCACCATCAATGAATGAATGACGGAGAACGATTTTTGAATGATGGTGCGTACTGTCGTTCAAATTTCAATCATGATACGTCATGATTGACGCTTGCATGATCGTGTAATGGGCGCCATAATTAACGGACTGGCTTGATAGATGTTGCGAAGGAAGTTGGCATTTCTAGAATGCATTTGAATATTTGATAGGAAAAAAGTAGTTTATTGCTTTATGGAGTGCTATAATGTCTGTCGAAGTGAAATGAAGCAATTCATTTTATAGGGTGACTGGTAATTAGTGACCGATACTTAAACACGTGATTGTAGTGATAATAACAAACAACTTTTACTATGGGACCAAAACTGAAATAGCAAAAAAAAAACATTTGTGTTCGCCTAACGGGTCAAACTATACTGAACTTGCTGATTTTTTACGGTAAATAAATTTAAAACTCGAGAACGGCTAGATCGATTTGGCTAATTTTGGTCTTGAAATGTTCGTGATAGTCCAAGGAAGGTTTTAACGGTGAGAAAAATGAAAAAAAAAATACTAAAAAAATACTTTTTATCACAATATTCATAGGTTATTAGGCGGTACGAAGTTTACCGGGTCATCTAGTAGATGGATATATAGGCTGACTGGTAATTAGTGAACGATAATTAAACACGTGATTGTAGTCATGATAACAAACAACTTTTACTATAGGACCAAACCTGAATAAGCGAAAAAATCTGCTGGTCAATACATTTGTGTTCGCCTAACTGGTCAAAATATACTGAACTTGGCAGATTGTTTTTCGCGATTTCAGGTTTGGTCCCATAGTAAAAATTGTTTGTTATCATGACTACAATCACGTGTTTAAGTATCGTTCACTAATTACCAGTCACCCTATATATAAGGGTATTAGTACTCACTCTCCCATCATGCAAATGCGTCCGTTGCACTCCAAGGCGGCAATGGACTTGATGTCATCCAGGGTGAGCTGGAAGTCGAACACCTTGAAGTTGTCGACGATGCGGGACGGCGTCACGGACTTCGGGATTACCACTATACCGCGGTCGATGGCGTATCTGAGGGTGGAAATACAAACAGAAAGTTATTCACAAAACTGTCTAAAATATTTCGTATTAATTCAGGTCTTTGTTTCTTTCTTCTGTGTCGATTTGATTCAATTTTTGTGATATTTACCAATATTTAGCCACCTGGACAGCTATGTCGTTGGCCTCGTACAGTACGGACAACGGATCTTGGCGCGTCTGAAGTTAAGACTCTGCGAACTTTAGCGCGTCAAATAAATGGTTTGAAAAAATAAATGCCAATAACAGTTGTTAACAGCAATAACAACTGCTATTGGCATTTATTTTTTCAAACCATTTATTTTTTTACGAGTGCACAAGCGCTAAAGTTCGCAGAGCCTAACTTCAGGCGCGCCAATATCCGTCGATCGTACTGTACAAGTCATGGAAGCTGCAGGTGGTAGTGCACGCTGGGCAGGAAAGGAGGTGACGCATATTTTGGCAAGGGGCTCCACACTGGCAATGTATTTGCGATGGGTCAAGGATTCCCCTTTATTATTTTTCCGAATTCAAAAAGGATTTTTTAATATAAAAACCTCTTGCCACAGTGTTTGTTATAGACAAAAACTAACAATACACAGGACAGCGAACCAAATCGTAATCCAACACTTATTGCCTAGTGGTAATAAGTCGATCAGTCTAGAACGACACCCCTACATGTCGAGTTGTGTTTTGTATCCGCTCTATCACTAAAAAAAAAAACATTTTCTGAGGAAATATGCTGAGTTCCGCATTAAGCTATTGGAAATCTTGCTATGGTAAAAGAACTGGACCTAACTTTGTTTTTTTTTTTCGTAAATATTCTAGGTTCTAGAACATTTGTTGATTTTGTGATAACGACGCCATTTTATAGTTGGCTAACCGACCTGGCCAGTTTTAGTTGGCCAAACGTTCTGGCCAGTTTTATTTGACCATATCATGAAGAAAAGAAAAAGAAAAACATTTTATGTGTGTATCTTACAATGCAGAAACAACATGTAGACAATTGAAGTGATCTATTCTAAGATCTGGATCTTGTATATTAGAAGAACGTGAGTGAAACTGGATTGCTATATTTGCTACTGCACTTCTGACTGTGATGGTACATACCTAGTTTATTGTTCAGGGTAAATTATGAACAGCCCCAGGAACAATTAAACGATATCGATATAAGCCGCAACTCACGGAATATTTCAATTACTTTACTATACTGATCACCACAACACGGAATATTTCAGTTTCATAACAATGCTGATCACCGCAACGAACGGGATTTTTCAGAAAACTCCATTTCTCACGGGATATTTCAGTGCCGTTACTTCACTGATCATCGCAACAGGGGATATTTCAGTTACATAACAATGCTGATCACCGCAACGAACGGGTTATTTCAGAAAATGCCGTTACTCACGGAATATTTCAGTTTAGTTACTTCACTGATCACCGCAACACGGGATATTTCAGTTACATAACAATGCTGATCACCGCAACGAACGGGATTTTTCAGAAAATGCCGTTTCTCACGGAATATTTCAGTGCCGTTACTTCACTGATCATCGCAACAGGGTATATTTCAGTTACATAACAATGCTGATCACCGCAACGAACGGGTTATTTCAGAAAATGCCGTTACTCACGGAATATTTCAGTGCCGTTACTTCACTGATCACCGCAACACGGAATATTTCAGTTTCATAACAATGCTGATCACCGCAACGAACGGGTTATTTCAGAAAATGCCGTTATTCACGGGATATTTCAGTACCGTTACTTCACTGATCACCGCAACACGGGATATTTCAGTTACATAACAATGCTGATCACCGCAACGAACGGGATTTTTCAGAAAATGCCGTTTCTCACGGAATATTTCAGTTACGTTACTATACTGATCACCGCAACACGGGATATTTCAGTTACATAACAACTCTGATCACCGTAACGAACGGGAAGTTTCCATTTTTCAAATTTATTTTCGCTTGCTGAACGCCTAACACTAAGGGCTGTACATAATTAGACTTACAGAAAAAGAATTTTACTGATATTTCAGTATTTTATTTGTTTATAGATACCATCGCGGTCAGAAGTGCATACGCACTGCAAACCAAGGGCCTTGCCATGCCGTGTATCTTAGTTTGACTAGAAAGCGTTTATCATATCTATTCATCTACGATAAAAATGAAAAAAAAAAATCGGCCAAGTGCGAGTCGGACTCGCGCACGAAGAGTTCTGTTCTGTACCATTCATAGCAAAAAATCAAGAAACAATCACGTTTATAGTATTTGTTATGTAGGCAACAGAAATAATATCATCTTTGAAAATTTCAGCTGTCACAGTTTATGAGATACAGCCTGGTGACGGACAGACAGACACAAAGACAAACGGACAGACTGACAGATGGACAAAGTCTTAATATAATAGAGTTCCGGTTGACCCTTCGGCTAAGCCTTTCCATATTGCAGAAAAAGATTTGTTTTTGCAATGTTACAACTTTACTATTTTCAGACTTATTTATTTATATATACTTTATTGTCCACCAAGATAGTAAAAGATGATAAACAGTAATGATTTATTCCTTTACCTGTGTTAAAGCATTTAGTTTGATTATTTGTTAAGACACCGGTGTCTGCACACCTATTGTCTTTCTATTGTGTCTCTAATTCAGGGGCGTAGCTACCGCCGTATCTGCCGTATCAATTATACGGGGCCCCGCACTACAGGGGCCCCGACTTAAGCAAAAATTCGCATCATGTTATCAAGAAACGTCTCATTGGGTAAACCAAGCATTTGTAAAAAAGCACAATTTTTTTACACGGGGCCCCTATATGACTTTTGATACGGGGCCCCTGTAGGACTAGCTACGCCACTGCTCTAATTACAGTATTCAAAGGGTTAATTGACTCAAAACAAAATGCAAGCAAATCTAAGCTATGAAGTCAGGGCAAACATTGCAGCTTTGTATTGGAAAATTGGTATGGTCTTGTTCCTCAAACTTCTAACAAAACCGGCCTATGTGGAAGTTATCTTAATAGAAAAATTAATTAAATAGCTCCTATCAAATGTGTGAAATAATTCTGTGATTTCTAGAAAAATGCATTGCATTACATTGCATTAACCTTATAATGTTCCCACTGCTGTGACTCAGGCCTCCTTTCTAGGGAATGGGCCATAATCCACCATGCAGGTCCAATTGGTGGATGTCACATGTCTTCGAATTTTTAGTTCTAGGACATGCCGTTTCCTCACGATGTTTTCTTTCACTGTTTTTGAGACCAGTAGTGATGATATAAATTACACAAAGTAATGTGCCTGGCTGGGTTTGACCCGACCTACAACTCGTAAGTCGAGGCCGTTACCACTCGGCTACCACTGCTTTTGTTTTTGATGAGATTAAAAAAACAAGGGACTCGGAAAAATCATGTAAGTGAAAAGCTGCTGTGTAGAGGAGTAAGAGGAAAAGTATTGCCATAAAATATGCAATGCTAGTCTTCGGGGCTTACCAGTTGACAGTAATGCGGACGACATAATACCATATTTTTATTAAATCAATTTTTTTATTAACATATTTCTGATTAGTAAATAGATAGATTTACTATTTAGATATTTATTTTTTTACGTGTAACTTAGTTGTTTTTTTGCGAAAAAAATGTCTTTTGACTTCTGTTCACTCACGCAAAAAAAACAAAAGAACATCACAATCATGTAAATTGGTTTTAATATTTACGTAAAAAATTTCAAGTAACTTTGTCTAAAGTCATCTTAAAAATACAATAAAATACTCGTCATCTACACGTTAGACATATTCTTATTTAATAAGATCAAATAATTAAAAAATAATTACTTAAATAAAAAAACTTTTATGTACACTTACATTTGGTGATCTTCATGTCTATAAACCCATCAAATACTTACAGATTGGTTCTATATGTTATCATACATTTGCTATTTTCCATTTTCCCAATATAAAATACTATGGTAAAACTAATTTTGTATTATTCCAAAACTTAAAAACTTTCATTAGCGTCTCACTTATTTGATAAAAAAAATATTATTCTAGCGAATTAACCACTTTTAACATTTTACATTTATTGACTTAAAATCTTACAATGACCTGCAAGAATATTATTTTCATCTAAAATTTAAATTATACTCTTCCATTCTTTACTTATAATTTCGAATTCCCCAACGCGTTCGCGGTAAATAAATAAACAATGGCCGATCTTTTTTCACTGATTGACAATGACAATTTGTTTTTTTTTGACCTTGGATACAAAGTTTTTTAGTCCGAATAATAGAATTACGTTAACTGGGTCAGGTAGTTTCATTATAGGTCTTAAAAAAGAAAATAAAATAAGAGAGTAATTTGTTTTCACTTTGCAAGGAACAGCTGATAGACATTTCATTTTCCTGAAAACATCCTTTTCAAAAACTTTATTATCTTATTTTAACAGCGAATAGCCGATACGCTGCTTTGAAAGTATAGGTTCAATAATCGCCACAAGTAGCGCTGCATAACAAAAATGGCTTTACAATTTGACTATGGTGTCACCATAAAATAAAATTAGTGTCCTCAAAAAAAATTAAGTCACGTACAGCAATAATATTTTTCAAATCTGAAGTTTTAAGGTTAATATTTAATCTATTAACACATTTACATACCGTATCCGTGGAGTGAGTGAGCAAAGTGGACTAACGAAACCACCGTTATTCCCTTCTTATTAGGTTAGGTTACTTTAAACACCGCAGACAGAAATAGGCGGGCCTTGCAAGAGCCCTATCCTACCAAGGATCGTATCATCATAATTTATAGTCACTGTACTCTGACTATATGTATATCTAAACGTTGGACACCGCTTTGGAGAATGTATCACGATACGGCTGAACGATATGTGATATGGGTGTACCACACCCCAGTGCTCACGTAGTAGAGTTAGAGTCACCTTACCATGCCTTTAATTCATTCCTCACCTGATCAACACCTGAGCTGCACTCTTCCCGTACTTCTCAGCCACAGCCTTGATCTTTGGGTCTTCCAGCAGCAGAGGGTCGTCGGGCTTGGCCCAGGGTCTGTCGGGGGAGCCCAGGGGAGAGTAGGCGGTGACAGCGATGTCCTGCTGCTTGCAGAAGTCGATCAGAGGTTGCTGGTTCAGGTACGGATGCACCTCGATCTGGGCAGAAAACATTACATTACATTGTAGGACTAGGCGTTTTTCATCGAAGGACTGGATTGGTTTGCCTGCTGCGGTCTTCCCGTCCTATTATAATTTAGTGTCTTCAAGGCTAGAGTGAATAGGCTCTTAATATAAAAGAAGCCGTGAGCTGGGAGCCTAAAATGACTTTTATCGATTAAAAACTAGACTATTAGATATACATGCAATGAAAGATGGAACACTTTCATTATGCGTACAGCTAAGGAGTGGAATTGCCTGTCGGAGTCTGTGTTTCCTGATGGCTACAACCCGGGAATCAAGTCAAGAATGAATAGGTAACTACTAGGTAAGCGCGCTCCATCGTCGACCGCATCGTCTTTCTTTCAGGTGAGACAGCGGTCAAGCGCGAACCTATCAATAATAAAAAAAAATGTGATCATTCTGATTGATTGCCGGATTATTCTATACAGCAAAGTTTTACCGTTATAGTTCGGACCATTTAGCAAAATTAAATTATATCAAAATCAATTTTCTTAGGTACTTTAGTACTGTACTGATCACGTACTCAGAAATCAGAAATCAGAAGCGTTTATTTCAAATAGACCAATTATAGGCACTTTTGAATTGTCAAAATGTCGGTCAGTCCAAAAAAAAGTGAAGCTAAATTGCACGTTCCAAAGCGTAAATCTCTATGGAGAAGAACGTGCAAATCATATTATTAGTTACATAATTCTTGGTTACATATTTCATGTCGCTTCTATTATGTGAGCACATTGTAGATAAATAATGAAAGAAAATACTAAATGCAAAAATTTAAACAGAAATTGAAATAAGCCACTGGCAGCTAAGAGATGACCAGTCTCAACTGACGGCGCCCGTTCACGAGCATGACGCGTGCAGCAGCCCCACTCAGCTCAACCATAATGAAGGGAACTGAATGAACCAATTACACGTGCCACCATCAGCGAGACATTTGAGTGAGCATGACAAACTCTCAACTGCCATGCTCGTAAATTCAAATATGTTTGTAACCAATTAAAAATAAAAATGCTCTATGGTACTTCACATTCACAAAATTTGAAAAAGTGCTTCTACATTATACAATGCTATTAGTTCCAAATACAATAAGTAATCAACTGTCAAAAGCTTCATTAAAATAAATAAATTAAAAAAAAACCATCTCGAAAATAATCAAAAAGGGTCATCTCATCTTGTATATTTATATATTTAAAAAACTAATTAGGCAAAAATGGCTGTGCACGTGGAGCCGGACAGGCATTTAGCCAACCATTTTTATCTAGGAGATAGGTATTCTTCCAATTTATAATATGCTTGTCTACATAGTGTTCGTTTAATGCATGTTTTAAATTTTGCTCCTGTATAATATACTGGATACTAACTGGTCCTGAAAGCTGTTCGAGGAAGCCGCCGATGTCTGTCACACAGTTAATACGAGCACAGATATCGTCGTTTGCTCTATTTTTCTAAAGGAAACATAATTTATCTGATACATTATATTTTGATTAGGATAGATAAGATGTACGTGCTTTTCTGTTAATATTTTTTTTATACTATATCAATTTTATAATCAAATGTGTACATTTTTATTTAATCGCCGAATCACTCCATAGTACAAAAAAACAAAGTCGCTTCCCGCTGTCTGTCCCTAAGTATGCTTCGATCTTTAAAACACTACGCAACGGATTTTGATGCGGTTTTTTTTAGATAGAGTGATTCAAGAGGTAGGTATATGTATAATAGATAATATATCACCACTGCACCCGTGCGAAGCTGGGGCGGGTCATTTGCTAATAATATTAAAAAGCTTGTCATCATCTCCCCAGCCTTTTTTACAACTAGCTGACCCCTTCCAGTCTACCCGCATGCGGCTGAACGAACACCCGTGTTGTACATGGAGCGACTGCCTATCAATACCTCTACCATGACTTTTAAGCAATAGTATTCGTCGCTACTCGATATCGATGCCGTAAATATTTTGTATGGCAAATTTTGGTTCTGCAAGTAACCGCTAGTGGCGCTGCAAAATTTGCCATACAAAACATTTACGGCGTCGATATCGAGTAGCGACGAATACTATTGCTTAAAACTCATGGTAGAGGTACAGACCTCTATAACCCACTTACTGCGCAACACTATACTCCTTGTATAGACTGATGGATCTAATAATAATAATGGCCGAATCTTATAATAGTACAAACCGAGTATTGTTCTCCGTATCAGTTATCACTCACTGTTTAAGTACAAGAAAACCTTGTCTATTATTATCGTTGACAGTCATACGTTGTTTCAACCTGCGTGTGACAGTTTATCTAAAAGAAAATGCCTCATCATCATGACACCAGATAACGTTTTAGTATTTTTTTTTGGATTAGTATATCTCGGAACCCTTGGAAGGCATACGAGGGGCCGCGAGCCCGCAAGCGAACCGCAGAGGCCCTTTGTGGGCCCTTTAGACAATTTTCGTGGAACATGTTACCAACCTCGTCCCAAGGATAACCCCCGGTTGGTAGGAAACTTGCGGCGTATTATAGTTTTGAGACGGTTAAATGAACTAGTTACCGAGAACTACGTTCAGACTATGTACCCTGCCTGAACAATGTTAATAAAAAAGGCAGGGGGTGACTTGCACAATCAATAAATGGGTCCCAATAGTACATTGTGATACAAGTGTGTAATGTAGGCGGTTACCGTCGAGGCGGTATTAAGACCCGAGCCGTGGCGAGGGTCTTAAAGAAAGCCAAGAACGGTAACCATATATTACTCACGTGTAGGTATCATACGACGTTTTTCAATACAATTGGGAAGAAAAAAGAAAAGCTAACTAATGTTACCACGGTAAAACTAGTAAAATTTTTCATAACATGGCGGTAAAAATTAAAATCTGTTTTCATAAACACGCGATAGGCTATGGCTATATGGTCTTTTGATCATATTGCCTAGTCGTCTCTAAGTTTTCAATTAAATTAGATGTTTGCTGCTCAGTGATGTGTGTCTGCTCACTTTCGTGTGATTTTGGAACATAGACAATATTATTCACTTAAAAAACAAAAAAAAAGTATACTGCTGACGTAATCACCCTTAAAACCCCCCATCTAGCATGTAATAAAAAATAAGCAAAGCAAAGATACCCACCTCCTGTAATGCTTACGTATTACTTGAATGGCCCCCACGGTCGGTTCCGAATAGCCTGTATGCAGCGGAGAAAGATTTTCCGACTTTTAAGTCTACCTGGGGCCTAAAAATGTAGCAGATCTCACCTGTAACATAGCTGGTTTGATCTTGGCGGCTTCCAGCACTCTCTCAATCTGTTTCTTGTTGAAGTTCGAGAGCCCGATGCTCTTCGTCAGTCCTTTCTCCACCAGTTGCTCCATCGCTTTGTAGGTGTCCACGTAGTCTACCGTTGAAGGTATCAGCTTATCTTCGGAGTCTCTCGGGAAGAGCTCTGTACCTTCCTGCAACAGAGTATGATAAACATCTCTACGTGCCCATCAACAACTAAACGAAAAGTGCAGTAGCAGCGCCATCTATGTCGCGACATGAGAACTTGAGACCTGCCGGCTACTAAGATCTTACATGGCGGTATGAAAGTAGTCCGGATAAACTGTCGGGCACTTGCCCAGATCAGATATAACACCCGTCTAGTCGGAGGATCCTCCCTTTTTTATGGAGGTTACGGGTACTTTACGACCGTTCCGCATTTTGGTGCAAAAGGACAAACCCAAGAATTACAGGCTCACCTCACTTGGGGCCACGTCTACAAGCTGTTTTCCAGAGTCATCACGATTTGACGACTTTCAGCCTCCTGAACAAGCCGGATTCCGAAAAGGCTTTAGCGCCGTGGACCACATACATACATAGTACGCTGCGGCAAGTAATACAGAAACCCGACGAGTATAACCAGCCCCTGAGTTTAACGTTTGTAGACTAGGAAAAAGCCTTTGATTCGATCGAGAATTGGGCTGTACTCAAAGACATTAAATATTGGCTGTACTGCAGTACAGTATCTCCAACAGTACCTCTACCATGAGTTTTAAGCAATAGTATTCGTCGCTACTCGATATCGACGCCGTAAATATTTTGTATGGCAAATTTTGGTTCTGCAAGTGACCGCTAGAGGCGCTGCAAAATTTGCCATACAAAATATTTACGGCGTCGATGTCGAGTAGCGACGAATACTATTGCTTAAAACTCATGATAGAGGTATAGTTTCAGATTACCTATCGCGTTTATTCGTCGAGGTCACGACCCTCAGCATTGAGGATAAACGACGCAAGGAGGAGGAGGATCGCGTTACATCGAAGTGCTGAAGTGTTTTTTCAAAACGTCACTATGCTTCTTATAAGTTGGGAAATCGTCAAATGAGTACTGCTTAAGGGGATTACATCGCCCAAATAAAAAAAAAAAACACCTAGGTTGTTTGAAGTTTATTGATTATTCCTTATGTACGATTAACATATAAAAAATTAAGGGGATACTTAACTAATAAATTGTATTGATTACGTTTCTCAAAAAAATACCCTAACTCTAGAAAAAAAATCTGGTAAATAGGCCTTTTTTGAACATTAATTCCATATTTTCTCGAAAACGGCTCTATATTTATACATTGAATTTATAGGTACCAAAATATATTTTACGGTAAATTAAATGACTTGTATTGATTTTTTTTCTAATTTCATTGAATATCGATAAGTAATCAAGAAAAAATCGAATCAGTATTAACACCCCGCGCGCAGCACCCCCCGCAATGCCTCGTGGACTGCCCGGAGGACACGGTGGAGCACACGGTCGAAGTGTGCCCCGCTTGGGCAGAGCATCGCCGTGTTCTCGTGAGGGCGATCGGCAGGCGGTCGCCTCCTTCTGCGAAGCAGTAATGCTAGCAAAGGAGGAGGCCGCACGCGAGAGGCAACGGCCCTCACGGCCCAGCCGCCGCGGGAGTTCCGATTCCGATCCTGATTTCCAGCCAACGTAGGCGCGGGCTTGCAGACGGCGAGCTATGGGTAGCTCGCTATCTGACCGTCCGGTAACCATCCGGACCAAGCCCAGGTCGTCAACGGCGCGCACTGTTCCCGCGCGCCTCAAAGAGTTGTCAGCAAACCGTAGAGACCCAGCCTGCTAACTGCAGGCAGGCAGGGTCGAAGCCTACTGTGGCCAAGGGTTTGTTTCTGAAAGGAAAGCCCGGCCCTGGTATCTAAGGCCACGAAGGAACGGGGTGGGTTTTTAGTCAGTAAGAGTCTGACAATATCTCCCGCTCCGCCCAAGGGCGGGAGATGTCATTGAATGATTTTACCCTCTACCAAAAAAAAAACCCCCCGCAATGCCTGTGTAGAGGTCAATTCTTCTCTACTAGTGTAGAGGTAAATTCTTGAAGGTCATTGAGCAATGTACTACTAATACCCTTAAGAGTGTAGTGGGAGAGAGTGTCAGGTATTTACTGACTACTGCCTATCAGTGTCCCTTCAGTTCCCTTTTGCTTTCCAGAACCAAGGAGATTCTTTCGAACATTATGCCACAGAAGTCTGGCAATAATGTCACATGACCTTGAAACTGAACACAATACGTCACGCTTCTATAGATTACCAATAAATATACAAAGAATCAAATACGGAAATTGTGTGCTACCAGTAGCGTAGCTAGCCTAAAAACGGGGCCCCAAAAAAATAAAGAGGTATTTTTTTTTCGACGATATTGTAATTACGCCTCAAAAGAAGTTGGTCTGTCTGTGGCTTGATGACTAATTGAATAATTATTATACACCGTTAAATTTTAGTCGTTTTAATCCCGCGGAGGGTTGATTCGGTACATGAAACACTATAGATTTGTAGAGAAAAAAATAATAAATAAAGTACTTTTTAAAAAATCGAATTAATTTACGCATGTACGAAATTAATTTCTTTAAGTAAACGAGTCATTGACCTTGTAGGTAACTGTCGGTCGTTGCGTTCTCACTACCTACAGTTCATTGGCCTCGCTCAGCTCACGTTTACTTAAAGAAATTAATTTCGTACATGCGTAAATTATTTCGATTTAAAGCCCTTTATTTTTTAATTTTCTCTTTACAAATCGATAGTATTTCATGTACCGAATCGACCCTCACCGGGAATAAAATAACCAAAATTTAACGGTGTATCCACCACAACCGTCTTCCTAGAAGAACAATACATAAATTTCCATTTTCTTTAGACCTTTTATTATAATGGAAATTCTGCATTAATCATATGGCTAAATTAGGGATGACATATAATTATAATCCAACGTTACCGTTTAAAATGATCTGGCCAATTTTTGGGGGCCAATCATAAAGTGATCAATTCTGAGATCTGGCCACGACATATATATACACTACAGGGCTCTTACCATGACGTGCTTAAATAACAGGTGTGCAAGCTTGAAAGAGGGATAGAGCCTTAGATATTATGTACCTCTAGATTTAGCCATGAGACTCTATGAAAGTGCAAAAGTGAGAAGCATATATACGAAACAAGTAAGAAAATTGAGACAAAACATAACATGCTCTGTCTCAGTCAGAATAGAAAGAAAAAAGGAAAGAAATTCTCACTTTGAAAAGTGAAAACTGTCCCCGAGAGGTCGATTTAAGTAAATTTTTTATATTTTTAGAATAATTTCGGCAATTAAAGTAATAGTTTTAGTGTAAGTACGAGAAATAGACTCCAGTGGAAAAGTCTTTTAGTGTATTTCAGTGGTCATATTTAATGAAAAGTTAACGTAATAACCTCAATGAAGTCTGATAGTGCTATCTCATGTGCAGCTACGCGGTGGCTACATCTATAGGTATTTAATTTAAGGATAAAGCTATACACCCTATATAGCTCCATCATTTTAACAGTCCAGTTTAGTTCGGGTAGAGCCTCAGGAATATTCTGTCATATGGTCATGGTCAACATTCTATTATTCATTCATTATGAGGCCCTTCATCATCTTCCTGCCCTTGTCCCGTTTTATTTGGGGTCGGCGCAACACGTTTTTTTTCTTCCATTCTGTCCTGTCACTCGTTACGCTATCACTAACTGCCTTATCTTTCATATCACTCCTCACACAATCCATCCATCTCTTCTTTGGACTCCTTCTCCATCCATCCACATGTAAACTCATAATTCTTACAGTAACATTCGTTTCATCCCTCCTCTTCACATGACCATACCAAGACAAACGATTTCCTTTCAACTTTTCAGTCACTGGCGCCACTTTCAAACTTCCCCTAATATACTCATTTCTCACTTTATCCATTCTCGTCACACCACACATCCATCTCAACATTATGAGGCCCTTGACAGAGAATATTCTCTGTGTGGATAACATGTTAAAAATTGCACGTCAGGGCTCCTGTAGCCCGAGGGCCTCCCGTACCGTGGATACGGCAGTAACTACGCCCCTGATGCTTACCTTGAAGGCTTGAGGCCAATGGATCAGGTACAGGTCCAGGTACTCCAATCCAAGGTTCTCCAGAGTGACCTTGATGGCTCCTTCCACCAGGTCTGGACGATGGAAGGTGCACCACAGCTTCGAAGTGATGAAGATGTCCTCCCTAAAAACGATCGAGTTTGAGACTGAGATGAGAGACAAAGCCATTGCAAATGCTAACATACATTTTGATTGTACAATACAATCACAAGGGTGCGCAAAGGTAGCCTGCAAAATTCAAACCTTAAGTTGTTTGCAGTTTTTCTAGTCAGTGTTAAGAGGGTCCTCCCCCCTCGTCTATCGATAACGTAAGCATGGTTTAAAAGCTTGTTGCTTGATCCAACGCAATATTTGTTAAAGGGGCAACGCGTAAAAAGAGAACGCCTGAAAACAACATTCGGTAATTCCGTCTTTTACTCGAATATTTCATAAAACTTTTTCTACACCTCTATTGCATAATAAATATAATAATAAATTAGAGTTAAATTACTTATTAGTCTTTTAGGCTAGATTGTAATCAATTGTTAAGAAATTTATTCTCAATAATAAGAGAAAAGAAATAAAAAAAATAAAACTTGTTCCAATCCATGTTTTTGAAAACGTAAATAGTTTTGGAAAAACATATCAGTTATTCAGAATCTCGATTAAATGTTTATTTATTTAACGATTTATGTCTACGCATAAAATAAGAGATAAGAAGAGAAGAGCAAACAGAAAAATAAGTACAAAGGTTTTTATTGATATAATATATAAGTATATATTTTTTATTTATGATGATGATGTGTGAGGAGTGATATGAAAGAAAAGGGAGTTAGTGATAGCGTGACGAGTGACAGGAGAGAATGGAAGAAATAAACGTGTTGCGCCGACCCCAAATAAAACGGGATAAGGGCAGGAAGATGATGATGATGATGATGATAACATGAAGGCCAAAGTTAACGCAAAATAGCAGATTTTTCAGAGATCTTTACTAAATTAATTTTTATTTTAATAGACGCCTAGATAATAATAATATCCACAAGATCAAAAAGATAGATCAGTGTTTCCAAAATATTTGGAGAAATGTGTAATAACATCATAATTAAATAAGAGCGTTTGTATTGTAATGTATCTCGGGTTCACCACTCTTAAGTTGTATGTTGAATTGTTGGTTAAAGTATTATCGACGGCCGTAATAGGTATTCATTAATACAACCCGTATTATTGAATAAATATACTTCTAAATATAGAATTTAGCAGTTATTTAAATTCCGTAAACATATAAACAACTTGATATTCTACGCGTCATGTGTTGACTGGTCATTTCTCTGCTGCCGGTGGCTTATTTTGATATCTATATTTAGAATTTGTTTTTTTTTATTACTTTAATAGCAACCCGCCCCAGCTTCGCACGGGTGAAATGGTTATATTAAATATATGCATGTATTATACATATAAACCTTCCTCTTGAATAACTCTATAAAAAAAACCGCATTAAAATCCGTTGCGTAGTTTTAAAGATCTAAGCATACTTAGGGACAGACAGAGGGAAGAGACTTTTTTATACTATGTAGTGATACACATTGTTACCGAGGCAACATTTAACCGAGATATGTATTTGTAATACATAACATGATTGAAAAGATTGTCCATGGAGTTTCTTGCACATCCTTCTCAATAGAGATCTACGCTTTGGAATTTGCAACTAATATCATTTACTGACTGAGTTTTTGACAGTTCAAATGTGCCTGTAATTGTTTTTTTTTTTTAGAAATGCTTTGATTATTGATTCTTACACTGAATTGCAAAATGAAAATTTGAATTTCACGAACTACGTTTTTTTTTTTTTTTTTTTTTTATGGTAGGTAAAATCATCCAATGACAAATCCCGCCCTTGGGCGGAGCGGGAAGTAGTGTCAGACTCTTACTGACTAAAAACCTACCCCGTTCCTTCGTAGCCTATCGTGCCGGGGTCGAGCATTCCTTTCGGAACTAACCCATGACCCCAGTAGGCTTCGACCCTGCCTGCCTGCAGTTAGCAGGCTGGGCCTCTTCGGTGTGCTGACAGCTCCTTGAGGCGCGCGGGAACAGAACGCGCCGTCGACGACTTGGGCTCGGTCCGGTCGGTTACCGGACGATCGGACAGCGTGCTACCCATTGCACGCCGTCCGCAAGCCCGCGCCTACGGTGGCCGGAAATCGGGATCGGAATCCCGGCGGCGGCTGGGGCGAGCGCCCCGTTGCCTCTGCCTGATGCGGTCGGCCTCCTCCTTTGCTAGCATTACTGCTTCGCAGAAGGAGGCGACCGCCTGCCATCCCTCCTCACTACGGACCATGGCCTGAACCAAGGCCCGGCGAGAGAGATCGCTGCCGCCGATCGCCCCCACGAGGACACGGCGATGCTCCGCCCAGGCGGGGCACACCTCTACAGTGTGCTCCACCGTGTCCTCCGGATGTTCCGCACAGTGGCGACACCCGGGCGAATCCTCCGCACGAATCCGGAACAGGTACTTAGCGAACTTTCCGTGTTCGGTAAGCACCTGCGTCGTGCGGAAGTTGAGAACGCCGTGAGGTCTTTCCAGCCACGCCCCAAGGATGGGCCTTATCGCCCCAATTGTGGCGCGCCCCGAACGAGGTTGCGATAGTCGTTGACGCCATTTCGCCATGAGATCCCGCCGGAGCTCTGTCCGCCATGCCTCGACTTGTCGTGGCAGCGGAATTTCGCCCCGGCGTTGCATCTCCATGCGCTTGTCGTGCATGTGTGCAAGGACTGTTGCCTCCAGATCCCACGGCGGTTGGCCAGCAAGGAGGGTCGCCGCCTCGCGGGAGATCGTTCGGTACCCTCGCACCATGCGTATTGCCATGACCCTCTGGCACGCATTCAGCTGGGTCCTCGGTTGCTGTTGCAACGTCGGTGCCCACACCGGAGCCCCGTAGAGAGCCATGGACCGAACGATTCCCGCGTAGAGCTTCCGGCAGGAGGCGTCTGGTCCCCTGAGGTTGGGCAGGAGCCGCCCGAGAGCAGCCCCAGTCCGATTCAGTTTGGGAGCCAGACGTCGGAAGTGCTTCACGAACTACGTTTGTGCATCCCCCTCTTAAGTAGCTTCCCGAGGCATCAATGAGTCTATTTATGTACCTAATGATTCATTGTATTGCATCAGCCTTATAATGTTCCCACTGTTGGTGAATGTTTCATGTCTTGGAATTTTTGATTCAAGGACATGCTGGTTTCCTCATGATATTTTTCTTCACCGTTTTTGAGACTCATTCATTAGTAATGAAAGATCCCCACATGTTGTTAACCACTGCCACTATATTTTCCATTCAACCAATCATAAAGAACGCGTTAATGAGTTTTATACAAGCCAAGAACATTACCGAATACAATAGGCCTTTAAAACATCGATGATATTTTTTAATAGCAAACAGTACCGTTAAGTGAAAAACGTAATCTGTAGCTTTTTAGTATATCGCTCAAATCAGGGGCGTAGCTACCGCCGTATCTGCCGTATCAATTATACGAGGCCCCGCGCTACAGGGGCCCCAACGTAGGCAAAAATTCGCAACATGTTATCTAGAATCGTCTCATTGGGTAAACCAAGCATTTGTAAAAAAGCACCATTTTTTTTTCCTTATGTTACTTTTGATACGGGGCCCCTGTAGGACTAGCTACGCCGCTGGCTCAAATACTTCATATTTTGCAAGAATATGATCGGATTTACCTAATAACTAAATGGTTTTACCTAATGGCTGGCATCTAGCGGCTTTGGATTCGGTTGATAGGCGTGCATAGTTTATCATCAGCTTTATAATGTTCCTCCCCCTGCTGAGACTCAGGCCTCCTTTCTAGTAGAATGGGCCGTAATCCACCACGCGGGCCCAGTGCGGGTTGGTGGATGTCACATGTCTTGAAATTTTTGGTTCTAGGTCATGCCGGTTTCCTCACGATGTTTTCCTTCACCATTTTTAAAGCAGCGATGAGAAATAAGGCACACAACGTAATGCACCTGGCTGGGTTTGAACCGGGACATACAACTCGTAAGTCGGGGCCGTTACCAGTCGATCACCACTGCTTTCTTTAGGCGTGCGAAGAAGCTAATTAGTGATCCAGATTTGGTTTAAGATCAATCTACAAAGCCTGAAGGCGTAGGGTAGCCAGCCTTTTGGTATTCTATATGATGCATTTTGAAGTGTGTGCGCGGTAATTGCATGATTTTATAAGGACTTTCTACCATCAGACTACCCGACGTCTAGCGAGTGTCCACCCTTAAATTGTTGACACCTCTATGTAATGGATTTTAAGCGTTTCGCCTCATCGTATAAACCGCGTACATTGCTATTGCTAGCTGTCCGCAAGGCCGCGCCTGCGTTGGCCGAAAATCGGGAGCGGAATCCCGGCGGCGGCTGGGGCGTGAACCCTGTTGCCTTTGTCTGATGCGTTCGGCCTCCTCCTTCGCTAGCATTACTGCTTCGCAGAAGGAGGCGACTGCCTGCCTCTCCTCCTCGCTCCGGACCATGAGCTGTACCAAGGCCCGGCGCGAGAGATCGCCCCCACTAAGAAACGGCTGCCGTTAACTTAGAAGTTTGATTTTTTCAGTTTCAAGGGACCGCAGACCTGTGTATACGATTTTAATTTCAACTCGATACCTCTACTCGTTCCTGAGATAAAGGGTCTTGACTGTCAGACAGACGGACAACTAAGTGATCCTATAAGGGTTCCGTGTTTTCCTTTTGAGGTACGGATCCCTAAAAAGTGTACCTCTTAATAACTCCCTCGTCGAACTTAGCCTTCAGCGCGACGCCGACTTCTTTCTCATTTAGATAGACGTGGGCGCAGTCGATGTGGCGGTAGCCGGCGTCGATGGCGGCCTTCACTGCCTCTGTGACCTGGCCGGGCTGAGACTGGAGAAACAAAACATTTAAGAATTATTATCTCGGCAATTTTTTTGGGTTTTAAGGAGTGAAATCATCCAATGACCTCTGCCGCCCTTGGGCGCCCTTGGGCGGGACGGATTATAATTTAGGTGTCTTCAAGGCTGTGTGTCTTTAGTTTATATCAAATTAAAAAAATAATTATGTGTTTTTAATTAGTTAAGTGTTTGTGTTTTTCTTGATTTAGTATTTAATTAGTTTCATCATCATCATGATCATCATTTAATTATTTACAAAACTTACAAAAGAAATTAAAGAAATTAAAAAAAAATCTTCAACTCAATAAATCCACGGTGACTGAGAAGACTAACTGAGCCTAGGTATATGAAACTATCAATTTCGTTATCAGTAGTATATATTGCATAATGTTACGACAACTACCTAGACAACATTTTTAGTAGGTATATGCGAAGTTTGTTCAGAATCAGTAACTGAATCGATTCCAATAATTTTTACGCCGTGTTATACTATATTTTTCCCAAAAATATTTAAAAAGGTCACAAGTTGGACACCGCCGACACTCATTACAACACAGGCCACGGCAGGTCATAGCGGGCATTATATACCAGCGCCCAGCCGGGTGCGGGAGCAAAACAACCCCTCAGTTGCCCGGTGACCGTGTGTTTATGTGGACAACCAGGCATGGGCGTTCACAAGGGGGGGCAGGGGGAGGCTACGGTCCCCCCCCTAGAGGCTTGCTTTACAACTTCAGAGCCTAGTTTAGGCACCAGTCCCCCACAATATAATGCCCATCCTATATGTTATCGTAGATATAAGGCTAGCAATTAGGAGTTATATTGTAAAGAAAAAAAACCTTTATTATTATTTAAAAAAAACTTTTTAATATTCTCTCTCTATACTTCCAATAGCCTTGATCATCATCTGGCGACGCCCTTGCAACCAGGTAAAATAACAAGCTTATGAAGCTTATAACTTTGTGATTTTTCATGATACAGTCATGATACAGTTACGTTTGTACATGGATTCGTGTCGGGATCGGGTCGTTTCGGGTACTAAAAATAAGGTTGTATACCTACTTACAAATATTGATTTGTTTTCAAGCTCCCTCGACACAGAAAACCTATCTCTCTTTTGTGTAAAAACTATCTATGAAATGAGATAACAAACTATACGATTAACCTTGAGACTAATCTATTTTTCGATAATCAAAATGATTTATATAGAAGACAATTTTAAGTGTTTTGATTATAGCAGTAGCTAGTCCCACAGGGGCCCCGTTACAAAACATCCCACAGGGCCTAGGTAAAAGAAAATAATGGTGCTTTTTACAAATGCTTGGTTTACCCTACAAGACGGTTATGGATAACATGTTGCGAATTTTTTCTAGATCGGGGCCCCTATAGCACGGGGACCCGGCAGATACGGCGTTAGCTACGCCCCTGGATTATAGATAGATTAATGTGAACAAAACAGGTAGGCGCTTTACTTTGACGTTACGAAGAGTTAAGCTCAAAAGCTTCAGGTCCAACGTCAAACCCGTGCTACTGTACAGTGGTGCTCTTCTCTAAGAAAACGCAGCGCTGCCTCAACGACGAACACCCAAATAGGATACATTGGATTGTCAACCTAATAAACCTATACATTGGATTGTTAATTCAATGTATCCTATTTGGATGTTCGTCGTTGTGGCAGCGCTGCGTTTTCTTAGAGAATAGCATCACAGGTGCGAAACATGAAAGGTGACAAAGGAGGTCTCACGCCAAAACCAGGTTATCATGAACCGATGTCTTCGTCGTATTCTCGGGATTTACTGACCCGAGAATATCTCTAACGTATGGCTGTTGGAGAAATGCCACGAAGGCCCGATCGACCACCAGATCAAACGTCGTAAGTGGAGATGGATCGGTCACACGCTCAGGAGGGATTCTGATCGTATGCCTAAACAGGCGTAGGACTGGAATCCTCAAGGGAAAAGGAAGCGCGGCCGTCTTCGGCAAACCTGGCGACGCACCGTGCTGGCAGAAGCGACGGCCATCGGACTGAAATGGAGCGAGGTGAAGCGTAGAGCTCAAGACCATGAAACCAAGAGATGTCCTGGAGTCCCCATGAATATTACCCCACTATATTCGGATTACTTTGGAAAAGCAAAAAAAAATGTTTAGAACTTTGGCAGGAATATTTTAACAAAAGATCAAAAGAAAAAGGGATATGGTACCGAACTATGCAGCCAGAGATTTCCCGGGTTCCATGGATTGACTGTAATCTCAATAGGAATTTAATAACTATAGCTGTAAGACTTCGCTCCGGACATATTCCATCAAATTGATGAACTATTTGATGAAGAAAGTTTTGTCTCCGAATTGTGATGACTGTGGTGTGATTGATGATGTATTCCATATCTTGATGGAGTGTGTTCGGAATGAAAATACGAGGATCAATGTTTTTGGACGCTGTAAAAAATATGATATTGTCATTTGCAATACTATCCTCGCTTCTCCAAAGTCCGATAAAGCTTGAGTTTTTTTTTTATGGTAGGTAAAATCATCCAATGACAAATCCCGCCCTTGGGCGGAGCGGGAAGTAGTGTCAGACTCTTACTGACTAAAAACCTACCCCGTTCCTTCGTAGCCTATCGTGCCGGGGCCGGGCATTCCTTTCGGAAATAAACCCATGACCCCAGTAGACTTCGACCCTGCCTGCCTGCAGTTAGCAGGCTGGGCCTCTTCGGTGTGCTGACAGCTCCTTGAGGCGCGCGGGAACAGAACACGCCGTCGACGACTTGGGCTCGGTCCGGTCGGTTACCGGACGATCGGACAGCGTGCTACCCATTGCACGCCGTCCGCAAGCCCGCGCCTACGGTGGCCGGAAATCGGGATCGGAATCCCGGCGGCGGCTGGGGCGAGCGCCCCGTTGCCTCAGCCTGATGCGGTCGGCCTCCTCCTTTGCTAGCATTACTGCTTCGCAGAAGGAGGCGACCGCCTGCCATCCCTCCTCAAGCTTGAGTTAGTCTTAAGGTAGATTGTAAGTTTTGTGTGTTGTGTGTATGACATGGTCGCTAAGCGACAAAGCCCATTAAATAAATAAAAAAAAGAGATGTCCTATTCTAGGACATGGTCTACCCGCGCATCAACAATCATCGACATCCGTACAACCAGCAACACGTAACACATACACACACATACACAACAGTCATCAAGTTTCGTCTTTTATTACTGTGATTATGTGAACTGTAATTAGTACTTTGTATTGGTTCTGTTATCTAGTACTTCAGTAAAACTAATATTGCTTGTGATATAATCCGCAATCATGGTTACTATCGAAGGAGATTTAAAACAATATATCGGCGTTTCTATTGAAATTGTTTTTATTGGATTTACTATATGAGTATGACAACACAGTTTAGGGATTGATAAAAAGTTTTTACAAAAAATATACCACTGACTTCAATGTAAAAAAAAAAAAAACATAAAAAAGTGCAAAATAACTTTAATTTCTGAAGTCGGTGTTTTTGTAATAGTTTTGTGGATTAGAGAAGTTGGACTGTATTAAATAGCTGGTGTTGGTGGTTGTTCTGTATGAAACTCGGTTTGAGCTTACCCAATCTTGGAACAAAGTGACAAACGACAAAGCCAAAGAAACGTCTTACCTTTATCGCCTTTTCAGCCTTCCTCGAAGTACTCTGGATGAAGCAGCACTGTTGAAGCTGGTTACTGATCACACAACACGGTTATGCTCACTTTGTCCCTTGATTTATCGATTTATTGAGGAGCGCGCTCAAAAAGAAAGTTACCGCACGGCGGCCCGATTTCAACAACACGAAAAACCGGGAGAGGGCGCTTGTCCTGTCATCTAAGCAGCCCGCTATTGGCTGATTTCTGGCATAGGACGCTCCATGATCTTTGCGCCGTCAGCTGAACCAATCATGGGTTAGAATACAGAACATACCCCCTACCGAAACCATAGTGATGGTTTCCTAAAAATGAGATTACTATACTATCTAGGACATTGATAACTAATCTTAAATTATACTCTAAATTAAATAAAAAACGTTTTATTTGAAATTAATTGGCGTAAGGTAATAGGGCAAGTTTATTTATAGGTCTCTGTAAGACACCCTTTTCTGTGCGCAGTGTCACGCACCTAACTATTGAGTCGGGACCGGGATGTAACTTTTCAATCTTGCCGAGAGGCCAAGTGCAAGAGGGAACATTGTCAGTTTTAATTATTACTAAATCTCCAACTTTAGGATTAGAAGAAGAGATAAACCACTTGGCTTTCTGTTGTAAAGTGTTTAGATATTCATAACTCCAACGTTTCCAGAACAGTTGGGAGCACTTCTGGATATACTGCCACCGTGACAGCCTATTGATATCAATATCTCGCACGTCGTACTCAGGAATGGAGACTAAACTTCGTCCAATTAGAAAGTGTCCGGCGGTTAATACGTTAAATTCGTTGGGGTTGTCACTTGAAGGAAGCGGACACAAAGGGCGCGAATTCATTATGGCTTCTGCCTTACAGAATATCGTAGCAAGTTCCTCAAACGTTAAGGACTTTTCCCCTACACACCGCACTAGATGATATTTGGCTGACTTAATGCCCGCTTCCCAGAGACCACCCATGTGAGGAGCACTGGGGACATTAAATTTCCAATCAACCTGCCGTTTAGCGCAACCACCCGAAATGTCATCTTGATTCTCGCGCCAGAACTTTTGTATCTCCGACAGATGTCGGTTTGCGCCAACAAAATTAGTTCCACAATCAGAATAGAGAACAGCGCACAGACCTCTGCGAGCCACAAATCTATCCAGGCATGCGAGAAAACAATCAGCGGAGAGAGAAGACAACACTTCGAGATGTACTGCTTTAGTTGAAAAGCAGACAAATAGTGCCAAGTACGCTTTTGTCACTTTAGCATTACGACGTAAGCTTTCTTTAATTAAGAATGGGCCTCCGAGGTCAACTCCGACGTTAGAAAATACCTTATTAGGTATCAACCGAGTTGTTGGCAACGGGGCCATTTCAGGCTGAAGTAACGATGGTTTACATTTAAAGCACGTTTTACATTTAGATAAAACGGATCTAATAACGCTACGAGCCGATAATATCCAAAAGTTTTCATTAACAACACTTTGCAAGGTTCGCGGTCCAACATGTAAATATTTTTCATGTAAATATTTAATCAATAGTTTTGTAAATAAACTATTTTTAGGGAGAAGTCGCGGGTGTCTAGCATTATAAGGAAGTTCGGAATAACCGATGCGACCCCCTACCCTGAGAAACCCATCGCTATCAATGAACGGAGATAATTTTCGTAACGATGGTACGTATTTTTTATCTGTTATCATTTTAATTTCCGTTTCAAAGTAAGTATTCTGAACTAGCTTTATTAATTTATCGCGTGCCTCGTTCAGTTCACGGGTTGATAACACGTGTGATTTAGCATGGGTGGGTATATCACCCTGTTTGCGAGTCAATCTTAAAATCCAAGCAAAAGATCTTTGCAATTTGGAAAATGACGAAAATTGTGCGAAGATTCTATCACAAAATTCCATTTTAGTTTCAATAATATGATCACTAATATTGTGATTCAGCAACAAATTAGTGGAAGTTTTTAATTCCGGTAGTTTATGATTGCTTTCATTCACAAACACCGTCAGAGGCCAATCGACGTAATTTTGATACATCCAATCGGCACCCTGTAGCCAACGTGGGGTGCAGTCTATCAGTTGCGCCGGAGACGCTCCACGCGAACAAATATCTGCTAGGTTATTTTCGCTGCCAACGTGCCGCCAAAAATGAGGGGGTAAGATTTCAATAATTTGAGTAACTCTATGACTGACAAAGGTTTTTAATTTATAAGGTTCCGTTTGAAGCCAGGACAGTACGACTGTCGAGTCTGATACTGCAGTTATTTGGTTAATTTTAATTCGAGTAACAAATGTATCGCAAACGAATTTTATTAATTTACTTAATAAAACCGCTCCCATTAATTCTAACCGAGGGATTGCTACGGGTTTTATTGGTGCTACTTTCGATTTCGCTGTTACTAAACGAACCTTTGCGTTACCCTTTTGGTCACGACTGATGACGTACACGCAGGCTGCGTAACCTCGTAAAGAAGCGTCACAAAATCCGATTAAATCACAAGTCGTTTCGCCCGGTAACAGCATATGGCGTTCGATACGTAACTCGCTTAACCGCGGAAGTTCAAAAATAAAGTGCTGCCACGATTTTTTAATGTTATCTGGCAACTTATCGTCCCAACCAATACCTAGCTTCCACAGATCTTGCATAATCTGCTTAGCTACTAAAATGCATGGCGCGATAAAACCCACGGGATCGTAAATCGACGCTAGCAGTTTTAGTACCGATCGCTTGGTTGTTTCGTTGTCCGATAAATTAACTGAAAATAAAAAATGATCGGATTTTGGAGTCCATTTAAGTCCTAAGACCTTAATAGAACTGTCGTTTTCGTCTTTAACGAACGTTACGGAATTTTCCCTATTTTCAGACGGAACGCGTTGCAGCAACTCCTCATTGTTACTCATCCACTTTTTTAGCGTAAAGTTGGCACTTTCAAAAATACCTATTAGTTGATCTTGGACTAGGCTAGCTTGCTCAAGGGTTTGGCATGAATATAAGATATCATCCATGTATATTCCCTCACGGAGGACCTGAGCAGCGAGGGGAAAACGTTCACCCTCGTCTTTCGCTAACTGGAGCAGCGTGCGAATAGCTAAGAATGGAGAACAGCTGAGTCCGTAGGTTACAGTTTTTAATTCATATAATTTAATTGGATCGTTAGGGGATTCCCGATATAAAATGTGTTGATAACAGCGATCTTCTTTTCTTAAGGCAATAGCGCGATACATTTTACAAACATCACTCACTAAACAATATTCGAATAGCCGAAACTTCAAGATTATTGACGCAATGTCCGGATACAGCTTAGGGCCGACCAATAGAATATCATTCAACGAGACGCTTGTGGTGGTTTTCGCAGACGCATCAAATACTACTCGCAACGGAGTTGAGGTACTACTAGGTCTCAAAATACTGTGATGTGGAATAATGTATTTACTAGGCTGATCACCCTGATAAAGTTCCATATGACCGAGCTTTTCATATTCACGCATAAATTCCTTATATTTGTTATTCAACTCAAGTACACGTGCGAGTTTACGCTCCGAGTAGATCAGTCGTCGCTCGGCCGCGGCACGCGATTGTCCCAATGGCGCGGGGTTAGGTGCGAACGGCATTGGAACTACGTATTGGCCGTTCGACTCCCGCGTATATTCATGAGAAAATATCTCCTCGGCTAGTTGATCCATTGGACTTGTTGACGGGGTACACGGCACCTCTTCAACTTCCCAAAAATCACGTAATGTTTTGTCAATTGACTGTTCGTCGTCATACGAAACTGATAAATTAAGATTTTGCGATTTATATTTATTAAACGGGTATAATTTTCCGCTAACTACATCACCAAAAACTGTTTTAATCACACTAGGAATACCATCCCTAATTACGAATGGTTTATCAATAATTATATCTGGGACTATGTCATTCCCCAACAAAATATCTATTCGTGAACGCTTGAAAAACAATGGATCCGCCAACTTATAAGTTTTATATTCGCTAATGACATTTTCAGTAAATGAAACATTAGGCATATCCGCGGACACCTTTGAAATAACTACTAAATTAACTCGAAACGTCGGACCACCCGCCTGTCTTGGTTTTAATGTACACGTGACCATTCCTTGAGTTTTTACTACCCCTCCGCCGATCCCATGAATAGTAAAAGGGCATTTTTTACGTTTTAATCCTAGTTTTTGAGCACACTCAGTTGTTATAAAAGAACTTTGTGCCCCGGAATCTATAACGGCTCGACAATCGTGAAACTGACCCACACAATCAATTACATGAGTGAGAGTAGTACCTAGAACTACCTCATATTCACACAGGTTATTACTCATGAATGATTGTTGTGTATTTGTGCATGTGACGTCACTTACGAAGCGACCAGCGTTTAGTGCGAGCGAAGGAGACTGCACCGTCACGGACGATGTTCGCGCGCTATCTGATAACGTATTATCTTTATGCAACAAATAATGATGTGGTTCTGCACAGACCCCACAACTCATTGTGCTTTTACAAGCATTCGATTGATGGTCAGATTTAAGACAATTATTACACAGTTTTAGTGAATGAACACGGTTCATTCTTTCATCGACGGACAATTTACGAAATTGATCACATCGATAAATCATGTGATTTTGTTTACAAATCACACAGCTTAAGTTTGCATTACGGTTATTAATATTTTGCGGAGTTCGTGCCGTATTGAGAATCGACTTTGACGAAGATCTCTGATTTTTATTTTGCGAATGGTTATTACTAGACTTCGACGGGTTATTAGTAGCCACATTTATAAACGAATGTTCTAGAACTTTAATTTGTTTGTTTACAAACTGCATAAGTTCTTCGAAAGTAGGTATTAACTTTTGATCCCGACTTTCTTCGAATAATTTTCGCGTATGAGGGTCGAGTCTTTGTAATGCTAAATGACACAATAGAAAGTCGTCCAAGTGTTTAATATTTAATGCTTGAATCGCTTTAAGAGAATGATCAAAGGTTTCTATAAATGAAGTTAAATTCGACGAGGTATCTTTTGTTAACGGTGTAAAGTTCAACATTTTATCGAAATACCTACATGCTAGTGTTCTGTGATCATGGTATTTATCAATCAAGCTTTGCCAAGCTAATGCGTAATTTGCGGCAGTTATCGGCAGTTTTTTAACTATATTTAAGGCAGGGCCCTTTACGCATGAGAGTAAATAATGAAACTTATCGATATCTGTGAAATTTCGATTGTGAACTAATGATAAAAACGTGTCATAAAAGGTCATCCAATTTTCTGTTTCACCGTCAAATTGAAATAATGATATCTTTGGTAACGCGGGTTTTACTAAATCCTGTTTGTCTATCGCAGGGAAGAAATCATTTTCCAATTTAGAATATTTACTAGCGATTAACTGGCACGCATTATACATTTCGTCAAATGATTCAAGCTCACTTGTTGACATTTTCACTTTAGTAGGTTTTAATTGTACTTCTATTTCGAACAAATCAAATATGGTGGATTCAAATCTCAGACGGACACTTTCCATTTCAGACATTAATACCGTAAACATTGGCAATATATCTGGTTCTGTTCCCAACTTTTTGGAATAATCATAAAGCTTTTGTAATTTTGCAATTAAATATTCTTTCCTGCATGTTAACGTTTTTCGTTTCATTTCTAAGACCTCCGCCATTTTGGACGCGTAGGTCTAGCGCTAGCCAAATGTTTTTCCTATTTGAATCTTATTGGAGAGATGAAAATGAGAATCCGTCTCGAATGGACCAGAATGTGGATTAGAGAAGTTGGACTGTATTAAATAGCTGGTGTTGGTGGTTGTTCTGTATGAAACTCGGTTTGAGCTTACCCAATCTTGGAACAAAGTGACAAACGACAAAGCCAAAGGAACGTCTTACCTTTATCGCCTTTTCAGCCTTCCTCGAAGTACTCTGGATGAAGCAGCACTGTTGAAGCTGGTTACTGATCACACAACACGGTTATGCTCACTTTGTCCCTTGATTTATCGATTTATTGAGGAGCGCGCTCAAAAAGAAAGTTACCGCACGGCGGCCCGATTTCAACAACACGAAAAACCGGGAGAGGGCGCTTGTCCTGTCATCTAAGCAGCCCGCTATTGGCTGATTTCTGGCATAGGACGCTCCATGATCTTTGCGCCGTCAGCTGAACCAATCATGGGTTAGAATACAGAACAAGTTTGGTCTCTTCGTTATTAACACCGACTTCCGAAATTAAAGTTATTTTGCAACTTTTTTTTGACATTGAAGTCGGTTGTATTTTGTTTGTAAAAAGTTTTTAAATAAAAATTAATTTCTTTTGCTGATCGAGGCCAATGAACTGTAGGTAGTTAGTACGCAACGACCGACAACTTCCTACAAGGTCATTGACTCGTTTACTTAAAGAAATTAATTTCGTACATGATGCGTATATTAATTCGAGTTTAAAAAACAGTACTTTATTTTTTAATTTTCTCTTTACAAATCGATAGTGTTTCATGTACCGAATCGACCCTCCGCGGCATTAAAAAGACTAAAATTTAACGGTGTATTGTAATGTGGTTTACAAACAGAAGGGCAGAAACAAGCCCAATCGATTGGCTACCTTATAGACAGTAATTCGATGTTTCAAGAATCGATTTATCATATTATTATGTTGGTAAATACGACTCGGTGGAAAAATGGAGTTGAATATTCTATGATTGAGTTTCGAATAAACAGATAATGCCGCCGCCTTGAGACACCGTCATTCACAAAACTTAAAACAACGCTGGTTTCTCTAAAATTGCAAATGTATTTAAGACTAGCGACCCGCCCCAGCTTCGCTCGGATGCAATAGTAATATTAAATATATTATGCATGTATTATACATATAAACCTTCCTCTTGAATCACACTATCTATAAAAAAAACCGCAACAAAAATCGTTGCGTAGTTTTAAAGATCTGTAACAAACGAGCTGGTGACCTTAAACACCTGGACAGACCTTCATAAATTGTAGCTAAGAACCGTCTCTTTTAAGCCAGCTTTCAAACAAAAAAAACCGCATTAAAATTGGTCTATTCGTTTGGGCGCTACGCTGCCACGGACAGACACACAGACAGACAGGTCAAACTTATATATACCACCCCTCTTTTCCGTCGGGGGTTAAAATTGCCATTTTAAAACTGTGGTATAAGGTGGGAAGCCATTAGAATGCACTTACAATAAGTAATTATAATGAGAAGTTATTTAAACTCCAGTTGTATAAATATTTTGCAAATAGCCACGAACGTTTTGAATTCTTTATTGAACGATTGACATATTTATGTCCCATTGTCCGACATACACACAGACCTATACTATGATTTTTTATTAGATGAAGTAAAGTGACAGCTATAACAATGGTTGTTTGACAGTTGGGGCGTTGTCCACTGCTGTCACTTTACTTCATCTAATAAAAAATCATAGTATAGTTAAGTATATTATCTTCTTTATAACAGTTTTGGTTAGTAGCATCTAGAAACAGTAGAAGAAACTAGAAATATAACACTAAAACAATAGAAAAACATAAATTTAACACTACAAACAAGAAATATAGCACTAGAAACAAACTAGAAACATTTTACAAAAAAAAAAAAAATACAACCGACTTCAATGTTAAAAAAATACACAAAAATGTGCAAAATAACTTTAATTTCGGAAGTCGGTGTTTAATAACGAAGAGACTTAGCTAGAAACACCGACTTCCGAAATTAAAGTCATTTTGCACATTTTTGTGTATTTTTTTTACATTGAAGTCGGTTGTATTTTTTTTGTAAAAAGTTTTTTATTTCCTACTTTTTAGTTGGAGTATGCGGTCAGCCAGACTTAAATAATAGATACCTTCCACCATTCGGTTCCATGATCAAATCATCATGACAATTCTAATAATACCAAACACGGCTAGGATTTCAGAGAGAGAGTCGTTCACCGACTGCATGTATGAAAAAAGTAATTTTACTTGTTACGACAGTTTTGCTATGATTTTTTGAAGAGGTCCGTACTATATCTTCGAAGTTCATCATCAGATCCAAAGAATATTTCTATGGGGCCAATTCGGGAGTATAGTCTTTCAATCAAAACAAAAATTTTCAAAATCGGTCCATAATTGACAGATATCGGTGAACATACATTTATAAAAAATGGTAATTTAAAAAATTAAAAAACCCGACTGCTTTTCTGAGTATTCATGAAAAAGCCCTAAAACAAGAAAGTCGTTGTAGCAGTCGGGACCCATTACATCATAGATCTACTGACTAGACGGCTGACTTTCTAGAATGGGTCCCGACTGCTACAACGACTTTCTTGTTTTAGGGCTTTTTCATGAATACTCAGAAAAGCAGTCGGGTTTTTTAATTTTTTAAATTACCATTTTTTATTTTTTACTTTTTTAGTTTTATTTATTTACTATATCACTTTCACAGTAATTACAAATCTAACGACACCTCGCAAACTAAAATCCATCGAGCCGTTCAGGCCACAGAGCGTGCCAAATATTTGAATTTGGCGCCAAAAATTCGCCATTTTGTTTTTTTTATTTTGATATACCCAGTGTCACTCTCACAGTAAATACAAATCTAACGACACCTCTCAAGCTAAAATCCATCGAGCCGTTCAGGTTGCAGAGCGTGCCAAACAATTATACATACATACATACAAACATACATACATAAATACATCCTCTCGAAAAACATAACCCTCCTTCTGGCGCAGTCGGGTAAAAACGACAGTTCTGCTATGATTTTTTGATGAGTTTTGTTCTGTATCTTCTTAGTTCATCATCAGATTAAAAAGATATTTTTATGTGACCAATTTGGAAGTATAATCTTTTAATAAAAATAAATATTTTCGAAATCGGTCTACAATTGACCGAGATATCGGTGAACATACATAAAAAAAAATACAGCCGAACATAGAACCTCCTCCTTTTCGATGTCGGTTATAAAAAAACTCCATTCTTTTATCTATGGTTAGGCAGTAGGTATTCGAGTTATCAGTGTTAAAATGTTCAGTAAACAACCCCCTATATTTACTATACTCTTTGGTAAACAATCATGAAACAACGCGTCGTCAATAACATTAAATTCGATGTTTATTATTATGATAGCACTTGTGTCAATACTTTATTAATGAATATTCTATCGTTATTTACGTCCTTATTCATCACCGTCTTGCTAACCTTTTCGCAACTAGCTTGGGATTGTAGGGGCCTAGTAGGGTCGAGGCCTGGTCTGGGGCTCCGGGGAGGTATGAATGTACAAACCAGGGCCCTGGATCCAAGGTAGGGAAGGAACAGGGTAGGTTTTTAGTTCGTAAGAGTCTGACACTATTTCCCGCTCCGCCCAAGGCCGGGATTTGTCATTGGGTGATTTTACCTACCATAAAAATAAGTTGAGCCAATATGGCAGTCGACTTTGAATGCGCAGTAACCAATTTTTAGAGATGGGTCGCGCGCAACCACATCAAATGTTTCAAATTATTTGCTGCGAACTATACGAATTGAAGAAAATATTTTAGTTTTGTATATCATAACTATCGAGGAATACTATATTCTATATAACATCATAATTTTTTTTGTATTAATATAAACTAGTGCTTGACTGCAATCTCACCTGATGGTAAGCAGTGATGCAATCGTTGATGGTGAGGCGCACTAGTTTATTAAGAGCCTATTCACTCTAGCCTTGAAGACACCCAAATTATAATCGGACGGGAAGACTGCAGCAGGCAAACTGTTCCAGTCCTTCGATGTACGCGGTATAAATGTTGAGGCAAAACGTTTAGTACGGACCGTAGAAGTTTCAACAACGTAAGGGTTTTTTTATGGTAGGTAAAATCATCCAATGACAAATCCCGCCCTTGGGTGGGGCGGGAAATAGTGTCAGACTCTTACTGACTAAAAACCTACCCTGCCATTCATTGCCTTTGTCCCGGGGCCCGTGGTGAAATTCTCACATAACCTTTGGCCCCAGTAGGCTTCGGCCCTGCTGGATCCCTACAGTTTGCTGACAACTCCTTGAGGCGCACGGGAACAGTGCGCGCCGTAAACGCCTTGGACTCGGTCCGGTCTGTTACCGGACGGACGGACAGCGAGCTACCCATTGCCCACCGTCCAGAAGCCCGCGCCTACGGTGGCCGGTTTGGATCGGAATTACAGCGGCGGCTGCGGCGTGAGCGCCGTTGCCTGATGCGGTCGGCGTCCTCCTTTGCTAGCATTACTGCTTGGATATTCGCCGTACGCCGGGTTGTCCGATGGTACGATCTATGACCTAAGGGAATGGTGGCAGAAATGAAAAACAATGGTGAAACCGCGGCGGATAGCTACTTGAAATAGCATGTTTAATAGAAAACAGAACTAATTCATAAAAGAGGGTATTTCAAAATTGAACCTTATTATTGAAACATAATTTTTAAGATTCAAATACATTCCTTTTTGAGTTAGGCCTCTTTTCTATTAAGCATGCTAATTATATTCTCTGAAAAACTAGTTGGCCGAGATGCTAAAATGACCTAATGTTAACTAGATTCGTTGTTAACCTCAAAGTAGAAGTTTATTATAAAATTTTTAGGGTTCCGAAGCCAAATGGCAAAAAACGGAACCCTTTTGTATTCATGTCTGTCTGTCTGTCCGTCCATATGACACAGCCACTTTTTTCCGAAACTATAAAAACTATACCAGTGTTGAAACTTGGTAAGTTTAAATCACTGCTTACCATCAGGTGGGATTGCAATCAAGCACTAGTTTATAACCAATAAAAAACCCAGAAAACATTAATATGTCACTGTTTATGAAAAATTTACAAAACTTTGCCGGTTGTCACTTTTTAGTTTGATAGCAAACTAATGCAACCCGCGATTTATTTCTGCGCGAAAGTAGAACCAGAAACCACAGGATAAAAAAATCAAAAATACTGTTCTATTTTGCCTACCTTCCAAATAAAAAAACGTTTTAATCTTTATAGGCTGCTTATTCATTATTTCCCAAGAGGACGCCGGCGTCCGCACACCTATTGTCTTTCTATTGTGTCTCTAATTACGGTATTCAACAGGTTAAATATGAATGCGCTATGGTACAAAATCTGTTAATTCGAAAGGACATTTTCACTGCAATATTTTTGCCTAGGCGAAGTTGAAGAAATACCATTAACTTTGCTTGGCCATTTCGAAGGTTATTTCTCAGAAATTGAAGTAAAACTTATATTGGACTGTTATAATAGGAGCATAAGGATCTGATCTGCATTTGTTCTTTACATGTCACATACGATTTTTTATTTATGTTGCAAAAATTCAAAAAATCTTGAAAATTCGTGCAGTTACCGGGGCCTTGGATCGAAAGCAATGAATGGAACAGGGTAGGTTTTTAGTCAGTAAGAGTCTGACACTATCTCCCGCTCCACCCAAGGGCGGGATTTGTCATTGGATGAAAATCATCCAATGCATATATGGAATTCAAATTCAATGGAATTCAAGAGTACCTAATGTCACAATTCCATTGTCTACCGCCCCTAAGGCTACCCACTGACCGCACGTTCCAAAGCGTAGACCTCTATGGAGAAGAACGTGCAAGAAACTCCATGGACACTGTTTTAAAATCATTTTCATTTTCCTTACTGTATAAATGTTAGTAGGAAGGAAAGTAAATACCATAGAAATACCTACCTAATTAATTTTGTCCACATAATGTACGGCGCGGCGCCCAATTTTTTTTTTAAATGTAATTAAACGAGTTTTGTAAAAATAGAATAGGTAACAAGTAATTATTCAAGATCAGACAAATATTATTGATAGATATTTTGTGTGTATTTGTTTTCCTATTACATTAACACACGGTGTCTACATCTCTCGATATTTCTTTAGAAAAAAAGCATCACCTGTGTTCCGATTTTTCTATTTATTTCTTCTTATATTTTTTTTAATGTGTGTACACAAATAGTTAAATATACACCGTTAAATTTTGGTCCTTTTAATCCCGCGGAGGCTTGATTCGGTACATGAAATACTATCGATTTGTAAAGAGAAAATTAAAAAATAAAGTACTTTTTTTTCAAACTCGAAATAATTTACGCATGTACGAAATTAATTTCTTTAAGTATTTCATGTACCGAATGGACCCTTCGCGGGATTAAAACGACTAAAATTTAAGTGTGTTAATAAATGATTTGGATTATTTTTGTAATTTTCATCTGATTTTTTTCTAAAGCAATTCGTTTGGATTTCGGGACGGTTCTTTGGTTTACTTCTTAAATAATCAAAGCAAAGTTAATTTACATAATTTGTATACTAAACGTAAATAGAGTTTTCTATTATTATTTGACTCTATAGACGTTGCTCTGCCATATAAAATCAAACAAAATATAGGGGGTTGAGGGTAGGAGGTTAAAAATATCCTACGACCTATTCCTAGACTTACTAAACATACACAAAAAAAAAAAAACATAAAAATCAGTCGAGTCATTTCAGAGGCGTTCGATAACAAACGCGGTGATACAATATTTTTATATAATAGATAAATCAATTTTGTAACGCACCTTCCAAGTCCCAAGGCCAAGAACAGGGCAAGTACGTCCATTGTTAAGAATAATAGGTACGTTAGCCGACATTTTGAAACACGTGCGCACTCGACAAAGTCTATCGCAAAACTGAAGCTGAAGTCCACGCGTCCACACGCATTATATTTCGCTATTTGTTCGATACCGGCTAATAAAGGTGTGGTTCTGTTAGCGCGAATTTGCGACAGGTATTAAGACGTTAGGTAGGTTGCTAATTAATTGGATTATACAGTGTTTGTCTTGTCTGGGTACACTTTATAAGTGTAGTAGGTAAGTGTGGTTCTGAAAGTGCTGAAAAGCGGTTTTTTAAATATTTTAACTTAAATTGTACTATGTTCAACTGTTTAGGTTTTTTACAGTTACAGGCATGAAAACTTCAATAAAATTCAAACAATTAATAAAAACAAACTCATTTGATAAAACACTTAAAAACAACCGACTGTTACTGACTAACACCCACTTCTATGCGCCTTCTTTACGAAGCTGAATATGGTGGCACAAAATACCTCAATCATATAATATAACCGTGTGCCACCTGGGTTGAGAGTGCTGGGCCTCAAGTCTATTACAATAGCGTCAGAATCGTCTATCATTGATTTCATCATGGTTGCGTCACTAAGACTTTCCAACATTCAATCACTGACACACCGTTGAAAGAAATAGTAATCTCGTAAGTAATGAAAAGTGTATTTCTGACTTATGGGGTAATCTGCTAAAATTTTGTCAGTTCCTTTGATTAGTGAGTTACCATTAGATTTGTCTGAATACGACGAAACCAATAACCGACCAATGATCGATCATTATGATTTAGCAGATTTAGAACTTTTACCAAAATGACTGGGATGTGGGATTGATTGAATGTATGGGATTGCGTTGGAATATCGAATTTACAAAAATAGTAGACTTGGGCCCCTGTTTTGTGCTTGGTCTTTGTGTCATTTAGCGTTTTGTAAATATTTATATTTACCTACCCACATTTTGTATTTATAATGTACTGTTTTTGTTTCATTCGTCTATTATTTATTGCCACATATTTAAAACAAACACTCGCACTATCCTACACCTATTTATCATTCTAAACATATTTCTATATTTATTAAAACCTTATTTTGATGGTTTATATTATTTAAGTACGGATCACCGCTATATATATATATAATACACTTCAAAGCGGTTTTACGTCCGTTACGTCACAACCACAGGTTCAGTTGAAAACCAGTGTCAGGCACTAGTTGTCTGGCATTCATGCTGAACTGGACCTATTTTGGTGCAGCTGTGGGGCATGCAACTGATATTTTGTACTTGTTTTTTTTATATTTTAATTTTATTTCTATTTCGTGGTAGGTACATATTGTGTTATGCCCTGTGTTGTACCAAATAAATTCTTTTTCTTTTTTTTTTCTTTCTTTCTTTGCCATTGTTCCAGGACCCCGGGTTCTCTTTCACACAACCCATGGCGGCACTTCTAGTGTAGACCATTGCAAAGCATTGTACTCGTAACTCTAGGATCCCGGGATTCTAGATTTTTTTACGGACTAAGTATCTATGGTATCTCTAGATGGAGTGGAGGCAGTGTTAGAATTTTACTTACTAAAGGAACATAAGTAGGCTGAATTCAGTTGCCCGTTGCGTTCTTGAGCTGCAGCAACTCTTTAGAATATTCATGCATTTTATCCAATACATTTAAAAAATACGTAGAAAAAGTAAAGAAATACGCGACATTAAACGTAGCAGTTGAATGAAACCTTATCGCATTATAAATAGAATCTACATAATATATTTGAGGCCTACTAACATCTAGACAAATCTATACTTCCGGATAACACGGTGATTCGTGTTCCCTTGGCTTATCGCCAGATATTTATCGGTGTTTACTTGCTCACGTTGCTTGAAAACATTTCGGAGATAATAAACATATTACTATTACGCAAACTAGGAACTATTAGAGAAAGAATTGAAGGATCTATTACACCACTCGATATTCAGACCGGTTTTGTCGACGTCGCGTAGTGTAATAATGATCAGACTGTCTTACTCAGAAGTAAAATTTAAGACAGTCTGTGTAACTTGTGCGGAATATCGAGTAATGTAATAGACGCTTTACACCTACTAGCTTACCAGGCAAATGTAGTTCTACCATATAAATTACACAACTCAAAATCTAAAACTAAAAAAAAATCACTAAAGAAAAATGCGATCGGCTATGGCGATCTCTCGCGCCGTTCCTTGGTTTAGGCCATGCTCCGGAGCGAGGAGGAGTGGCAGGCAGTCGCCTCTTTCTGCGAAGCAGTAAAGCTAACAAAGGAGGAGGCCGACCGCATCAGGCAACGGCGCACACGCCACCGCCGCCGCCAGGGTTCCGATCCCGATTTCCGGCCACCGTAGGCGCGAGCTCGCAGACGGCGGGCAATGGGTAGCTCGCTGTCCGTCCGTCCGGTAACAGACCGGTCTGAGCCCAGGTCGTTTACGGCGCGCACTGTTCCCGCGCGCCTCAAGAAGTTATCAGCGAACTGTAGGGGCCCGAAGGCAGGGCAGGGTTCGAAGCCTACTGGGGCCAAAGGTTATGTGAAAATGAAACCCGGAGCCCCGGACGAAGGCAATGAAAGGAGCAGGGTAGATTTTCAGTCAGTAAGAGTCTGACACTATCTCCCGCCCCACCCGAGGGTGGGATTTGTCATTTGATGATTTTACCTGCCATAAAAAAAAACTTAAAAAAATTAATTTCGTACATGCGTAAATTAATTCGAGTTTAAAAAAAAGTACTTTATTTTTAATTTTCTCTTCAAAAATCGATAGTTTCATGTACCGAATCGACCCTCTGCGGGATTAAAACAACTAAAATTTAACGGTGTATATCTCAGATAATTTTAAAGGTTTGAAAGTTGTTGAGTAAGGAAAAACATGGAAGGGTTTTTTTTCGGTGGGTTAAAATCGTTTACTGACTAAAAAACCCACCCCGTTCCTCTTTAGCTCTGCATACCTGGGCCGAACCTTCCTTTCAGAAATCGGTCCATAGCCCCAGTAGGCTTCGACCCTGCTGGGCGGGAGGGTGTAAGTGTATTGTACTGCGTTCTGAAATATTTTACGGGTCACCAACAGAGTGAAACACGTACACCGTTCATTTTTGATCGTTTTAATCCCGTGGAGGGTCGACTCGGTATATCTACTATCGATTCGGACTCGGACTATCGATTTGTAAAGAGAAAAGTAAAAAATAAAGTACCTTTTTTGAAGCGCTTTTTTCCGCTATAACAAGAAATACTAAACACAAAATAAAATAAATATTTAAGGGAGCTCGCATACAACAAACGCAAGTTTTTTGCCCTTTTTTGCTCTATTTGGTACGGAACCCTTCGTGCACGAGTCCGACTTGCACTTGGCCGGTTTTATATAATTATACTCGTATTAAATAATTTATAGTAATACTGAAAAAATAACATACATGTCGCCTCTAATTTCTAGAGGCGACATGTATTTTTATTTTTTCCCTCGTTTTGTTGTTTTGTTCAAAACTTGTCTACGCTATTTATATCGTGAAAATATATTTTTAGAGTAGTTTATATTATGGTTTACAAAAAGTAGAAATTCATTTGTTTATAGTCGTTTTCCGAAATATACTGTGTACCTATGGCTTCGGGCTTAACATTTTTTCCAGAATTATATTTAAAAAAAAATCGCCAGACTAAATCCATAAATAAAAATTTAAACCATAACTTAGCACAATAAATCCACCTTTTGATTTTTTACTTGTTTTGATGTATGACAACTCCTAAAGTTAAAATGCAACAAGCCGTTTAGGCACTAGGGCGTACCAAGACAATATAATTGTAATTATTTATATACATACACACATACACTCGAAAAACATAACCCTTTTTCTACGCAGTTGTGTCGAAAAAAAGTGTAAATATGTTGTCTTGTAAATTCAAATGATCTTGTTGAGGCGCTTTTGGTTCATTTGGCAAGTGCCCCAGAATAAATAGTAACAATTTGTAAATTTACTTTGTGTTATTCTTAATTACGTATTTTGACCAATTTTACTAATTCAATTTTTAATGTTTAATGTGATTTTAATCGTGAATTTGATTTCCAATTTTCATGTCTTAATGTTTGGTTTCTATTTAGTTTAGGTTGTCTGATAGATATCGCTGTAAGCTATCTTATAGTTCACATTCCACTCATACTCATAGACTTAAGTCACCTCCATTGTACTCATAGATTTAAGTTCCTGTGAATTGTTACTACATATTTTGGTGAACAACAAAGTTTATTCTATTATTTTTATATTATGTTACGTACTTGTAGAGTTCTGAGTTTACAAGTAGATGGATGGAGAGGAAGAGGGAGGCCGAAGAAGAGATGGATGGATTGTGTGAGGAGTGATATGAAAGAAAAGGAAGTTAGTGATAGTGTGACGGCTGACAGGATAGAGTGGAAGAAAAAAACGTGTTGCGCCGACCCCAAGTAATATGGGACAAGGGCAGGAAGAAGAAGAAGAAGAAGTTACGTACTTGTAGAATTGTTACATTTTATGGGGTATGCGGTGCTAATGCTAACCTAAGTATAAGAAATTGTAAAGCTAACCTATATTATAGATTTTTTTTAAATGTTAATTTGTTTAAAATTGTTGGTTGGCCAAATAAATAAAATAATAAAAACTGCCGCGCAATCGCATTAATGGAACTCTACCTTTAAATTCATCAGTTATCACCTCTTGAATTTATTAGTCACTCTACCTATGGAAAATTAGGCTGTCCTTGAGCCCCAGTTTACGACTATCGCGAGGAAGTATAAGCATTGATGTCATATGGAAAATATTGTGTAATAAATAATTTCGCCTCGTAGAATTACAATGCAGTTTTAAAAGTACAGATATACGACTTATACGAGTAGATATAGTTGGTGAAGTCCATTCTTGAGATTGGACTTCACCAACTATATCTAAGGCTAAGGCTTTGAAGCCTTGAGCACAGGCGTAGAGTAGCCAGCCTTTCGGTTTTTTAAAGGATTAATTTTGGGGAGTATGCGTGGGAACTTCTCCGTTCTACCAAATAGGCTCTTAATAAACTAGTGCGCCTCACCATCAACGATTGCATCACTGCTTACCATCAGAGGCCCAAGTCTGCTATTTTTATAAATTTGTCATTCCAACACGATTCCATCATTGTCATTATGCTAAAAGTTCGTAATCTGCTAAATTCATAATGACTGCTCATTGGTCGGTCTGTGGTCTTTTAGCTGTCAAAGTCAGTGTGACATTACTGCTTACTGTTTATTTAGAGCGGCCGCCGGCCGGCGTTTTCAGTGTTTTGTTTTTGTTATGTATCAGTGTTTGGGTTTTGTTACGTTTTTGTTATGATATAAGTCAGACATTCATTATGTCATCATGTAGGTAAGTACGAGATTACCATTCTATGCCATATCTTTCAATCGAGTGTCAGTGGTTGATCATAATAACGCCATTATATTAGTAGATTACCAAAGTTGTCAAAATCAACAATTATGAAATCAATGATAGACCATTCTGACACTATTGTAATAGCAAACTCGAGGCCCAGGTGGCATCGCAGTCAAGCACTAGTTTATATATATATATATAAAAATATAGTAGCCGGCAAACAAATTGTACTAAAATGACCGTCGTTGCTATGGTTACGCGCAGCACCCCGCTGTGCCGCACTTCGATTGAGACACGAAAATCTGTTAGCTTTGAAGGTCGTTTGCCATTTTGGTTCAACTTATATGCCGCGTATGGGACAACATAGCATTGTTGTTTTTTACACGTTTGAATTAGTTTTTAAATAAGGTTAGCTTTTACATCCCTAGTTTATACCGCAAAAATCATACTAAGTAGGTATACTATTTCGAAATAAAACTTATGATAGGTACATAGAGAAAAAAGAATTAGATTTACCCCCGATTTCTGATTTGAGAATTTGAAGTTGAGAATTACTCAAACTCTACTTTAGCCTGTAAAACTGTCAAAAGGCGGGTTTCTGAATTGAGTAATTTGAGTTAAGAACGTCTCAAACCATACTTAAATGCCAAGTTTAACCCCCGATTTCTGATTTAAGCATTTGAAGTTGAGAATTACTCAAACTCTACTTTAGCCTGCAAACCTGTCAAAATTTGGCATTTAAGTATGGTTTGAGTTGTTCTTAACCCAAAATACTCAATTCAGAAACCCGCCCTATAGGCTAAAGTAGAGTTTGAGTAATTCTCAACTTCAAATACTTAAATCAGAAATCGGGGGTAAATTTGGCATTTAAGTATGGTTTGAGACGTTCTTAACTCAAAATACTCAATTCAGAAACCCGCCCTTAGGTATTGTTATTTTGGTGTAGCTTTCTTCAGCGAAAAAATTGGTTCGTTTTTTTAAAAATGACTCCCTTGTAAAAACAATAACTAAATTATAGCTTCTAGTAGCGCTGCCATGTGAAATTAAAAAATATAGTTGACGGCGCCAGGAATGGCTGAGCGATATAGCCGTCATCGTCTCTGTTCAGTGCTACTGGGTTAATACCAAAGAGATTTTAAATAACTATTCACTTGATTTATCAATTAAGTAATTAAAATGTCACTTTCACAGTTCAAATTACTATTGTAAGTAGCAATCACAGGTAGCTATACTAAGTAATAACGAATGTATGGGCAACCGACAGTTTCGTATCAGAGAGGTGTTGAAGGTGGAGGTGGAGAGACACCGTGCGGTATCCCCGCACCATCCATATGGCAATGACCCTCTGACAAGCGGTCCCATATATTAGTTACTACACATTACTTGGACATTTTAGTGGGTATTCCACTAACTTTACTACTAAAATGTTTATATTTCACTTACTTTACAGTTTCAAAAGCTTTCGACTGTAACTAAAACACACACACACACACACACACACACACACACACACACACACACACACACAACACACACACACATGTTTTTTCTTTCTTTCTTTCTTTCATACCTTTTCATTCTCTATAATTCCAGTTTTGATACTTCCAGCCCCCCCTTGATCATAGGCTGGTGACGCCCTTGCTCACTAACTGATACTGATGGATTGAGATGGATTCTACTGACGGATGAATCTTTAATATCGAGTAATGGGTAACTCGCCGACCGACCGTTCGGTAACTGTCCGGACCAAGCCCAAGTCGTCGACGGAGCGTATTTTTACGCGCGCGCCTCAAGGAGATGTCAGCAAACCGTAGGGGCCCAGTAGGGTCGAAGCCTACTGGGGCCAAGGATCGGTTTCTTAAAGGCTTCGATCCTACTGGGCCCCTACGGTTTTGCTAACATCTTCTTGAGGCGAGCGTGAAACACTCGCGCGGGGTCCGCCGCGCACCATGGCTGGTACCAGGGCCCGGTGTGAGAGAGGAAAGAGAAGCTCTACCCAAGCGGAGCACACCTCCACCGTATGCTCCACCGTGTCCTCCGGGCGGTCCACATCATAATGGTGACATGGACGTCTTTCGGCTGAAAATATGAAATCCTCTTTTAAAAACTCATCAGTTCTTTCTAAGCTATTTAGAAAAATAACATTTTGACAGATTCAGTCAAAATCCACGAGCCGTAATGGCCTAACGCCATCCAAAATTTTTAAATCAAAATTCACCCAAAAAATAACAATTTGACGACAAAATGTATTACATTATATTTAACGAAAATGTTTAACATATACAATACCAAATTTTAGAACCACTGAGTGACGTTTTTAATTCAAATCAGAAGATGGACAACATAGTGAGTTATTCAGCCCAATTTTTTCAGTTTGAGCATGAAACCGTTTTCAAATTTTATTTTTCTTTACTTTATTTATTAACACATTGACAGCGAAACTAATGATTTCCATTCCCGTTTCAAAACTATAATATGGCAGTGAGGGGCTTGTTAGAAGCCCGTAATGTTACAATTCACTACTACAATTCACGTCCAGGCGGGATATTCTTTGGGTTTCAAGAAGTCGGACGGTGGTAGGTTATGTTTGTAGCGACATCTATGTCGTCACATAAGAACTAATCCTGCATCGCGCAAGTAAGATTCTCCGTGCGATTGGAACATATAGAACAAACCCGAAATCATCTATCGGGCAGTAACCCACCAGATATAACACCTGTCTGGTCGGAGGATCCTCCCTTTTCAATGGAGACTCTTAACACGTTCAGATCGGCGTGCACCACCGATGGAGTCACGGAATATTTGCTGATACGGCAGGGTGTACCACCGGTGGCCACGTCACACTATACTTTCAATTTCAAATACCTTATATTACGATCACTTGCTTATTAGAAAGAGAGAGAAAACATAATTCCTGGCTAATCCTGTCCGTGCCCACCGGTGGCGCACCCCGCCCGGCAAGACTTTTGGTTCATGGGGCGGTGATTTGGCCATATGAAGACTTGCGCCGTTGGATACCAAGAACCTACCGGACTGGCACCTCCTGAGGTGCCGGTCTGAACGTGTTAAGCCTACTTTGGGCTGTTCCAAGAGTCGATACTGGGAAAAGAATTCGCGGTGCTGAATTATGGAAACTTAGCGAAGAAAGGAGATTAGAAACTATGTCATATTTGCAATTGTATTACTTCTGAATCACTAAAACCTTAAGCTTGGGGAATCATGGCATCTAAAAGAGGAGACTTATCTCTCTCGGGTCGGGAAAAGGATTCGCGGTGCTGAATTATGGTAACGTAAGCGAAGACAGGAGACCAGAAAATATGTCGTGATTTTTTGCAATTGTATTGTTTCTGAATCACTAAAACCTCAAGATTGGGGAATCATAGCACCTCAAAGAGGGGACCTATCCCTCTCTGAGGAATAGTAGGCGAGCTGCAACAACGTCTTTACTATCCGCCTGACGCAGGTCCTCATTGTTGACGGTTTTTTCGGGAGGTTCTTGTTTTAAATGCGGTAGTAACAAACGCCCGAGTGTCACCACTGTTTGGACCGCCAGGAAGACACGGTGAAGGTGTGAGCCGCGTGGGCATAGCACCGCAATATCCTCGAGAAGCCCTCGAGGGCCCTAATTCAAGCCATGTCCTGGAACGAGAGGAAATGGGAAGCGGTCACCTCCTTCTGCGAAGCCGTACGGCCGCGGGTAGTTTCGATAAGGAAACCGTAGAACGCAAAAGGCAAATGAAGGCCACAAGTGTGGTTTTAGTCAGAAATAATTATAAAATTTAAAATTGTATAATACCTCTACAGTCCTTGTCATCAATATGAAATGTATAGAACTGGTCAAGACGAATCTAATGAGCCCAAACTCGATGGGTTTACTAATAGGCATTCCAAAGGTCCATCAGCCACCTCCCAGTTCAGCATAAGTTCTGTTCATCATGAGAAAAGTATAACACTAGTTAAGGCGAATCTAATCAGTCCAAACTCGACAGGTTTACTATTTTAATAAGCAATACTGGTTGCTTACCTTCGAGCTCCATCATCAGACCAGCTCAACAGCACCAGATTGTACACGAGTATTTCAAAAATTAGGTCACGCATATGTTAACACACACATATGTACCGCAGTTATCAAACGAGCTGATGACCTTGAACACTTGCACAAATCTTCATAAATTGTAGCTAAGAACCATCTCGATGAAGCCAGCTTTCAAACAAAAAAAACGGCATCACAATCAGTTCATTTGTTTGGGCGCTACAATGCCATGGACCGACACACAGGCAGACAGAAACGCCAAACTTATAACACCCCTTTTTCCGTGGGGGTTAAAAATCTGATACACCCTTCCGCTCAATGCTCCCTAGAGTAGGACAAAAGTAAATTATCAATAAAACTGCCATGTTTTCAACAGGGCTGGTGTACAGGGCCAAGTTGGCCCCCGGACTGGTACGGATCAGGTTGGCCTCAGTACTGGTACGGGAAGAACCGCCCAGTGCCTCCACAGGGCGCGACCAAGTATGAACCCCCACTGGACTTTAACAACCATGAGCCAGAGGGATATCCACGAGGCGGACCGTACCTGAGGCAATATGGGCCGTACCTGAGGCAATATGGGCCGCACCGGAGGCAAATTGAGCCGTATCTAAAACAATACCTGCAGTACGGATCACGCATTGCAGAGCACCAGGTCCCCAGTATCTGTCATGAAAGCCATTTATCAACACCAAGGATGTTATGGTACGTACTAACCAGAGGCGGCTGTACCTTAAGTGCGCTCGTGCGCCGCACTACCAGATTTTAATAGGTTCAGAAAAAACATAAAATGTGTGAAATATCAAAATTTTGCTAATAGAATAATGAACAGAAAATTATCTGTGCATTATTCTATTAGCAAGATTTTGTCTAATACAATTTCAACTCTATGCTAAAGTAGTAAGACTTATTTTTGCACTAAAGAAAATTCCTCGTGCGCTACGCCAAACGCACGGCGAAAGCTCATACAGCTTCTATGAAACATGAACTAAAACGCCTGGCGCGTGAGACGGAGATAGTTTAGTAGAAAATGTACAGCAAAATTGATCGTTCTCGTGCGCCGCTCGAGCGAGCCGAAGGTTACCGAGAGCGCGCGAAGTTTGACGAATTTCATCCGAGCCAGCCGGCTGGCTCTGTCGTCGCATCGTGGTAGGGTTGCCATTTTTGAAGAAAAAACAGCGTACCATATTTTTTAGTAGAAAAAAAAGTACATATTTGAAAGAAAAAACTATTATTCAAAGTTTTATTCATTTATTTGTTTCTTCTCTTGATGACACTTTTTATGATTCTAGAATACACTATCAGTTTTCAATGAGGTATCCTTAAATTTTTAGAGACGTGTTTCAAGGTAAAAGCGTCGATAAATAGTTCAGTAATTATTTATATTAGTGTTTCATTTTATGCATTACAGTAAATATTTAAAATAGAATATTTTCATTATAATTAATTTTTTTTGTAAGAAAGTATAAAGTACATTTACCAAAAATAAAGAAAGATACGTTATTATAAAGTGTGGTTGGCAACCCTCCACCGCGGACGCGCGTGGTTTTGTGTTTGTTTACATTGTGCAAGGATAAATAAATTACTTACTGTGTTGTGTTGTGGGAGTGTGTAAAAACTAAAAAGCTGTGAAAATGAGTATTAGCTTTAACATTGACTATATTAAAATGAACAATAAGGCTTTTCAACAAAAATTAGATAAAAAATCGGCAAGACCACACAGGCCATTTCGAAAAACATTTACTTACACGGAGTTTTAAGAGTTTTATGTACATTAAAATAAAAAGAAATGGGTGTGTGGATGTGTGCGACTCAATACATTATTTTACTTTCCTTGCACTGTTTTTGGTAGTGAATCGATTTGAACGGAAATGAAAAGAATTAGCGATTGCATTTGAGTGAAAAAATATTTAAAAAAAACATGATTTATCGCATTGTATCAATTGTATGTGTATTATGTATCTCCTGTGTTCGGTGCCCATGGATATCTCGGTGCCCAACCGACCACCGACAATATTCGTAGGTAGGTAATCAATCAGATTCTGTTCATAAAACCAATATAATAAAATTTCACGTATAAGTCAATAAAAATAGGTAGGTAGGTATATATTGTTACACCTTATAGACTGTCAAGTTTTGTGATGCATTTGATTGTTCCGTGGGATGGCTCTGCTTTTATGTCAGAGTTGAATAACGTAATTTTTGTTTTTTCAACTGTAAATTCGATTACTTAGTACAATACGCGGCATATAAGTTGAACCAAAATGGCGACCGGCCTTCGCTACGCATTGAAGGTCGGTCAGCAATTCCGGTCAGCGGCATAGCGGGGGGCTGCGTGTAAGTACAGTTTGAAGGCCATTTTAGTTCAACTTATTTGTCGTTTAAGTAGGTACTGTAAGCTGGCAAAGCGCACCACCAGTTCTATGACCCAGCGGCCGCCACTGGTACTAACTAATGTATACAGTGGACATAGTATAATATAGACATACAGTGTGGAAAAATAAGTCGGGCCCTGAATGGAAAATACCTTAGAAAGAGAACTCACGAAGCGTTTTTTCTCGCTGCCGCCACGGTAGCGGGCCCGCAGTTACTTTAGAATGCATATATATATGTACTCGTAAAAATTAAATCAGTTTTCATGACGCGGTTTGCGCTCGTACGTTCTGCGGTAGGTTGACGGCGACCGCGCCCTATTGGCCGCCGGCTTGCGGTCGAGAATCGCAGCCGTCACTGCGACGGCGGCGGCGGCAAAAAAACCGCTTCGTGAGTTACCTCCCTTAAATCCTTAAGTTGGCTCATTTTACTTAAAGGAGACATTCCTTTATTTTTTTTAAAAAAAAGAGACAAAACTGCATTCAAAGATTTTCTTATCTGAAAAAGAGCGGCGAGCAGCACTGCCGATTTTAGCGGCATGGTGCCGCAACGCGGTTATGGCGGTTATGGTTTGGCCCTTATATTTTCCATAATTCAGTGCAGTGGTGGCCGAGTGGTAATGGCCCTGACTTACGAATTGTAGGTCGCGGGTTCAAACCCAGCCAGGCGCATTACTTTATGTAATTTAATTTATCACCACTGCTCTCAAAACGGTGAAGGAGAACATCGTGAGGAAACCGGCATGTCCTAGAACCAAAAATTCGAAGACATGTGACGTCCACCAATCCGCACTGGGCCCGCGTGGTGGATTACGGCCCATTCCCTCTCCTAGAGAGGAGGCCTGAGTCCCAGCAGTGGGAACATTAAAAGGCTGATGATGATGATGATGATTTTCCATAATTCACCCCTAAACGAGGGTCCGAAGTATGCATGGAGAAATCTTGTTTCACGTGGACAAAGCCGTTGGCAAAAGCTAGTTGATCTCGTAGAGGCGAAGGTTTGTATTTATGTATGTGTGTCATTTGTATACACCGTTAAATTTTAGTCGTTTTAATCCCGTGGAGGATCGATTCGGTATATGAAACACTATCGATTTCTAAAGATAAAATTAAAAAATAAAGTACTTTTTTTCTAAAAGTCGAGTTTATATTATACGCGTATACGAAATTCATTTCTTTAAGTAAACGAGTCAATGACCTTGTAGGTAGTTGTCCGTCGTTGCATACTAACTACCTACAGTTCATTGAACTCGGCCAGCTGACGTTAAAGGCAAAGAAATTATTTTTTGTACATGCGTAAATTAATTACGGTTAAAAAAAGTACTTTATTTTTTAATTTTCTCTTTACAAATCGATAGTATTTCATGTACCGAATCGACCCTCCGCGGGATTAAAACGACCGAAATTTAACGGTGTATATTAAGGCCCTGATCGACAGGCGTGTAAAACCGCGGTCTTGTATCATTGCAATAGGAAAGAGGGCCCTGGCTCGCGGCTCGTCGTGTTTGCTTCATTTTCTACTCGGCTCGTCGTTGTACTGTTTTACTCGCTAGTCGATCAGCACCGACGAGCCGCGAGTAAAACCGACGTTTTTTAAATCCGCGGTAATGGCTCGTAATGGAACATAAATATACAACAGCCTGGTATCAACTGTAGAGCGCAGTTGCCCGGACCAGACACAAATTCTGTCTAGTCGGAAGATCCTCCCTTTCCAACGGAGGTTTGGTCTACTTTGGACTCTGTTCCAGAGCGGCCATCTCGAGGTACATTTTCATACAACCGCTCTTACGTGATTATGATGTGATGACATATCTTTCTCCAGATATTTTGGATTCACAGATATCTTGTGGATATTATCTAGGCTTCTATAGAAATAAATAGATAAAATTATGTAAAACTAATCTACTAAAGACTTCTGAAAATCTGTTATTTCACGTGAATTTAAGCCCTCCATTATAGACTCGTATATTAAAAATATAAAAAGGTACTTCCTATAAAGCCTTGCACATTTAATCGAGATTCTGAATGACCAAAATTTTTCTCAAAAACAAAAACTCGTAATATTGGCCTGTTGGTCTAGTGGTTAGTGGCCCTGACTGCTATGCCGGAGGTCGTGGGTTCGATTCCCACCCAGGACAAATGTTTGTGTGATGAGCACGATCATTTGTTCTGTGTCTGGGTGTAATTTATCTATAATATGTATGTATTTAAAAATATATAAGTATGTTTATCAGTTGTCTAGTACCCATAACACAAGCTCTGCTTAGCTTGGGACTAGACGGCGTTGTGTGATATAGTTGTGGAATAAATTATATTATTATTATTTACTAGCTTTTGCCCGCGGCTTCGCTCCCGCGCTACCCTACTCCACCCTACTCTATCCTACTCTACCATAAACCAAAAATGAGCAGGTTTTGGATTATTTTATTTTTTATTTAATTGGATAAAAATCCTATGTCCGTCTCCTGGTTCTAAGCTACCTTCCCACCAATTTTCAGCCAAATCGGTTCAGCTGTTCTTGACTTATAAATAGTGTAACTAACACGACTATCTTTTATATATATAGATTTAATCTTTATGGAAACAAAAAGTACAGAGGCCAAAATATTCCAGTAAATCACAGAATTACCGAATACCAAGAGTTTTCAGGCGTAACCTCTCTTTTTTCGCGTTGCCTCTCGATCAAACAACGCCTTGGATTACGTTAGAAGCTTTTAAGCTGGTTGCTTCATCTAACGTAATCCAACGCGTTGTTTGATCAAGAGGCAACTCGAAAAAAGAGAGGAACCATGCTCGACGTTGACGATAGAGAAGAAAAGAAGGCCCATTACTCAAGCCAAAAGCGGACACCGGTGTCCGCTTGACACCTATTGTCTTTCTATTGTGTCTTTAATTACGGTATTCAAAAGGTTAAAACTTGATCTCTATGTTTCAGGTCATCCATCCCAAATATAACAAGATGGTATATGAAAGGCGTACGAATCTGCGGCGTGCATGGACCACGGCAGGCCTCATTGTTGCTGCTACCCAGCCTCACCTTGGCTAAAACACTAACCCGTTCAGACAACCTGAATGAGCCTGTTGGCCTGCCATGGGCTGGTGAAATGACCTGGCTTAATGCCCTCGCCTGGTCTGATGGATTGATCTGTCCTGATGGCTCCACCTGTCTTGATGGTCCGACCTCTGCTGCTGCTCCGTCGCGACCACCAGTGAGGACGACTTATACTCTGCGACTGCCACTGCCATCGAATTGGAACTTTTCGCTTTGCTCTGCATTGAAACTTATAGGTTTGCTTTTTAATTTTAGTAAATTATTGGCTTTACCACGAGCTGTTCTAGCGAACCATTTAACGACATAAAATGAACTGTTTTAGGGTATTGTTACGAACGTGAGTAATTAAAATGCCGGTTTACTAGAAGAGAACTTTAATAACCACAAACAATAACAAATTGTTCCGATCAACTTGGTCCAAAACACAATTGTCAACACTAGTTTCGTTTCCGTATTGGTCGTCAGATAGAATCATTAATCCGGTCATTCTCCAATTCGGCGTTCTTTGCCTAATAATAGTGGTTTTCTAGTATTAACTAGAAAACCACTATTCATTGTTACATGTCTCATTAATTATTGAATTCGTATCTTTGATTTCTTTCATATTTTAATGTGTTTAAGTCAAAAATAAAAAAGGTCACGGTAATTAGGCAAAGAACGCCGAATTGGAGAATGACCGAATCACTTCACTTAGGTACTCGTAGATCGCACTCGAATCGCAGACGAATTCAAACTGACTGGCTTCTAGTCGGGGGCGCCTTTTTATATGCGGAGCCAGGAAAATTCTAGATAAAGACGTTTTAAGGCCATTCCAGAACATTAGAGTCGCATCGCGCAAACATGGTTATAATAAAAATTACCATCTCATGCAAATTTAGACTTATCGTCTAAGGCGGAAGGTACAAATTCCCTTATCAACTACCTAAGTATCTACTCACACTTTCTAATAATAATTCAATACCTACTACTTTATGGCGGACTTTTCTAGAACTTGCCTGGCCTAGGTAAATACTTCTATTTTGGAAGCTTCTCACGGCAATGCGTTTTAATTATTTGGTGCTACTCATGATTTTATTGAAGATACAGCGTGTTAAGTTTTACGTCGTAACAGTATATTATGTGTAATAGCTCCTCTCCTCAGTGTCGTAGCTAGGCGTAGACGAAGCAGCCCCTGGCCTACGGCCTCAAACCCAAAGGGGCCTCACGCAAGTGAGGGCAAGATCGAGGATTTTTTATGACTGATAGATGAGCCTATCAGTCATAAAAAATCCTCGCTTGACCATTTATTCACCTGACAGTAATATATATAATAATATCCAATACATTCCACAACTATGACACAACACAACGCCGTCTAGTCTCAAGCTAAGCAGAGCTTGTGTTACGACTGATAAACATACTTATATATTTCTAACTCATGAATGTAAAATATTATAGATAAATTACACCCAGACACAGAACAAAATGATCGTGCTCATCACAAACATTTGTCCTGGGTTGGAATCGAACCCACGACTCCGGCATAGCAGTCAGGGCAACTAACCACTAGACAACCTGGCCAGCCAAAAAGACAATTTAATGCTCATAAGATTTTGACAGGAGAGTCTCACATAAAAAAAAATACTTATAAATATTATATATTTATTTATATATATCTATATCTTCTTATATATAAAAATGAATAGCTGTTCGTTAGTCTCGCTAAAACTCGAGATCGGATGGACCGATTTGGCTAATTATATAATCCTAGAACCAAAACTTCGAAGACATATGACGTCCATCAACCTGCACTGGGCCGCATACGGCGTGGTGGATTAGAGGAGGCCTGAGTCCCAGCAGTGGGAACATTATAAGTCTGATTATGCTATGCTATGTACAACATTATTTTTAGTATATGCGAAACCTGAATACAGTTTGATCTGAATCAGTAACTTAATCGATTCCAATATTTTTTACACCATGTTAAATTTTTTCTCAAAAACATTTTCATAAAAATACTAGACCCGTGTTTTAGGTTATACATTGGCAAATTATCGCTGTTGCACTCGGCATTGGTCTCCAACTCGGCTCTATAACACCCTCGCCTGCAGCTCTGGAATATTCCGCCTCGGTCGAAATGACAAATTTTCTCCACTTTTTTTCATGCTTATCCCCCCTATTCAGGATTTGTGGTGTTCATTCATCATCATCATTTCAGGCAAAAGACGTCCACTGTTAGAAATAGGCCTCCCCTAATTGTCGGCATAATGACCGGTACTGTGATAAATGTAAATGATATTTATTTTGCATATCGGTTTTTAAAAACACGTTTATAAGTAATTTTTTTTTCGTAAATTTCGACTAGCCTGAGAAGAAACACAGAAACAAACTCAGGGGTCAAAGTCTCTTTTAAAGTCCATACACAAACATGTAATGATCAAATCATATGAGAACCATGCAGATTGGGGTCTGAGATGGTCTTTTGAAGAAAGAACCACACAGTTGTGAGTGGACCTGTCCAGTCAGTGCAAGCATTTGTCAGTATTTGGATAGCTCAACTCAGGACTACTAAGGAGCTCAACGACTTGACGAACAATACCAAAGAAAGTACATTTGGGTAGGCCGCAAAAAAGTACTCATAACTGTCAGACATTCATTAAAATTAGAGAAAAGGAAAAAGTAATCCACATAGTCCAAATTCACAATAATAAAATATACAAATATGTAATTTTACAGAGTTATTATTGCAAATTGTAAAAAGAAAAAGAAATTTATAAAGGTAATATTGTAATCTGGGCAGGACATGTCTGCCGCATGTCTAACGAGCTGTGGGCCCGTACAACACAGGATTGGTGCCCGGACACAGCGACTCGGGGCCGCGGCAGACCACGAAGGAGATGGCGGGACGAACTGGATGGAACGAGAAAGCAAGTAACCGTGATACTTGGAAAGAATGGAGGGAGGCCTTTGCCCAGCAGTGGGAAAGTAGAGGCTAAATATAATAATAATATTGTTAATGTCAAATTGTAAAAATAACCAATGTGCGTCTCGCATCCATCGCATTCCCGCTCACCAGGTCATGGGTCCACCTTGTGGGATGTCTTCCAACACTGCGTCTTCCATTACGTGGTCGCCATTTCTGAACCTATCCTCTACCATCTGTTCTGTCTCGATGTGCCCTGCCCACTGCCACTTAAGTCTGTTGTTCACCCAGGATCGCATTATGCTTGAGTGCTGCGTGCTGGGCGTTTTGCTGCAGTGCTTGTGCCCCTGCATCTATTCGGATGAAACCAATAACGAAGCTTAGACGATGCGAGTAATGGATGAAATGTAATATATTGAGGTAAGTCACTTTACCTTCAAACTTCGTGTCAACAAGTAAGTGTATTTCTTTGTAAGTGTTGTTCTTTTACGGAGATCCAGATTAAGGGTATTACAGTGTTCAATGACCTTGAAGAATTGCTCATTGCACTAGTATTTCGACGGGTCCTACGTATACTGGTGTAACCCGCAAAACAGCGAAATACGTTTTTTTGCACCAAAAGCCTTAAAATTACCTTAACTTTATATCCTGTAAAAATTATATTAATTTATGAAGTAATTTCAAAGATACAAACTTGTAAACTAATATAAGTGACATCATTTTCAGCCATACGACCATCTACACTGATGTAAGTCACTTGCACCAGTGTAGGTAGTCGCGAGCGACGCGACACGTCAGCGCAAGTGCCATTTACTCTAGTATACGCGCGGCGACACAGTCGGGAGCACGTTAATATTGGTATAACTGCGATGCGTTTTAGTTTACTTATTGGGTAAACAGGTGTCATTCGAAGCGTCTTGTTGAATAGAGTCTAGTTGAGTTATAAGTATAGCAAGTTGAATAGAGTTTTTTATATTATGGCAGCATACTTGAAAAATTTGGGGTTTAGATTTTATAAGACATTATATTTTAACCTAACCCAAGTGTTCAAATACCTTAAATATACTCATAACATAGTACTGTCATACATTTTTGAATTTAGTTTGTCATGCCCTGTACGATTCTACATAAACATTTGACAAAGGCCATTGCGTAAAATCTTCCCAAAAATTAAACACTTGGGTTAGGTTAGGTTAAAACATAATGTCGTATAAAATCTAAACCCCATATTTTTCAGGTATGTCGTCATAATAAAAAAATCTATTCAACCAGACGCTTCGAATGACGATTTTTGGGGACAGTTTTACGCGATAGCTAATGCAAAACCGTATATTGTTCGAGAAAAAAGTCAAACTTTCGTCTTTGATTTTAAGTCTGAAGGCAAGACTTAAAATCAAAGACGAAAGTTTGACTTCTTTTTGGACAACTGGAATAAGAATTCCGTGGGGGAACTTGTTGTGTGGAATAAGGTTTGCGAAGTTAATGTTTAAGCCAAAGATTTATTTATGCTTAGTTATAATTATGTACTTTAATTAAATGGTTTTCCTTTATTTTGTTTTAATATGTTCGTACAATAAAGTGTATAATAAATAAGTATGCGTTTGAAGAAGGGGCTTACAAAACTATTCAATGTTTGAGAAAACACGTGCCAGTATACAAAATGTTTTAAAAAAACTTTACCGATTAGATGTAGCTTACTAGAGCTTGTTACCAATTGACAAGAAAAATTTAAAGATCTTCAAGATCTTTGCAAGTCCAATGTGATTCCTGAGTTTTTTGATTTTTTGTCTTTTCTGGATTATTGTAAAATAAATGGTACCGATTCATTTTAGCATAAATTGGAAGATATAGACCGATAACACTCAAGATGTCTCTGACTAGGTTATATTTTTAAAAAGCCTAGTTGTCTTTTCTAACTTGTTGTTTCTCTTTTTACCTGACTGCGCCAGAAGGAGGGTTATTTATTGGGTTTTCTATACCTTTCTATTATCTACTGTGTTTATTGTTACATTAAATAACAATGTGACATATTGCCAATGTCTGAAAGACTGATTAACTAGTACGTAAGACTGATTAGGAAGTACTAATAAAAATATAAATAATAGTATAATAATATAATTAACAAAAGTTCCTGCTTTAGTTAAGAAGATTAAATTTTTTAGTTTTATTATTTTTAAGATAGCAAGGCCATTGATTTTATTTTTCATTAAGAATGCCATAAAATATTAACATCAAAATAATAACACCTATTAAGTATAGGTCAGGAAAATTCATTTATTTGAAAAAAAAAAAAAAACAATAATGTGTATTTTTAATGTTTTTATTTCATTTCCTTAAATATTTGAATGGGTGTGGCAACCCATTCAAATGTTTAAGGTTAATAACAATGCAGAAAACTGTTGCAAGTAGTTTTCCAGTACTGAGTAAACTGTTGTAAGTGTTTAAAAATCGATAAAAGAAGATGTTATTGTTAATATTATAACCTCATATTAATAAATAGATTAGAAATGGCATGTTAAAAGAGTAAAATCCTTCAATTTTCCTTTATTATAAGTATAAGCAAGTACACTATATACTGGTATAAGTGGCCACTTGTATCAGTTTACAGGTTCTACCATAGTAAAGAAAACAAGCTACATCAATGCATGTGATGCTATTTTCCAAAGTATAAAAAAATAAGAAAAACCAATAATGCAGTCTTTTTCCTTAGATATTCAAATATAACATATCAAAATTTCAAGTATTTCCATTGATGTATGACAAAATTACAAGCTTTGGAACCTTTAAACCGCTCTCCTGAACAGTTGTGTTTTTGCACTTGTACTAGTATACGTAGGACCCGTCGATTTGTAACTTGGGTGCCATCTACCGATATACACAGTTATTGAAGTAAAAGGCATTAAAGATTATAGAAATATAGAATGGTATCGTAATGTAGTCATCGTTTTTGCCTAATTTATGTTTTCTCTCAGAGGGCCACATTTTCATACAACCGCTCTTACGTGATTATGATATTATTATACATCTTTCTCCAGATATTTTGGTTACACCTATAGAAATCAAAACATAAATTTGTGTAAAACAAATCCAGTAAAGACTTCTGAAAATCTGCTATTTTACGTGAACTTCTTTGGCTCTCCATAATGTATTCATATTAATATATAGGTATAGGTACCAACCATAACACTTTAATAACGTGTGACTACGACTTTTCTTTTTGTTTTGTTCTTGTTTCTCCAGTAACCTTGTTTATTTCAGTATCCCAAAAATATTGTTTCATACTTTTTAGCGTTTTTTTTTTTGTCGTAGTCGGGTTTTATATTTTTTTTTGTGTTTAAATTTTTTCGAATTTTTTGACCGCTTGAGGGCGCCACATTGAATTTTGATGATAATATTTTTGATAAGCACAAGTGAAGCCCTTTCAAATGATATTAAACACGGTGTATTTATACTAACGTTTTTTTAACACATGATTTTTTGTCCGCTAGAGCGTGTCACTTTAGATTTGAACAATATTTTGGAAATATACAAGTGAAGTCCTTTCAAATGATACCAAACACGACGTGTTTATCTTATTTTTTATAACACAATACTTATCGTCCACTAGAGGGCGCCACATTGAATTTTGATGATATTTTTTTTTTGTAAGTACAAATGAAGCCCTTTCAAATGATATCACACGGTGTATTTATCTTAATATATGTTTTTAGCACATGACTTTTTGTCCGCTAGAGGGCGTTAGTTTTAATTTGAATAATGTTTTAAAAATCTTCGAGTCACTTTAGATTTGAACAATATATTGGAAATATACAAGTGAAGCCCTTTCTAATGATACCAAACACGGCATATTTATCTCATTTTTATTTTTTAACACATTACTTTTTGTCCGCTAGAGGGCGCCACATCGATTTTTGTGATACGTCACGTAGCCTATGTTCAGCGGACGAATAAGACGGTTCTAACGATACCTCATATGTCGAGTTCCGATAAGTAGATTAGGAGCTATGAGGGAACAGATGAACATACTTACATACATACATACATACATACATACATAGCCGATCAAAATCATAACCCGGTTCCTTTGGCTTTGCCGTAGTCGGGTTAAAAAATATAAAAAGCACGTCTATATATGCCTTGCACATTTAATCGAGATTCTATGTGATGACAATTTTTATCAAAAACTTTTTTTAAGTGTTTTAAAAAATCACTTCCTGGGACAAGTTTTGTGAAATATTCGAGTAAAATGCCAACAAGAGCTTTCAGGCGTCAGCTCCCTTTTTCGCGTTGCCTATTCATCAAACGTCGCGTTGGATTGCGTTACATGAAGCAACAATCTTTTATTAAACCATGCTCGACGTTGACGATAGGCAGTGGCGAAGACCCTTCTTAAGCCCACCTTTCACTCACGCGCAGCTAGGAGTGGAGGGGAGTGAACCGTGGCCAACCACAGCAGTGCTCGAAATCTCCACTCATCGGTGGAAACAGTGAAGTGTAGCTGAGCGAGCTTTCAAATAAAACAAATGAAATGGGCCTCAAGCTGGATAGTACAGGGTCAGGTGCCGAGCGGAGAGCACGCAGCGGAGGACAGCTTTAAGCTGTCTACACCGAGTGAGGCAGCGGAACGGAGCAGAGGAGTACGTAATGCGGATTAAAATTTTGGACTGTTCTGTCTACCAGAACGGAGCGAGGCCGCGAAGCGAAGTGAGAAAGTAATGTAGAACGGAGTTGAAGACTGTTTTAGCTATGGTTTTGTTATGGCGCCCACCACAGATATAGATATACCTAGATAACGCAAGAGCAACTACTTCGCGTGCCTAGCTTACGTACAAAAATCGTAAGTCGTCACTTTCGCGCTCAGTCTGCATCGGAGTACAGCGCTAGTCGGATGCAGTTAAAAATATAAAAATTGTTAATTGTGCTGTTGGTGTGGGGGTGGAGCGAGGGGGACGCCGTACGCGGCGGCGTCTTCACTAAATAGTGCTTGTGACGTCATAATAGGTAGTCAAAAAATGGCACGCTTGGTTTTCATACAGATCGTGATGCTTGCGTTATCTATGTCTATCTATATCTGTGGCGCCCACACTCTTATTACTCTTATATTTATGTATTAGTTTATTCGTATTATTTGTAATTTTTTAAATTGTACACTGGACTCTACCCTCTATTGCAATCTCTCTCTATCACTCAATGGTTTGCTGGAAGAAAACTCAACTTTGAGTTAAGCTCGCCGTTGTACATGACCTTTGTTATCTATTTTTTGTATAAGACGTACGGCGTTGCGCCACCGGTACATGGTGGAGATTCCTCCCATACGTACGAAGCGTTTTGGAACACATTCATTATGCGTACAGCTAAGGAGTGGAATTCCCTGCCTGAAGCTGTGTTTCCTGATAGCTATAACCTAGGGGTCTTTAAGTCAAGAGTGAATAGGTTACTTCTAGGCAAGCGTGCTTCATCGTCGGCCACATCTTCGTTTTCCATCAGGTGAGATAGTGGTCAAACGCGAGCCTATCAACAATAAAAAAAAGTTGTTATGGTGTACAATAAAGAATTAAAGACTCTTTTCTCTTCTCCGCTTCCCCTCTATATTATATATAATTATAAACTTTCCCCTTGATTTATTAAAAAAACAGCATCATAATCCGTTGCGTAGTTCTAAGCCTGCATGGGGACAGACAGCGGGAAGCGCCTCTGTTTGTTTAACACACCATTAAAAATTATAAAAAAAAAGTTTATCCGATCAAACTACGATTTGAAACCTCTTCCTCTTTACGTCACATCTAGAAGACGGCAGAAAATTTAAAAATAAAATAATTTTCAAAATTCTTACGTTCCTCTTCTACTGTCATACAGACAGATATTATTTGTCAAATTCTTGTGAAAAATGTCGTAAAGCAAAATGTTTCCGTTTAAAATAATTTATTTAAATTCTTAATAACAAAACTAAATGCAAAATCAACGAAAAATGAATCAACATTTTTATATAAAAGAAGCACAAAAGACCACGCCGTTCAGCTGCAAAATTATAAAAATCTAACAAAATTGGAAATTCGGTTAGTGTCTTTCCTTCACAAAACGATTTATTTCATCCTAATACCAACAACTAATACCAATGGTATTTATTTGGACTCACATTTACACGTCCGAAGATATACATGTCGGTACAGTCACATGAACTCTAATTGAAAAAAACTCTAGCTAGTGCGGTCCTCCCGCGCTAGATGGAACTAGAGTTTTTGAAATCATAAATTATTCCTTTATTATTTCATAAATTCCCACCGAAAAAAAAGGGGAGTAGCCTTTGACCACGCAATTAAGAGAGCCCTCATCAACGTGAACGATTTAAAAGCTTGTTGGTTCAGCCAACGCAAACTTTGATAGAAGGTACGCGAAAAAAGAGAACTCCTCTCCGCCTTATTCCAAAACGCGATCTAAAATAGTTCCGATAGATAGAAATAGATTACAGTTAATTAATTTTATATATTGTTATTAATGTAATTTTCGGTGCAATACTCATATATTGGTTAAGGCCAATAATAAACTTTTTAATCTTCTAAAAAATAGTTCCGGGACTATTACTAGGTTTAATGCCAATTAAAACTAGTAATAGTCCCGGAACTATTTTAGATCTTGTTTTTGGAATAAGGCGGAATATTTTTTTTTAAACCTTACCAAAAACCTGCTTTAGTACCCAAGGCTTATAAACCAAGAATAGAAGGTCTGGGCTTATAATGGTACTATAAACATAATGTGTTTTGGTTACAATACTAAGACTATTCGTGGATCAGTTACTACCTATGAATGTTCATGGTATCGCGGTAACAAACATTTCATTCTTTCGATACGATCTTTATTTGAAGAAAACTTTTCTGCAAATATTGTTATACTACATGATAATGATTTATAAATACGAAAATATGTCGTAAATTCTTTGTTTATGTAACAGTATTTTGAATAAGCATAAGTCGTACTTTTGACGCGCTTTTTATAATAGTTTTCTTATTTTTAACATCTCCAGCGTGAAGTGGAACGACTTACAAACGTCGGTGATGCGCGTCAATTTGATGGTGCGTTTACACGCTTGCCAAGCGTAAGCAAGTGCAAGTGCAATTTGCAAGTGTTTGATATGAATTGGCAAGTCGATGTTTTTATAATAGTTTTGTTTTTCTCTTCGATGTTTGAGTTATTTTAATATTAAAGTTATTTTGCACTATTTGTTTTTTTTTTTTTGAAATGGTTAGGATGATACACTGGTTTATTACGCAGTTTCCGTGACTACTATATTATCATAGCAGCTGATTGCAATCAATTCAGAAGTAGGTATACTAATTCATTAAAAAACACAATGAGTCCACACTTTAAAAACACAAAATTAGTCTAGAATTGACGGAGAAATCAGTGAACACACATAATTAACAAATAAACAGACAGACAAAAATTCTAAAAATGCTGGAAATGGGTGTGTGCATCTGGATTGAGGGCCCATTTTTTAAATCCTTACGAAACGAAATAAAATTTACAGCGAATTTAGTTAAAAATTAGTAAAACGTAAAGCAATGACTCATAAATTTCTTAAACGTAAACTAAAAATGTTATGATTAAATAACGTGGGCCCTCAATCCAGACGCTTGCATAATGACGCATAGTCTAAATCTCGGAAAGTACTATGTCTGGGTTAATCATTTTTATTTAGGAATTTAGTTAAGAATTTCTTAAATATTTTAAGAAATTCTCAAATCTGTAGAGTATCGCATTACAGATTTATGGCGATTTATCTTGGGCCCTCAATTCAGATATGTCATTTTTAAAGAATCTGCAAAAACTTAATTTATTTGACGAAATCCATCATACGACTTTAATAATATTTTAGTTAGATATCTCTATGAATTAGTAAAAAAGAAATAATGACCTAAAAGTTAATCGATAAAAAGTAAATGACAGTTGAATTTTACTGAAACGTCTGAACTGAGGGCCCAAGATTTTCGGCTTTATTAACTAGTCTTTACCTCATAGATTAAAGCAAAGAATATTGAGGTTTTTAACTATTTTTTAACTAAATCCTGACGTGGCGTCCGTTCTTCTAAATGCTATATTATAAAAGAAAACCGATTTTTAATTTTGTATGGGAGAAAATTTTGTAGGGTGACCATACTGTTCATCATATCTATACATTTTGTAAAGCGTAGACTAAAATTCTTATATTTGCAGATAAAAGTGTTCAATATCTACGATGATCTTATTTGTTTTTGTATTGTCCTAGACGCCTAAAGCAAATAAATAAAAAAGTTAATTTATTTAGCTTCAATAATATGTTTGCAAAAATGAAAGATAAATTAACCGACCAGTACCTAGCATGTTTTTATTAGTCATCGTATCTATGGACAAGATCTGGAGCACCAGCGATGTCGCAATCCGAAAATCAATCAAATTAATTTCAGTAAATAAAACACGTTCGATATAAATCTAAGAAAACAATTTATTTAATACATAAATTTAACTTAAAAATAGTCTGAACAAGTTTTTACGATTTAGTACTATTTGCTTACATTCTTTTTACAACAACTATTCAAACAAACAGTTTGAATCTATGCATCAATACATTTAAATAAAATTGTAGTATGTAACCTTAAATCAGGTGATCGCAGTAAAATCTTTTCATTTGAATTAAATGTATATAATCTAAAAAAAAAAAAAATTTTTTTTTTTTTGTGTAACCATATTTCTTAAAAGCAAAGCCGTTTGAAAGGAGTAGGGAAAACAAGCGAAAAAATATCACGTTGATAAACATTTTTTTAGTAAAAGTATGTAATACGATAAAACCATATGTTAATAAAGTTTAAAGAGAAATCAAATATATAATAAAAACCAATCTAATCTATTAACCCAGCCCTTATCGAGGAGTGGGATTCAGAATGTCACTGTAGGAGTCATGACTGAAGTGGTTTGGACTTCTTCTATTCTTCTTCGCCGTCAAATTAAATACTTATAAGATCTATTTATAAAACGGTAATTATGTTAAGTTCGACGTATGACGAATGACGATCCATCCTTACGTTATTGAAACCTCTACGGTCCGGACTAAGCGTTTTGCTTCCTCGTTTATCGAGGGACTGGAATAATTGGCCTGCTGCGGTCTTCCCTTCCGATTATAGTTTAGATGTCTTCAAGGCTAGAGTGAATTGGCTCTCAATAAACTAGTGCGCCTCACCATCAACGATTGCGTCACTGCTTGCTACCAGGTGGGATCGCAGTCAAGCACTAGTTTATATCAATAAAAAAAAACGTGTTTGATAGTAATTATTGTTTCGAACATGCTCCTGAGGGAAAGAAATGACATAAAATTGTCAGGCCCAATTGTTGGTTTCAGGCCCGGGCACAGTACTGTGACAGCTCTCCTTAAAGTGACTGACGATATAAGGCGTGGAATGGAAGACACTAAAGTTACTACTTTAGTGTTAATTGACTTCTGCAACGCTTTTAATACCGTCAGTCACGAAGTCCTCTTGTCTACCCTTTCTAATCTTACGGTCTCTAATGAGGTACTGGAATGGTTTTCCTCTTATCTTCGGGGGCGTCAGCAGTCAATTCGTGCTGGAGACTCTGCATCAGGGTGGTGCGACCTGTCAGCTGGCTTCCCTCAAGGAGGTATTTTATCTCCTCTTTTGTTCTCTGTTTTTATAAACTTTATAACTACTAAGCATCAGTGTGCCTATCATCTTTATGCTGATGATTTGCAGCTGTACTGTCAGTCAGGTGTGGACAACATATCCGATGCGATCGAAGAGCTAAATCGAAATTCACAAGTTATTAAAAACTGGTTCGATAGTTTCGGGGTGGCGGTTAATCCTACCAAGTGTCAGGCTATTATAGTTGGGAGCCCCCATAGTCAGAGAAAGCTGTATGGACTAGCCGTACCACCCGTAATCTTCAACAACACATTGATTCCGTTTGGCTCTGTGGTCAAGGATCTTGGTCTGCATGTCGATGCTTGTCTTGATTGGCGGAAGCAGATCACAAATGTTAGTCAAAAAGTCACTGGAACGTTACGGTCTCTGTATCGTTTGAAGAATCTTCTCCCAGCTCACATAAAGGCAATACACACACACCGTCAGTACAGTCCCTAATCTTTCCCATAATTGACTATGCTGATGTTTGCTACTATGACCTGAATGCAGATCTCCTCAATAAACTTGACCGAAGTTGACAGAATAATCACAACACTGATTGGTTGGATTCGTTTTTCACAATAACATTGCTTTATATGTATGAATCTAAATATGTATTTATTATTGTATTATTATATTTTTTTATCGAAATTCACTTTATAAATAAATAAATCTCTGTCTAAATTTTCTAGTTGAATTTTCATAAATTCATCAATTCTGTATTTTGGAATCTTTGTTTTAAATTTAAGATTCTTTAAATTTTTAAAGTGACTCTACTGCCGATGAGGATGAAGCTTTGTGTTGTGATTCGAAAAGAAACACAATAAATTTTACCATAGCGAAAGTTTATGTAATACTTTTTAATGTAGATACAAAGGGTGGATAATAATATGAATTTTGGATTCTCCCTATTAAGCTGTTTTTTGTTAGATTCAACTAAGTGGTCGAACCATTTCGTATTCAATGCTTTCGATTATATTTAATTTTTCTTCCACTATTTCGTCTCCAAAAATTTCTTTTTTAATATCGTAATAGTAGTTGTGTCAATAATAATCATCGGTAAATAAAACATGGCGTGTTTTCGGTTCGACAGTCGTAGCTTTTGCAGATTTATCACTATCGTTGCATTGTCCTAAATTATGTAATATAGCAGTATTTACCCGACTGCGCCAGAAGGAGGGTTATGTTTTTGGAGAGTATGTATGTATGTATATATGTATGTATGTATGTATGTATGTATGTATGTATAATTGTTTGGCACGCTCTGCAGCCTGAACGAGACGATGGATTTTAGCTTGAGAGGTGTCTTTAGATTCGTATTTACTGTGAGAGTGACACTGGGTATATCAAAATAAAAAAAAAAACAAAATGGCGGATTTTTGGCGCCAAATTCCAATGTTTGGCACGCTCTGCAGCCTGAACGGCTCGATGGATTTTAGTTTGCGAGGTGTCGTTAGATTCGTAATTACTGTGAAAGTCATATCGTAATAAAAAAAAACAATAAATAAAAAACGGTAATTTAAAAAACTAAAAAACCCGACTGCTTTTCAGAGTAGAAAATGCCTTAAACAAGAAAGTCGTTGTATCCGATTGTACTTAACTATATAATATTTTAAATACAAGACAAATTGTAGCAGTCGGGACCCATTCTAGAAAGTCAGCCGTCTAGTCAGTAGATTGGAGTAGTCTGCAATGTAATATAGGTATGTGCCCTCAATTCACTAAGCCTCCATTTCTAGAATGGGTCCCGACTGCTACAATTTGTCTTGTATTTAAAATATTATATAGTTAAGTACAATCAGGTACAACGACTTTCTTGTTTAAGGCATTTTCTACTCTGAAAAGCAGTCGGGTTTTTTTAGTTTTTTAAATTATTTATACTGCTATTTTGGTGTAATAACGTTAAGTCCCGTCAAATTACAATCAACCGTTTCAAACACGTATCCCATACTGTGAAATACTGTTCCGGCGGGAATATGAAGAGTAGCCTTACTTACGTTACTGCTTTTAATATTAGCTATCCGTCAATGAAAGTCTTACGAAAATCGGAAAAGCCGTTTCGGAGATTAGCCGGAACAAACAGACGTCTGTCTGTCGAAAAGACATAGGATGGACAAATATAAAAAATGCATTTTGTTATAGGTAACTTTCATTTAGTAATAAATAAAATGTTTATTTATTTCTTTATTTAACACCCTTAACTTATTATAAGACAAACATTTATAAAATAATAAGTGTACAATAGGCGGTCTTATTGCACAGGGCAATAATAATAATAAATCTCTGGTTGTTCTCGTCTTGCTAACGGAGAGTGTCCATCAGCAACTTTCTCTGAAATACTCTCTTGTGGGGTTGGAAGTGCCGTACTAGAGGTATAAGCCCGACCCAGTTCCTGATAATGGTCATATCACATTGTACTGGAATCGGTCCATCATCACTGACAGGACTATTGTAGCTAATAAGCCTGATATAGTGGTGGTGGACCGAAGCAAGAGGCGTGCAATGATTGTGGACATATCTGTTCCACATGACGAGAACCTCGTGAAAGCCGAGAAAGACAAACAAATTAAGTACATTAACTTGGCTCGCAAGGTTGTCGACATGTGGGAAGTGAATTCGGCGATCATTGTACCGATAGTCGTTTCAGCCAATGGTTTAATAGTCAAGAGCCTCGACGTTGGTCGAGCCACCTAACGAGAGCCTCCTAAGGTGTTGACCTTAGGAGGCTCTCGTTAGGTGGCTGGATCAAGGGCTGGATTCAGAGAGCGGTACTTCTGGACACGGCTCGTATAGTCAGAAGGTTCCTTTCTCTGGAGCCCTGACCGCCGGCAGCTTGGACCCTGTTTCCGATACCGTTGGGACTCTTTTTTCATATTTTAAATGTTTTATTTAATATTTAAGCAAGCAATATAGCAAATATTATATTTTATGGAATAAAGATCATAATAATAATAATAATCTAGGATTATCCACCAGCAACTTGCTCTTAAATACAATCTTGTGGAATCAGAAGTACCGTACTATAGGTATGTGCCCGACCCAGTTCTCGACAATGGCAATATCACATTGTATTGGGATCGATCTATCATCACTGACAGGACTATTGCTGCCAATAAGCCTGACATAGTGGTGATAGATCGACTAGAGCGTCGCACAATGATTGTTGATATAGCGGTCCCTCATGACGAGAACCTCGTAAAAGCTGAGAAGGATAAACAGACTAAATATCTGGACTTGGCTCGCGAGGTTGTCGACATGTGGGAAGTGGACACAGCAGTCATTGTGCCGATAATCGTGACGGCCAATGGCTTATTAGCCAAGAGCTTCGACCAACATCTCAGGAAGCTCTCGTTAGGCAGTTGGATCAAGGGCCTGATTCAGAAAGCAGTACTCTTGGACACGGCGCGCATTGTCCGGAGGTTCCTTTCTCAGGAACCCTGACCACCGGCAGCTTGGACCCTGTTCCCGATGCCGGTGGGCTACTATTTTTTTATATTTTTAAATGTTTTTTATTTTCATAATTTTTTTGTTAAGAAATATTTAAAAATGTATAAAATATGTATATATAATTTAAATAAATGGAATAATAATCTTTATTGGCATAAATGATACATACATGCACAGGGCAATTTCTACCAGACAACCGTTATTTTGATATTACAAATGTTATATGACAAATAACAAATGTTATAATTATTATAATAAAATTGTAATTTCTATTTATAATATCAAAATAACATTTGTGATATATATATATGACAAAAGTTATTTTGATATTTAAATATATTTAGTAATATTATTTAAATGTATTGATGTATAGATTCAAAACATTTGTTTGAATAGTTTTTGTAAAAAGAATGTAAGTAAATAGTACTAAATCGTAAAAACTTGTTCAGACTATTTTTAAGTTAAATTTATGTATTAAATAAATTGTTTTCTTAGATTTATATCGAACGAGTTTTATTTACTGAAATTAATTTGATTGATTTTCGGATTGCGACATCGCTGGTGCTCCAGATCTTGTCCATAGATACGATGACTAATTAAAACATGCTAGGTACTGGTCGGTTAATTTATCTTTCATTTTTGCAAACATATTATTGAAGCTAAATAAATTAACTTTTTTATTTATTTGCTTTAGGCATCTAGGACAATACAAAAACAAATAAGATCATCGTAGATATTGAACACTTTTGTCTGCAAATATAAGAATTTTAGTCTACGCTTTACAAAATGTATAGATATGATGAACAGTATGGTCACCCTACAAAATATTCTCCCATACAAAATTAAAAATCGGTTTTCTTTTATAATACAGCATTTAGAAGAACGGACGACACGTCAGGATTTAGTTAAAAAATAGTTAAAAACCTCAATCTTCTTTGCTTTAATCTATGAGGTAAAGACTAGATAATAAAGCCGAAAATCTTGGGCCCTCAGTTCAGACGTTTCAGTAAAATTCAACTCTCATTTACTTTTTATCGATTAACTTTTAGGTCATTATTTCTTTTTTACTAATTCATAGAGATATCTAACTAAAATATTATTAAAGTCGTATGATGGATTTCGTCAAATAAATTAAGTTTTTGCAGATTCTTTAAAAATGACATATCTGAATTGAGGGCCCAAGATAAATCGCCATAAATCTGTAATGCGATACTCTACAGATTTGAGAATTTCTTAAAATATTTAAGAAATTCTTAACTAAATTCCTAAATAAAAATGATTAACCCAGACATAGTACTTTCCGAGATTTAGACTATGCGTCATTATGCAAGTGTCTGGATTGAGGGCCCACGTTATTTAATCATAACATTTTTAATTTACGTTTAAGAAATTTATGAGTCATTGCTTTACGTTTTACTAATTTTTAACTGAATTCCCTGTAAATTTTATTTCGTTTCGTAAGGATTTAAAAAATGGGCCCTCAATCCAGATGCACACGAAATGGGTTCTATTGGTTGTTTTTTAACACCCTAGTTATTTTTTTTTGGATTTTTTTTTTCATGTACAAATACCACTTTTCTACAGGTTTATTATATGTATAGATTACACTAGCAAAGCTTCAATACGTATCTTCGTTCGATTATGTTTTATGGACCTAGTTTTTTTGCTATTGATTTGTTGTATTGTCCTCTAACATATTTAAAGCTAAAAAGTAAATCATGCACAAATTTTGCATTGGCTTTTAGATCGCGTTTTGGTATAAGGCGGTAAAAGTTTTTGAGAAAAAAATCATCAATCACAACAACTAAACTTGCATTCCGCAAAATAAAAATCTAAAGATTTAGTAAAAGTCTTAAAACAATTGCAAAACAAGTCTGGGAATTTGTAAAAATATACAAAAAAAAAATACAGCCCTTAAAGTGGGGTCCCTCAGTCCTCACAGACCATTAGCCAGATCTCGAAAAGTATCTGGAAAATTGAAGTATTGTGATTATAGACTTTTAGTAAAGAATTTGTAAAGATATTTACAAAATTTCAGACCACAAAACACCCAAGATAAAAAAAAATATAATGACTAAACTGTGGTCCCTCAATCCACACAAGAGAGAAAAATATTTTAGCGAATATTACCAAACCTAATGCATAAAATCTTTCCTTTTCTGCACCAAGTTTTTGTAAAAGTCCTAAAGCATTTTGTAAAAATATAATAAAAAAAAAAATCGACGAAATTTGAAAATTCTTAAAACGGGTCCCTCAGTTCTCACATTCACAGATATTGAACATGTACTAGCTGCTAGGCGAGAGGAATATCAGGAACTCTAATGTACTCAACTTTTTGTAAAAAGATGCTCTGCCCAGGCGGGGCACACCTCTACAGTGTGCTCCACCGTGACCTCCGGGTGTTCCGCACAGTGGCGACACCCGGACGACTCCTCCGCACGAATCCAAAACAGATCGGTAAGGACCTGCGTCGTACGGTAGTTGAGAACGCCATGAGGTCTCTCCATCCAAGCCTCAAAGATGGGACTTAACGCCTCAATTGTGGCGCGCTCAGCATATTTATTAGTTTATAATATTAGCATACATATATACGTATTTTATTATTGTACCACTATTATACACGAAGTTTAAATAAATAAATAATAAAATTTCAAGAAGTCAGTTAGTAAAAAAAAATGCTCATTAAAAAGCTTAGATCTCTATGGAGGAGATTCAAAGATTCAAAGCATTTTATTTCAAATAAACCATTTACAGGCACTTTTGAAAAGTCAAGAAGTCGTTCTGTCAGAAAAAACATGATGCTAATTGCACATTCCAAAGCGTAGATCTCTATGGAGAAGAATGTGCAAGAAACTCCACACTCACACACTCTTTTCAAACTTGTTATGTATTACAAATATCTCGGTTACATGTTTCTTGTCGCTGCTATTATGTGAACAATGTAAATAAGAAAAAGAGTAAAAAAGAAAAATAAATGTTCTTATTATAATATTAAAATAAACCACTGGCAACTAAGAGATGTCCAATCTCAACTGACAGCGCCCGTTCACGAACATGACGCATATATCAGCACCACTCAGCTCAACCATTTTGAAGAGAACCGAATGATCCAACATATGCGCCACCATCAGTGAGACGTTTGAGTGAGCATGACAAACTCAACTGCCATGCTCATTTACGTCAAACAAGTCCAACAGTAACCTTAAACCATAAATTGCCCCATGATACTCAGATTTACAAACTTTGAAAAAAAAAATGCTTCTACATTATACAATACTATAGAAATATATTTTTTTTAAAAAGGAAGTATTTTCCAATATAATCAATTTCGCCCTAGTAGTAGTGGAGCTGGACAAGCATTTTCAGAGCCAACAATTCTCCGTTTCTCCATTCTGCAGCTTCGATCTGCTCCAGTAGACAGACAGCCTAGCTTTTCAATGATTCAATGGAGACACTTGCCACTTTTCACTGCTCTTCTCTACGCGGCTCTGTTCAGCTGCGCTTCGGTAGCAAGGCAATTTTTGGGTGCTTTTCCACCAGAGATGTACGATACTACCAATCATATTTATTGGTACATAGCTTAGCACTGGTGGAAAGTGATTCAACTACTTAGAGCATATAACTAAGGAGTTGGCAAGGGACGAATCACTGAACAAATTATTCTGCCAGTTTTTGCGGGAGGCGAGGTAGACACACTACTGCGATTAAACTGCCTACGTACCTATATTTTTCTATCGTAATGGTATAAAAAAAAATTCTTTATAAAGTTTATTTCGACAATGTTGTACTTAAATAAAATTATATTGGCGCATAACGCATACTTATGTAATAAGAAACACCATGGTTTCGCAGATTTGTAGTAGCAGATCGATTTTTACTGCTGGAAACTGCATAATTAACCATTTTTGGAGAGAATTTATTTGCGACACAAAACGATACACAATGGCGACGGCCGCGCATTTAACGTTTTATATAACGTGCATGGTCATATGGCCAACGTACTTTGGCAGAGGGGTTTGCCCTGCTTTACCGCCTCCATAGGTATACACTAAGTTCAACTAAGATAAAGAAAGAAAGAAAGAGAAATATTTTATTTGACACAATTATATAGACACACACAATGCAGAAACAATATGTAGACACTTAAGATAAAAAAGGATAAAACTAACATTGTGTGTCTCACGGTTGCGCCAAGATGCGGTTGCCGTAAGATGGTGTTTTTTTATATGGAACTAGCGACCCGCCCCAGCTTCGCACGGGTGCAGTGGTGATATTATATATATTGTGCATGTATTATTCATATAAACCTTCCTCTTGAATCACTCATCTATTAAAAAAAAACTGCATCAAAATCAGTTGCGTAGTTTTAAAGATCTAAGCATACATAGGGACAGACAGCGGGAAGCGACTTTGTTTGACACACCCTTAAAAATAATAAAAAAGTTAGTTTATCCGATCAAGCAACGATTTGAAACCTCGGCCTCTTTACGTCACACCCAGAAGAAGGCAAAAAATTTAAAAATAAAATAATTTTCAAAATTCTCACGTTCCTCTTCTACTGTCATACTGACAGATATTATTTGTTAAATTCTTGTGAAAAATGTCGTAAAGCAAAATGTTTCCGTTTAAAATAATTTATTTAAATTCTTAGTAACAAAACCGGAAGCAAATTCAAAGCAAAATGAATCAACATTTTTATATAAAAGAAGCACAAAAGACCACGCCGTTCAGCTGCAAAATTATAAAAATCTAACAAAATGGGAAATTCGGTTAGTGTTGAAAATTCCTCACTTTCCTTCACAAAACGATTTAATTCATTCTAATACCAATGGTATTTGTTTGGACTCACATTTACACGTCCAAAGATTGCCGTCATACCGTCCATGTACATAAATTGGTACAATCAATAAAAATAGTTTGTGTGTAATATGAACTTGAAAGATCCTTTGACCTTTCTCAATCGTCTATCATCAACGTGAAAGATTTAAAAGCTTGTTGGTTCAGCCAACGCAAACTTTGATAGACGGAACGCGAAAAAGAATTTAAACCTTACCAAGAAACTGTTTTAGTACTGATAAACTAAGACTAAAAGGTCTGGGCTTATAATGGTACCATAGGTTTACAATATATTCTGATTACAAAACTAAGACTATTCGTGGATCAGTTAGTACCTATGAAAGTTCGTGGTAAAAATATCCACTAATAAGGAACAGACATTTCGTTCTTTCATACGATCTTTATTTGAAGAAAACTTTTCTGCAAATATTGTTATAGAAAACGATACAGTAATGATTTACAAATAGGAAAATGTCGTAAATTCTTTGTTGTATGTAATAGTATTCTGAATAAGCACAATCCGTACTTTTGACGCGCTTTTTATAATAAAGTTTTCATATTTTTAACATCTCCAGCGTGAAGTGGAACGACTTACAAACGTCAGTGATGCGCGTCAATTTGATGGTGCGTTTACACGCTTGCCAAGCGTAAGCAAGTGCAATTTGCAAGTGTTTGGTATGAGTTGGCAAGTCGGTGTTTTTATAATAGTTTTTTGTCTCTTCGATATTGGAGTTATTTTAATATTAAAGTTATTTTACACTATTTGTTTTTTTTTTTTGACATGGTTAGGATGATACACTGGTTTATTACGTAGTTTCCGTAACTACTATATTGTCATAGCAACTGATTGCAATCAATTCAGAAGTAGGTATACAAATTCATTAAGAAACACTGAGTCAACACACATAATTAACATACAGCCGAATATATCCGAACCTCCTTTTTGAAGTTGAAAAAAAAAATGTCAGGCCAAAAGTGAAAATCGGTACAACATGGACAATTGGACATACTGTCATGATTACCTGCCAATAACACACTGACGCACTAGCAAGCATGTAAACGTAGCATGAGATAATTTTTTAAGGTGCTATTCCAACCTCTGCTGCAGATTACGGATGCAGGCAACATATGCGGTGGCAGCACGTGCACTGTTCGCAGAAATCCTTACTACTACATAGTGAACCAGTCGTGCAGCTGCAGCCAGCTTCGTGCAGCCGCTGCATGTACTGCCTGCATACACAGACTGCAGCCTAGGTTCGAACCGTGTGCATCTGGATTGAGGGCCCATTTTTTAAATCCTTACGGAACGAAATAAAATTTACAGGGAATTTAGTTAAAAATTAGTAAAACGTAAAGCAATGACTCATAAATTTCTTAAACGTAAATTAAAAATGTTATGATTAAATAACGTGGGCCCTCAATCCAGACGCTTGCATAATGACGCATAGTCTAAATTTCGGAAAGTACTATGTCTGGGTAAATAATTTTTATTTAGGAATTTAGTTAAGAATTTCTTAAATATTTTAAGAAATTCTCAAATCTGTAGAATATCACATTACAGATTTATGGCGATTTATCTTGGGCCCTCAATTCAGCAATGTCATTTTTAAAGAATCTGCAAAAACTTAATTTATTTGACGAAATCCATCATACGATTTTAATAATATTTTAGTTAGATATCTCTATGAATTAGTAAAAAAGAAATAATGACCCAAAAGTTAATCGATAAAAAGTAAATGAGAGTTGAATTTTACTGAAACGTCTGAACTGAGGGCCCAAGATTTTCGGCTTTATTAACTAGACTTTACCTCATTGATTAAAGCAAAGAAGATTGAGGTTTTTAACTACTTTTTAACTAAATCCTGACGTGTCGTCCGTTATGCTATATTTTAAAAGAAAACCGATTTTTAATTTTGTATGGGAGAAAATTTTGTAGGAAATCAGAAATCAGAAATCAGAAGCGTTTATTTCAAATAGACCAATTACAGGCACTTTTGAATTGTCAAAATGTCGGTCAGTCCAAAAAAAAAAAGTGAAGCTAAATTGCACGTTCCAAAGCGTAGATCTCTATGGAGAAGAACGTGCAAGAAACTCCATGGACACTCTTTTAAATCATATTATTAGTTACATAATTCTTGGTTACATAATTCATGTTGCTTCTACTATGTGAGCACAATGTAGATAAATAATGAAAGAAAATACTAAATGCAAATATTTTAACAGAAATTGAAATAAGCCACTGGCAGCTAAGAGATGACCAGTCTCAAATGACGGCGCCCGTTCACGAGCATGACGCGTGCACCAGCCCCACTCAGCTCAACCATAATGAAGGGAACCGAATGACCCAATTACACGTGCCACCATCAGCGAGACATTTAAGTGAGCATGACAAACTCTCAACTGCCATACTTGTAAATTCAAATATATTTGTAACCAATTAAAAATAAAAATGCTCCATGGTACTTCACATTCACAAAATTTGAAAAAGTGCTTCTACATTATACAATGCTATTGGTTCCAAATACAATAAGTAATCAATTGTCAAAAGCTTCATTAAAATAAATAAATAAAAAAAAAAAAACATCTCGAAAATAACAATACAAAAAGGGTCATCTCATCTTGTATATTTATATATTTAAAAAAACTAATTAGGCAAAAATGGCTGTGCACGTGGAGCCGGACAGGCATTTAGCCAAGCATTTTTATCTAGGAGATAATCTTCCAATTTATAATATGCTTGTCTACATAGTGTGCGTTTAATGCATGTTTTAAATTTTGACTCATTGAGATTGAGAATCTCAAGTGGTATTTTATTATAAAATTTTACACAGTACCCCATAAAAGAACTATGTACTTTAGCCAATCTGAATCGTGGTTGATCTAATTTGTCCCTATTTCTAGTATTAAAATTGTGCCTGTCACTTATCTTAGTAAAAAGATGAATATTTTTCCGAACATACAAAATATTCTCATAGATATATTGACAAGGGACCGTCATAATGTTTATTTCCTTAAATAGTTCCCTAAGAGAATCGCGTCTGCGAAGTCTATATATGGCTCTGATGGCTCTCTTCTGCAGAACAAAAATAGACTCTATGTCTGCAGCCCTTCCCCATAGCAAAATACCGTAAGACATGACACTATGAAAGTAACTAAAATAGACTACCCTCGCAGTATCTACATCAGTAAATTGACGGATTTTTCTAACAGCATATGCTGCTGAACTAAGCCGACCTGCTAGAGATGTTAAATGAGGACCCCATTGTAGCCTCGAGTCAAGCGTGATTCCCAAGAAAACCGTGTTCTCGACGAATTCGAGTTTTTCTTTGTTTAATACTATTTCGGAGCTATTGCTTTTAACATTCGGTAACGCAAATCTCATGCACTTGGTTTTTTTTCCATTTAATACTAAATTATTAACAGTAAACCAATTATGGACCTGTTGTAAAGCGTTGTTTACATCATCAAGGTTTGTGGAACGTCTATTGATCTTAAAGATTAATGAAGTATCATCAGCAAACAAAACAATATGTGGTTGTTTTTTTAATAGATGCGGCAAATCATTTATATATACCAAAAAGAGAAAAGGACCCAATATTGAGCCTTGTGGTACACCCATTTTGACTTTCAAACCCTGGGAATTGACACCGTTTATTTGAACATGTTGTTGTCTGTCATTTAAATAAGATTTCACTAAGCTCAGTGCAAGTTTACCTAGCCCATAATGTTCCAGCTTTAAAAGCAAGGTTTCGTGATTAACGCAATCAAAAGCCTTTGAGAGATCACAAAAAATACCTATCGCATCTTGGGCTTCTTCCCACGCTGCAAATATGTGTTTTAATAACGTGACACCAGCGTCAGTCGTACAACGTCCAACGTAGTCGTAGGGTGTCCATACTGTTCATCATACGAGTATCTATACATTTTGTAAAGCGTAGACTAAAATTCTTATATTTGCAGATAAAAGTATTCAATTTCTACGATGATCTTATTTGTTTTTGTATTGTCCTAGATGCCTAAAGCAAATGGGTGAATTTCAACAAATGCCATTTTTTTTGTCATATCGGTGAACTTTTTCATTTATATTTTTGTTGTATGTTTTTCAGGTTTTATGTAATCTTTAGGATATTAAATATCCCTAAATTTAATATCATCAACGTATCATTTAAGACTAAGGAGAAAATTCAGTTTGAATTCTGGTTTCCACCGGTATGACAAACCGGCACCGATTATTTTTTCTGTACACCGATATGATAAGTTTATCCACCGAACTGACATACATATCCAGCGATATGATAATCTATCCACCTTTGACATCAAAAAGGAAATAGTTAGTAGGTGCCTATATATTTTTAGAAGGGTGACTTAGAACTGAAGACCTGAACTGAGGGTCTTATATAAGTAGATCACATCCAAAGAGAACTGAGTTCTTAGAAATCCAATTAAAATATATTTTTTGAAATTATATATCTATTTTATTATATTTAGTTTCTTCTCTTATTTTTTATTATATTCACTATAGGTACTGAGAATTTTAAAAAAAGAATTATTTTTTTTCATTGTCTTTATTAAAATGAAGTATAAAAAAAGAACAAAAATCTTTTATAATATATTTTATAGGTTAAAATTGCACAACACATATTTATTACTGTGGACGATCCAGCTAATTGTTTTGCCGTGTGTACACTTATAAAATTATAGCCTTCTAGGTTTAAAAATTATTATTATTGTTTATCAAAAGATGTATAATGTATCTTTAGGGGAGGCCACATCTACTACCCAGTGGTGTCGTGGTAATGATTTTGGTAATCTATGTAGGTAAGTATGTATGTATGAATGTTTGTATGTATGTATGTATATAATATATGTATGTTTGTATGTTCCATTGTTTCTTTGTATACTTAACGAAATGACACGGGATCTACCGATATGATAAAACGACTCACCGAGATGATAAAATGATCTACCGATATGATAAAGCAATCCACCGATGTGACAAAACTGTGCGTTGATCATGAATCGAAACATCGATATTAGATATAAGACACCGATTGAATTTTTCGTATCATTTCGGTGTAAATTATCACATCGTTGGAACAGCGACATGAGAAATAACACACTTTTTAGAAAATTAGAAATAATGCATAATATCTAGGATAAATTCAATAACAGTCAATGAAGCTAATTAACTTACTACCTCTGTTAGAACCAAATAACAATAATAAAACTATTCATTACACTAGAAAAATGCAACCACCGATAATATAAAATAATTGTCCGGGGGCAACTGAAATGGCGTACTTATGTTATTGGCGGGAATATGCAGCGATTTGACACACATCCGTTCTGACTGCGCACTAGCAAACACTCACGAGGGAAATAAAATTGGGGTGGGGACGCTGTCGGACTAGTCGATGTAAAGTTAGGTGTAAATTACTTTTGTCCAGCGAAATGAGAACATTTTGCAAGACAAGTACGTTTGTGCCTCTCAGTAATAATAATCGTTAATTATGTTATAAAATGTGCTATATATTAATAGCAAAACTAATATTCTATGAAATAGAATAAGTTATATACTTAACTTACTCATTTTTATTAGTGTATAAGCTTTTTTGTTTTAAAAAAGTTAGAGGGACAGCACCGATTTGATAAAATAGAAGTTTATGTATTTATTTATCTACGTTTGTAATAGTCCTAGGCAAATTATATTTTTGCCACAACCCAATAACTACCTATTGAATACTAAAAAAAAAATCCAGAACAATATATCTGTTTTCAACAACAAATTTCACCGAAGACAAAAAAAATAAGTAATTTGGGAAATTCACCCAAATAAATAAAAAAGTTAATTTATTTAGCTACAATAATATGTTTGCAAAAATGAAAGATAAATTAACCGACTAGTACCTAGCATGTTGTAAGTAGTCATCGTATCTATGGACAAGATCTGGAGCACCAGCGATGTCGCAATCCGTAAATCAATCAAGTTAATTTCAATAAATAAAACACGTTCGATATAAATCTAAGAAAACAATTTACTTAATACATAAATTTAACTTGTCTGAACTAGTTTTTACGATATAGTACTATTTCAAACAAACAGTTTGAATCTATACATCAATACATTTAAATAAAATTGTAGTATGTAACCTTAAATCGCAGTAAAATCTTTTCATTTGAATTAAATGTATACAATCGAAAAAAAAATTTTTTTTTTGTGTAACCATATTTCTTAAAAGCAAAGCCGTTTGAAAGGAGTAGGGAAAACAAGCGAAAAAATATCACGTTGGTAAACATTTTTTTAGTAAAAGTATGTAATACGGTAAAACCATATGTTAGTAAAGTTTAAAAAAAAATCAAATATATAATAAAAACCAATCTAATCTATTAACCCAGCCCTTATCGAGGATTGGGATTCAGAATGTCACTGTAGGAGTCATGACTGAAGTGGTTTGGACTTCTTCTATTCTTCTTCGCCGTCAAATTAAATACTTTAATAACTTATAAGATTTATTTATAAAACGGTAATTATGTTAAGTTCGACGTACGACGACTATCCATCCTTACGTTGTTGAAACCTCTACGGTCCGGACTAAGCGTTTTGCTTCGTCGTTTATACCACGTACATCGAGGATTTGGAACAATTTGCCTGCTGCGGTCTTCCCTTCCGATTATAATTTAGATGTCTTCGAGGCTAGAGTGAATAGGCTCTCAATAAACTAGTGCGCCTCACCATCAACGATTGCGTCACTGTTTGCTACCAGGTGGGATCGCAGTCAAGCACTAGTTTATATCAATAACCACACCACCACCACACCACACACCACCACACCCACCACACCACCACACCACCACACCACACCACACCACAGTGTTTTCTTTTTTAACCCAAAGGTTGACTGGTAGAGAATGCCTTGTTGCATTAAGTCCGCCTATGTACAACTACTGTACATGAAGTTTAAATAAATAAATAAATAATAAAAAAAAACGTGTTTGATCGTAATTGTTGTATCGAACATGCTCCTGAGGGAAAGAAATGTCATAAAATTGTAAACGGTTACTGTTTTACGGCACTAGATGGAAGCAAGGACCTTAACGTGTTACATACCTGTTTCAATTCTTCTGTGATTAAAGTCCAAATCAGAATTTAAGTCACAATAGTCAAAAGTCAAAATAGATAAACAAGTATTATAAACATTATAGAGTCTGTCTAACGAAAGCGCGACCTGAGAAAATGAGGTCAAATTAAAAAATATTGAATATGGTATTACTGTCATACAAGGAAAAAAAATCTTTGATACTTGGGTATTTTTTTGTATTCGTGACAAACGTATAATTTTTTTTGACGAACTGTATTCCTAATTTGAAGAACAAAAAATGTTTAGAAATACTCAACCAATACGCTTTTAACAGCATCACACACTCAGCAATATTCAATTCCCTTACCAACACAAAAATAGAATCCACACATACTTCCAGCAAGTTAGAGAGATTAGATCCTATGTTTAAAACTCTTAGGGGAGTCAAACAGGGCGTCCCATTGTCCTCAAAGTTATTCACCAATTCTTTCAGACATTAGCAGTCGAATGGGAAGAGAAGGGCATTGTCATCGGCAAGTTAACTAATTTGCGTTTCTCTGATAATATTGTGCTGTTCTCTCTTACAGCCACAGGACTAGAGCAAATGCTGGTTGGACTAAATATAAACACGTTGTAGGTACCAAAATCATAACCAACAGCTCCAAAAGGAACGTACACGTAGGCGGACAGAATATACAATACGTTCCAGAATATATTATTATCTACTTGGGCCAAGTAGTCCCTTTCTGGGCCACATAATTGGACAAAGAAATAACGGGTCGAACAGAAAAGACCTGAAAAAGTTACTGGTCTATGAAGGAAATCACTGAAGCGTAAGCTTATGGACACGTGTATTCTACTCATTTGACCCTTTTGTATACAGACTTGGTCTTTGACTAACATCCAAAAATCTAAACTCAAGGTTTGCCAACCGTCCTGGATGTCTTTCTTAAGAAATGGAATGTGAGTAAGGAACTGAGACCATTAGAAAGAGTGGATGGCTTTTGCACAGCAGTAGAACAATACTGGATAGCTATAATAACCAATACGATAGAAAAACGAGTAAAGATTTATTTATTGGTATTTTACTATTCTTTCAAGAAAGTCACGGGAAAAGGTCAATAATACACAAAATGTTGAATTTTATCCTTCTCAAAGTGTGCTCTTTCAAGGCTGGAATCGAATCGTCCTCAGCCCGGCTCATATGCGATTAAGTTTTTAGAGAAAATTTAGGTCTTCTGGGCCGGCGACATGTTTCTTACGGATGTGATTGTTTCAAACTATACGGGTCGATTGAGACACAGAAAGTTCAGCAGCTATCTCTTTCAAATTCTAAAGAGGATTTTCAGTCACTGTTTTCTTCGTTGCAGTTGAAGACGTTGATGGCCTACCAGACTGAGTCAAATCTTTCATCACATCAATTCGACCGCTTTTGAACGTATTGAACGTATAAAGCAACGTTAACTTTTCTATTTAACATTTCTTAACTTTTTTATTTATTTGCTTTAGGCATCTAGGACAATACAAAAACAAATAAGATCATCGTAGAAATTGAATACTTTTATCTGCAAATATAAGAATTTTAGTCTACGCTTTACAAAATGTATAGATATGATGAACAGTATGGACACCCTACAAAATTTTCTCCCATACAAAATTAAAAATCGGTTTTCTTTTAAAATATAGCATTTAGAAAAACGGACGACACGTCAGGATTTAGTTAAAAAATAGTTAAAAACCTCAATCTTCTTTGCTTTAATCAATGAGGTAAAGTCTAGTTAATAAAGCCGAAAATCTTGGGCCCTCAGTTCAGACGTTTCAGTAAAATTCAACTCTCATTTACTTTTTATCGATTAACTTTTGGGTCATTATTTCTTTTTTACTAATTCATAGAGATATCTAACTAAAATATTATTAAAATCGTATGATGGATTTCGTCAAATAAATTAAGTTTTTGCAGATTCTTTAAAAATGACATTGCTGAATTGAGGGCCCAAGATAAATCGCCATAAATCTGTAATGTGATATTCTACAGATTTGAGAATTTCTTAAAATATTTAAGAAATTCTTAACTAAATTCCTAAATAAAAATTATTTACCCAGACATAGTACTTTCCGAAATTTAGACTATGCGTCATTATGCAAGCGTCTGGATTGAGGGCCCACGTTATTTAATCATAACATTTTTAATTTACGTTTAAGAAATTTATGAGTCATTGCTTTACGTTTTACTAATTTTTAACTAAATTCCCTGTAAATTTTATTTCGTTCCGTAAGGATTTAAAAAATGGGCCCTCAATCCAGATGCACACGTTCGAACCTTGTTTACATTCTGCGTTATTTTTAATTAAATTTTTTAATTACTCTTATTACCCTATCTGTTAGGGCGCCCTCAAATAAGCCGCAAACTGCCACGTGACGGCACCTTGGCTGCAGCGCTGCCGCATGCTGTATTTCATATAAACGAAAACACGCGACTGCTACGCTACATCGGCACTACATCCGCGACGAGGCTGTGAGGTTTTATTTATATGGAACAAGCGACCCGCCCGAGCTTCGCACGGGTGCAATGGTGACATTAAATATGTATATTATACATGTATTATACATATAAACCTTCCTCTTGAATCACTCTATCTATAAAACCAGAGGCCTACCCACCTTCCACGGCATCTGATCTCTTCCCATCGTCACGTACCAAGCCATTAGGTTCTAAAACGGCAGGTACGCTGACGGTGACAAGAACTCGACAAATAATGTCTTTGATGCTAGCGTGCCGTGCTATGCGGCCTGCGCTCCTGCAGCAGGACAGGCCATGGTGTCCGAGACTGCCGACAGCTTCACCACAGTGACACCGATGTGGAGCAACACAAAGTGCGCCTAAGCGTAAACAAGTTGCGAGCCGAAACGAGGCGTCATCCATCATAGTGTCTATGGTGGATCACGGAAGTGCCTGAACCACAAACCCGAGTCCCATTCCCCCACAGCCAGTAGACGCGCGCTCAGCAGTACTTGAAAACGTGTTCATGAGATTGTTACGTAAAATACTGCAAAGCGGCATAATATCCCACTGTCTGTGTGAGGACAGATTGTCGGGCAAATCCGTGTTGGGACATGCCATTTTCCAAGCGATCAACGCATCAGACAGGCACGGTACCTCAACATCAACCAGTGAGGAAGATAAAATATTCCTGGTTAATGTTTCAGTTTTGTGCCCTGACGAGAGGAAATGTGGTAAACTTATACTTGAAATTTTGCGGCCGCCGAGGCCACTTAGCCGGATGGGAAAAGTTGAGGGTGTTTCCAAAGATGGGAGGAACGAAGGCTATATGTAAATTTTGGCCCTAAACAAAAGTATCGAACCAGTGTAAAAGCCGAATGCATGTTAATTTTGAAAAGTCTTTCCGAGACATTCATGAAAATTTTGTATTTTTTGTTCAATGAATGTTGGAAAGGATTCATCAAAAATTGGAGCCCAGGAGGTGACGAGAATTCCTATCAGTAATTTGGATATGTCTGTCTGTCAATCGTTTGGGGAAGGTAAATTTCGCATAATTGGAAAGGGTTAAACTGTAGCCCAATAGAACTTATTTTTCAAAAAAGTTAAATCTTTTAAGACTATATCTACATCACCTCCTAGGGTTCCGTCATCCAAATACCAAACATTAAATTTAGAATTTAGCTGCCGAATGATTGGATTTATTGCTAGACTGAAAAGGAAGCCCAAGAGGGTCACCCTGCTGACAACCGACGGGTGACTCATAAAAGTTATCTTTATAAAGTAATTTGGAGGGGTAACATTGGTAGAGAAAACTGTAAATCTGTCAACAAATTGTTCCTGTTTATGGAATTACAGGCATTCTTAATGTCAACCTTAAGAATGACCTCACCTTTATTGCTATTGAGGTAAGCGGAAAGGGCATGTACCGCAGCCTCACAGCCCCCTTTGGATCCAAAACCTAACTGTAGAGGCTGGAATTTGCTGCCAAGTGCTTCGCTATAAAATGCACAGCAAAATTTGGCTGCGATATTTACGGCAATGGGACGAATGCCGCCATCCTTTTTGCGCAAAACACATAGGTTTGCCCTGTACAGGACACCGATGACTGGTTCGTTCATATTGCCGGGGAGCATGAGATTGATGAGGGCCGTCAGCTCCGTCAGAAGGGACTCGCCAGCTTCCCCGGCGCCTGCATACTTGAGCTGTAATTTGAAGGCAGTTGGTTTCTGGATTGGGAGGGTCAGGGAAGGTGAGATCATCCGCTGGGGCCCCACCCCAGTTTGCTTTCCAGAGCCGTAAGTGTTTCTGGAGAGTACGGCGCAACCACATCGCTGCTAGAGATAATCCTAGCGGCACCTCGGAGGTCACCCTCGCCTATTTTAGACTCTACATGATGCTATAATAAACCACTTTGGGGGTGAGGTGTGATGTTAATTTAGGTTCGAAATTTTGGGCCGAAATATCGCAGTTATCTTTGTTTAATATTAAATTAAATGAACATAATACATTTTCAAATCTTCCAGATCGGTCAAGTCGTAGTAATATCCATTTTTAACGATTTTTTATGAAATAACACAATAATAATAATCAAAGCTCAAATATAAATAAATAAATAAATAATAAATATTAGTATCAAAGTTGGTACTAAAATTAAACTAGGGGTTTTGGCCTTTACTAACATAGATAATACTGATGGCATATTCCAAAGCTTGGAACTCCATGGAGAAGAATTTGACAAGAAACTCCATTTACATTCTTTACAATTTTTTTAATCACGTAGGAGCGGATTGTGTGGAAATGTATGCGGGTGTGGGTGTAAGGTGTAATGTGTACGGGTTGGGCGCTCTTAAGCAGGCTTTATATTTATTTGCAGCCAAGACTTCATTCGCCACGGTCTCTCGGGGGTCAAGAGAGAACTCCGTTAGCCCAAGATCATCAGCGGAGCCTGACCATCGAGAGTTCACGACAGCACAGCCAACCAAACGTAACGGACGCGAATGGACACGGGCAAGAGATCGGACGCCCTCGGCAGGTTAGCAATTTTACCATAACTTTAGCAATTTTACCATAACTTTAGCAACTTTACCATAACTTTAGCAACTTTACCATAACTTTAGCAACATTAGCAGAAATCAGAAGCATTTATTTCAAATAGACCAATTACAGGCACTTTTGAATTGTCAAAATGTCGGTCAGTCCAAAAAAAAAGTGAAGCTAAATTGCACGTCCCAAAGCGTAGATCTCTATGGAGAAGAACGTGCAAGAAACTCAATGGACACTCTTTTAAATCATATTATTAGTTACATAATTCTTGGTTACATATTTCGTTAGCATAACTTTAGCCGGTACCTCAAATTCAGGGCCAGTTACTTCTACGAGTAAGAGTACACATAGTGGTAGAAGCGGAAAGTTGATCCAGCGAGTGCAAAATGCTTGTGCTAGGTTTTGTTTCCATGTCCCTCCAAGGTCTCATATAACACCGTTTTTAAATAAGGGTAATCTGATGAGAATGTCAGATCGCAGAAAGCTTCATCTGGCTACCCTAGTCTTTGGCACAATTCTCACTAAAAAACCTTTATATCTCTATAATAAACTGACTTGGTCACGCGACGTAAACAGAGTCAAAACTAGAGCATCGTCTTACCTTTTGTTGACCTTGACCCACAAAACTGCAGCATTCCGTGGAAGTTTCAAATTCATGGCAACCAAGTGTTGGAATAGTCTTCTACCACCTCTGCGTGCTATAAAGACAGTTGGCGCTTTTAATTATAACTACAAACAGCATTTATTGCGCAACCAAAAAGAAACCACCACATAATTTACCCAGAGTTTCTGCACGGGCTGTTTGTTTTTGACATTGTCGCGCGGCTGGTTTGCAGCATCTTTTTTCTTGCGTTCAACACAACACAATATTCCACATCACCGTCAAACACAGTAATATTTCAGTCTGATACACTACACCCGATTCACTTTTGTTTTGTTTTGTTCTAAATTTATCAACAATATTTACACTCAACTTTTGTTTATTTAATGAAAATAGCTACCACAGATTACATAGCTACCTCTTTTTTCTTCTGACAGTCGATCGGTAGATCAAGCCACAGAATATAAATATCACAGAGTACTTTATTATTTGTAACTGATAAATATCCGTGAGCCGTGCGCCCGCGCTCATCCGTTTGTCTATGGCATTGACAAATGTTGTTGGAGCGCGAGAGCGCGCGTGTCTGGCGCCTGTGCTGTTTATGGTTTTCACTAATATTGTATGCACTATTCTCTTTTTCAATATTTATTTAACATTTACACGACACACATTAACATAATTTTACGCCTTATATCAATGTAATATTTATTATTTTATTATTTTTTTATTACGATATCTTGTTTATTTAACATCCGGGAGTGTTACCGTGACATCACCGTGGGCCCTAACAGAATACCAGCGCTGCGTTATTTAACGTTCTTAAATATCGCAGCATATGCTGAGTTAGGCGCCTTTTTGGCCTCGCACAGATTTTAATGTTGTTTATTTTTTTTATTTATTATTCTTATTTTACTGTATGTGAGAGGTCAAATAAACGATTTTCTTTCTTTCTTTCTTTCTTTACACGCGTGAGACGCAGGACCTGTGTTGGTTGGCGAACGGTTCTAGCACATGTTCCTCACGATGTTTTCCTTCACCGTTTTCTCACTGTCTAATTTTGTGTTGTCCACAGGATGAAGTTTCTCCTCCAGAAAAAGCAAAAGGTCGGAGGAGCATCTTTAGGAAAGGTGACAAGCTCAAGAAGAGACATGGTCGTACCCAGAAGCAAATTGGCGGCGTTCAAATAGTAGCTCTTACTGCCCAAACCACAATCAGAACTAAAAGTCCTGATAATATCCCACAAGACAGCGTACCGGCAGGTCAGGGAGCAGCTTCTCCTCGAGATGAAGTCCCTCCCGGACCAGAACTCCCTAAGGGAAGAGGGAACCCTGAGGGCGAGGGACCTAAAGCCCAAAACTACCATCAAGGCTGGAATTTTGCTAATAATAATCACTACCGACGACGAGATGAATATCCACAGGTACAGATATGTTATATACTATTTTTTAATTATGGCAAATACTTAAAGGGATTATTAGAAAAGGTCTTGTCATTATTCAAGTAAAGTCTCAATGCATAATATTCATAAACAGCAAAGTTATGAGCGTTTGTTTATATCCCAAAATCTCACTCAATTTATGGAAACATTGTACAGGTTATTGTTTATGAATGAAAGAATGGCAATAAAAATGTAATAACACTGCGCTTAGTATTTTCTAGTAGTAGTTGTTATGAATGATGATTCAATTATGAATTTACCAATAATGACAAATTTTCGTGGACAATTTTGGGATTTCGTTTTTTGTTCATTTGACTACACAAATATGATCAGTAACGGGATCAGCCCCATTTTTTTGTGCACTAATTAAAAAAATAGGGGTGTGTATATATGGTGACTGGTAATTAGTGAACGATACTTAAACATGTGTATATGTGATACTTAAACAACTGTTACTATGGGACCAAATCTGAAATCGCGAAAAAAACTGGTCAATGTACTGAACTGGCAAATTTTTTCCCCAATTTCAGATTTGGTCCCATAGTAACAGTTGTTTGTTATCATGACTACAATCACGTGTTTAAGTATCGTTCACTAATTACCAGTCACCCTATATATACACCGTTAAATTTTCATCGTTTTAATCCCCTGGAGGGTCGATTCGGTACATGAAACTCTATCGATTTGTAAAGATAAAAATTATAAAATAAAGTACTTTTTTTTACTCGAATTAATTAACGCATGTACGAAATTATATTCTTTAAGTAAACGTCAGTTGGGCGAGTTCAATTACCTGTAGGTAGTGAGTACGCAACGACCGACAATTAGCTAAAAGTCATTGACTCGTTTACTTAAGGAAATTAATTTCGTACATGCGTATATTAATTCGAGTTTTAGAAAAACTTACTTTATTTTTTTATTTTATCTTTACAAATCGATAGTGTTTCATGTACCGAGTCGACCCTCCGCGGAATTAAAACTACCAAAATTTAAAGGTGTGTTATACGGCAAAATTTTGATCGTTTAAATCCCGTGGAGGGTCGATCCGGTACATGAAGCACTATATATCTTATATACGGAGTGTATCTGACATCGTACCACAAACGAATACCATGGATCCAATACATGATTCTGGATCCCCCGTGGTGGAATTTTTCATCGTTTTTTTCTTAATTTTACAAACAAATTAATTGCTTATTTAATGTTTTTATTTATTTATTACACCATTTTATTAAAGTGAATATAATGCGGGACTACACTCGTAGCAGCAATAGTATAGTACTAAATATCGACAGTTTTACGCTATTTCAACGCAAATCACCTTTTTTTTTTTTTAACAGATTTTTTATCTGTGTCTAATGTCTTTTCGACCCTAAAGGCAAATAAATTACTTACATTTTTCACCAAAATAACATTAATTAGATAGGTACGATTTAATGTTATTTTAATATTAGGTTTTTATGGCGCACGAAAGGAAAATAAAAGACCAGTTTACAAATATTTAAAACAAAATACAGCATAAAATATTTATAAAAAAAAAGTCAACTATGAAAATCGTATTTTACTGTTTCCACGTAAGTGTGTTGAAAAACGTCGTTACACGCTTGCTCCAGAATGTACTATTCTTCTCCACCAGGGATATCCGCGGTACGAAGAAGAACTGCCCCCACCCTATGACGATGGTGAGAACAACCGGTATGAAGAAGAAGAAGACGCAGAAACTGAGGAACAATATAGTACTGACTGATCTTGAATTCTAAATTCGAGATAAACTTTGTTATCACATAAAGTTCAAATTCCTATGCTGACACTCCTCGCTGCTTTCGGGGCGAGAAGTGATTTGATGATTCAGCCTTATAAAACAAATCTACACTTAAAACTCAACTTTAAATACACAGAGCTAAAGTCGATATTTGAGTTGAGCCGTATAGACTTTGCGAGGCATGCGCCATGTACGGCGTACAATGATTGCCTCGCAAGGTGTGTACCTTTATATTCGTGGCGAGGCATGTGCTACGCACGTGCGAGGCCTACGTATGTCGGCAAACGCTTCGTAATCAAAGTGCGTCAATGGGAGCATTACATTACGTTCGAGGTGTTCGCCGCGTACGATATCCGCGCACGCCTCGACTAAGAAAATGAAACTACGTTTGCCCGGGCCAAACAGCGCGCAGCGCATGCTCGGGCGGCAGTCAAGATGGTGCCTTTACATTACGTGCCCGTATTCGCTGCTGCTTTTATTAATTATATTTTTCGTAAAATTCCTTTTTCGTTCAAATTGCGCGCGAAAATCACAGCGAGGTGGACACAACCATCCAAACGCAACACACTGCTTGCAATGAGCTGGCCACAGAGCCCCGCACGCGCGCGTCTTTTCGTATAACATGCCTCGCAAACAAACATGAAGACAGACAAACATTTGCTTCGCACGTGATGGCTCGACCAGAGCATATGTTGGTACTCGTATAATTTTTCAACACGCACGCATCAAGCAGAGGCATTCGTCGCTTCGCAAAGTCTGTATCCACCCTTGACAATGGCAATGGATTTTATCTCGAATTATGAATTCAAGTAGATACACTACTTTTACTTTTTTTAATCTGTTTACTTGAGTCCCTGAGTAAAAGCCTCCCTTCTCCTTCCAAGCCTCTATCTCTTTGCCAAGCCTTCCCTAAAAATATGATCTGATCGTCATGCAGTCCTGAACGCTATGTTTTCCTTCAGACGTCCGCGGAGTGACTACCTCCGCCCACCAGCCCTGGTGTGGCAGCCTACCCTTAATTCGGCGTGCTAGTCTTTCTTATTTAAGGTCGTATGATGGCTCAGTTGCTAAAGCAGTGCGAAGTATGCAGGCGATGTTAGATTGCGAAATTGAACTGTGAAAATGTGTAGCGATTTCCATCATGTTCTGCAAGTGCGGTGTAGAAACATTCCTCGCTCACGTCCCATCGCACGTATATTTGGCTATTGGTCTATAGCTTTGTAAGCTTTTTCCACCAGAAGCTACCACCGTGTAAAGCGAGAGTGGAAACGCCTCCTTGCTCTCGTGAGGTCGTTGTTAAATCCAAGTATTGGTGTGTCGGCCCACCGCGATCTCCCCGGTTAATATTTCGACCGTTGCGCAAACCAGCTTGCGCCAGTGAACCTGTGGTTTTAAATTCGTTCTGAAATAATTTTATCGAGCCAGCTCGTCCTTTGCTGTAGATTCTCCCCTTAAGCGATGCCCTAAGTAGAGTTTGCATCCTCACTGGGGATCAAATGTCGATCCAGCCTTCCTCTTGCCGACCTCCCTGTTAAATATATCGACCTGTAGTTTTAAATTCGTTCTGAAATCATTTTATCGATCCAACTTGTCGCGTTTGCTGTCCTTCCCCAAGCGACACCCTAAGCTGAGATCGTACCCCACAGAGGATTAAATGTCGATCCACCCCTTGATTTGTTCTTTTCTAAGTGAAACACTAAGCCGAGTTTGTAGCCCCCCCCCCCCCCTCAGGGTCTTCACCAAGCGACGCCCTAACCCGAGTTCGTACCCTCACTGGTGATCAATGCCGATCCAGCCCACCCCCTGCTCTCTTCTCCCAAGCGACCCTCTAGGCCGAGTTCGTACCCCAAAGGGGATCAAATGTCAAGCCAGCCTGTCCCTTGCTACCCTCCTCTAGGTGACATCCGAAGTCGAGTTTGTACCCCAGGGGATCAAATGTCGATCCACCCCGTCCCTTACTGTTCTTCCCCCAGCGACTCCCTAAACCGAGGTCCCTTGGCGTGTAGTCGCTTTATTTTTTTTTGCTCTGGGTAGAGATTAATGCCAGCCAACACCGAAAGACGCAGTGTTGGAAGGCCTCCCACAAGGAGGACCCTGATCAGGGTCACGGGGATCGATCAATTTGACGATACTTGGGAAGGCTTATTTCCAATAGTAGACGTCTTTCAGCTTAAATGATAAAAGATGATGATCAGTCGACAATCTTCAGGTTGGCTGGCGAAATGGCACTCACTAAAGCATTGGTGTGGTCCCCAGATCGCAGAATGCAACTGGAACGGGAGCAGAGGTCCGTCGAGCAATGTGACAGGTGGTCTCTGGCTGCGTTCATGACCCTGATGGCTTGCACGGTCGGCAAGACGATGCTGGTCGCGCTCGGCGTTACTTAACTGCTTTTAGTAGAGAGACTGGGAGGTGAGGACCTCAGGAATTCTTTGTAGAATGAATTAAAATAACATGCGTGTATGGCCAGGCGGTTAGGCGTTCAGAGGCCCAACTACCAGCTCTTTTAACACGATCCATTTGGTGAACTAAACTGTCAAAGGAATGAAGCTATATAGGATGTATAGCTCCATCTCTCTCGAATTACTGACATAAAGTAAGGCCCATATTTTTCCATATAACCTTTTTTTAGCTGGGCAATGATCCATTGATTTCTCCCACCTTGAGTGTCAGACTTTTACTGATTAAAACCACCCATCTTCATCGGTTGCCTTTTCCGTTCTGGAACCACAGGTTTCCTACCCAGAAATTCCCTGTGAACCTTCTTCATCATCATCAGCCTTTTAATGTTCCCACTGCTGGGACACAGGCCTCGTCTCTAAGAGAGGGAATGGGCCGTAATCCACCACGCGGGCCCAATGCGGGTTGGTGGATGTCACATGTCTTCGAATTTTTGGAAACCTTGAACCTTCTTAGAAAGGTAATTTTGCTGATTTTTATTTGAGACGCGCATGTAACTCTTTGGGCGAGCTAGCTACTCATCGCTCGCCCACATGCCCGCGTCTGCGGACCAGCCATTGCTCATCGTCCGCAAGACTGCGTCTGCGGTGACCGTGTTACCGTGAAGTACTATGCGTTCCAATAACCTCGGATCTGTCAATTGTTGAGTAAAAAGTAAGGTTTGCAAAAAAACCTTATTTGTGTATTTTTTTGCTCACCGTATCCAATTTGACAGTTCGATGTGACGTCACAACATGGCAATCGATCCTATTCTCATTTGATCCTATTCTGAATAAGCGCCATCTAGCGAGAATGATGGGAAACCTCATTTTTGTAGTAAAATTGATATTGACTTTTACTGTAACGTAATCGAATAAGTTTAAATTGACGTACTAAGACCATAAATTCTTCAAAAGATTCACTCCAGCCCTGGAAAGCAAAGGGCAACTGAAGGAGCACGAGCATGTTCTTGTCTGCAAAAGTCTGAGTCTCTTGATATTTCCCAACCAAAAATAAACGTGGATCAGCTGTACTCTTAATATATACCTACTGCCTCAAATTACACCCTGAAAACTCAATAAACCTAGTGTTATTTTTGCAGGCAGGGCATCAGTGGCAGCTAAGGGCACTGGCTGGTCAACAGGGTGGCCCATGATAGGGAACCCTACAGGTCAATAGAAGTCCTTTTTTTATATGGCAAAACCCTCTGAAAAGTAAGTAGGTACCTACTTATTATATCTATATTTGAAATTAGGATTTTATAGTACATTAGTATGTAATGTTAGTGATTAGTACTGACTGCTGTCGAGGATGGTAATAATATAATAATAATTAAGTCAAATTACTATTGGAAATTATCAAGAGACTTAATAGCCAAGAGCCTCGACCAACACCTTAGGAGGCTCTCGTTAGGCAGTTGGATCAAGGGCCTGATTCAGAAGGCAGTGCTCCTGGACACGGCGCGTATTGTCCGGAGGTTTCTCTCTCTCAGGAGCCCTGACCACCGGCAGCTTGGACCCTGTTCCCGATGCCGGTGGGCTACTATTTTTTATATTTTTAAATGTTTTTTTTATGTGTGTTAAAAATATTTGAAAATGTTAAAAATATGTAATATAAGTGAATAAAGGAAATAATAATATTTCCACAACTATCACACAACACCGTCTAGTCCCAAGCTAATTAGAGCTTGTGTTATGGGTACCAGACAGCTGATAAACATACTTATATATTTCTAAATACATACATATTATAGATAAATAACACCCAGACACAGGACAAATGATCGTGCTCATCACACAACAATTTGTCCTGGGTAGGAATCGGACCCACGACCTCCGGCATAGCAGTCAGGGCCACTAACCACTAGACCAACAGGCCAGTCAATACTCATATGGTAATCATCAATACTCATATGAATTATAGACGTTTTTCAATGAACATGTGAAGTAATAATACATTTTGATACAAGTGGAAAAACGAAGGGGGAGTTAGCCTTGCATAAATTTAAAAATGACATGACATGCAAGTCTGCAAAATTTGTCGTTGATATCGAGTCTAAATTCTGGAGTTAGTGTTGGTGTGGTTGTGTACAATGACAAATGCACACGTTGATCCAACGACGATTTTCAACACTCTTACGAGGAAACATTTTATTAATTTCATAAACAAGACAAGAATAAAAAGAATCTTAATTAACTAAGAAGTCCATTTCTTGTCACTGTGTTGCAAGATCCAGGTATCCGTTTACGTTCTTCGTATTTTTATCACCATGCATTTGATAGATTTAAACCACCGCAAATACAAATCCAACAAAACCAAAAACCTATTTTTTTTCTTAGTTCTTTTCCTTGAAAATTCTTTCAATGATTATAAAATTTTCACGAAGGAAAGACTTGTCACAAATATTTGTAAACTGGCACGCATATTGGGCGCCATTTTTGCATTTTAATTGAGAGGCATTCACTTGATAACGTGAGCGATTAGTAAGTCTGTCTGATATAAAAAAAAACATACTCCCTTAAATTTTGTTCGTTTTAATCCCGTGGAGGGTCGATCCGGTACATGAAACACTATCGATTTGTAAAGATAAAAGTACTTTTTTTTCTAAAACTCATTCTTATATATCTATATATATATATAATTGAAGAAAACCTTGAAAATTAAAAGAAAACCTTGGCAATTCATATTATGATCAATTACATAATTTTAGTACTAATGCTAATAATTTAATCTTAAACCACCCGTTGGATAAGTTCATTATTATGGGTGATTTTAATTTTGGTAATAATGTTGACTGGATATATTCTGACGGTAGTGAATTGATCCCGCAAAATGTATCATGTCCTCGATTAAACGAGTTTTTCAGTGGAGTTCTCACTTCTAACCTGTCCCAATATAACGGTGTAAGAAACAATAATGGTAGATTATTAGACTTAGTATTTTCTAACGACTTGGTTCATGTTACCGAATGCCATGATGCTTTAGCATTACCTGTAGACCTTCATCATAAACCATTGTCGATTACTGCCGACTTTGTTGAGATTCACAAATTGACTGATAACTTGACGACGAAATATGTTTTTTCTCAAGGTGACTACACCGCCATTAAATCTGAACTCGACCAAATCAACTGGAATGAGTTATTATTTCCTAAATCGTTAGATACCGCTGTGGAACTCTTTTACAATAAACTGTATGAGCTTAGAGACAAGTATATCCCAATCAAATCCGTTAAACAGTCATCTTATCCACCCTGGTATAATTCTGCTTTAATTAAAGTACTGAAAGAGAAATATAAATATCATCGCAAGTTCAAAACATACGGTAACATGTCTGACTTCCACTCTTTTTCTCTTTTACGGAATAGAGCAGTTAACCTGGAGAAAACTTGTTTCAACTCATACATGGATAAAATAGAATCGTCGATCATTGAGAACCCTAAGTCTTTTTGGGCATATGTCAAAAGTAAAAGAAACTGTGGTACTTTTCCAAAAGTAATGCATTATGGTGATAAGACCGTGAGTTCCGGTGAGGACATCAGCAACTTATTCGCAACCTATTTTCATTCAACTTTCCAAGAACCTGATCCTGTGCCCGCTACTTCTGATATCGCCAGCTTTGATGATAGTGTGTCTTGCATCGGTTCAATTAGTGTCACTCATTCTCAAGTTTTAAATTTATTAAAAACCTTGGATTTGTCCAAATCTGGTGGTCCTGATCTCATACCTCCAGTTTTTATAGTAAATTGTGCCGATAGTCTTGTTGTGCCACTGTGTATTTTATTCAAACGGTCTCTTTCAGAAGGCATAGTCCCGAAAATTTGGAAATCTGCTTTCGTTACCCCAGTTTTCAAGAAAGGTGATAAGTCGGATATCTCTAATTATCGACCAATATCTAAAATATGTTTGTTCTCTAAAATCCTCGAACGTATTATATTTACTGACGTATACGCCGCTATGAGGTGTAGCTTTGGTGATGAACAGCACGGCTTTCTAAGGAAGCGGTCTACCACATCTAACCTAATCTTATCCCATGAGTTTATATCCCAAGCTATGGATCAGCGTGCACAAGTTGACGTTATCTATACTGATTACAGTAAATGTTTTGATCGGATTGACCATAGACTGCTCTTGGAGAAGCTATTAAAAGCTGACTGAAAAGGAGACTTGTACCGTTGGTTCTCCTCTTATATTGATAACAGAACACAGGCTGTTGTTCTTCAAGGTTATACATCTGGATGGAGTTTCGTCCCCTCAGGGGTTCCTCAGGGATCGATTTTAGGGGCTCTGTTATTTACTATCTTCATTGCTGACGTGAAACACTGTTTTGAAAACAGTTATATTTTGCTTTATGCTGACGATATGAAGGTCCATAAAATTATTAGGAACATGTCTGATACACACCTACTGCAAGCCGATTTGAATAGGTTTGAAGAATACTGTAGGCTTAACAGACTGGAATTAAATGTTTCAAAATGTTTCCACATGTCTTTTACACGTCAGAAGTCTATAATTAATTCTACATATAAACTTTACAATAGCGATATAGGCAAAGTCAAAAATATTAGGGATCTTGGTGTTGTACAAGATAGCAAACTACTTTATGATCAGCATATTGATAGTATAGTGAAGAAAGCTTCAAGAGCACTTGGTTTCATAATGAGAACCTCAGCCTGCTTCCGTTCGCTGAAACCGATTAAAGTTTTATATTGTTCGTTCGTACGCAGCCATCTTGAATATGCATCACAGGTCTGGAATCCGCAGTACGAGATATACAAGTCTCGTATTGAGGGCATCCAGAAGAGATTTTTGAGGTACTTGGATTACAAAGCAAAAACAGTATCTTTAGATTATACTCACAGATGCAAAAGGTATCACTTTCTACCTCTTGAGCAAAGACGAGAAATTAACGATGTGTGCTATTTACTTAATATCGCAAATGGTTCGATTGACTGTCCTGAGCTTTTGTCAAAATTGTCTATACGCACCAATCAGATGGGCCTGCGTCAGCGACCACTTCTCCAGGTACCTAGCGCAAACACTAATTATAGGCGTAATGCATATTTTCTGAGAGCAAGTAGTAGTTTTAACAAAGTTTCTTGTCAACCCGGCATTGACTTATTTTGCACCAATACGAGCATAGTTAGAAAGTGTTTAGCAAACTCATTCTTTGTATAAAAAGCACCTGCCTGCACAGAATCAATATGTATTGTAACTGTTTATTAAAATGATTAACAGTTTTAGCTATTGTTCCAACTTTGAGCTAAATAACACTGGGAGCAACAATTTTATCACTATCTGTGGAAGCTTATAATTAGCAATTTAGTTATTTATTAGTGTAGTTATAATGTTATTAGTCTGTAAGCTTTCTTAAAATGTAAAAAATAAAATAAAATAAATAAAATAATCGTAGTTGTCGTGCCTGACGCTAGTTTCCAACTGAACCCGAGGTCGTGACGCAATGGACTAGTGTCTTTCAGTTGCCCTCTGCGTTATTTTTTATTTATTTATCAATTGCTTGCTATACTTACAGTAAGCCAAACAAAGCGTCGTTCTTTAGTGCGACAGAAAAAATGTCGAATTTAGGTTCCTGAGCAATCAGGACGTTCAGTAGATTGAGCGCCTGGGCTGTAGGGGCATATCGAGCAGTTAGAGTACGTGACGGGGGGCCACGAACAGGCACCGTATGGCCCAGGTGCGCGACGCCCGCAGTCGGTCCGGAGCGTAAAGTGAACAGCGAGCCAGCGTGGTGGCGTTGTCGATTTTATTATTAAAATACCCGCGTCACTAGCAGGCATTAATCCTTCAACCGCTTGCTTCATGTTCTATTCATAAAGGTCGTGTTCGCAACTGGGTACTCCATCTCGTTTAGCTCTTCAGTCCCCATAGGTGACAGAAGAGCTGACGAGATGGAGTATTTGGTCGTGGATGTGCGACCCTGGCGGAATAGACGCGAGAATTTGTTGTATACACTGTTAAATTTTGGTCGTTTTAATCCAGCGGAGGGTCGATTCGGTACATGAAACATTACCGATTTGTAAAGAGAAAATTAAAAAATAAAGTACTTTTTAAAAACTCGAATTAATATACGAATGTACGAAATTAATTTCTTTAAGTAAACGAGTCAATGACCTTGTAGGTAGTTGTCGGTCGTTGCGTACTAACTACCTACAGTTCATTGGCCTCGCTCAGCTGACGTTTACATAAAGAAATTAATTTCGTACATGCGTAAATTAATTAGAGTTAAAAAAAAGTGCTTTACATTATTATTTTGTCTTTACAAATCGATAGTGTTTCATGTACCGAATCGACCCTCCGCAGGATTAAAACGATTAAAATTTAAAGGTGTTTATCCGACATAATAGGTTAAAAGGTAATTAAACATGAATGTTAACTGTTACATAAGGTATTTCTTTTCCAGCAGGGGATCCCGCCGCCTATCCCGGAAGACGCTGTTTACGAACCAGACGAAGAGAATGGTATGAATTGATTTTTTTAAATATACACCGTTAAATCTTGATCGTTTTAATCCCGTGGAGGGTCGATTCGGTACATGAAACACTATCGACTTGTAAAGATAAAATTAAAAAATAAGAGCTCAGAATTTAACTGTAGGGTTATTTACCTCAGCGGAGTTTGCCGAGAAGGGCCGATACAATTTTGGAGACGTACACTTGTAAATGAAAGTCTACACAGATATACGGAAAAATGGCTTAGAATTCACAATCACTTTTGTTCCACAACGTAAAGTATACTTACGTCTTATAACTTGAACGAAAATGGCGATCAACTTTTAATGCGCAGTAACAGATTTTTTGGTCTCAACACAGCAACGACGGTCATTTTAGTTCAACTTATTTGCCGCTTACATTAAATGCTACAATGCTAGGGCACACGCTGACTCCAGTTGCGGCTAGATTTACATTTTACAATATGGCGGCAGACTATAATGGTTTGGCGCCGAAAATATTTAGTGTTGCCACAGATAATAATTAAAAAACAGTGTTCCGTCATAATACGCCACATATTTATTTGTTTTGAGTCTTTTTTTGTGTTTTAACAATTAAATGTTTCATTTTCAGTTCGGGAAGAACACCAGCACCTACGCCGTCGGATTGATTTGTCTCAGGTAGCGTTGCGAGCCTCGTGCGTTCTGTTCTTAGCCGTGTCCTTCTGCCGGATCTGCGTGGGCATAGTCACCGGGCTTTAGCTTCTCCAGCTCGGAGAAAGCTTCAGGTGAGGACCTCTTGACGTTGTTAGGAATAATGTTTGTTTTTTTAAATAAGTTAAGTAATCACTAAAACCAATTAAAAAAGAGAGAAAAAAAAAGTACCCATGAAAATTTTGGTACAAACGCCAGCAAATCAACCTACCTCAATCTGTTTGGGCGCTTAATCAGTGTTCATTTACTTAAGCAATGTAAGTTATTCATAAACAGTTAGAACGAGTGATTTCGCAAATAACGTTCACCAGATGGCAGCACTCACACAGTCACAGTCCTCAAGTTTCGGCACTTGTCAAAACGCTTATGTTAATGACAGTACAGTACGGCCGACGGATCTTGGCGCGTCTGAAGTTAGGCTCTGCGAACTTAGCGCTTTTGCACTCGTAAAAAACTAATGGTTTGGAAAAATAAATACCAATAGCAGTTGTTATTGCTGTTAACAACTGTTATTGGCATTTATTTTTATAAATCATTTATTTGGCGCGCTTATTATGAGCGCTAAATTTCACAGAGCCTAACTTCAGACGCGCCAAGATCCGTCGGCCGTGCCAAATTTTAAACGTAAACGTCATGTACTTATTTATGTATACGTTTTCAAAAGTAGAAAACTTATCATCATCACCAGAATGTCCGGCCACTACCCATATTTTAAATCGAAATAATTATGTAGATAGAGAGAGTTTCCACTAGTCAGTGCTCAAGCATGTCAAAATATATAGAATTATGGATGGGGGGAGCTTCCCTCACCACAAAATCTCAAGTCAGTTATTTGCCTTCTGTACCTAGTTGCTACTAATCATTAGACAACTGCTACCCCCCAATTTTTTAAAAATAAACCTATATGTAAGTTACATGGCGCCAGCTGGTATGAGTTTTCTCAAAAAGCCGCATTGAAATTGTTTGTTTTGTATCTAATCAATTTTGTTTATTTCTGAAAAGGTTACAACAAGGACAGACGAAGAAATCAGGCTGTGCAGCGGTCGTGCTTGCTGCCTTATGCTGCACTGTACTGCGCAACACTGCTCGCTAGAAATGCTGTTGAGAACTTTAAAATGTAAACCCTTAAAAAACAGCGGTACCAGCTACAACAAACCTAATGACATATGTCATGTGTGTCTCATTCTGACAGTGACAGATCGGAACTAGTGTTGCAAGTAAAAAAAAACAATTGAAATAAGATTGTGATAGGATCACATGAATCCTTTAAGTGATAAGTTTCGACTAATTTCAATTTGGCTTATAGTATTTACTTGTAATTACAAATGGCATGAAGATTTATAAAACATAAGTCCCTCGAACATCTAGTTGTAGTAGACATGGGTATACAACATGAAAAACGCCCCAGGCGTCGTTCGTACACAAGGTTGTACGAGACTCCACATGTACACATGGGTATACGACTTGAAAAACGCCCCAGGCGTCGTCGTTCATACACGCGGGTGTACAAAATTGATCGGCCGCCATTGGTCGCTCTATATCTGAAGTTGATTTCCTCGTGGCGAGACGTTCTAAGTGTATTTAAACTGAATAGTTCGTTCACTCAATATTTTAAAAGCTATCGACGTCTCTAAAGTTTAATTTGTTAACTGCAAGACATGAACAAAGTGCAAGGTTGTCTTGAATATATTGTCATTTATCAAACACTTGTCAAAAAATTTGTAAAGTTTACTTCAAAACAGTAAATATTTAAGAACTTTTTATCCATTAAATTTAATGCTACTAAAGATCCCGTAGCACACACTAATACATTCAGAAATTAATTTATGCAATAGACTTATCGACTTAGTTACACAATTATAATACGCTTTACAGTTTTTTGTTTGTGGGTTGACTTAAATGACTTTTATATTCTCATAGTGATTATTCATCATCATCACACACGGGCACTGCTGAACATAGGCCTCTCCAAACGAGTGACATTTATCTCAATTTTAGGCATTCATCCACCCTATCACCTTAAGAAAATCGTTGCCCCCACGTGCCATCATGACTTTGCCGTTTTGCGGGCTCCGGCTAAAAAAACACCTACTCCTAAAGGTCATTGATTCTGTTTATCGTTCTAAGGTCGTTTCATTGCGACTCCCGCTAGCTTATTCTATGAGTACCTTATGGTTTATTATAAGGCCTTAAATGAACAATATTTATAATACTTGATGCTGATCTGATGATTATGATCTTTTTTATTTAATATTACGAATACGAAATCTAATGCCTCACAATTTTTATTATATACTAAAAATAGAGCACTGACATTTCTTGCTCTGACAGTTATCATTTTAAAAGATAGCAACACTGACATGTGTGGACCTCTTTTGTTGTAAAAAGTTTCCCAAGTATAGCTAAAACTAGCTAGATAGCCAAGATTATTTAATACATAGCCACGAGCTAAGTAAAATTAGCTCAATACGTGGGTCGAAGGTCTAAGTTCCGTAATAATAAACTATCTACTTCAGCCATTTGATACTGTTATGTAGATGTTTCTTACCATGAGAGCTCATATTACCCAGCAAATACACAGTTTGTAGTGGTCAGATGTGCAGTCGGTCTACGTAAAATGTATTCAGATGCATTCTATATAATCCTTTAATCGCTTGCGTCGGATTTCGCGTCATATTCACCAGGATCGTGGTTTTTGCGACCGAGTACCGCATCTTATTTAGCTCTCCAATCCCCATCGGTGACAGAAGAGCTGATGAGATGGTTTGGTCGTGGATGTGCCCTGGCAGAATAAACGCTAGAGTGTTTGTGAGATATTACCGACGTAGTCGTTTCAATGGATAGTTGGAGGTCGACTTGAACATAATTCAGGAAAAGGCAGACGGGGGCTGGGTTTCTTTATTTCTTGAAGTGACTGAATCAACTATAATAGTGTTTTTCCTATGTTAATGAAAATATAGGTGCATAATTTTGTCTCTCGCAATATACAGCAAAAAAATATTTAACAAATCTAATAAAAATATGTCAAAGATAAAAAACGTATTTCTAGAACAATTTATTTTGTTTTTAATCAGTTGATGAAGTGGTACAGAATTAAGCCCCAAAAATATATCAAAATTAATAGGAAATACACTATTGAATTATATTATCCTTAGTCACTTGTATCATTATAGCATGCCCCAAAATGTTAATCTAGCGGATTTTGCCCCACAGCAAAGGGCAAAAAAAAAATCCCTCATGTTTTTTCCAGTGATTTATTTGTGCTGGCAACACTTTGGTGAGAGTTGAGCTCGTCTGTCGCAATGTCATCTGGCATTTAATGTCATTCTATTTTGTGCTCCTTTTCTCCCGACCTTCGATCCATTGTTAATTAAAATAATGTATTTCTATTAAACCAAATGCTCTTTTTACTGTCAAAATTTATAGTTTCTTATGGAAAATAATGGTTAAGGTACTCCTTAGAGAAGAATAAAATATAATAAACTTAATGTATACCAAAATAATAATCAGAACCAACATACTAGAAAGTAGTTGGAGAAAGTATAGTATAGGTTTGGATATTACTGGGAATCTTTTGAAGTCAATTGAGGTTCTAGGATGTGCGTGTTTCCATCTTTGAATATTCTCACCATGCAGTTTTAAACATCTTTATTTTGATTCTCATCACATTCATCAGCGTTATAACTACTGTTGGATAAGGCTCTATGATTAACCACATTAATAGGAATTCATAGTCTTCCTATCTTTATATCATTACGGTCGGTACGCGATTTTTTCTTCCATTTTATCCTATCATCTGTCAAGACTCTTTTCTTGTCTTTCATATTATTCCTCATAGAAGTCATCTTACATCTTACTTTTACAGACGTTGCCCTGTCAAAATTAATTCATGCAATAATCTCATTAAAAAAAAAAAACTTTTTTTTAACATTCTTAGCAACAACATTTATTCCAATGATGACTACAAAATCCATTTTTTTATACTTACAATTAACAAACACTGACTGGACAACAAATTTGTTTAGTTTAAAATTTCTTAAATCCCTTTTATTTGAATCTAAATTGTACGATATACACGAAATTCAAAATTATGACTGAGTCTATGCTTCTCGTAGCGTTCATCGTAATCGCAATCGTTACACCACTCATATATTTCCGTAGATGTCGCATTATAATGTCCATTCTCTTAGCATATTTATCAGCAATGTTTTCATTGTTGTTCGTTTATTTTGCAGTGGACTTGATTTATTTTTCGCTATCCAGAATGATTTCGGTTATGCCATGCGATCCGCCTGCTTGACAGTCGCAAATCATCCACGCTGTCATACGATAATACCCCGGATTACTTAGCTGTATCTAAACCTCATATCCTGACCAATCAAAATGGGACCTCCAACCTTCTAGATTTAGAGTTGTGCAAACATTCAACTTATTTTAACATAATTATGTCCAACATATATATATAGCTGTATGACTTCTTTCATTCTCTCATAGTTATTGCAGTAATCTCCTCTTCTTAGAGTCGTTTGTCCTTAATGCTGAGGATCATGACCTCAACGAATAACCTTGTTACGGACAATATTTCACCATGTTGTCCTATCTTCAGCTATGGCTATGTGAATGGCGTCGCAAACTGTGGTCTCTAATGTGGAATAAGTTTGGTTTGACCGACGTATCAGTTTCTCTGGGTCTTTTGGCTATCGCCTCTCTTTCTGGTATTGTGACCGTAGTATTCTTAGATTCATTCCATAATCTCCACATTTATAGAAATACCCAGTATCCATCTTTCTCACAGTCATCTTTCGTTTCTCATTGGATTCCACTCATAATAGCCATCCTACCGTAGCAACGTTCTACTGAAAATTACGCGACGAAAACTCGACGTGCTTATTGTTAAATTACGCAATGTAGTTCTGACCTGATGTTCTCATTTCTAGCTCATTTTTAAAGCTTTGCAGGGGTAAATAGATGCCGAGCAATCGTCCAATGCAGTTGCTTGACTTCGGTAGAAGTGTGCTACGTTTGTGGCTTGTGGAGGTGTTCATCTAGTTAGGCTTTCTCAAGCCTAACATAGCCGGGGAAGGCTTTGCTTTTGTTACACTTCTCAATCGATTTATTAATTCACTTGAGTTGACAGACAGGATATTACCATGACCCTTCATATTTAAAAACTTATTTTAAACCAGTCCATCAGGTTCTCATTATACCTTCATCTAACTATACAAACACTTTTTTACTTTACTTTGATATATATACAATTTTTTTTACAACGTGGTGTTAGTACCTATTAGTCCCCTCCAGTGAATTATTATTTAGAGCATGAGAGCTATTTTCCTCGTGCTACATCATTACGCCCTCTTTATCCAGCTTCTATATAATTTCTTGAAGACATCGTAAAGAAACTGCTATTCCCAAAAAAGACAATTTTAAATATATGCCAATGGTTTCACGTGGAGGCCCTTTGCCTCTCATAGGGAGAAGGCCGCAGGACATCATGTCAATGGAGGCCTCACACGATTGAAGTTACCTCCGGTAAACTTGATCGTGGGCGTTTATCAGTAGGTATGCATAACAAGGCTGCTTCTCGTCCATGACGAATAACGTTCCCACTGCTGGTCCCAATAATGAGGACGTTATAGGCTGACTATACTTATGTTCTAGAGCGTCCCTTCCTAGCTTTGACATCATCACCGACTTCCAGCCCTTGTGCCATGTTACATGGGGACGAGTTACAATTTTTTTCTTCCATTCTCCCTCGTCCGCTATCGTTCTTTGCTTTTTTGTCACATAATTCGTCACACGTCACATTTTTCTATCACCATTTGTCTTACCTCTACTAGCAGTAATCAAAAAGTCTTTGTCACAAAATAAATACGAAGTAGGTTTAATTCACCTGATTTTCTATTTCTACAAGTTTGCCAGGTATGAAGTATCTCAATCAATCAAAATGACGTCAAAATCTATTATTTATACAAAAATCTAGACTTAGAATTGACAAACTCTAAAAAATATTTCGGGAGATAAAAAAGGTTGTTGACTTTTATCATAATTTAAAACAACTTTTGTGTAAACTCTAATTTATTTTTAATATCTTTTCAAAGTCGGAGTTTATTAAGATTCAATAATAGGGAAGTTACTTTCTACTTTTGGGAACACCTAGGGAAGATTTCGGGTATTTCCCATGTATTTTTTGGATTGGCAGCCCTAAGTTTACCTTACCAACATAAATAACATTATTTTGCTCATCGCCCCCCCTTTCTGTTAGTTTTTTCTTTCCCAATACGAACAAGACTAAAAAAGTTGAATATTATTTTGTAATAAAATAATATCTTAAGTTAATTATATTTTTCATCGTAAAATAAATATAATTTCATTTTGATGTCATGTTCACTCTGAATGAGAGAAAATATACTCTGGCTGAATAGTATCTTCGAGCTTGTGGTCATTCCGTAGCTTGAGTTATATTTTTCCAGACTAACTGTTTAGTAATATCTTTTTTTATTTTATGATTGTGTTTAGCCATTCAATTATGAAATAAACTTATGAGCATTTTGGTATACATGTTTTTTTATTGTCGTAAACTGGTCTTTTTTTCATAGTTTTTTGCATTTACAACACTGAAATATGTCACTGTCATTCATAACGTCAATGTCAATTTTATTTTGATTGAAGTGACATTTAGATTCACGTGTTTACCTCGCTGAAATGCGGATAAATATTGAAAATTAAAAGGATATAAATAAAATTTAACCATGATTATAACTGAAGACAATGAGATCGACATATTCGTCGCTAGCAAGATAGGTTCTTTTAAACGTAAGTACAGTTTTTCTTATTAAAAACATCAATATTAAAGTTATGATCAACGGATGTGCTTGTTTTTTAAGTTTTTGCTTGTTGGTGTTAATTTTCTTCGCATATGGTCTGTTATTCAATAATCCCACGCTAGACTAAATCAATTTTGTAATTAAAGTGTGTCCACGAGCCATGGACATTCCCTGATAGAGGTTATTACTCTGTTGGTTAACACCACTGTTCCCGCGCACACACTTGTAATTTTTCAACATAGTTTTATCTACCGTGAATAACTGATATGTTGGGCAAACTCATTTTTGTTGAAGTCAGAAGGCCAATTATTTTTAATTCTGGCTAAATTTGCCTGTGTTCTAAATATCATCCAAAACCAATTTATATGAATTATATTCTAACATACATATGTTGATATATCATTTTCAGACATTAAATACCACACAGATCATAATAAAAACAGTAAGAAAAACATTGAGAACCTCGTAGATATAAAGACATTGGAAAAGAATGAAGGTATCACAAGGCTTGAGTGGGGGAACCCGGAGCAGACCGAGATTCTGATTGGCAGGAAGAATCAACAGGTACGATACGATTTCTGTTCAAGCTAAAATCAACCTATCAACATAAAAAAAAAGTTAAGTTTGTCAACCACATCGTCGCTGTCCATCCCTCAAGTCTGCTATTACAAATTGTCAGAATCGTCTATCATTGATTTCATAATTGTTGACTTTGACAAGTTTGGTAGTTTACTAACCTCTTGTTCCGAATTGTGTCAAAAATGATTATAGCATGAATCCAATCAATGCGCAACGTCACATCTACATAATAGCCCTTATATTTTGTGACTATTAAATTTGGTCGGTTTCGCGCTATAATCGCACGACGGGTAATATAATGGCATCATTATGACTTTCCACTTGTCAATCACTGACATACCATTGATAGAAATGGTAATCTCGTACATAATGATATATGAAATTCTGACGTATAGTGTAATCTGTTAAAATTTTGACATTTCCTTTGATTAGTGACTTACCATTAGATTTGTCTGAATACAACAAAGTCATTCTACCACCATTCGGTTACGAGACCACTGACTGACAAAATGACAATGTGATTGTGTTGGAATGTTGAATTTACAAAAATAGCAGACTTGGGCCCCAGCTGAAATAGCGGTCAAGCGCGAACCTATCAACAATAAAAAAAAGTTCCTTTACAAACTAATTCAGAGCACTTCAATGCTTTTGTAAAGTTGTTGTGTATGTTTCCACTGTTGATTTGTTAAATGATTTTTATCTTTAACCAGCTTCAAGTTGGTCTTTCCATACAAAGTTTGGCTCCCACTTCATCACTTTTCTTGTATTCTTATCTGCAATCAGTTTCACTACTTTGAGCAGGTGTGTTGGAATGTCATTTCATGGTGGGATGAGTGTGACTCCAGTGAGCCAACTACCCAATCAGTTGTTAAGTCCTCTTTTACAATTGGACTATGTTATGTCTTTCGTTTTCAATAAAGTAATAATAATAATAATATTCCAAATATATTCCATATTATATTTTATTGAGTGTGCAAGTCACCCCCTGCCTTTTTACTGATGGATATTAATAACATTGTTTAGGCAGGGGCCATAGTTTTCACATAGTTCTTGGTAACCAGTCCACTTAAGACTCCAAAAACCATAGCCGTATTGTCTTTATTTTCCATATGTCACAATAGTTTTCACCAACCGGGGGTTGTCCTTGGATGCACTAGCATTGCGCGTACAGGGACAATCGTCGGTTGGCATCACGTTCCATTAAAAGTACCTAAAGGGCTTCTGCGAGTTGGCTTCGGCTCCTCGTACGCCTTCCAAAGGTCCAGGACCTCAGGGTACTGAGATAAATAAATTCATAAAAATAATAATATTCCACAACTACAGCAGAGCTTGTGTTATGGGTACTAGATAACTGATAAATATACTTATATATTTCTAAATACATACATATTATAGTTATGGATAAATATAAAAGAAAGTCGTGTTAGTTACACTATTTATAACTCAAGAACGGCTGAATCGATTTGCCTGAAAATTGGTAGGAAGGTAGCTTAGAATCAGGAGAAGGACATAGGATAATAAATAAATTTTTATCCCGTTAATAAAAAAATAAATATCTAAAACCTGCTCATTTATTGCTATAGGGTAGGTAACAGTAGGGTAGAACGAAGCCGTGGGCAAAAGCTAGTTATAGATAAATTACACCCAGACACAGAACAAATGATTGTGTTCATCACAGAAAGATTTATCCTGGGTGGGAATCAAACCCACGACCTCCAGCATAGCAGTCAGGGCCACTAATCACTAGACCGTCAGGCCAGTCGAAAGTGCTCGCCTACGTCTTATAAGGAAACCTTGTATAAAATTTCATGCTCCTAGTCAGTCTGTCTTCATTTCTATATATAGATTAATACCACAGATACAAATCTACGACACTCTCCGAGGCTTCACGAAATCCTACACTGCAGACTTCGCCCCCGGCGAGGTGGTGGGGCTCGGGCGCTGTAAGCGCAAGCTCCTGGCGGCCGTGGCCAGTGGCGTCGTGAAGATCTGGAGCAAGAAGACTGAGGACATCGTTAATGTGGGCAAGCTGGACCGCATGAGGGTCTGTGCTGATGATAATACAGTTTTTGGTACAGGTAAGACTAAATTTACTTTTCTTTTGTTAGCTTCTAGTTAAATTTTAGTCGTTTTAATCCCGTGGAGGGACGATTCGGTACATGAAACACTATCGATTTGTAAACATAAAAATTAAAAAATAAGTACTTTTTTTTTTACTCGAATTAATTTACGCATGTATGAAATTAATTTATTTAAGTAAACGTCAGCTGGGCGAGTTCAATTAGTGAGTACGCAACGACCGCCAACTACCTACAAGGTTATTGACTCGTTTACTTAAATTAATTAATTTCGTACATGCGTATATTAATTCGAATTTTAGCAAAAAAAAAGTACTTTACTTTTAATTTTCTCTTTACAAATCGAAAGTATTTCATATACCGAATCGACCCTCCGCGGGATTAAAGCGATCAAATTTAATGGTGTATATTCCGTGTGCGTTGTCTCAGCGAGAAAATGTCGGAAATTGGGCACGCCATGACCATGGCGGTAGGATCGTCCGGAGGACACAATGGAGCATACAGTGGAGTTGAGCCCGCATGGGTTGAGCACTGCCGTGTCCTCGTTCTCCGTGACGTAATCTCGTAGAGAAATACACATAGTTTGAAGTCGTAAGTTAGGGTCTGATTCGCGATTTTTTTTTTATCGAGCCAACTAATTTATAACATGTTTTGATTTTTGCCCGGCAGTTGGTCATATAGTCAATTTTAAGGACATTATTTTTCATGGTGTTCTCTTTTATATTAGTCAAAGACATTAAATATAGACTACCAATAGACAGGACATAGCGAACAAATTCGTGATCCGATAGTTGTTACCTAGGGGTAGTAAGTCGCTCAGTCTAGTGTGGACGACTGGACCTAACTTCAGTTTATTTTCGTTAATAATTTTCGTATAAATTTACTCTGTAACTAATTAGAATTCAATAATTTTCGCAAATAGTTCTAGAAAATAGCGTAATAACATATAATTTACAAATTTAATTCGCATGAAAGCTAGCTGACATAGGATGACAGTTATTCTAAGACATTTCTTCTGATGGCCGCTCTATAGTATCTCTTTAAATTTCTTTGATATTAGTGAATTTCTAAAGGTTTACAAAAAGTTCAAAATTAGTTGAACCTGGCCTTAATAAACTAGTGCGCCTCACCATCAACGATTGATCACTGCTTACCATCAAGTGGGATCGCAGTCAAGCATTAGTTTATGCCAAATAAAACAAACCCATCTTTTACCGCCCATTCAACCGATTTTGACTTTTATTGCGTTGGTGGCATGATAAATGGCGGCTGCAGTAAATAGTCGGTATTGTAACCACTTTTTTAAAGACATTATAAAAAAAACCGGCCAAATGCAAATTGAACTCGCGCATGAAGGTATCATTATTGATACAACCTTTTTACACAGTTTATTTTTATTCTATTTTTAGTATTTGTTGTTATAGCGGCAAGATAAATACATAATATGTGAGAATTTCAACTGTTTATCTATCTATCATAGTTCATGAGATACAGCCTGGTGATAGTCAGACAGTGGAGTCCTTTTTTAACTTTCAGGTATGTAACCCTAATAAGCACAATAATCTTCCAGGAGGGGAAGAAAATGACCTAAAAATCTGGCGCATCGGCGAGAAAGCCCCGACCTTCGTAGCCAAGAACCTGGCTCACGACTGGCTGCAGCTACGGAGGCCGGTGTGGGTATCCGACCTGGTGTTCCTCAGCGGAGAAGGTGGCAGGCTGGCTGCTGTGTGCTCGAGGCATGGATATGTCAGGTTGGTGAAGCTGAAATTATTATTATATTTTAGCCTACACTGTCCCTCCGCTGGGCAAATGTGTCCCTCCATTCCTTTCAGTGTTTTCGACTTTAAGCCACTTCTTGCCAATTCCCAAGGAAGACATTTAAGTCGTCCCGCCATCTCCTTCGTGCGACATCAGGGCACCAGCTTTGTGCTTTACCAGCCCTTCGCTCGATCGGCTTGCGGCAGTCATGTACGGCCTAGTCCTACCTAAGCTCCATAGATAATACATATAATAAGGGTATAGATGAGCCACTGACAGATCAGTTTTATTTTTAACTACTCGCCCTTCCCGCTAGTTGGCGCTAGTGTCTGCGAAAGCATGATATGTATAGATATAGCTATGTAGGCGCCATCTACGTACACACCTATAGGTATATTGGTGATTTTGCATAGAACGCATTTTTCCATGTAAAAAATGTACCAAGGCGAAAAACCATATGGTTTTTCACCTTAGTACATTTTTTACACGGATATGATAAGGATATATTAATATAAAGAGAAATAAAACAACGGAAATTGAAATAGATTATTTTATTAATTACAGCTCTTGACAATTTATACAGATAATTATTTAACGTCTCTAATGTATTGAAATTAAACCACTTTTATGCTTTTTATTGTGATATATTTTCACTATTACAATTTCAAATAAAATCTCTTACAATCTCCATAATAATGGCTCTTCACATCCAAAATAGCAATGAGTGCGAGGGTTTTTCGGTATTCTCGCCATCGTAATCCAAAAACGTAGCCAAATTTGATCAAAATAAACATACACGTCGAAGTCCATAAAACGATGCCAGGGTCAAGCGAAATAAGTGTATTCGTCGGTATCAGTTTACGAAAAGCCAAGTAACTATGTAAGAAGCACTCTCGGGGTCCAGGAAACACGCAATGGTCAATAAAAGACGGATAAATCGAACAGAAAACTCGGAAAACTCACGGCACACACAACGAACGTCCTCGAAATAATTCAAAATAAATTGAATGAAAACTTTGAAAAGTTTTACCTACCCGTATTATGGTATTATCTATTATCAGTGTTGCCATTGGAAAAATAAGTATGAAGTATTTATATAAAAAATGTTATAGACTTTTAAAGACCGAGGACGAATCGAAAAAATGTAAAATTAATTTTTACTTTCTATTATTAATTTACATTTCACAAATTACTAAAAAAATAAAATTTTAAGACAGAGGTCTTATATGGCGACATCTAGTAATATAAATGGAATATTTTTGCCTTAGTTGGCACGTCTTCCCCGCTAGATAGCACCACTTTCCATACATTTTCTTTTCTTGACTTTAAAGTACTGTACTGTCATCCCCATGCTAAGCTCTTTGTACAATATCAGTACAAGGTGCTTTGAAGCCAGGGATACTTCAATGAAAAGCAGTACCTCAGAGCAAGACAATTTTAATTTGTTAAATCAAACTATTCATACTTTGCCGTGTAACGAAACCATAGCGCGATGTAATTCGATCCCAACGCCATCTATCGAGCTATCAGGAACTAACTTTGCAAAATATTGGTTTCGGTTATCAAATAGCGTTGGGATCGATCACACCTTTATGTATTATTTCTACACTGAACACTCTTCCAATCTTTAGTATTTCTAAAAAGTATACTAGGAAGTACTCCTGTACAGTAGCGGATTAGCTATACACCCCTATTTATAAATTAGTGCACAAAAAAATGGGGCTCAATCAGTACCAAAGTGTGTCAAAAGTACAAAAAACGAAATCCCAAAATTCTCCACGAAAATTTGTCATTATTGGTAAATTCATAATTGAATCATCATTCATAACAACTACTACTAGAAAATACTAAGCGCAGTGTTATTCCATTTTTACCCGACTGCGCCAGAAGGAGGGTTATGTTTTTCGAGAGTATGTATGTATGTATGTATGTTTGTATGTATGTATGTATGTATGTTTGTATGTATGTATGTATAATTGTTTGGCACGCTCTGCAGCCTGAACGGCTCGATGGATTTTAGCTTGAGAGGTGTCGTTAGATTCGTATTTACTGTGAGAGTGACACTGGGTATATCAAAATAAAAAAAAAAACAAAGTGGCGAATTTTTGGCGCCAAATTCAAATATTTGGCACGCTCTGTGGCCTGCACGGCTCGATGGATTTTAGTTTGCGAGGTGTCGTTAGATTTGTAATTACTGTGAAAGTGATATCGTAAAAAAATAAAACTAAAAAAGTAAAAAATAAAAAATGGTAATTTAAAAAACTAAAAAACCCGACTGCTTTTCTGAGTATTCATGAAAAAGCTCTAAAACAAGAAAGTCTTTGTAGCAGTCGGGATCCATTCTAGAAAGTCAGCCGTCTAGTCAGTAGATCTATGATGTAATGGATCCCGACTGCTACAAAGACTTTCTTGTTTTAGAGCTTTTTCATGAATACTCAGAAAAGCAGTCGGGTTTTTTAGTTTTTTAAATTACCATTTTTTTTATTGACATTCTTTCAATCATAAACAATAACCTGTACAATGTTTCCATAAATTGAGTGAGATTTTGGGATATAAACAAATGCTCATAACTTTGCTGTTTATGAATATTATGCATTGAGACTTTACTTAAATAATAACAAGACTTTTTCTAATAAGCCCTTTAAATATTTGCCATAATTAAAAAATAGTGGTGTATAGCAAAAGTAGCAAATGCTACGGGCCCCGCGCATTCGGGGCGCCGCGCCTTCAACCGCGTGCGCAGGCTTGCCAACGGCGTGCAATGGGTAGCACGCTGTCCGATCGTCCGGTAACCGACCGGACCGAGCCCAAGTCGTCGACGGCGCGTTCTGTTCCCGCGCGCCTCAAGGAGTTGTCAGCACACCGAAGAGGCCCAGCCTGCTAACTGCAGGCAGGCAGGGTCGAAGCCTACTGGGGTCATGGGTTAACTTCCGAAAAGAATGCCCGGCCCCGGTACGATAGGCTACGAAGGAACGGGGTAGGTTTTTAGTCAGTAAGAGTCTGACACTACTTCCCGCTCCGCCCAAGGGCGGGATTTGTCATTGGATGATTTTACCTACCATAAAAAAACCTGACCGTTACAAAAATTTGTTAATATATCCACACTACATGATATCTAAATACAGCTGATTACACACAAAATATTTTATTTAATCTATCTTAATAAAAAAAGGTCTACCTAGGGGGCCCCCTTGTCGAATTGCTACAGGCCCCGCATAGGCTTAATCTGCCGCTGGTCCTGTAATCGTGGGAGCGTTCACAAACGTGTCAACTCACATACCTTACATTCAGGTGCCTTTTTTTTGTTATGTTTTTGACTTGGATACTAAGTCCTTTGAGCCATGTCTTCGTATGAACAGTTAATTTGTTTATCACTAGAATGTGGATGTACACATTCACACGCACATTTAGCACAGCCGTGAGACACGACGACGACGAACAATTTAAGTTTTATGTTTCTAGATGTGTAACTTACTTCTGCCAGCGGCTTGGTCGCGTGAATGTCTGTTTTTCCATACAAACCGCCGTTTTACCGTCTTAAGTGTTTTTTTTTTTATGGTAGGTAAAATCATCCAATGACCAATCCAGTCCATGGGCGGCGCAGGAAATAGTGTCAGACTTTTACTGACGATAGCCCACCCCGTTCCTGCGTTGCTTTGGTTCCAGGGCCGCACAATGACGTGACGTGATATGCACTTTCAGATTAGCCATGGCCCCAGTAGGCTTGTACGTATTAAGGGTGGGACCAGGGGAGTAGCTACCGCCGTATCTGCCGTATCAATTATACTGGGCCCCCGTCCTACAGGGGCCCCGAAATAGGCAAAAAATTGCAACTTTTTTTTTTATTATTGATAGGTTCGCGTTTGACCGCTATCTCACCTGATGGAAAGCGACGATACGGTCGACGATGGATCGCGCTTACCTAGAAGGAACCTATTCACTCTTGACTTAAAGATTCCCGGGTTGTAGCCATCAGGAAACACAGACTTCGGCAGGGAATTCCACTCCTTAGCTGTACGCATAATAAAAGTGTTCCCAAAACGCTTTGTGCGTATAGGTGGGATGTCCACCATGTACTGGTGGCGCAACGCCGTACGTCTGGTAGTCTTGTTATCCACTACACTGTCTCGTAGAATAAACCAAGCATTTGTAAAAAAAACACCATTTTGTTTTATACGGGGCCCCTGTGGTTTTATGCTAGCTACGCCACTGGGTGGACATTAAACAGATTTGTTTTATCATCCGCAGGTTGTACGACACCCGCGCTCAGAGGCGGCCCGTCATATCGGTAGACTTCGAAAACATGGCCGCTACTTGCATCACGAATAGCTTTGACGAACGGTGAGTGCAGTCACTACATAGTATGAAACAAAGTCGCTTCCCTCAGTCTGTCTCTATGTATGCTTAGACCTTTAAAACTACGCAACGGATTTTGAAGCGGTTTTTTTTTAATAGAGTGATTCAAGAGGAAGGTTTATGTGTATAATACAATCATGATATATTATTCAAGACACTTTCTCAGAAAGTGGCTCTTATTACTCTCTCTCTCTCTTATTACACTCTCTTATCAATTAGGTATATAATGGGACCTGTTACCAAACTGTGACATTTTGATTACCATTACGCACTAGTGCTGTAATGTATAATGTTTAACAAATTTTGAATATGAAAAAGTAAAAATTGTTTGTGGTCTATGGCCGTCATTTTAAGATGCGCGCGGTTTCTGGCGTGATTTTTTCGAGTGATGTTTATGGGCTGTAAATCAAATACTACAAAAACTGTATAAAATATGGATGTAATATTCTATTGTCACTACGAATGTCATTAACGTAAAAACTTTTCACACAAGAAAACAAACGACGACTAGGCAATATGATCAAAAGACCATATAGCCATAGCCTAGTGCGTGCCTATGAAAACAGATTTATTTTTTTACCGCCATGTTATGAAAAATTTTACTAGTTTTACCGTGGTAATATTAGTTAGCTAAATTATTTTTCTTCACAAGTGTATTGAAAAACGTCGTATGATACACGTGAGTAATGAATGGTTACCGTTCTTGGCTCTCTTAAGACCCTCGCCACGGCTCGGGTCTTAATACCGCCTCGACGGTAACCTCCTACATATTACACACATATCATAAGTGTTCAGATTACACCCGTGCGATGCTGGGGCGGGTCGCTAGTATACAATGTAACGGTGTTAAGAGCGTCCTTCCAAAGGTATATTTCCATACAACCGCTCTTACGTGATTATGACATTATTACACATCTCTCTCTAGATATTTGGGAGACATATATCTTGTAGATATTATGTTAATTTCTATTAAAAGCAAATCGTAATTTTTTGTAAAACTAATTCAGTAAAGATTTGTGTAAATCTGCTATTTTGCATGAACTTTGACCTTTATTTATTAAAACTTCATGCAACACAAAAGTACAAAGGCGAACTTAATGCCTTATGGTAGCCACACACGCTACTGTATACTTGCGCAAGTGAATACTTGCACAAATACACTTTATTTATAAGTGACCACATATTGCTCAAGTAGGCTTGTACAAATATCATTGCTTCGCAAGTTTTTTTTTGTAACCGTTTCTTAGAGCTGTTCATAAAAAAAGTGGTTTCGTTCTACGAAAAACCCGAACCGACGCAGTACTACTAGTAGCCAATTGAAACTTGTACTACACCGCCACACACTTTAAAATTGAACTTTTTTAAAAAATTGTACAGGTCAGAAATTTGCGCAAGTATCTTCCAATACACGTTACAGTATACTTGTGCAAGTCTTAACTTGCGCAAGTATACTCGTGTGTGACTACCATTAGGCATTTTCTGCCAGTCAAACCAAGGGTAGTGAAGAGAAAACATGGCAGCTGCATAAAGATTAATAAGAAAACAAGGGTACAAATGTATATAAATAAAATAAACATACATGTATAATTCATAAATTTTGATTGGCCTGTTGGTCTAGTGGTTAGTGACCCTAACTGCTATACCGGAGGTCGTGGGTTCGATTCCCACCCAGGACATATGTTGGTGATGAGCACGATCATTTATATGTATTTAGAAATAAGTATGTTTATCAGTTGTATCCATAACACAAGCTCTGCTTAGCTTGGGACTAGGGGCCTTAAAAAAAGACTAATCTTACGCACTCATTTGTCGATATTTTTTCTCCTCACAGGGTGGTCCAATGACCTGCAGGCCTAGCCATGTTACGAACGTTTCAATTCTCTTGCGTCGAACGTCTCAAGTTGGCCACGCCTCCAATTCCTTTGTTCTTACTTCATCTCAACGCTCAGTCACATGGTCAGAACATAGGAATCGGAGGCGTGGCCGACTCGAGGCGTTCGACGCAAGAAAATTGAAACGGTCGTAACTTGGCTGGGGGCTAGTGAGGGTTGCGGGAATGCTATGGATGCGAGACGCTCAGGACCGGTCATTGTGGCGACATTTGTCACGACGTCCTTCGGCTGAAATGATGATGAGGATTTGTCGATTTGTTTCCAGCCAAGTCCTGGTAGGCTTCGGGCGGGGTCAACTCCACCAGGTGGACCTTCGTAAGGGCAAGCCGGACAAGGGCTACAAGGGGTGTGTCGGTGCCGTCGCGGACATAGCGCTCGTGAAGGACGCCAGGCTCATCGTGAGCGCCAGCCTCGACAGGCAGCTCCGGGTGCATCGCCATCACAGCAAGGATTTGATTTATAACGTAAGATTGAGTTTATTATTTATTAAAGTACTATAATAGTCGCGATGTCGCATGTTTGTATACGAAACATGCGACTTTTCGGCACTAGGGCACAGCTCCTTTGATTTCGTCAACTCATAGAACAACTCGAAACTCTATTATAAAGAGAAAAAGTACCCAAAAACAACTCGACCCCAGACAACTCGACCCCAAGACAACTCGACCCCAGGACAACTCGAGCCCAGGACAACTCGACCCCAGGACAACTCGACCCCAAGACAACTCGAGCCCAGGACAACTCGAGCCCAGGACAACTCGACCCCAGGACAACTCGACCCCAGGACAACTCGAGCCCAGGACAATCAAGGATCAATTATTAGGAACACTAACGACATATTAACAAGATATTAAACATGTAGGTCATTTTATAGACGTATGATTCTGTGCACATGTCAATTACGAGGTGTACACAGCTTACACAATTTGACAATTATATAAATTATTATTGGATTTAAATTGTTCTAAAAATACAATTTCGTAACTAACATAATATAAATGAATAACTATATATAAATCTAATCTAACAAATATTACAGCTTAACATGTAAACAACGATAAATTTAGGTAGAAGAGAGGATGAAGGCACTGCTTGTTTTACTTATTACTTAGTTTAGAGTAACTAAATAATATGTAATCTGATAAGATAGCAACTGTTACTGTTGCCACTACCCCCAAAGTTGTACACAAGTTAATTTATGAAATTTAATTATTGTTTTATTTATTTATTATACACCGTTAAATTTTGAACGTTTTAATCCCGCGGAGGGTCGATCCGGTACATGAAACCCTATCGATTTGTAAAGATAAAATTTAAAAAATAAAGTATTTTTTTTTCTAAAAGTCGAGTTAATATAAGCATGTACGAAATTTATTTCTTTAAAGAAAGAAATAAAGAAAAATATTTTATTGGACGTAGCAACACACACAACAGTGTGTCTCCCGGCTGCGCCAAATAGGTTCATACAAGATAAATTGTTGCAGTCGGAACCCATTCTATAAATGGAGGCTTAGTGAATTGAGAGCACATACCTGTATTACATTGCAGATTACTCCAATCTACTGACTAGACTGCTGACTTTCTAGAATGGGTCCCAACTGCTACAATTTAAAATATTATATAGTTAAGTGCAATCGGGTACAACGAATTTCTTGTTTTAGAGCTTTTTCATGAAACTCGGAAAAGCAGTCAGGTTTTTTAGTTTTTCAAATTACCGTTTTTTATTTTTTTAGTTTTATTTTATTACGATATCACTTTCACAGTAATTACGAATCTAACGACACCTCGCAAACTAAAATCAATCGAGCCGTTCAGGCCGCAGAGCGTGCCAAACAATTATACATACATACTCTCGAAAAACCCTCCTTCTGGCGCAGTCGGGTAAAAAATATATTACATGCTCATTTATTGGTATAGGGTAGAGTAGGGTAGAACGGGAACGAAGCCGCGGGCCAAAGCTAATAATTTATACACCACTATTTTTTAATTATGGCAAATACTTAAAGGGCTTATTAGAAAAGGTCTTGTTATTTAAGTAAAATCTCAATGCATAATATTCACAAACAGCAAAGTTATGAGCATTTGTTTATATCCCAAAATCTCACTCAATTTATGGAAACATTGTACAGGTTATTGTTTATGAATGAAAGAATGTCAATAAAAATGTAATAACACTTCGCTTAGTATTTTCTAGTAGTAGTTGTTATGAATGATGATTCAATTATGAATTTACCAATAATGACAAATTTTCGTGGACAATTTTGGGATTTGGTTTTTTGTACTTTTGACTACACAAATATGATCAGTAACGGGTACTGATTGAGCCACATTTTTTTGTGCACTAATTAAAAAATATGGGTGTATTTGTTGCAGCAATACCTAACATCGAAGCTGTCCTGCGTGCTGGTGCAGACGGAGAGCTCCACGCCGCTCTCTCGAGTAGACAGTGAGATAAAGGAAGAAGTGGAAGACGCCGTCAAAGTGGAGGAGGAGGAAGCTGATGATCTGGACCAGCTTTTTGACAAGATGGAGACTGTCGGGTGAGTCGAGACCTCTTGGACAAATAATAACTGCAGCACGGCTCTCCCCGGAGCCCTGGGACGAAGGCGAACAAGGAACAGGAGTGGGTTTTAGTCCGTAAAAGTCTGACACGTTCTCCTGCTACGCCCAAGAGCGGGAGAAGTCACTGGATGATTTTCCACCGTAGGCGCAGGCTTGCGGACGGCGTGCAATGGGTAGCACGCTGTCCGATCGTCCGGTAACCGACCGGACCGAGCCCAAGTCGTCGACGGCGCGTTCTGTTCCCGCGCGCCTCAAGGAGCTGTCAGCAAACCGTAGAGGCCCAGCCTGCTAGCTGCAGGCAGGCAGGGTCGAAGCCTGCTGGGGTCATGGGTCAGCTTCCGAAAGGAATACCCGGCCCCGGCACGATAGGCTACGAAGGAACGGGGTAGGTTTTTAGTCAGTAAGAGTCTGACACTACTTCCCGCTCCGCCCAAGGACGGGATCTGTCATTGGATGATTTTACCTACCATAAAAAAAAACTAGATGATTTTCCACCTAATCAAAAACCGCATGACTTTAAGGGGCCTATAAAACCAGTAAATAACTTTTTTTAATGATATAAGCTTGTGCTTGACTGCGATCCCACCTGATGGTAAGCAGTGATGCAATCGTTGATGGTGAGGTACACTAGTTTATTAACAGCCTATTCACTCTAGCCTTGAAGACACCTAAATTATAATCGGACGAGAAGACCGCAGTAGGGAAACTGTTCCAGTCCTTGATGTGTATTTTTATTATTACAGTGATAAACCAAAAAAGAATAAATTGAAACCAGAGCCAGAAGAGTTACCAGTTAAAAGAAACAAGCCGTCATCAGAAGGGTCAACGTCCTTACAAGAAGTTGATCAAGAAGATACAGAAGATGCGATCAAAAAGCTTCTGCGGAGCACGGAGAAGTTGAAGAAGAAGCGCGATCAGAAGAAGAGGGAGAAGAAAGCGAAAAGCGTGTTTCATAACGCTTGAAATAAAATATTTAATACTTATATATGTTTTTTATTGAGCAAAATAACCCTCCTAGTAATATCATCTGCATGCTTTTCTGAATTCAAAATTATGCACAGAACAAAGATTTTATAAAGAAAGAAGAAGAAAACGCGTTTATTCTGCTTAAAATAGACGCTCAAATTATTTCCAAAAAACAGTTTCCCCGTCAGGCCATGTGTGGATCGGGCATAACAATATTGCGCCTTGTGACCATAGACAACCTAGTCGTCTAGGTTGTCTACTACAGCCGCGACGCCGGCCTCAGCAGAGACAAGCATAACCAACAAATATTAAAAATACAGAAAAAGAGAATTTACAATCTACTATCTGGATTACTCACAACAACCTCAAAAACGTTCCGAAGAGTACGATACAAAAGGGTATGCTACCCTTTTTTTTTTTTTTCCCGCCCTTGGGCGGAGCGGGAAGTAGTGTCAGACTCTTACTGACTAAAAACCTACCCCGTTCCTTCGTAGCCTATCGTGCCGGGGCCGGGCATTCCTTTCGGAACTAACCCATGACCCCAGTAGGCTTCGACCCTGCCTGCCTGCAGTTAGCAGGCTGGGCCTCTTCGGTGTGCTGACAGCTCCTTGAGGCGCGCGGGAACAGAACGCGCCGTCGACGACTTGGGCTCGGTCCGGTCGGTTACCGGACGATCGGACAGCGTGCTACCCATTGCACGCCGTCCGCAAGCCCGCGCCTACGGTGGCCGGAAATCGGGATCGGAATCCCGGCGGCGGCTGGGGCGAGCGCCCCGTTGCCTCTGCCTGATGCGGTCGGCCTCCTCCTTTGCTAGCATTACTGCTTCGCAGAAGGAGGCGACCGCCTGCCATCCCTCCTCACTACGGACCATGGCCTGAACCAAGGCCCGGCGAGAGAGATCGCTGCCGCCGATCGCCCCCACGAGGACACGGCGATGCTCCGCCCAGGCGGGGCACACCTCTACGGTGTGCTCCACCGTGTCCTCCGGATGTTCCGCACAGTGGCGACACCCGGGCGAATCCTCCGCACGAATCCGGAACAGGTACTTAGCGAACTTTCCGTGTTCGGTAAGCACCTGCGTCGTGCGGAAGTTGAGAACGCCGTGAGGTCTTTCCAGCCACGCCTCAAGGATGGGCCTTATCGCCCCAATTGTGGCGCGCCCCGAACGAGGTTGCGATAGTCGTTGACGCCATTTCGCCATGAGATCCCGCCGAAGCTCTGTCCGCCATGCCTCGACTTGTCGTGGCAGCGGAATTTCGCCCCGGCGTTGCATCTCCATGCGCTTGTCGTGCATGTGTGCAAGGACTGTTGCCTCCAGATCCCATGGCGGTTGGCCAGCAAGGAGGGTCGCCGCCTCGCGGGAGATCGTTCGGTACCCTCGCACCATGCGTATTGCCATGACCCTCTGGCACGCATTCAGCTGGGCCCTCGGTTGCTGTGTCAACGTCGGTGCCCACACCGGAGCCCCGTAGAGAGCCATGGACCGAACGATTCCCGCGTAGTATGTTATCCCTTTCTGCTAGAGTGTCCACAGACTAGTTCATACTACGGGACAATTCTATTCTAAAGAAGTTCAAGCTGTTATTTGGTTGCGCCAATTTGCTATGATCCGCGATTTTTTTTTTTTGTAATTTATTTTTTTGGCCTAGCAATCCTATCCCTTCCGTTTCCCTCTCCCCGCACGACCTCTAGAATTGGAATGACATTGACGTTTGTGCATCGATTGTGAATGTGACCGCTCCGCTAACATCGCCCGCTCGAAATTACAAGAAAATTGACTATTTCGTGATCCAACCATTCAAAGACTCAACAATAGTGCAGTGTAGTGCAATACAGGACCTGGCAGTGGTTAAATGTGCGAAGTCGAGGTTCGCCGGCCGGCGCCACGTGGAACCTTCGAGGTCAAAAGGTCAGTGTTCCTCCCTAATACATTTATCCCATTAATAAACGCCAAGCACAGTACCTGCATATTGTTAACAAACCTTAGATCGCTTTTTAAACCTACAGTCCACAGCAAATTCGCGCATCCATTACTTTTGGTCCTACGAGCAGGATCGTGAATCATTTTCTTGTAATTTCGCAATATAGTATTTGTTCCATAGGGAATAAACGCAACGCGCCTGTTTACCTAGATATAATAGTAGAAAACCCGCATCTAGGCATTTAGGCAACTAATCGTTATTTCGCTCGTATAGTTAAAGAGCCATTGATAATTACGGTACCTACGCCGTCAACCGCACCGCATAATTATAGTTAGCTACGTCAATATCAGCGTAGATATAAATCGATCGCATTCTTTTTCTTGACAAAATTCATTCGGAAGTCCTACAAATTGCATGTAGGTAGACGCATTTCAAAAATACCCGTTCATTGTTGAGTGAATATTTGTAGGAAACGGATAAACCATAGATTATATACGCATATGAACGACGTGAATGATTTAATCGAGAAATTGGGTAATATTCACTCATTGATTCAGGTTATTCCGTTCGTTCGCCGTTCACTTTGTTGTTTACAATATTACCATATTGTTATCTGTTAATTATCGCTTACTTAATAATTCGTTAAGTGTTTGTTTGAGTGTATAGTGTGAATATATCAAAACAACATGTCTCTTAAGGGCAGTAAGGTTAGTACTGATTTAAAGGTTCAGTTAAAGCTTTTATACGCTAAAAGGGACTCACAGTTTTCACGTGTTCAATCAATTTGTGATAAATCTTTGCAAACCTCGGATCTGGCGATTAGAGATGCTTTCTTGTGTTCGTTGGAAACTTTAGATAGTTTGCGCGCGGATTTTGAATCTACAATTAATAATATAAACATTTTAGAGTTGGAGTTAAATCCTGATTACTGTGTGAGTTATCAGGCATTGTCGTCCTTTGATGACTTGTATTGTCGTATCAAACGTATTGCTAGGAGTTTAGAGACTCCCCCCCCCGTGAGTGGTTTATCCAACCCTCCTCGCGAACGCCCACGATTGCCGCCAATTCAAATACCTGAATTTAATGGTGACATTCGAAATTGGAATTTATTTATAGATAGTTTCGAAAATATAATACATAGGAACACATCGCTGACAGATCACGAGAGATTGCATTATCTCGTAGAAAAATTGACCGGTAAGGCAAAGGCTGTCTGTGCTGGAATTACGTTTAGCGCTGAAAATTACACTTTAGTTTTGAACACTTTAAAAACAAAATACGAAGATAAGCGATTAGTAGCCACCGCATATTTAGATCAATTATTCGATTTGAAAAGTTTTTCCGTTTGTAACGATCATAATTTAGAGAAGTTTTTAAATATTTTCGCATCATCTGTTCGTGCAGTAAAGAACCTAAAGGTCAATGACCTCTGTGACTTTTTGTTTTTGTATATCGGTTTAAAGAAATTAGATCCTGAAACTGTTCGTCTGTTTGAAACGACTCGGCGCGGTAACGAAATACCTAAGTTCGAAGATTTAGAATCTTTTATTCGCGACCATATTAAGGTATTGCAGCGCACGTCGGCACGTCATGAAGTCACGAATAGGACAGGTTCCGATCGCCGTATAGACGCGTCATCGAAGTCAGTCAAGACTGCACATACGCTAGTTAATACCGCCTCAACACCTGACTGTTCTCTGTGTAAGGGTAGCCATACACAGCTGTACAAGTGTTCGGAATTTCAGAGATTATCGCCTAGTGATCGTTACAAGTTTGTCCGCACTAATAATTTGTGTTTTAATTGTCTAAGTGACAAACATCTGGTTACGTCATGTAACAGTGGTGTTAGCTGTCGTAAATGTCTAGCTAGACATCATACCTTCTTACATTTTGAGAGTAGTAAGCTGCCATCGCGGCCGCGGCCTGCGCGGACGCGCGACGCTTGTGACGCGCGGCCTGCTGCAAGTGCAAACGACGTAACATTGTGTTCGCTTTCCGCCGCTGGTACTCAAATCACTACCGTTTTACTTGCGACCGCGCAAGTTGTCATTGTAGATGCCTTTGGCAAACCGCACACCGTTCGAGCGCTACTAGATGGCGCTTCCCAGAGTAATTTTATTACTCGGGATTGTTGTCAACGCCTTGGTTTTAGTTTTAATAATTGGTCATCCCGCTCAGAAGTGAAAGGTTTTGGAGGTTTAAAGGCAACCATTCACGGTTCCATTAAAATAATATTTAGTTCACGTTTTAATCGTAATATTTCGTTTGAAATGGATTCGCTAGTCGCAGATAAGATTACGGAACGGTTGCCCACGGTACCGGTTGACACGTCCATGCTGACGGAGTTTAAGAACTTGCAGTTAGCCGACGGAAATTACGCTTTCCCTGGAGATATCGATCTATTGATCGGTGCTTCGATTCTCCCGCATCTCCAGTTATCACGTAAAATTCAAGGTCTTCCGATGTACCCCGCTCCGCACGCACTGGAAACAGTTCTCGGGTTTGTTATAGTTGGTTCCGCACCCGCTTGTTTAGATAGTTACTCGACTGTGTCGCACTGTTGCACCGTCGAGCCGCCGCTTGAGTCTACCATCCGCAAGTTCTGGGAGATTGAAGAGGTCAATGTCCCGCCTATTCTCAGCCCTGAGGATCAGGTCACTGAGGAGATTTATACCCGCACGACTACTCGTGATAAAGATGGTCGTTATGTTGTCGCGCTCCCTTTCAAGGGTGATATTTTTCCGCTCGGTGGCTCCCGTGCCTCCGCAGAAAAACGCTTTCTATGCTTGGAACGTAAGATGCAGGCGTCTCCTAAGTTGAAGCAAGCCTATGATGATGTGCTGATCGAATATTTAGATAAAGGTTATATCTCATCAGCGCCTGCCGAGACTGAGGAGACACGTGATTACCCGTTTTACATCATCCCGCACCATGGAGTTGTTAGAGAAGACAAGCTTACAACTAAACTGCGTGTGGTTATGGATGGTAGCGCTAAAACTAGTACTGGCATATCGCTTAACGATATCTTGTATTGTGGTCAGAACCTCCAGGGTAACTTATTTGAAATAATAGTAAATTTTCGCTTGTTTGCTATTGCGCTCTCTGCCGATATTCGGCAAATGTTTCTTAGTATTGGAATCAGAGAATGTGACCGTAGATTCCAACGCTTCTTGTATAGATTTTCTCCCCAGGAACCTTTAAAGGTTTACGAATTCAATCGTGTTTGTTTTGGGCTTAAGTCTAGTCCCTTTCACGCTCTTCGCACTATCAAGCAGTTGGCCGCTGACGAGGGTGATACATACCCGAAAGCAAGGGCCACTATTGAAACCGGATTGTACATGGACGATTTTGTGTACAGTGTACCTAGTGAAGCAGAGGCTATAGAGACCGCTGCTCAAGTAATCAGCCTCATGAAGTCCGGTCAATTTGATCTGGTGAAATGGACAAGCAACTCGCAAGCTACATTAGAGTCGATTCCACCGTCGCACCGGTTGACTTCGGTAAAGGAATTCGATGATAGTGATTCGCATAAGATCCTTGGTTTAAGTTGGTCACCCGCAACTGATATGTTCAGTCTTAAAATTAGCTCGACTCCGCCAACTTGTACCAAACGCGTTATCCTAGCATGTGTAGCTCGGATATGGGATATAATGGGTTTTGTAGCTCCTGTCGTTTTATATGCAAAGCTGCTTATAAAAGAGCTTTGGCTTTCCAACTGTGATTGGGACGACACCGCTCCTGACAGTGTTGCTAAGTTGTGGGCTCGCTATAGGAAAGAGCTTCCAATGCTCGATCAGATACAGATTCCTCGCCATGTTGGTATAGTACCAGACACTGTTGTTAATGTGGTAGGTTTCGCAGACGCCAGTGAGAGGGCTTACGGGGGAGTGGTTTACTTTCAGGTCCAAAATGGCGATAACATTTCAGTTTTCCTCATTAGCGCAAAATCAAAGGTATCTCCTCGTAAGGTTGTCTCTCTTGCTCGTCTCGAACTCTGCGCTATTCTTATGTTGGTTCAATTGATTACATCTATAGTCAAAACTTGTCGTCCTCGCATTAATATAGAGAGAATTGTAGCGTTTTCAGACTCAACCGTTGCTCTATGTTGGGCCCACTCTTCACCCCATCGATGGGGCACGTTTGTCGCAAATAGGGTGGCTAAGATTCAAGCTGAATTGTCACCGGAAAATATATTCCATGTCGCTGGAACAGAAAACCCAGCTGATTGTCTCTCACGTGGTTTGCTTCCTGCGCAAATTTTAAATCATCCGCTTTGGTTTTGTGGCCCTCCCTGGCTTCATACCACTCCTAACGAGTGGCCAAGTGCTCCGTTTAACCCCGCTACTGTTTCATAGCCACCCGAGGAGAAGAAACATACGCTTGTAGTATCAGTTCCGCGTGAAGAGTCAGTTGTTTTGTTGTTGTCTAATCGAGTCTCGTCTTGGTCGAGACTATTACGCTGTGTAGTTTACGTCCTAAGATTTTTGAGATTATTACCATCGCGTGGTTCTATAATCGCAGCTGATTTGGATAGAGCTGAATCAGTTGTACTTCGAGAGTTGCAGAAATTTTATTTTTCAATAGAATTTCGTAGTTTAGAATCACATAAACCTTGTAGTCACGCACTTCAACATTTGAAACCATTTTTGCAAGACGGACTCATTCGTGTCGGTGGCCGTCTGCGAAATGCTAAATTAGAGTTTGAACAAATGCATCCAGTAGTTCTACCACGCAGGGATCACGTTTTGGATTTGTTGGTGGATTATCACCATAAGGTGAATTGTCACGCTGGTCCCGATTTATTAATGTCCATTCTTCGACAGAAGTACTGGATACTTTCCGCTCGCAATTTGATACGCGCTAGAGTGCACAGATGTGTGCCCTGCTTTAAGCTCCGCCCGCGTTTCAACGCGCCGGAAATGGCCGACCATCGTTCTTGTCGTGTTGTACAGACGGTGAAACCTTTCATACATACTGGGACGGACTATGCTGGACCGTTTAAAGTCACTATTGCCCGTGGTCGTGGTATACGTTCCACAAAGGCATACATTTGCCTATTCGTTTGTATGACAACTCGTGCAGTTCACATAGAGTTAACCAGTGATTTGAGTACGCAGGGTTTTATGTCTGCATTTAAACGATTTTTATCTCGCCGTGGTCCCGTTAAGCGCTTATACTCTGACAACGGCACAAATTATGTTGGAGCGCGACGCAATATTTCGGAATTACATACATTCTTACGCTCCAAGTACTACCAAAGTGAATTCGCCCATGTCTTAGCTGAGAATCGCATTGATTGGTGTTTTAATACGCCAGCGGCTAGTCATTTTGGTGGCAATTGGGAGGCGAATATTAAAAGCCTTAAGTCGCACCTGTTTCGGGTCATAGGCGAACAGATTCTCTCGTACGAGGAGTTGAGCACCGTACTCGCTCAGGTAGAGGCGTTGATGAATACGCGTCCGTTGTGTCGGACTTTGTCTAGTGATCCATCGGAGCCACTAGCGTTGACGCCGGCTCACTTCTTGACGACGACTCCTCTTAAATATTTGCCCGCTTTAGATGTCGAGACTGACAAACTGCAGCTTCACCCGCGTCACGCTCTGCTAGATAGCTTAGTTCAGTCCTTTTGGAAGCGATGGAGGACAGATTATCTGCATACGCTGCAGTCGCGTCAAAAGTGGAACACTCCTTCAGATCCAGTCACAGTCGGTACTGTGGTGATACTGAAGACTGAGAGTGCGCCTCCTCTGCACTGGCCTCTTGGTGTAGTGGAAGAAGTTTTTCCGGGTTCGAACGGAATAACGCGAGTCGTAAAGGTTAAAACCGCAACTGGATCGTACCTGCGTCCGGTTATTCGCCTCTGCCCTCTGCCTAATCAGTAGTAGTGGCATAGTTAGTTATAAGTTGTTTCGCTACCTAGTATTGATAGTTTAGATTAGTAATAGGGTTTAGTTTCGCTTTTGTTTTTTTTTCTTTTCTTTGAAGGTAACCCTTCAAACCCGGGGGGAATGGTTGCGCCAATTTGCTATGATCCGCGATTTTGTTTTTTGTAATTTATTTTTTTGGCCTAGCAATCCTATCCCTTCCGTTTCCCTCTCCCCGCACGACCTCTAGAATTGGAATGACATTGACGTTTGTGCATCGATTGTGAATGTGACCGCTCCGCTAACATCGCCCGCTCGAAATTACAAGAAAATTGACTATTTCGTGATCCAACCATTCAAAGACTCAACAATAGTGCAGTGTAGTGCAATACAGGACCTGGCAGTGGTTAAATGTGCGAAGTCGAGGTTCGCCGGCCGGCGCCACGTGGAACCTTCGAGGTCAAAAGGTCAGTGTTCCTCCCTAATACATTTATCCCATTAATAAACGCCAAGCCGACATAGCACAAAGAATCGCCTAACTAAAGTGGCAATGGGCAGGGCACATTGATCGCAGAACAGATGGCCGTTGGGGCCGAAAGGTTCTGGAGTGGCGGCCGCGTACCGGAAGACGTAGCGTTAGATGGCCTCCTACATGACCTGGGAAATGTTGCAGAAATCAGATGGATGCGAGACGCACAGGACCGTTCATTGTGGCGACATTTAGGGGCCCTGTGGTTTCGAGTTTAGCTACACGAATACTGACAAATGCTTGCATTTGTCCGTTGCTTAAAATTCAAAAATATAGAGGAAAATATGGCAAACGAAGTGACATCATTCAGGTTTCATATATTTCACACAGTTTTACACAAATTCACGATATAACAAAATCCCCACCCTACAAACGTCGCTCAATGCATCTCGCAACCCCGTCACCCGTAAGTCAAAATACTATCCCCTTTCTTTCATAGCACGAAATATTTGAATAAGTCACATAAATTGACAAACTTATTACAATTAATTACATTAATACAAGCTGTTAGTGTATAAACTATGTATAACATTATAATCAGATGTGATTAACAATAATATTTCCAAGGTAATCAATTATTGCAAGAATAATTAGGGCTTATAAATAACTAACATAAATTATTACTGCACTACTAGTGTCTCAAAGAATGGATAGATGGCGCTATTGAGACTTAGTAAAGAATATTTTTATCTCTAATGGATTGCTGTAAGTGCACCAGGTGTCTTGATTAGCCGGTAGATGGCGCAGCGATAGCTGCAGCGTCCTATCGATGCACCCAGCCCCGTAACAAACATCCAACAGCTAACGTCTTTGGGCTGAAATGATGATGATGAATGTACGAAAGGTTAAAGAGATAATACGAATATCATTAATTAAAATGCTGCAATGACAAAAAGATCAATAACTTTTGCACATTTAAATTAACTGATTCGTTGCGATCTCTAATTTCGCAAACATTACGTGACACGGCTGCCGTGCCAAGCGCCATACGATAAGAGGACAGTCGTCTCCTGTGTTAGCCACGCGGAAAAGAAAAAAGTATTTTGACCATTTTTTAACATGTTCTAAGCATGAATACTTTTAGTTTACATTCGAAATCTAACGTGAACGGCCAGGAGCCCAAGTCGACTATTTTTATAAATTCGTCATTCCAACACGATTCCATTATCATTTTGCTAAAAGTTCGTAAATTGTAAAATTCATAATGATCATTAAAATATAGTCGGTCTGTGGTCTTTTAGCTGTCAAAGTGACATTACTGATTACTGTTTATTTAGAGCGGCCGCCGGCCGGCGTTTTCAGTGTTTTGTTTTTTTGGTTTTTGTTATGTTTTAGTTACAATATAAGGCCGACATTCATTTGTCATTATGTAAGTAAGTACAAGATTACCATTCTATGCCATTTCTCCCAATGGAGTGTCGGTGGTTGATTATCAAACCTCTCTAACACTTCATATCTCTCACTCTTTGATTTACTTGGTCTAATTGCCGGGCCGGTGCAGCGGTGTTTAGATTACTTATGCGTCATCGCGTTGATCAGCGCGCCGCGCGTCGCCATCGGCTGATGTAGGCAAAACGTCGGCCGTTATTTTTGTTAGTGGAATATTGTGGGTACCTGGTAATTTTGTAGATTTTGTAGTTTTTATCTAATATGGTAAAAATTTTATTTTATAATCTTATGTTGTTATTTATTAAATAGTTATTTATGTATTTATTTATTTATTTACCCTCGTCCGTGCGTCACTGCGGGGTGCCAACTGAAAACCAGCGCTAGGTGTCTGACGCCCAGCAAATGCTGAGGTGGTCACCCGTTCGGTGCGGGCACGCTCAGCGTACTCTGAACATTTGTTTTTTTTTTTTATTATTAGGTATTTCATGTTTGTAACCGTTGTGCTGTGTCTGTCTCGAATAAAAGTTTTTCTATTCTATTCTATTATTAGAAAGTCATAATAGCGCAATTATATTAGTAGATTACCAAACTTATCAAAATCAAACATTATGAAATCAATGATAGACCATTCTGACACTATTGTAATAGCAGACTTGAGGCCCAGGAAAGTTGTTTTAAGTGATTAGAAGTGCCAAAATAAATGTATTTCTGGATGATGATTTTTTTTAATACAGATGTGCTAAACCTTTTCAAGTTATTTTCTATTTGCTATTGGTTCGATTGATTATGAGATATATTAAATTAGTTCTAAAAAGATTGTTTTGGTTTTCGTCTTATCAAACAACCATTTTTTTTTTTTTTTCAATAAAAACACGTCGCCATTTTGCGGAAAATTTTAGAACTAAGTTCAGTATGGAATTTAGTATGTGTTTCTTTGGTGTTACCTTATAAAAGATACAGTAGCGACGCCAATACAGGTTTTTTATTTTCCTGGTCAAGTTTATAATTTATTTTCAAATAATACAACATTAAAAATGTTTGGTTACCCCTTTATTTTCGTTTTAAATCTTACAATATCCAGAAACGAAGACGAGCAGGGCCGTAGCTACCGTCGTATCTGCCGTATCAATTATACGGGGCCCCCGCCCTACAGGGGCCCCGAAATAGGTCAAAATTCGCAACATGTTATCCACAACCGTTTCGTAAGGTAAACCAAGTATTTGTAAAAAAACTCATTTTTTTATACGGGGCCCCTGTTGTACTAGCTACGCCACTGGCTACGAGCTCAAGTAACATGAGAAATGAATATTGTTTTTTTCAGGGTAGATCTCCCAAAAACTTAATTTGAAGGAATAAACATCGATTTTAAAATGACACGGCTTCCGTGCCTAACGCCACACGTAAAAATAAGTGATGACACGGCAGATGTGACATCCGCAATAAATCAGTCAATAACGGAAACAGAGACATTGAAAAATGCGTGTAGGTTCCAATGTTTACCTATGGGGCCCCCCGTGCCATGCTAACGCAAGTTTGCTGACGAGGGGGGGAGTTAATATTTGCCAAAAAACCGCTTACGTAATACCTGAACGGCCCCTTTGCACGCTCGGTCTACAACCTGCGCATTAACATGGCACCTGGCTCGATTGAATGACGTTTAACCTTATGAATACCGTAATTAGACACACAATAGAAAGACAATAACTGCGCGGACACCGGTGTCCTCTTGGTGCTTAACAGTTAAATATAGAGTGTAAAAAAATATATATTTAATAATTTAGTTTTTTTAATATTACCATTTATTTGTTAGTGCTTAAAATACATAAATAACTATTAAAATTATAACTACACATGTACAAAACCTTAAATATTAAAACCTACTTAGGTAAGTACATATAATACAAAAAAACAGTACACTCAGGCGTCGAAGTACTCCTCCACATCGCTGTCATCCGGAAATGTACCCAGAAGACTGGCAGCATTGCCACGTTGAATGGCAACGCTTATTCTTTAGGCGAAGAACGAGCCAGCCCTCTGTTCAGGCAAAGTGTCGATCAGAGGGCGTGAAATTTCCTTAAAAAGGAGACACGCACTCGGACCCCATGACCCAAGCGTTTCAACCCCAAACTGCTCAAACTGTAATTACCAAAAAGGTTACAGTATGCATTATTTTGTGCTACGTCATTTTTCATGTCTAATTCCATGCTTTGCAGATTTAAAGCTTAACAATGCAAAGTATTTAGACACAGTTTTGTTCTTGCCACATTTATGGCCAGGGGGCTTACTCTCGAGTTTAATTCCGATCGGTCGACATTGGAATTGTGACGCTTCGTACTCTAAACTCGATGCTAGCGCCTTGAAGATATCTAAATTATAATCGGGTGAGAAGATAAGACAATATGAAGTATTGGACAATGTAATGTTGTGCTGGCGGAATGAAGTCGTGTAAGAGCGGGCTCACATTAGGTCGGACCAATGGCGTAACTATAGGGCTAATGCTGGAAAAATGCCACGGACCCCCGATCTGATGGGGCCCCCAGTTCGAGATGCCGTGAGCTTAGAAGAAGTAACCCAACAGGGGCGTAGCTACCGCCGTATCTGCCGTATCAATTATACGGGGCCCTCGAGCTGCAGGGGCCCCCACGTGAGCAAAAATTCACAACATGCAAACCACAAACGTCTCGTAGGGTAAACCAAGCATTTGTAAAAAAAACATTTTTTTTATACGGGGCCCCTGTGAGACTTTTGATACGGGGCCCCTCTGGTACTAGCTACGCCACTGTAACCCAACCTAATTTACAAAATTTAATAAAATGAAATGATAACGTAATGATTTTTCTGGAGCCACATCCAATGAATTTGCCACGAGCCGGCAGTTTTACTGTTGGCCGACTGTTGCTGTTCACATTAGAAGCTGCCGAACGACGCTATAGTACTTTCCAGTACGTCACCAATAGACACAACCAACATCGTCCGATCCGACAGAAATCGTGGCTAAACGTCCGTTAAAAGCGGCTCAGTTAGTTCTGTCGGGTCGCTCTAATGTGTACGGCGTTAAAATAATTATGCCAATATGTATCCGACACATTTGTGGGTCCGACCTAATGTCAACCCGCTCTCTATGTGTACCGTCTTTTTTAATTTTTTTTTTGTTCGAACCATGGTAATATTACAATTTTTTTTTTCAAAACATGTATAAAATACTAATTACATAGGTGCGTAAAGTTAAAGTTACCTGATAAGAAATAAAATTAAAATCGCTTTATTTGCAACAATATTTATAGAAAAAAAAATAAACAATATTACAATTTAACTAACTATACTACTTTACGACAAAAACTCCTAATTCAACATCGTAAAATATGACACCAAAAGTTTCCTCCGCATCGCTGTGGACTGGAAGTGTACCCAAAAGACTGGCGGCATTACTACGCCGGCCACCTCTTTCGCTAGCATTACTGCTTCGCAGAAGGTTGCGACCACATCCCAATCCCTCTCGAGAGGTCGCTACCGTCGATCGCTTCCTCTAGGACACGGTGGGGATCGCCCAAGAGTGTGTCGTATCTCCACTGTATGCCCCACCATGTCCGACGGGCGGTTCGCGCTATGGTTACACCCGGGCGTTTCTTCCACCTGAATTCCGAACAGGAACCTCCCGAACTTACCATGTGCGGTAAAGACCTGTGTCATGCAGAAAGCGTAAGCGGGACGCCTCTCTATCCACTCCCCAAAGAGGAAGTCTTTGAGGCGGTAATCATGGCGTACCCCAATCGCCGTCGCCATATCGCCATGAGATCCCGCCACGACTTGCCGCGGCAGCAGATTTTCGTATGTCATGCGTGTATGCAAGCACTATTGCCTCCAAATCCCTCGCCGGCAAAGAGGATTGCTGCTTCGCGGGAGATCGTGCGATATCCCGCACCTTCCGGATGGCCATGACCTTCTGAAACTCGCTGCTGTTCACTTCCACAGCGACGGCGTCCACACCAGAGCCCTGAAAAGGGCCATGGATCTCATTCACTCTTTGTGTCTTCTAGGCGCCAACAAAACTGTTCAACTCAACATTCATATCTTCAAATTCCACTCTGGCGCTCTCTAAGACACGCTTTCGACAAACTTCGTTCATATCAATCAGACTGTTTTTTTCATCGTATACAGTATGTGCTGCACTGAAATATCTCTCTAACATTGTAACCAATGTTTTAACCGTGACAATAATGGTTCTATTGGCACGAACAGCTTCCGCTATGTTTTTTAAAGTTTTTTGGTATTTGTTTGGTTTGTTTTTGTCCATTGCATGAGTGCACACGAAAATTAAAACCTTTTCTTTATTTGTCAATGATAATTCTCTTCGTAATTCATTACGCATGTTTGTTGGTAAGCTTAAAATGTAATCAATATCTAAAGCAACATAATCTTTATACTTCAAATATTGCATCACTTTAGCAACAGTCAGTATGCTGAACTCGGCAACGATAATAGTAGTCAGGTCCTGATCCTGCAAGTTCATGGAGTTGATCGCGTCTTCAGTGAACATGTAATTATATTGTTTCATTAGTCTCACATATGGTACGCTGATTGAGTTCATAATTGGGTCTGCAATCATAAAGCTTGTCGCCTTCTTAATTAAATCACCGTTTTTGGTAAGATACTCAGCCTCTCTTGACTGTAACCACCATGTCTGTATTTCATTGTGATACTTGAGAAAAATATCGTCAATTTTAGCGTAATAAGAGTCTCTGAGTGTAAGGCTTTCTTCGATTTCGGCTTTTAAATAATTATCCTCCACGGTTTCTTCATCAGCTTGGTAAGAATAAATGACCAGTTTGTTTAAGAAATCCGTTGCTAATTTTTTTTCATATTCATTACATTCTAATAAGACTTTAGGAAACTTGGTAACGTTAAAACTAAACTTATAATCACATAAATTAACTTCTCTTTCTTCTTGTCCTTCTTCTTCTCGTCTCTTCTTCTTTTTTTCATTAATCAATTTAATTTCTTCATTTAAACTTTCATACAGCAGTTTAGCATCAGTTTCTAGTGATTCAAAGTCATCTGTTATCTTCATCAGTTTGGTGTCATCGTCAAGTACGAATATATTCCCGACGGCACCAGCTATACCTCCATCGAGCTGCAGGAATCCTTGTTCCAAAGTTTCATTTATAATTACTGTTTTATTCAAATCGCACTTGCTTAATAATTCGGTGATTTTTGATGTCAGATGCTTAATTTTTTGCTTTTTTATGTTTTCATTGTGGCTTAGTGTTAGATCTTTATTGCCGAAAGCAGACGGGACCCTTATTTCAAACCCCTGATATAATATTCGTCTTGCAGCCAGTTCCACTGCTTGTTCCACAGTCGCAAGAGAAATATATACTCGTTTCAAATGAGGAGTGAAATATTCTGTGTATAGTTTATTAATTTCCAACAATCCATTGTTGTACGTTATAATAGTCCCTATCACTTCGCTCAGTTTCGTAACATCAGTAGGATGCGCTAAGAATTCAGACAGTAAGCCGGTTATATCAGAGGTATCAATTTTCCTTCTTTTTAGAATTTCTTTAAAGAGTGCTTCTTTGAATATTATGAGGTATTCCTCATTAGTTTGAAAGAAATCAGGACGAAAGGTGGCGACTCGATGTCCACCAAATTGAATTTCAGAAACATGCATTACTCTTTGCGCTAGAATGACATGATAGCGTTGCACTATCTCGTCTACCAGCAGCATTTCCAAATTAATTTCATCGTAAATACACTGTGCTATGCGTTCAGCCAGGTGGATCATTTGTTCTCTCATAGCTATTTCGCATAACCACTTGACCCGCTCTTCTTGCTTGTCCGGTTGCTGGACCGTACCGCCTGTACCGATCAGATCATTTACAATGGCGCTGTAGCTATTTTCTATGTAAGAATTATTACCTAACTCATCTGTCGCACTTGTATATATAACAAATAAACATTCTGCTTCATCGAATTTGCTCTTATAGAACCAGTCCTCCTTGCTCGGATCGAATTGCTTCCTGATATTCAAATAACTGATAAAATAAGTTGACAAATCGTTTGCGAGTGCCTGATTCTTGTTTTCTTTATGTTTAGCTTGTATGAAGACCGAAATAGGCTTGTCGAACCCCGCGACATTTGCTTTGAAGCAAATGTCGCCGAATGCCTCTATGTTGTCAACATTTGAAGCTAATTGGAACTCTTCGATAGCGTCTTCATGAACCGCTCTAAAATAGATTAAACTGATTAACTTGGTTTCGTAGAGGTGTCCGCGTATCCCTGCCGTTCCGTCCCGCCTCTTAAACTTGGTGCAGCTGGTCGTCATTCCCGGGAGCAGAAAGACAAGCGGCACTCAGTCACGCGCGGCACGCTGCAGCACCGAACTGTATGAGGACGCCGTCTGGAGACCTGCACGGCTGCACCTGCAAAAAAAATACTTGTTAATGTAACTGAAGAGTATTATATCAATTTGCCTGACTTCTTCTACGTTGGAATTTGCTTCCAGTCAAACCGATTTTTTTAGGCTGGGAAATGATCTAATGACTTTTCTCGCTCTAAGTCATACCGTGAGGGCATGTCACGACTGACTGGGCCCCTACGAGTTCGCCGACATCTCTTCTAGGCGCTTGTAGTTACAGGCGGGTGACGAGCTAGGTATCCGAATCGAGCTAGGTTGCTCGGTAGCTGGTAATTGCGGTAATTGGTAATTCGGCGGATTTGGCATAACGAAATGACTCAGATGTGCAACCGTCTCCTTCGCTACCATTACTCAGATGTGCAACCGTCTCCTTCGCTAGCATTACTGCTTTGCAGAAGGAGGTGACTGCCGCCCATTCTCCTCACGGACCAGGGCCTGGCGCGAGAAGTCTGCCGCCGTCGCCCCCACGAGGACACGGCGCGCTGTGGTCGTGCGGGGAACTCCTAAACCGTGCACTTCACCGTGTCTTCCGGGCTATAAAACTTTTAGATATATACATACTACTTTACGAAGAACTTCATATTTACGTTCTTGAATAAATACCCTATAAAAAAAACTCTTAATATTTTATAATCTATGCGAACGTTCGCTTCGCTCGGATTCGCTTAGTTCGGATCGTAGAAGTTTCGACAACGTTAAGGTTGGATATTTTCTATGCAACTTTACGTTTTTATTGTTTTAGTCCCGTGGACGTCATCTGTGGTAAATATTCGCAGAAAGAGAATCACACCGTAATGTAGGAAACAGTACAGCGCCATCTATCGATTCAAGCAAAACAAATGATTTTAGCATTCCTACTATCACGATGAACAACCCGATTGTAGCGCCACCTATCGGGTTCCATAGTATTTTCAGGCCATACACTCCAATATACACAAAACTTCATCCGAATCGGTCAGAGAGATGGGCGTTGTTTCTATTTTTCGCATAGATATCCGTGATTTTTCGCCATCGATGCACACCGTTGCTCCGATAACGACATCCGTTGTCAACATCGTTGTTTCCGACAACGGTGTCGAACATCCATATCCAGGCTTAGGTATTGGATGGCATGTTAAACAACAACGGCATTTACAAAAACGCCATCGTGAGTTTACGTTGGCGTTTACGTAACCGTTGTAATGTTGAACAGGGGCGTAGCTACCGCCGTATCTGCCGTATCAATTATACGGGGCCCCCGCCCTACAGGGGCCCCGACGCAGGCAAAAATTGGCAACATGTTATCTGCAACCGTCTCATAAGGTAAATCAAGGATTTGTAAAAAAGCACCATTTTTTTTATTGGGGCCCCTGTGGGAATTTTGATACGGGGCCCCCGTGGGACTAGCTACGCCACTGATGTTGAAGTTCAATACCTTTGTACACCAACCAAACGACATTTGAAAATGAAAATAAAGAATAGTGTAGATGCAAGAAAGACAAAATATTTTTGATTAAGTAATACCTAATAAGCCTAAAATCAAATAATTTTTTCTTGATTACTCATAGACCTACATTTTATTTTACAATGCTATTACCAAAATCAATATTTCAGAGAATTTTACCCGTCTAAAAATTATACTTACGTGTATTTCTAGTAAAAATTCCATAATACGCTTTAAAGTTCGCTCCATTTTCGACACTTGAGCTAAGTATCGGTTGATTGACGGCACTTGATAGTTTCTTGTTTCTTTCGAGTACTTACGCTATTTTGCTGACATCGTTTTGTACTTCGTTCGGTCGCCTTCATACGTTCTCGTTCGCCATTGTTGCTGAATTGCTGATCGCAACGGAACATCGGTTGTTGTCGGGTATTGTCGGGATTATTCGGCATCGCGTTGAGTTTGTTGGGTGCCGGTGTTACTCACATCGGTTGTTCAACATTTCGACATCGTTGGTCAACATCATAGACTAACATCGTTGGCCACCAACGTTTTTTAAAAAACGGCCACCTCTCAGACCGTTTAAGATACTTACGTACCTAGTATCTCTCTGTAATCTGTGCGTTTAAGAGGATGGTGACAAACACACGTAGGTACACGAGAATTATATAAAGATTATAAGAATAAAGACAGTCTTTGATAATACTCAATAACTATCACATGCATACCTAGTATACATACACAGCGGTTACCGCCCGACGCGGCGGCGGCGGCGGCGTCCGCGTCTGGGTGCGGCATATCTACTATTGTTTACGTAAAAACGCAATCAACGATAAAATAAATTCATACCTTTAAAGTTTTAAACACTTGAGATGCACTAAATAAAACACCATTCACAGTATTATGGGCTTGTCCAGCCAAACAGTATCAAAAGTCTGCGAATAAAACACAGAGTATTTTTGTCTATTTATAGATAAGAAGTGACACTGCGCAGCTACTTAACTAGTGTAGTCGGAGAGTGGCACGTAGTAAATCCAAATTCGATTATTCGATACTTTTTCAGAAGAAAATATACCTAATCGATACATACATTTTTTTTTTACTGAGAATGGGAAACCGTCAATTGCGAAATAATCAAACAGAATTTTCTATTTGAAAATTTGATAATTGTATTTTTTGTAATGCCATTTGTCTATATTTTTTTTAATTTAATTTGTGTGTGTTTTTTTTTAATTGATAGTAACTATAGCGCTTAACTGCAATCCCACCAGATGGTAAACAGTGATGCAATCGTTGATGGTGAGGCGCACTAGTTTATTAAGAGCCTATTCACACTCTAGCCTTAAAGAGACCTAAATTATAATCGGACGGGAAGACCGCAGCAGGCAAACTGTGCCAGTCTTTCGATGTACCTACGCGGTATAAACGACGAGGCAAAACGCTTAGTCCGGACCATAGAAGTTTCAACAACGTAAGGCTGGCTATTCGGATTTGTGTTGTTGTTTGTTTATTGTGTAACCATTTTTGTCCCATTTTTTATATTGCTAGGCTCGCGTTTGACCAATATCATCGCATTTGACTCATGCAGAGAGCATTTTAAAGAACTAAAAATTTTAACAGTACCAAGTTTATATATATTAGTTATCCTTAGTCACTTTGCTAAGTACATTCAACAATATGAATCTCAAGAGGAACGTAAGGTAAGAGAAAGCACCAGAAGGAAGGAGTTTAAACACAAGACGACACCCAATCTTAACGTAGCTAGGCATTGCTCCGGGTACCAAGCAGTTGAGTTGTTTAATCGGTTACCAACCGATTTAAAATTATTAATATATAGCCCTCACTTATTTAAACATAAATTCGCTTTCAGCGATAAGACCGCCATTGTACCCATAGATTTAAGTTTAGTATTGATTAATTAACTTTCTTGGTGTACAATAAAGTTATATTCTATTCTATTCTATTCTATTCTATTAAAAACCTTCTTGTTGGAAAAAAATTTTATGCTCAGTATCAGATTTCATGTCAAATGATATAAAATAAATACTCATAAAATAGTACATATTGGAGACGCTTTTAAGTGTATTAAATTTTGACATTGATAATACTTTGACTTTGGTTAATCATTTGACATTACTTTTGACATTATATCTGAAATTTTGACATTAGATTTATTTATAGACATATTTTTAAACACTTTCTCAATATTTTATATTATTTCAATTTTATTTCTATTATTTTCTTTTTTGCAAGCATGTGACAATTCAATTTTAATATTATTATAAAATTATGTAATATTCAACACAATGTTTATTGTTATGAATAAATAAATGATGATGATGATGATATCAAATGTTTCAATTCAACGTTGTGAAACACTTACCCTCTTATTCCAAAACGCGATCTAAGCGTAAGTTTAATATCGAAGTTGGTACAATCATTAAACTAGGGTCTTCGGCGGTTTAACTTCAATAATGTAGATGGTTCAGAAACTAGTGTTAAACTCCATTTTATAATAACGTTTTCTTTATTCATGGTATTAAACCTAGTAATAAACCTGAACTACAGTCATCAAGACCAGTAGATCTTGGATTAAACCAGTTCTAAAGCATTTTTTTTGTTATAAGACGGTTAGACTTTATTTGATGGTAGATTATCTAAGGAGTAACGAAAAGGTTTACTTATTTTCGATATTATACAGACTACTTTATGAAGAACTTCTTATTTACGTTCTTGGATAAATACCCTATAAAAAAAAACTAGTAACTGCGCGTTTGCGTGGCGTCGCGGCGTCAAAGAATAAAGTAATATAGAGGGAAAAGAGATTAGGGATTCCTCTTTAGTGATAAAATTGCAAACCTATTTGACAATACGACATCTGTAAATTGACCCCAAACTATAATCACATGCCCACACACTCACATAGCTATGCGTACGTGTGTGCATGTTAATATGTCTAACAGAATGTTTCGTCCTATCTCTGTATTGCTACGTTTACATGTGAGCCCAGCCTATAGATGTAAGGCCGGTTTTAAACCAATCCGTTTAAAACGAAAAAAATGGTTTAAAACTAAAATAAACCATTTTTATCGATTTAAAACGGTAAATGTTGATGACTATGTTTTTCTTAATTATAACTAGATTGTCTTGATTTTAACGAGGTAGGGATATAGAGGAGTATCTACAAACTTTGTAAAGATTTTTTAAATGTGTGATATACCGATATTGGTATACTTAGTGGGTTTAGCCGTCCGACCATGATGCGTAGATACCTATTAGGTACAATTATAAAAACTCTTTATAAGTTAAAAACTGTGTTGGTAAAGATTTTATTTCTTCATTGTTTTCATCAATGTAATAATATACAATTTGATTTGGTTTAAAACCAAACGCACACTCTCATACTCTCGTTGACGTCGCCACACATGTGAAAGGACGCAACGTTGCCAGCTCGCCTACCCTACACTACACATGCATATTTTGTAGACGAGTTTTCCACCGTTTAAATCGGTTGTTTTATATCCCAGCCCAGCCTCGGCCAATCGCTATTGTGTAGCCATTGTACAAACGGGGAAACCGGGAAACCCCGTCAGAACAATGGCGATTGGCCGAGGTTGGGCCCACATATAAACGTAGTATAACAAGTTCTAGTAAAACATACTACAGAAATAGGACGAAACAAAATAGTTCCTAGGGAATGTAGATTGTAAAAGGTAGCAAGAAAATAAAGAATTATAATATATTACTTTATATTTTTATAATGCTTATGGTTATTAAAACACATTTGTGCATTTATTTTAATTTGATCTTCGCCGCTATACAGGGTATATCTGACATCGTAAAACAAACGAATACCATGGATCCAGTACATGATTCTGGATCCACTGGGGGTGGTAGAGTTTTTCATTGGTTTTTCCTAATTTACAAAAAAAAAAAGTTGCTTATAATAATATATTTCTCATTTCAGTGCAGTGCATATGCGCGATACTAATTTGATATTCACGTGTTGCGCGACAGTAGCCGTTGCCCGTTTTTCGTCGCTATGAGTCAACCACTCGTTAGCTATTAACGAGCTATCGGCATTCATAAACATGCCATTGGCTTCATGGACGAGGTTAGCATCCTGCAAATCTCCAAGTCCAGTTTCAACGAGGAGGAGATAAGGCTGCTATTCCAAGTGTTGGGCAAAGTTGATCAGATGAAATCCCGATAGAGGATAGGCGGCCAGAGAAGTGTGCAGGATATCATCACAATGATGAAGAGTACCGACGCGGATGAGGTGCGCGCTTTCGTGGCGAAGGAGTTGCATGAACTGCCTCCCGTCATGTTCGACCACGTCGATGTCACCAGGTTGCTGAAGGACATAACATCCCTGAAAGCAAGCTTAGCCGAGGTAAAATTCAAGGTGGAGGTGTCCGTAGGTGCACTGCGAGCCGAAGTAGAGCTGTTTCGGAAAATAGGGCGCGTAACAACTCCAGCGTGAACATTCGTTGCGTAGCACGAAATGCATCCTTCGGCATTTTTGAGTCGGCGAGTTGCAGTGCGTCACCCGCTGCTGATAATGCTTGCATCTTTCGCCGCCGCTGCCGTCGCTTTATCGTCACTTCGCTCGGACCTCTTTACGCAAGTTTCTATTCGCATCAAAACACTTTTCCAAACTCAACAACCGTTATTCAAGCCAGATTTATTTGCAAACAGCCCTATATCATCGTATTCGCAATGAAACAAATATATATTTTGTTATAAAATTGATTTATTAAACAAATGGGTGAAGATAATTAGTATTGACAAACTTGTTTGTACAAGGAAACATGCCAGGAGACAAGTAGGGAATCCAATGTTGTTATATTCTATAGGCTTCATACTTTCGGTTAACATTTTTATTCATTAAACCAAAATGATAGTTCGGCTAGGATTTTTTTAGGCAACCTAACCACGATGTATAATTTAATATTTTAAAATTAATGTAAAATACTTTTTATGCAAAAAACAGTAATGTAAAGGTTGTACTTAAACGTGTCCCCTACTATCAATAATAAAAAATTTAACTAACTATACTTCTTTACGACAAACTCTCCTAGTTTAAATATGGCGTCAAAAGTTTCCTCCGCATCGCTGTGGACTAGAAGTGTACCCAAAAGACTGGCGGCATTACTACGCCAGCCACCTCTTTCGCTAGCATTACTGCTTCGCAGAAGGTTGCGACCACATCCCAATCCCTCTCAAGAGGTCGCCACCGCTGATCGCTTCCACGAGGACACGGTGGGGTCGGCCCAAGAGTGTGTCGTATCTCCACTGTATGCCCCACCATGTCCGACGGGCGGTTCGCGCTATGGTTACACCCGGGCGTTTCTTCCACCTGAATTCCGAACAGGAACCTCCCGAACTTACCATGTGCGATAAAGACCTGTGTCATGCAGAAAGCGTAAGCGGGACGCCTCTCTACCCACTCCCCAAAGAGGAAGTCATTGAGGCGGTAATCATGGAGTACCCCAATCGCTGTCGTCATATCGCCATGAGATCCCGCCACGACTTGTCGCGGCAGCAGATTTTCGCATGTCGTGCGTGTATGTAAGCACTATTGTCTCCAAATCCCTCGCCGGCAAAGAGGATTGCTGCTTCGCGGGAGTTCGTGCGGTATCCCGCACAATCTGAATAATCGTGACCATGACATTCTGAAACCCGTTCAGTTTAGCCGCTGGTCGCTTCCACAGCAACTGTAAATGGCCATAGATCTCATGATCCCTGCCTAGAGGGCCTGGCAGGAGGTGTATGGGTCCCTTAGATTGGGGAGGGGCCATTTGAGGGCACCCCACCCTCTTGCAGTTTCGTAATACGGTAAACTACCCGATGATAACTCTTGAGATACGCTTAAAAAGCATGGCTTCGATGGGTACTCGTTAATATACACACCTGACGATGCTCAGCGAATGCGGACCTCTCTTAACTCTTTGTGTCTTCTAGGCGCCAACAAAACTGTTCAACTCAACTTTCATATCTTCAAATTCCACTCTGGCGCTCTCTAAGACACGCTTTCGACAAACTTCGCTCATATCAATCAGACTGTTTTTTTCATCGTATACAGTATGTGCTGTTCTGAAATATCTCTGTAACATTATAACCGATGTTATATCAGTGACAATAATGGTTCTATTGGCACGAACAGCTTCTGCTATGTTTTTTAAAGTTTTTTGGTATTTGTTTGGTTTGTTTTTGTCCATTGCATGAGTGCACACGAAAATTAAAACCTTTTCTTTATTTGTCAATGATAATTCTCTTCGTAATTCATTACGCATGTTTGTTGGTAAGCTTACAATGTGTTCAATATCTAAAGCAACATAATCTTTATACTTCAAATATTGCATCACTTTAGCAACAGTCAGTATGCTGAACTCGGCAACGATGATAGTACTCAGGTCCTGATCCTGCAAGTTCATGGAGTCGACCGCATCTTCAGTGAACGTGTAATTATATTGTTTCATTAGTCTCACATATGGTACGCTGATTGAGTTCATAATTGGGTCTACAATCATATTGCTTGTCGCCTTCTTAAATAATTTACCATTTTTGGTGAGATATTCAGCCTCTTTTGGTTGTAACCACCATGTCTGTATTTCATTGTGATACTTGAGAAAAATATCGTTAATTTTGGTGTAAAAAAAATGGCTGAGTGGAAGGGTTTCTTCGATTTCGGCTTTTAAATAATTATCCTCCACGGCTTTTTCATCAGCTTGATTAGAATAAATGACCAGTTTGTTTAAAAAATCCGTTGCTAATTTTTTTTCATATTCATTATATTCTAATAAGACTTTAGGAAACTTGGTAACGTTAAAACTAAACTTATAATCACATAAATTAACTTCTCTTTCTTCTTGTTCTGCTTCTTCTCGTCTATTCTTCTTTTTTTCATTAATCAATTTAATTTCTTCATTTAAACTTTCATACAGCAGTTTAGCATCAGTTCCTAGTGATTCAAAGTCATCTGTTATCTTCATCAGTTTGGTGTCATCGTCAAGTACGAATATATTCCCAATGGCACCAGCTATACCTCCATCGAGCCGCAGGAATCCTTTTTCCAAAGATTCATTTATAATTACTGTTTTATTTAAATCGTACTTGCCTAATAATTCGGTGATTTTTTTAGTCAGATGGTTAATTCTTCTCATTTTTCTCTTTTCATTGGGACTCAGTGTTAGATCTTTATTACCGAATGCAGATGGGACTTTCATTTTAAACTCCCGATGTGATAATATTGTTGTTGCAACCAGTGCCACTGCTTGTTCAGCATCCACTTGTTCCGCAAGTCGACATGTAAAATCTGACTCTTCTAAGTGTGTTCTTTCAAAGTATACAGACAGTAAACCTGTTTTGTCAGTTGTGTCAATATTCCTTCTTTTTAGAATTTTTTTAAAGAGTGCGTCTTTGAATATTATGAGGTATTCCTCATTAGTTTGAAAGAAATCGGAACGAAAGGTGGCGACTCGATGTCCATCAGGTTCAATTTCAGAAATGTGCATTACTCTTTGCGCTAGAATGACATGATAGCGCTGCACTACCTCGTCTACCAGCAGCATTTCGAAATTAATTTCATCGTGAATACACTGTGCTATGCGTTCAGCCAGGTGGATCATTTGTTCTCTCATAGCTATTTCGCATAACCACTTGACCCGCTCTTCTTGCTGGTCCGGTTGCTGGACCGTACCGCCTGTACCGATCAGATCATTTACAATGGCGCTGTAGCTATTTTCTATGTTAGAATTATTACCTAACTCATCTCTCGCACTTGTGTATATAACAAATAAACATTCTGCTTCATCGAATGTGCTCTTATAGAACCAGTCCTCCTTGCTCGGATCGAATTGCTTCCTGATATTCAAATAACTGATAAAATAAGTTGACAAATCGATTGCGAGTGCCTGATTCTTGTTTTCTTTATGTTTAGCTTGTATGAAGACCGAAATAGGCTTGTCGAACCCCTCGACTTTTGCTTTGAAGCAAATGTCGTCCAATGCCCCTATGTTGTCAACATTTGAAGCTAATTGGAACTCTTTGATAGCGTCATCATGAACCGCTCTAAAATAGATTAAACTGATTAACTTGGTTTCGTAGAGGTGTCCGCGTATCCCTGCCGTTCCGTCCCGCCTCTTAAACTTGGTGCAGCTGGTCGTCATTCCCGGGAGCAGAAAGACAAGCGCCACTCAGTCACGCGCGGCACGCTGCAGCACCGAACTGTATGAGGACGCCGTCTGGAGACCTGCACGGCTGCACCTGCAAACAAAATACTTGTTAATGTAACTGAAGAGAGAGTATTATATCAATTTGCCTGACTTCTTCTACGTTGGAATTTGCTTCCAGTCAAACCGATTTTTTTAGGCTGGGAAATCATCCAATGATTTTTCTCGCAGGGCATGTCAGACTTTTACTAAATCCACACCTATGTTCTTTCAGTTACCCGTTGCGTTTTAGGAATACGTGTAAACTTTTCAGAAGTCAACCCACGGCCCTAGTAGGCTGGGCCCCTACGGATTTGCTGTCCATGAGATTCATCCTTTCCGTTGGGACTCAGTCCTTACCGGACGGTCCTTATCAGAGTCTCGGTGGCTTCTCTTTCCCTCACGCGTACAGCCGGCTCCTTCACTGGCATTACTGTTTCGCAGAAGGAGGCGGTCTATTCCTCCTAGTTCTGGTCCATGGCCTGTACGAGCCCGGCTAGAGACGTCGCCGCCGCCGATCGTCGCTACGAGGACACGTCGGTGCTCTGCCCAAGCGGGGCACACCTCTACCGTGTCCTCTGGACGGTCCATACAGTGGTGACACCCAGGCGTCACCTCCGCACGAATCTTGCAGAGGTACGTCCTAAACTTGCCATGTTCGGCAGCGGCAGCGGATTTTCGCCCCGGCGTTGCATCTCCACGCGCAGATCGTGCATGTGTGCAAAGACTGTTGCCTTCAGATCCCATGGTGGCAGGCCAGCAAGGAGGCTCGCCGCTTTGCTGGACACCGTGTGGTATCCGCGTATCATCCGTATGGCCATGAGCCATGACCCTCTGGCGTTCAGCCGGGCCGCCGGTCGCTTTCGCAGCGACGGCGCCCACACCGGCACCCCGTAAAGGGCCATGGATTGAACGACGCCTGCGTAGAGTCTCCGGCAGGAACAACTTTATTATGTAATTTTATCTTTTCAAATCGATAGTGTTTCATGTACCGAATTGCCCCTCCGCGAGATTAAAACGACCAAAATTTAACGGTATATGTTCACAGAAAAAGAATCTTAACACCGTAATGTAGAAAACGGTACAACGCCATCTATCGATTCAAGCAAAACTAATGATTTTAGCATTCCTACTATTACGTTAAACAACCCGACTGTGGCGCCAGGCCATTTTTAGATACGTAGTATCTCTCTGTAATCTGTGATTTTTAGAGGATTTAGGTGACAAGCACACATAGGTACGCGAGAATTATCTATAGGGTGACTGGTAATTAGTAAACGATACTTAAACACGTGATTGTAGTCATAATAACAAACAACTTTTACTATGGGACCACACTTGAAAACGCGAAAAAAAACTACCAAGTTCAGTACATTTTGACCAGTTAGGTTAGGCGAACACAAATGTACGGAACTTGGCAGACTGTTATTTACGAAAAAAAAAACTATCAGCGATAAAATAGATTCATACATACTTTTTAAACCTTGAGATGAACTAAATAAAACACCATTCACAGTATTGTGGGCTGTTCCTACTGGAGTCTGTTCAGCTCCTATAGAAGTAGCCATACAGTATCAGAAGTCAAGTAGATAAGAAGTGTGACACTGCGCAGCTTGGTACTTAGCTAGTGTAGTCGGAGAGTGGCACGTAGTAAATCCAAATTCGATTAAGTATTCGATTCTTTTTCAGAAGAAAATATAATCGATACATACGATTCTTTTGTTTTTTTTTTTATCTTTGTTGAAAATGGGAAATCGTAAAAATTTTTTTTTTCGCGTGTCTCATGGCCTGGCTTGTACCTTGGTCTGAGATTAAGCATTGCCATACAACGTGGCAATGCCGCCAGCTGTTTGGGCTCACTTCCAGTCGACAGCGATGCGGAGGAGCTTTTTGACGCCTTATTTTAGTTAGGAGTAGCCTTAGTGTATATATTTATGTTTTTGTGTTATCTATACTATAAATCTGTAGAAGTAAAAATTCTGTACATTGAAAATATCAAAAAAATAAATGGCAGAGGGTGTTACTAGACCGACACCCAACCCAAAAATGTGATTAGAAAAATTTTTGTCTGTCTGTCTGTTTGTTCAAGCATCACGCAAAAACTACCGGGTCGATTACGATGAAACTTGGTATAATTATTCTTTAATATCCTGGGCACCACACTGGGTACTTTTTATCCCGGAAAAGTATATACAATAAAAAACAAACTTAATTTTGCGGTTCGATCCCTAGATCCGATTACTGTACCAAATGCAAATAATAAGTTTGTCGTAGGTTACGTCACCCGCAGTAGAGTTCACTAAGGGGCGCTAAACACGGCGTTTTTTTTTTAATTAGCTAGGTACTTAGGTTTACTTTTATAAGGCGTAGACCGCATAATTTTAATTTCAACTATATTTCTTTATTTTTAATATGGATTTACTTATCCACCATCTCTTTCTTCTACATCGAGAGTATGATGATGTATGTATTTTTTTTTATTTTATTAAAAGTATGTTTATCAGTTGTCTAGTACTCATAACACAAGCGACGTTGTGTGATAGTTGTAGAATCTTACTCTTATATTATATTATTATATATTTAACGGTGTATTAGGGTCGATCTCCAGAGGCATTTTTTTTCGTGTCGGGCTGGATAAACCCATTTTAAAATCGAGAAACGTTTTGAAAATATTTTTTTATATACAGTTCGGTGTCTAATCTACGTGGCACAAGGCTAATATTATGAATAAGTTTATTTTAAATATTTAAAAAAAAATCTTAAACCCTAAAATCCTGATCGCTCTGGGTTGACCCAACTCCCGATTGAATGAAAAAAATATTCTTTAACTTTTTAATGAGAGTTCATGTGGAACAACTTATTTAGATTAAATAAAAATTAGTTAATCTTCATAGTAATAAAATATTTTTAGTTATATTAACAATACTTTTGCCACAATTTGAATTTAAAATCGTGACCGGGCATTTTATCTCATCGCTCGGCGCTGAGGTAAAACTACGCGCTCATCCCTAGTTACGCATTATAGACACTCTATTTGCCGTCCGCGGGGCAACCCCAGTAGTGGTCTAACCGCCGAGGAGGATAGCTCTATGCCACGTCCCCGCACTCCAACATTACGAAGGTAAGTTTATGATTGCTCTGGATTTGGTTCTGGAATTTTGTGATTGCTATGGCACGTTATTTAAATTAAATAGTAAGCTTGTGAATGTGTTTGTTATGTGAGTTATGTAATCGTTATGATGTTTTTTATGAGACGTAATCACAACTCTCTACTGCTTTTAAATTCGGCTTTATTTATGATTTTGTGACTTTTTCTGATCGCTATGGCTGTGATTGCTCTGTCCAAAAAGACCAGAGTGATGATATTTTGCATTAATTGTACGTTATAAATCTATTTTAAGTAGTAGTACCGAACTGTAACAATGACAAACGATGAACTATATATAACCTAAACCCATAAACAGATTTTGACGTATTTTACCTTGATGATATTATTATATTGGCATTTAGCTAACCACAACTGTAACCCTTTTTTCTCTAAAATTTAATGGCAACTATTGTTGCTGATTGAAATCATGCCTCGAAATAAATTAACTATTGAAGAAAAACGTCGTAGGAAGAAATTTGCTGAGTGTAGTAGAATGGCCAAGATAAAAAAAATGATCCAGACACACAATGGCTTATAAAGTCAAGAGAGAATTACCAAAGGAAAAAAGCTCGGAACACAGTACTACCTATGAGTGATTTGACTCCAAGCCAGCAAAATATTCGAAGGAAAAAAACTAGGCAGAGTTCTCAACGATATTTTTAAAGACAAAAGTGGATAAGTTACCAGCAACTGATGATCTCCCAATAAATGAAGAACCTATCTATATATCTGAGAACCGTGATCCTCCTTCAAATGTTACTCAATCATCTCCAACCTTAAGCACCAACAATGTAACAAAACATAGATACTGCAAACTGTAACACAAGATGTTGAAAATGAGTTTAACATTATCAATCGTGTAAAAGTTCATTCTCAGACAAGTTCCTGTCTTCCAGAGACCTTTAAAGAATACGAAAATTTATAATCTTAATTTGATTCACCCACGTCACTGGTTACTAGACTAAGAAGAATAACAAGATCTCAGTGGCTATCGCAAGATATTGAACGAACGAACGAACTAACATGCATTGGCAGTGCTTCCTCCAGCATCTGCCCCGATAGTCCACAAAGCTCAATTAGCAACATATCACATACGTCTCAAAAAGTCTAGATATATTCACCAAACATAAAATATCGTCAGTTACAAAAAAAAAACCTCTCTAAGGAAAGTCTTATTAAAAAAGATCAAATATAGAGCTAATAGGGAATTCAAACTAAAATATCAAAAAATTCAAGAGTTGAAAATAAGTAGTGAACGTATTAGAAGACAGTTGAACAGGTTAAAAAATCAAAGTAAAGAAGGTCAACATTTACAAAGAAAAATGTTGGTTTAACTCCAAACAAAGATATTGTACAAGAAATAAAATATACAATAAAACAACAGCTAATAAAAGATATAAAACTGTTTTTTGAAGATGACGATATTAGCCGCATGACGTCTGGTAAAAAGGAGTTTATAACTAAAAGCGACTCGAACAAAAACACCTCAAAGACAAACATGTCATGGGCATCAAAGAAGACAAGCCGACCTTCGCTGGTTAAGAATTCAAAAAAATGCAATCAGGAGAAGCAAATTCAGCTCCCACAAATGCTAAATAATAGACAGACTATAACTGCAAATCAAAGTCAACAATCATTACACAACTCGGACCTGCAGGACAGTTTTTGGGATGAAGTCCCATCTATTGACTATGAAAATTTAATTACTCCAAGTATTTTCGAGGTAGTTTTATCTTCGTTGCAAAACGATAACACCTTGACAAAGGTTGCTGCAGCAGAAGATTTACCCGACTCCGACTCCGATGACTATTCAATTTTCTGAGCTTCCAATAAACCTTATTTTCTTAGTTTGTTGATCAACTAAGCCTTATAGAAATTGTATTTTTTAAATTTTATAATTATGTTAATTTGTTACTTAAAATCTTGTTACATGGACACTGAATATGACTGAAAACGGCTTAATAAATAATATTTTATCAATACTTTTTTTTTTGTTTCTCTGATTTCACCATTTATGATTGCTCTGGCACCAATTATGATTGCTCTGGTCGCGAAATTTTTTGATCTTAAATATTTTCATAAATGTTTGTGTAAATTGAAGGCCAATAGTAAAAATGTACTATTTGAATATCATTCTTTTTAATGAGATACATAATTGCCATTAAATATCAATATCTAAAAAGCACCAGAGCGATCACACGAATACGCCCGTTTTGGAGATTGACCCATTACTCGATTTGGTTATTCGAGTTTCATGTGTGTACTACACTAGTAATTGCGCGGATTTGCGGACTCGATGCGTCATAATAGCGCTTATCAAAACAACAATATATTGAGTAGGTTAACGCTTATTGTGAGTTTTCCTCATTGAATTGATCCGTAAGTTATAGATACGTGATCGTTGTGTTGAGTTCTCATAACTCTTTGCTTGACAAATATATAGATACTGAAGTGATTATTGAACAGAGTCCCTGTTGGTCCAGTGTAATATTGCATAAGATAGGCTGTCCAGAAGAGGCAGTCCAGAAAATAATCTACATACGTGTCGCGCTCGAGCGACGCACACATAGATACCGCTCACGGACACGATGTCTTGTACCTAAATAGGCCACATCGTTTCGCAAGAGACACCAGCATTAGGTAAGTCAAACACGAATTTTTAAAAAAAACACCCAACGTACAAATGGCGGTAAGGCCCATCTTTGAGGCGTGGCTGGAAAGGCCCCACGGCGTCGTCACCTTCCGCTTGGCGCACACGGCAAGTTTGGGACGTACCTGTACAACATTCGTGCGGAGACGACGCCCGGATGTCGCCACTGTGCGGAGCGCCCGTAGGACACGGTGGAGCACACAGTCGAGGTGTGCCCCGCTTGGGAAGAGCATCGCCGTGTCCTTGTGGGGGCGATCGGCGGCAGCGATCTCTCGCGCCAGGGTTTGGTTCAAGCCATGCTCCGGAGCGAGGAGGAGTGGCAGGCGGTCGCCTCCTGCTGCGAAGCAGTAACGCTAGCAAAGGAGGAGGCCGACCGTATCAGGCAACGGCGCACACGCCGCCGCCGCGCCGCCGCGCCGCCGGCGCCGGGATTCCGGCCAATGGGTAGCTCGCTGTCCGTCCGTCCGGTAACAGACCGGTCCGAGCTCAAGTCTTGTAGGGAGTAGTCGGTCGTTGCGTACTAACTACCTACAGTTCATTGGCCTCGATCATCTGACGTTTACTTTAAGAAATTAATTTCGTACATGAGTAAATTAATACGCGTTTAAAAAAAAAAGTACTTTATTTTTCATTTTTATATTTACAAATCGATAGGGTTTCATGTAGGTACTGAATCGACCCTGCACGGGATTAAAACGACCAAAATTTAACGGTATATAATTTTTCTGCCTAAAAAAATATTCGATTAAAGAAGATTATGCCAAGTGTGTTATCTATACTAATATTATAAAGAGGTAAAATTTGTAAGTTTGTATGTAGGGGGTAATCTCTGGAACTCATGATCCAATTCTAAAAATTTTTACGTTGGTAGAAAGCTACATTATTCCTGAGTGCTATAGGCTATAAATTATTCTTATAACATGTACACTAACCGAGCTATCACAATTTTTGTCTTGCAAGTCGGAAAAAAAATCCTCATAAAACAGAATTATTTGCGTGCGCTGCCTAGAGAGTTGCTTAAAATTAAAAACAATGTATGGCAAACTGATTCGTCTTAATTATATCTACAAAAAGTCCGCGATACCATATTTCTATCTTTTATATGTTGTCTTTTATAGTTCTTTATTTGCATTAAAAAAGTATTTTTTCGGCATACTTACGTTTGGTTGATTATTTGAGCAACGAAATATTAATTCTTGTCACAATAAATTATTTCAGTATTACAAGGACATCATACAGATAAGATTTGTCGTTTACAGTATGTCAATTGGTCATATAGTTTCGGAGATAATATAAAATTACTAAAACGCAAAATGCCACTAGCACAACTTTCATTCGTAGAGCTCTAGATCTATCATGCTTTGTGCGGACGTTTTATCCATTTGCCCATAGATGGCGTTCTGCAATGCCAAATAAATTTCGAAGTATCAAAATTCTGCCCAATAGAGCGAACCACAGATAAAGGAAAGAACCCTTGACCGAGATATCGGTGAACATACAAAAAACGACAAACGACACGAAAAACGACATTTCTGCTTTTTGAAGAGTCTCCTACAATATCTTCGAAGTTCATCATCAGATCAAAACGATATTTTTATGGGACCACTTCGGAATCTTTCCGTGATAGCTAGACAGTTGAAAAAATGAAACGAGCAGTGGTGGCCGAGTGGTAACGGCCCCGACTTACGAGTTGTAGGTCGCAGGATCAAACCCGGCCAGGCACATTACTTTGCGTAATTTATTTCAACACCACTGCTCTCAAAACGGTGAAGGAAAACATCGTGAGGAAACCGGCAAGTCCTAGAACCAAAAATTCGACGACATGTGACATTCACCAAGCCGCACTGGGCCCTCGTGGTGGATTACGGCCCATTCCCACTCTTAGAGAGGAGGCCTGGGTCCCAGCAGTGTAGTGTTGTAAAAAATAAGCGCTAAGCGTCGAGCGTTGAGCGCTGAGTCGACGCTATTGAGCATTGAGCGTTCAAGACTCGAGCGTTAAACGCTCGAGTATTTAAGACTCGTGAGCGTTGAAGACTCGTAGTTCGACGCTCGAGTCGGGCGCTCGAGCGTCGAAGCATTATCATTTTTACTGTGGGTATAATAATTTTGGTAGATAATAATTTTATTTGACTAGAGCTATATCCCAACACGATACCTTAGACACGGAAACTCCGGGATCTTCAGATGTGTAGATGAGATTAAAATTTATTTAAACTCGTCAATTGAACCTGAAAACACAGATGTGTGTGTGTTGTGGTGGAAAAATAAAGAATTCGCATTGCCTAACCTAACTAAAATGGTATATGAAATTTTTTCTGTTCCAAGTGTGCCAAGCGAGGTGGCATTTTCAAAAACTGGCCTCGTCTTATCTAAAAGAAGAAAAAGATTGGCCAATAAAACTATTCAGGCCTGTATGTGTCTTTCTTCATATTAAAAAAAAAACATTTAAGTTAAAAACAGTTTATCATATTAAGCTGCGATTTTACTAACATGAATAGTATAAGTACAACCAAAATATAAGCTCTTTTTTGTTTTGTCTAGTTATATTATAAACATACATATTTTTGTTAAATCATTAATAGTTTCTTTTTAAAATAACAATAAAGTCTATACGAAAAAATGTCAGTTATCTAACTAAATATACTACCTGAGTGTCTATTACCAATATTATGAATATACAATGTTGTGAATAACCCTTGAATGGCGAAAAAGTCCCAAAGTAAGTGATAAAACATTCTGTAATAATAAAATCCACGCCATTAAAACCGCGGGCATCATATACGAGCCTGTTATGGAAAAACATCGTAAACGACAAAATATAGGTATTTCACTTTTTTATCGTAACGTCAAGTTAAAATTATTAAGAGCCAAATTCACCAATAAACTAATCGCGATTCGTTCAAACAAAACGCAGTTTGAGCGACTAATCGAGATTATAGCTTCATTTTGCGTTTCACCGCGATGACTTGAACCTAGTTTACGCTAAACTCACTTTCAATTCTTTTGTTGTCGCCCATGTTTACGACACGGGTCTTTAAACTAGATTACGCTGAGCTCAGTTTAGTTGAACTAAGTTTTCATATTGAATGATGAAATCAGCCCTTAGACTGTAACGCAAAGAGCCCTAAACTTATATTTGCATAAACGTCAAAATTATAACAGGAAATAAATAGTATCGCAAACGACAAAAGTTAAAGTTTCAAATAGTAGAACAATCAGAATTATCGTAACCAACTTATCGTAAGTAACGCTTGTCACTTACGATAAAACATATTTAAATGATCTGCCCAAAATCTGTATTGCGTTTAATTATAATATTATCAAGCATTTGTTTATTTGCAGGAAGTAGGTACTCTAATCTAATTGTTAGACTGCATATTTATTTGAATGAAATAATATTTCAGTTAGATTTTTTATTTTTTATAATATTGAAATGTTATTAATCTTAACAATAAAATGCATGTTTTTTTTTGTAATAATTGTTGCTAAGCAATAACAAAACGGTGATTGTTAGAAAGTTTCAAGTTCAAACTTGTCCGAAATAACGATTTACAGCGTCTTGGGAATAACTTTTGTTGTTGTTATGTAATTTAAAGTGAAGAATTACTGTCAAACGTGTAATTACGAGGATCAGTGTTGCAAAATTAATAAATATTTAGTGCAGGGCATTCATGTAAGTACAATCAATATTATTTTTGTTATTAAAGAGATGGTATAGGTTGTTGGTATGTTATTTTGGTGTGAATTGGGTGTTGGCGGCATGTTATTTTTTAAGATTGATGTTTCATTAACCGAGTTACGTGTTACGTGTACCTACTTACTGCTATCGGTTTAAAATGAAATAAATAAATAAAAAAATTATGTTGTATGCCGATGAAGTTGTAGGTACTTAGATAACTATTTACGCATGGCTAGCGCTCACCTATCATAAGCTTCAGTGCAGTGGCATGATATAATAATTTTCTTTTCAGCATTCTGAAAATCATCATGAATAATGAAGAGCAGGAGAATCTTGTGAAAAACCAACCGGTCTTAGTTCCGTACCTAAATTCTGATTCGACGTATTGTAGTTCAGAAAACGATTTTAGTGGAATTGAATCTGATGAATCTTGGGTAATGCCAATGAGCAAAAAAGTAAAGCGGCTTTTTGAATCTCCTCATCATACCGATTCAGCTTCTACATCTACAGCTTCTTCTACGGTTTTGCGAACATTCTTCGAAACTTACAGTAGTTCTACTGAAACAGAATGTAACGATGGGATAGGTGATGATGATGAAATAGTAGGCGAAAAAGGATTTAGAAAGAAACGTCCTCTACCAAAGCGATTACAAGCCAAGTCAGAAAGATGTTCCGGTAATAATAAAAAAGTTCAACCAAACCCTTGTGCTGGGAAAAAGTGTGGTAATAAATGTGAATTGAACTTTAGTGATGAAGATAGAATGAATATACACGAACTTTACTGGGGTTTAGGGAGTTCTGTAAGACAAAGAGACTGGCTACTGGCATTAGTCGAGGAGACAAATGTTCGCCGGCGAAGAGTAGAATGTAGTAGGCGATCAGTCTCCTATCGTTATTATTTTCCTAGTGGAGAGGGTGGCAGAAAGAAAGTGTGCCAGCAGTTTTTATTAAAAACGTTAGGAATATCACAGATGACGTTAAGATATACTCTTAAAAATATAACTGCTATAAATGTCTCTAAGCCAGATGAAAGAGGTAAATCAACACCTAAAAAATATAGTGAGTCGATTATTCAAGCAGTAAAGCAATTTATCCAAAAACTTCCAGCCTTTAAATCTCACTATTGCCGTAATAAAGGAAATAAATTGTATTTGCCTTCCGAGTTCAGAAATTTGTCATTCCTGTATAATAAAGTTTATCTTCAAGATGAGACTGTAAAAGAAATAGGTTCCGTGCAGAAAAAAACATTCAAAAATATTTTTAGAAATGATTATAATATAGGATTCCATCTACCGAAAAAAGATAAATGTGCAATGTGTGAGCGCATGAAAAATTTAGATAGTACAACTCAAAATGATGCCGTAAATTCAGATGAATATAAAAAACACGTAAAGGAAAAGGATGCCGCAAAAAATAAATTTTTGGATGATCAGGCTCGCAGCAAAAACTCAAGTGATTTTTTGTGTGCGAGTTTTGATCTTGAAAAAGTCCTAACTACCCCGCACGGAGACAGTATAAATTTATATTACTCAAGAAAATTGGCCTATTTTAATGAAACTATTTACGAGACTGGAACCAAGAATGGATATTGTTACTTATGGCATGAGTTTGAAGCCAAAAGAGGCTGTAATGAAGTTTGTACGGTGGTTTTTAAGTACCTCAAAATGATTGATGAGAAGGGCGAGCATTCATCTTTAGCTATGTACTGTGAAGTTGTTGCGGACAAAATAAAAATAGAGCGATGCTTTCGATGTTGTCGTACTTCATAAGTAATGTTGCAATTTTCATTGAGAACATAACTATAAACTTTTTGATTCCTGGGCATACAATGATGCCGGTAGATTCGGTACATGCAACTATCGAAACCTTCATAAAAGGAAGGACAGTTTGGGCACCATCCCAATGGCCCACGTTTTTTTTTTTTTATGGTAGGTAAAATCATCCAATGACAAATCCCGCCCTTGGGCGGAGCGGGAAGTAGTGTCAGACTCTTACTGACTAAAAACCTACCCCGTTCCTTCGTAGCCTATCGTGCCGGGGTCGAGCATTCCTTTTGGAACTAACCCATGACCCCAGTAGGCTTCGACCCTGCCTGCCTGCAGTTAGCAGGCTGGGCCTCTTCAGTGTGCTGACAGCTCCTTGAGGCGCGCGGGAACAGAACGCGCCGTCGACGACTTGGGCTCGGTCCGGTCGGTTACCGGACGATCGGACAGCGTGCTACCCATTGCACGCCGTCCTGCTACCCATTGCACGCCGTCCTGCTACCCATTGCACGCCGTCCCCAATGGCCCACGTTAATTTCTAATGCCAGGACAAATCCAAAGAATTACGAAATTAAAATGCTAGAAAATGCCGAAGTCTTGGATTGGAAAAAATTTGCAGATCTATATTTACCAAAATCTATTAAAATTCCAGTTACAAAGCTAAGATCAGCTTGCGTTAAACGAGAGAAGCCAAAAATAATTGAATTAATTACGGATTTAGTACTGATTGCGAAAACCAATACGTGGATCTGAGCTTTTTAATTAGATCTCGCCAAAGTCAACAACGTCTCCAGTCACCCACGGCGGCATACTCGGCAAAAATACCTATTGCTAAACCAAAGTACATGGATCTGAAAAAAATGTGTGACGAGGGTATAATTCCTGCACAATATGCGCAGGAATACCTTGCCTTGCCTTATGATGACATTACAAGAGACTTACTACCGGAAGAAAGTGACGACGAATGATTGATTGTATGATTCATTGATGTTAATGAAAATTGTTTAAGTACCAATTATTAATATAAATTGATTTATTATGTTTTCGTTTTATTGTGAAAAAATCTTGATATTGATTTACCTGATATTATAACGAAAAGTGATAGCGTAAATGACGATTTTTGAAAAACAAGATGAAATTACGACCTTCAATTTTATCTTAAGCGACAAAAGTATTCATTATTTAACTCTTTCTGCAATGATTTAATTGATTATACGTAGATCCTAACGTGTTTTGAACATAATACTAAAACCAGACATGTCTGATTAACCAGTAAAAAATAAACAGTAAAATATCTCTCCTGTAAAATTGTATGTGTGTCGCTTACGATGTTCTTCCATAACAGGCTCGTAGTAGTACTTTATTACTTTGTAAAGACTCGCGCTCGAGCTCGAGTCGAGCGTCGAGTCGGCGCTATATAATGAGCTTTTTTTCTAAATGCTCAAGGCAGCGCTCGAGCGTTTTCAAATCGACCCGAGCATTTTTAAACAGCTCGAATCCCGACTCGAGCTTTTTAGCGCCGACTCGAGCGTTTTTACAACACTACAGCAGTGGGAACATTAAAAAAGGCCTCCCAAATAATAAAAAACGTGATTTTTTTGCTGAAAATAGTAAGATTTGTGTGTCTCAATCGAATTAGTACGGCACAACGGGGGACTGCGTGTTGCCATAGCAATAACTGCCACATTAGTTGAAGTTATTTGCCGCGTACCATAGACGCTTTTAATATTCGCAGAATATTTAGTTTTACTATGTTCATTTTAAAAATAGATAAGTAATTATTAAAATAAATATTCAAGGGGGCTCCCATATAACTACAAAATATTAATACTTTTTATTATTTCGTAGTAGGTGTGTCGAATATTCGCCTCTCGGGGAAAAAAGTGGCCCGGGGGCTTACTCTCAAGTTTAATTCCGAACGGTCGACATTGGAATTGTGACGTTAGGTACTCTTGAATTCGATGCTAGCCACAGAATATATAATAGTACCTTACTAGCGCCAAATTGCGTGACCTTTTTGGGAAACTAAGTAAAATGGGGATTGGGCAAATAACCAGCGCAATATTCAAATTTCGGAAGGAATATCTTTTTTCGGTAATTTTATGCTAACATTTGCTTATTTTCATAGTAAAAATATAACTAATTGTGCGATTTAAATGATGGCCTAGAAACAAACTGCATCAGTGTCACCAAGTATGACGTCATAACGCTGGAATTTGCGTCGCGTTGCACACTGCAAAATTCTGCGCTGCGTCGGGTGGCACCGCCGCTTCTAGCGTTGCGGCAGCGGCGACACAACGCAGTTATGTGTTTCGGCCCATAATGTGACGTAGTATTCTTCTGAACAAACTCTTTTAATTGATACCCGTATCACGGGGACGCTTATTAACGTTTCAATCCTCATCTATATGTAGATATCTATAGGGATTATAGGGAATAATGAGAAGGTTTGCTTCTATACAGACAATGAAAAACGTTTTTATTTACTTTTTTGGATAAATAGCCTATAAAAAAACGCTCAATTTTTATAATCTATGCGAATGTCGGCGTTCGCTTGGTGTTTAACCGAATGGCGCGAAATCACGCGCGAACGCCGGCGTTGCCTTGGGAATTGAGTGACGCCATCTTCAGAAGTCCGCCATATTGAATTTAGAATGACGTCACTAGGCTGAGCAAGCATTGTCATCTATGCCATCTGTTTAAAAATTTATTTGATCTATACAATAATTAGTAACATCATCATTCATCATCATTCCAGCCGAAAGACGTCCACTGGTGGACATAGGCTTCCCCCAAGTGTCGCCACAATGAACGGTCCTGTGCGTCCCGCATCCATCGGATTCCCGCAACCATTGCCAGGTCATCAGTCCATCTTGTAGGAGGCTTTCCAAAGCTACGTTTTCCGATACGTGGTAGCCATTCCAGAACCTTTCGGCCCCGACGGCCATCCGTTCTGCGAGCAATGTGCCCTCCCCATTGCCACTCAAATTGGGCGATTCTTCATGCTATGTCGTTAACCTTGGTTCTCCTGCGGCTGCGGATATCCTCATTCTTGATTCGGTCACGCAAGGAAACTCCGAGCATAGGCCTTTCCATTGCCCTTTGGGTGCCTTTTAAATCTTCTGATGAGGCCCATTGTAAGCGACCACATTTTAGAGCCATAAGTCATCACTAGCAACACGCACTGGACATAGACTTTCGACTTGAGACACTGTGGTACATTGGACGAGAAGATACCGCGCAGCTTCCCGAACGCTGCACAGCCGAGTCGGATTCGACGATTGATCTCTTTGTCGAAGTTAGACCTAACCAACAGTACCGTCTGTCCCAGGTAAACGTAGTCGTTTACATTTTCCAGTGAAGAGTTTCCGATCTGGATATGAGTTAGATCATTTTAAGTACCACTCTTCCGGAAGCTCTTCTGAGGTCACCAAGTATCGTACTGAGTTACTCCCTAGTCTCAGCCATTAACATTAGAGCCTAGCCCTCTCCATTCCAGAACCTTGAGCACATTCTCCATTACTGCCGTGAACAGTTTCGGAGAAATAACATCTCTCTGTCTCACACCCCGCTGGAAGAGGAAGGGTTTCGAGGTTTTCTTCGATCTTTTCTATCTTCTGTTTCGGACATTTCAATCATAGAACTTATTCTCTTTGATTTCAGGAACTGGTCGTCAGCCGGTCTACGTCTGCTGTCTGAAGAGCTGACTAAGTACCGCATATTTCTGCGCTAATAGTGTATACGTGTAAAGTACCACCGGGGCTGACGAGTGACCATGGACATGTACAAGAAACGACCAGGCTTGTCAGGCACACGTGGCCAGCCGTATGAGGCAAAACTGATAAGCTTGTGGTATTTAAGAGCACTTCACGACGACGCCATCGAAGAGTTTCAAATAGCTGCAAATGTCAAAGAGGTGCGGCAGTTCGATGACATAATTTTCAAAGTGAAATTCAAGGGGTATGATAAACCTGTCGCGATATTCATACAGGCTAAATACAGAGAAGACAACAAACGAGCAGTTCATAGCGATTTGTCTGCATGCTTCAAAAGCTATTTGAAAATCAGACAAAAGTTTTATAGTAATTACGACTCATTTTTTAGAGGTAAATTCGAGGAAACAGAATGTTTATTCGTAATATATACGAACGCGAACATTGGCCTGACGACGACTAGCAAAGCTTTGGTTGGAAGCGATTTTCTCGCCGAAACAAAGAATATAATTGGTACTGGAGGTACTGTCAGCCAACTTAATAACCAAGAAAAGCATTTAAAATCATTATGCGAAGTGTCTATAAAAGAAGAAATGATCCACCTGGCTGAACGTATTGCAGAGTGTTGTACTAGCCATTCGTACGGCTTGAACTGGCTTCTATCTGACGATATAGTACTGCGCTATCACGTCATTCTGGCGCAAAGAGTAGTGAATGTTTCAGACATACAAGCTGAAGGACATCGAATTGCTTCTTTTCGTTACGACTTCTATTACACAAATGAAGAATACCTCACAATATTCAAGTATGCACTGATCAAAGAGTTAGGAAAAAAACTAAAAAAAGATCCTACTGAAAAGTTACTGTCTGAATTCTTAACCGAACCCACTAACATTGTAATACTAAGCAAGCTGATAAGAAGCGCTATAACTTATAATAACGGTCAGTTAGAATTGGAGACATCAAATGAACAAATAACAAAAAAATACAAGCGAATTATAAATCAAATAGTCGTTCCTCGGTCAACTATGAAAGAAGCAGTTGATTTAGCTGCAAGAGAAATATTATCAGGTGTCTATTTTAAAGTTCCAGCTGCGTTTGGTAACAAAGATTGTACATTTAGCGGCAGTGGTGCAAAAGTAGAGAGAAGGATTAATTATTTAGTTGCGAAAATCCGGGATTTATTAGTAAATTATGAACTAATTGACATGGACCCTATAGTAACGATAGACGACTCTTTAGACAAAACGTTGCTGCGGCTTAATGGAGGTATAGCTGGAGCCATAGGAAATATATTTGTACTTGATGACGATCCCAAACTTATGAAGGTTACTGATAACTGCGATCAACTGGGACCTCTTGCAAAAAGACTATATTCAGAATTAAATGAATATATACCAAATTTGCTCCACTACAAATTCTGTTTTGAAGTTAATGCTTTTCCCAAACTGTCGTTCGAGTATAATAACCATGACAAAAATTTGGCGAAAGATTTTCTGAACAGATTAACATTTTACTGTAACCAAGCTGATGAAACAAAAGTGGAGCAAATTTTGAAAGAGGAAATTGGAGATTATCTAATTTATCAATCGAACTACTTTCAAGCTAAAACTGACGCGATATTTTCGAGATACCTTGATGAGGTACGGAAATGGTGGATGCTACCAACAAGAGCACATTATCTTACGCAACAATATGACATTTTTCAGCAATCGATAAACAGCATTATCGAGGGCCAGCTGATGAGTACAATGCATGCATTTTGTATGATTAAAATAAAACAGTATAATTATACGTTTACGGATAACGCAGTGAGCTCCTTGAACTTACAGGATCATTCGACAATTATTATCACTACAGAGAACACCATAATGACTGTCATAAAAGTAATGCAACATTTGAAGAGCGAGGACCCTGTTGTGTTAGATTTCAATTATATTGCTAATCTACCAACGGTCGACCGTTTTACATTACGCAGCGAGTTAATTCAAAATGATGATAAAATTGTAATTCTAATATGCAATGACATACAAGACAACAAACAACAAGAGAAAAAAATTATTGAAATCGCTACTATCCGACACAAGAATACTACTATTGTCACGAACCGAACGTCTGTTGAAATATTAAAGAAATATTTCCCAAAAGTAGATACAATTTTACATGATAAGAAACTTTGTCTCTCTGATCTGAGTGAAGAATCACAGATACGCATACTTAAGACCGGCACGGTGAAAATTCCAGGCGTGGAGATAAATCTGAAGCTCTTTTTAAAGGGCTGGCCTATGCCTTGTTCACGGTAAGCCGACTTGATGCCGACTAAACATAACATAAGTTCGATATTAGTTGTACAGTCTTCTATATTGCTCCAACTTTCCTTGAAAACCAAGCTTCAGTGTCTCTGCTCATACAAATGACGGCCACTGACAATGTTGTAGTTTCCGTGTATTAATAAATTAATTATGAAAAATTTAACGAATATAAATATGAAAGAATCATTAAAATATCTCAAACGTTGCAAATAACTTTAAAGTTGCGCTTGCAAGAATAATAATTCCATTTGGCGTGGCAGAAGGTGAAGTCACACAACCATTTACTGTAAATAAAATAAATAAAAAAACACTGCCACTAAATAGAAAACATGCAGTTGTATTTTATTTTTAATAACGGCGGCTAAATGTCATCTATCATTGTTTTTCTTTTTAATAAGTTTTTTTTTTATAAGCTGTAAGTCCTCCAAGCTGTATTAAATAAATAAATAAATAAATAACAATAGGAACATAATATAAGTTAGAAAGTTTTGTGCAATTGAATGATTTGTATTTCGACGATATCATCTAAGTAAATCAAGTGGCGACAGCATCACAGCAGTCTCTCACTGGAAAGTGTCGTCATATTTTTGAAAACCGTTAAATATGATATTAACAAGATCATAAACTTCTCCTGTGGCTACGAATGCTATCAGCAATGGCCGTTTCCGATATCGTGATGTTATCACTATAATGCTCCGTGCTCTGTGTTAGCAAATGCTGAACGTTATGTGATCCGTGGCAGTGTGCCATGACCAGCACCTGCACGCCATCGCGTTGACAGTGGTTTAATTAATGGTTCTGTGTGTACAGGTCGGCGAGTGCTGTAGCGTCTGCGGCGGCTGCCAGCGAGACAGGGAAAGTCTCTCAACACACTGGTACGTCTCCAGCACTTTATGTTTCTTTGTATATGATGGCGCTTTCGTATTTAAATTCGTTTTCAAAAGATATCAGAGATGGCGCTAGTTATTCAGTGTCAATGACGTTTGTCACGTGACTGGCGTACGACTCTGAGGGCCTATTCACGACTTCGGTCTTAGCGGCGAGCGGGGCGATACCGGCAGGCGATTGGTCGAGCGCGCGCCGCTATGGCCGCCATGAGCGGCGTCGACCAATCGCGTACCGATACGGCCCGGATCGCCGCACCGCTCGCTGCTAAGACCGAAGTCGTGAATAGGGCCTGACGCGACACCATTCGTTAGTGCGATTTAGGGCCCCTTCAAATTAGCCGCAAAGTGCTAGTTGCTCATTTTATACTCCGCTGGTGCACATTCAAGCCTTTTGATACGTCTGTTTTTTTTCACCGGACAATGCACCGTGTTTTGTGATAAATGAATGTGTGTAAACGCATCGGACATTGGTCCGGCGAAAAATTAACTCCGCATGCACCACCCACTTTCAATCGGCGCGACGGACACCGATCCGGCGTAAGAAAGAGCATCCACGCCAGTCTATTGGTGCGTGTAGACGCTGCCGGACTTATAGTCGGTTTTTTGGCGATTCTTTGTGCTATGCCTCCTTGCAACCTTGGTTTTTCTTGCAGATAATATATCCGTTCAATTAATATTTTAAAAACAAAATACACATTTAGGTATTTAGTAATTGTGTTGATTTGATTAATTCAACTTGTTTGTCGCGTACTATAATAACAGCATGAACTTCTTTAGAATATAATTGTCGCGTAGTATGAACTAGTCTGTGGACACTCTAATAGAAAAGGATAACATACCCTTTTGTATCGTACTCTTCGGAACGTTTTTGAGGTTGCCGTGAGCAATCTAGATAGTTTACAAAATCTTTGGACATATTTGGCTGTCAAAGTGACGTATGACGTCAGTATCACTTCGACTCGTTCATTCGTTCGCAAGCTTCCGTACTATTGACTTGACGTCATGTTTATCTACAGGTGAAGAGGAGCAGAGTATTCCGGCAGAATATGCGTAAACAAATGGTACAGAGACAAAGTTTCATACAACCGCGCGAATCGGTTGCACCACTACAAGCACGCGGGGAATGTGTGCGAGACCACTGGCCGCTTGTTGCGTACGCGGCGAAACTGGACAAAACCGGTTGACGCGGGCACAGACAGTGGAAGATCTCTAGGGTTTACGCGACGCACGTTGTTTGTTTTGTTAGTTACAAGTTTAAATATTTTATTATCAAAACTTTGTATTTTATTATTAATAAAAGTACTTTATCGTACTGTGTGTATAAACAATAATAGATAAATGAAAATAATTATATTATACTTTAATTATACCAAGAAGTACAATAGATAAATAAATATTTAATTATTATTTTTTCAAGTAAGTATTTTTGATAAGAAGAGCGTACTACACGGTGTGTTTTTGCCTTTGTTGCCTGTTCAACCTCTTTGTTCGCAAAACAAATTTTGAATACGAAAAAATAAAAATTGTTTGTGGCCTATGGTCGTCATTTTAAGATGCGCGCGGTTTTTGACGTAATTTTTTCGAGTGAAATTCAAATGGGCTGTATTAATTAAATAAAATCAAATACTACATTATAAAATGTTACATCCATATTCTATTGTCACTACAAATGACATTAAGTAAAAACTTTTCACACAAGAAAACAAACGATGACTAGGCAATATGCCCCAAAAGACCATAGCCTAGCGCGTGCTCATAGGCAACAGATTAAATTTTTTACCGCCATGTTATGAAAAATTTTACTAGTTTTACCTTTGTAATATTAGTTAACTAAATTATTTTTCTTCACAAGTGTATTGAAAAACGTCGTATGATACACGTGAGTAATGAATGGTTACCGTTCTTGGCTCTCTTAAGACCCTCGCCACGGCTCGGGTCTTACCGCCTCGACGGTAACCTCCTACATTACACACTTGTCATAATGTACTATTATCGTACTGTGTCTATAAAAAATACTAGATAAATGAAAATAATTATATCATACTTTAATTATACCAAGAAGTACAATAGATAAATAAATATTTAATTATTACTTTTTCAAGTAAGTGCCTTTTTAATAAGAAGAGCGTACTACACGGTGTGTTTTTTGCCTTTTTTATTGTTATTACAAGCTTTTAATAAATATTTGTAGGTATCTCAATAGGTTAGTATGTACGTAGTAGGTATGTGTGATGAATGTAAAATATGCATAATATAGATATATATATTTGTGTTTTTATACTGAATATTAAAACTATCAAACAAATGTTTTATTTAATTTGTTTTCATCTATTGTGACAACCCTATTAAAATAGGTAACAATATTGCACGTTCTTAGGAAGCTTTATCTCTGTACCTCTTTACTCATGTGACCATACAGACAGAGACAAAGCTTCATACAACCGCGCAAATCGGTTGCACCACTACAAGCACGCGAGGAATGTGTGCGAGTCCACTGGCCGCTTGTTGCGTACGCGGCGAAACTGGAAAAAACCGGTTGACGCGGGCACAGTCAGTGGAAGATCTCAGGGTCTATGCGACGCACGTTGTTTGTTTTGATAGTTACAAGTTTAAATATTTTATTGTTAAATATTGACGATATGTGACGACGTACGAGTGTATTGGGATAAAGGAAAATGCCTTTGTGTGTGCTTTTATGCGTTGTGCAAATTATTCAAATAAAAAAAAAACAAAACACATTTCACTCGTAAGTACCTACATGAAAACTTGTTTTTTTTTTATGATATTTCTAATTACCCGACTGCGCCAGAAGGAGGGTTATGTTTTTCGAGAGTATGTATGTATAATGTAAGTATGTATGTATAATTGTTTGGCACGTTCTGCAGCCTGAACGGGTCGATGGATTTTAGCTTGAGAGGTGTCGTTAGATTCGTGTTTACTGTGAGAGTGACACTGGGTATATCAAAATAAAAAAAAAACAAAATGGCGGATTTTTGGCGCCAAATTCAAATGTTTGGCACGCTCTGCGGCCTGAACGGCTCGATGGATTTTAGTTAGCGAGGTGTCATTAGATTCGTAATGACTGTGAAAGTGATATCGTAATAAATGAAAAATAAAAAAAACAAAAAATAAAAGACGGTAATTTAAAAAATTAAAAAACCCGACTGCTTTTCATAGTTGAAAATGCCCTAAACAAGAAAGTCGTTGTACCCGCTTGCACTTAACTATATAATATTTTAAATACAAGATAAATTGTAGCAGTCGGGACCCATTCTAGAAATGGAGGCTTAGTGAATTGAGAGCATATACCTATATTACATTGCAGATTACTCCAATCTACTGACTAGACTGCTGACTTTGCCAACGGAACTTCATATTCACTTTTTTTTATGGTAGGTAAAATCATACAATGACAAATCCTGCCCTTGAGTGGGGCGGGAGATAGTCAGACTCTTACTGACTAAAAACCTACCCTGCTCCATTCCTTGCCTTTGTCCCAGGGCCCTTGGTAACATTTTCACATAACCTTTGGCTCCAGTAGGCTTCGGCCCTGCTGGGCCCCCACAGTTTGCTGACTACTCCTTCAGGCGCGCGGGAACAGTGCGCGCCGTAGACGACCTGAGCTCGGACCGGTCTGTTACCAGATGGACGGACAGCGAGCTACCCATTGCCCGCCGTCCGTGAGCCCGCGCCTACGGTGGCAGGAAATCCGGATCCGAAATCCCATATTCACATAATATCACAATGAAGATAGTTAAGCGATTATGACAATACAAATAAATAAATGGTTGTGAATAGTTATGTTGAAAATGGTATCATCGAAGTGACCTGATGATGATGACGGAGCTGGAAGATAGGCACCGGAATTCCGTAATTAGTCAATATATCCTAGCCGTGTTTGGGCTTATTAGAATTGTCATGACATGCACTTTGGTTTGGCTATAAGGTACCTAAACTACCTACCAATTACCATCGAATTAATCCTCGATTAAAATGCTTGGCTAAATGCTGGCTGGTCCTGCTCAACTACCACTTTTGCCTACTAATTAGTTTTTTGTTTTTTATAGTATATTGGAAGAGATGCTATTGCCCTTTTTGTATGTTGTTATCGAAATGGTTTGTTGGTTTAATGAAGCTTATGACGATTTAATGCTTTTATTTTATTTATTTTTCTTATTTGGAACCATTAGCATTGTATAATATAGAAGCACTTTTATCAAATTTTTGTTAATGTGAAGTCCCATGGAGCATTTTTACTTGGTTACAATTTGTTTGACTAAAAAGCGCATGAAAGAAATCAGAAATCAGAAGCGTTTATTTCAAATAAACCAATTACAGGCACTTTTGAATTGTCAAAATGTCGGTCAGTCCAAAAAAAAAACAGTGAAGCTAAATTGGTAGTTGAGATTTTGTCATTCTCACTCAAATGTCTCGCTGATGGTGGCACGTGTTATTGGGTCATTCTGTTCCCTTCATAATGGTTGAGCAGAGTGGGGTTGGGGTGCGCGTCATGCTCGTGAACGGGCGCCGTCAGTTGAGAGTGGTCATCTCTTTGCTACCAGTGGCTTAGCTTCACTCTTTTTTAACTGACCGACATTTTGGCTACACAAAAGTGCCTGTAAATGGTCTATTTAAAATAAAAGAGTTTGATTTGATTTGATCTGATGAGCTGGAAAGTGGAAGGGAGACACGGGAACATTATACCTAGCAGTGTTCGAGTTAATTGAAATTGTCATAAGAAATAAGCACTCTGGTTATAACTGTATCGCAACTAAAAATTGTAAAATAAAAAAACTTTTTACAAAAAAAAATCGAATTCATTAAAAAGTGAAAGCGTTTTTTTTGACATTTTTTTTTTTTGTAAATCGTTTTTTTATGTGTATGTTCGTTATTACTTCACGCTGGCACGAGGGCCGACCAAAGAGTATAGTAAATAAGGGGGCAGACTATGTATTGGAATAGTACATAGAATACTTTTTATCTTTTTTTTCATTTTTATATTGAGACCATGTTCTCATAAAGATCTAATTTCAGGCTCTCCGCAACTGTCTCTGCGCAACTGGCTGTCATTGTCAGTCATTGTCATTGAAATAGACTCAATCTCGGTAAAATGGAACTGAAAAATTGTGGTGTCGTTTCCACAAAGGCCATTAATCAAGAGTTGAAGTTGGAACTGAAGATTGATTGGTACAGTTGACTATCTCAGCGAAGCTTGCCAAGAAGGTGGACTCAATAAATTTTCTGCGAAATACTATGAAAAACATTAGAATGAGTTAAAATCCATATTCTGCGGAGCTATTGCGTAACTCTGTTGACAGCTCATGTGGAGATCACTTGCTAGAATGTACATCGTATAACTGTCAAACAGCTAATTTCGTATTGCTCATCTATAGTGACCAACTGATATAACGTCACTATCCACCGGTGCCTTTGATATCTACGTGACACGTGTTGACAGATGTTACTGTATCTATACCTTTAAAATTGTTATTTTTAGCTTTAAGCTGAAGATACGATATTTAACTTAGCCGTATAATAGTCGTTAAAAACGAGAGCCGGGATCTTATGCACCGATAATTTTTGTTAGCCACCACTTATCCACCGCAGTTTGTTAACCACTTAATATCATACGTAATACCCAAGTTATGAAATTGTTAGTTGACAACAAAGTTTAGTGTACATCAAATGCCAAATGTCAACTGTTTTGAAAAAGTTAGCCAATAGCCCAGCCCTGCTGATCGTAAACCAATCCAACGAAAAATACTAGTAAGGGGATTAAAAGCTTTAGTACCCAAGCCAAAACATTACCAAGACAAAAAAAATGTTTACGTCAGTGCAGTACTGTCATATTAGGTTCTGATAGTTTTGCGATGAATGTAAACAATTCCGAAAAATACCAATTAAAATGTAAAAATACATGACGAAAAGCAATAAGATAGAAACCGTTCGCATTAATCTTCATTATTTTGTGTAAAAACCTACGATTGTTTAGACATTAGTGACATAACCTATAAGTGCGTAATAATTGTGAAAACCATGGCTCTACAGCTTTCAAGGCGGGAGGTTGAGGACTTAAGGTCTTCCCTCGACCGCGCTATTTACAGGACTATAGGGAAGTCGGATAGTTCTTTACTATCCACGGTTTCATCTTGCCTTTCAAATGGGTAAGTTAAAGCAGCATCTAATGTATGAAACAGTCTCCAACATTCTTCAGTGTTATTCTTCAGTCTCTAAACCGTTTAGTCTTTACTTTTACTAGTTAAACACCATTTCCTTGCTTTTTAATGCTATCGTGGTTCTACTTAATTTCTTCCACCAACCCTACTTTTCTTTTCTTTTTTCAATGAAATTGTATAACTTAAAATACAATAAGTAAGTATGCACATAATATATATAAATTATTGCAGTTATGTATTATGTTTTTTATAGGTACTTATATTATTATTTTATATAAATGCTTATTGAGTTTGAATAATTTGTAGGTATTGCTGTCTACCCCCAGTATTATTTTATGTTCTTATGAATCATTCTAAAGTTGTCGGACTTAAAACATTCTCTCAGTCAACCTTTGGGTTAAAAAAAGACAACACTGTATAGGTTTGCACAATAAACAATATATGAGGAGTGATTTTTCAAAAGGCCTTATTTCCACCAGAGCCAAATTTTCAGTAGAGCCAAATATCTGTGAGATATGCAAAGGTTGTACTATAACTTTTGAAAGTAGTCAAAATAAGTGTGCATTAGTTGTTCTGAACATATGGCATTTAAAAAAAATAGTTTTATATACTTGTATTGTTTTTATCTTAAATTAAATTTTGGAAATATGACCTTTTGTTTGCTACAACAGGAAATAAGGCCTTTTGTATAAAGTGAATAGGAAATATGCCCCTTTGTTGCACACCAATTTGGAAATAAGGCTTTTTGTACAATTCAGAATGAGTAGGTTAGGTAAAAAACAACTAGATAGCGGTGTTACTTAAAATATTAAAGAATTGTTGTTAGGAAATAAATTGTTTATTCACAAAATGAGACCATAACAAATTTAAATTCTAAGGTTCAACAAATCATCTGGTTCATTGCATTCACATGCCATTGTAGGATCATGCAGGTCATGCTCATCTTCCTGCAAAGTGCTTAGAACATCATCTAAAATATTTTTATACCAGCCCAGATTATCCATGTTTCTCCAGTCATCTCCAAATTGTTTTTTTAGTAGATTATCCACGTCATTCTTTTTCTTTGCTGAAAGAGGTATCAGCGCATGTGGTAATGTCGAAATTTCTGAAGGAATTCTTTTACCATGTTTTAATAGAGAAACTGACTCTTCAGAACCAGACTGAAATCTGTAATGTTCATATCCAGTCACTTTGCAGCTCAATACTTTCCCTGTTCTACTGTTCACACTCTTTTTAATGAAAATCTTTTTTAAGGACTGTATTCTATCAACTTTTTTAAAATTAACAGACAATTCTTTTATATCTTTCAAACACCATTGCCCACCTCGTAATAAACATCTCCATGCTTGCTAATTTTTTTCACAACTTTTTTTTTCTGTGTATGATCGACGTGCAGCCTCAGTGTTACCATGCATTAAATTTTCAAACAGAACGCTTCAAATTCACCAAAAAAATAGGTTGTTTTCTTTGACCAATTTTAGCTAAATAGGAAATATGCCGTTTTGTATGAAATTTCTTAACACGGTTAAAAAACAAGCAGGAAATACGGCGTTTTGTTAATTTTCACACTGCCTGTCTACCTACGGGTGGAAATGTGCCAGTTTGTTTGACATTCTACTTTTGATGCGCCTTTTACTATAGGAAATAAGGCGTTCTGAACTAAGCAAATGCCAGTTCCAGTTGCGATTTTGACTAGACTTCACGATTCCGTCGAAATCTACATCAAAGTAAAAAATGGAAATAAGGCCTTTTGAAAAATCACTCCTCATATATTCTAGATATTAAAATATATTATATTTTGTTGGTTTAATTGAATCCTTCATTCAATGCATCTTTTCATAGTCGGAAAGACTGACTGCACGATATATTTTGAGAAAAAAATAATTGTTGCTCTGTGGAATTCAGTGTGGCTCTATGAAATACAACCATGGGGAAGCGCTTACAAATTAAGTATTAGAAATTCACTTGGTTCTATTTTGATCACTCAACAGTTCACATTTACACTCGGTTACAAGATACAATAGATTTGTGTTTCGGTGACATCTGACCTATGTGAAGCCTACGGAGCGACTGGTTCACAGGCATCGCCTGTACGATTCCATTGAATATTGCTTACATGGCGCTTGATGACGTACGCCCGCTACATACAGAGAATCTAAAACGAGATTTTGAGATCTATTTCTGATGTTTCTTAGTTCATTACCATCACCAAAATTTAAGACGAACTAAACATGAATACTGTCTCGAAGGAAATACAAAACTCTCACAAAAATACCAGGAAAGACTGGAGTGACACCCTAATGATCTGACCACTGCGCTTAAAACCAGAAGTTACTCAAAAAGACTGAAAAGGAAAGACGACATAGTCCAACTGCTAAAGTGGACTTGGATACTGATACAAAACTGTTTGATGACTCGCTCGAGTCACACTCACCCTGCCATGAACTTAAACTCCAACAAACTTGCTAAAAGTAAAACTGATTGCAGAATAGGGAAGGAAGAAAAAAAACATATTTTGTTTACCAACATCCATGTATCACTGCGGATGCCAACTGAAAACCAGCGCTGGGTGTCTAACGCCCTGCAAATGCTTAGGTGGTCACCCTTTCAGTGTGGCCCCACTTAGCATATTCTGTACTTTAGTTATTTTTTACTTTGTGGTTGTAACTGTGCTGTCTGTGCAAACCACGTTTTTTAAACGCGCTGTAGACGCGCGTTTTGGAAACGTGTGTCAATGGCGCCCTTTTATCTTAGTAAAAGTCTACATCTGACTCGCGTCTATATTAACTATCGATTTATAAGACCGCCATTGTACCCATTTAAGTTCCTGTGAATTGTTACTATTTTGGTGTACAATAAAGTTTATTCTATATTGCAACAAACGTGCGTCAACGGATTGTTTAAAAACGTGGTGTGCCCAGAATTACCAGTTTTTCTACAAACCATCAAATTTCCACGAAACCACCGGATTTCCTACAAAATTACCAGAATTTCTACAAAACTGCCATTACATTGTCACTTTCAAAAACTTTCCAGATATGAACGCAGAAAAATTATAGACAAGATATCGGCTCATATTGACTCGAAGAAAGCAAGTAAACTAGCTGACAAGGTGATGGCGCTGGCTCAGGAGTTGCTCTCGAGCTCCAAATCGCAAAAGAGGAAGCACGAGTCCGGCGACCGGGACAAGGATTCGAAGCGCTCCCGTCACGATGAGGTATGGACAATGTCACGTCGTCGATACCTATTGGATATATTTACTGGTCTGTTGGTCTAGTTGTCAGTGGCCCTGACTACTATACCGGAGGGTTCGATTCCCACCCAGGACAAATGTCTGTGTAATGAGCATGATCAATTATTCTGTCTGGGTGTAAGAAGTAAGAAATATATTATGTACTAGCTGTGCCCGCAACTTCGTTCGCGTGAACGACGAAACTTATCAATGAGTTTTTTGTGTAAAGTGCTATTTGTGTAGAACGTTATCTATCGAGCATACTTACCGGTATTAATACTTCTGTCTCGGCGCGGGCCTTTTGTGACTAATTACAATAGAAACCGTAACCTGCGACAAACTTATTATTTGCGGTTGGTACAGTAATTGGGCTTAGAGATCGAACCGCAAAATTAAGTTTGTTTTTTATTGTATATACTTTTCCGGGATAAAAAGTACCCGGTGTGGTACCCAGGATATTAAAGAATAATTATACCAAGTTTCATCATAATCGAACCGGTAGTTTTTGCGTGATACCTGAACAAATAGACAGACAGACATACAAAAATTTTTTAAATCACATTTTTGGGTTCGGTGTCGGTCTAGTAACACCCCCTGCCATTTATTTTTTTGATATTTTCAATGTATAGAATTTTTACTTCTACAGATTATTATAAGTATAGATGTTTACCAGTTGTCTAGTACTCATAGCACAAGGTCTGCTTAGTTTGGGACTAGATGGCGTTGTGTGAAAGTCGTGAAATATTATTTTAAAAAACTCAAACTCAAAATCGTTTATTTTACATAGGACTACATGGGCACTTATAAAATGTCAGAAGCTAGCGCACGGTTCCAATTGGTTGTTTCCTATGGAGAAGAACCGGCAAGAAACTCCATGGTTACTTTTAAAAAAAAGTGATTTTCTACAATATTTTCATACTACAATATTAATAGATATGAGAGGACAATGTAGACCGGCCAGCTTTGTACCCAAGCGCACATATTGAGCATCATATTATATTGAGCTCCGTCATTATCGGATATGTCTGTATATCTAACATCGGCGAATCCTGTTTCCTTACCCCTACCGTTACACACTTGACTTTTTATATTATATTATAGCTAGACCGAATTGTTCGTACCGTCCGCAGAAAAAAAAAAAAGACAAAAAAAAACGGTAATTTAAAAAACTAAAAGACCCGACTGCTTTTCTGAGCATTCATGAAAAAGCCCTAAAACAAGAAAATCTGGCAGTCGGGACCCATTATTATTTATTGCCCCTCCCGGGCAGGAGGATATTTAGCATTTGTCATCTTAATTTCAAGGAGCATATCAGACTACTCGGAGCACGAGTTCGGAAACTCATTTTTGTTTTTAAGCATTTACGGCATGCCGCTGAACCTTATCTTCTAAAGCAAATCTATTATGCTCTATGCCAGTCTTTATTAAACTATTGTATCTCATCTTGGGGGGGCACATGTAAGACCACCATGAAATCTATTGAGATTGCTCAGCGCGGAATTTTGAAAGTATGTACTTTCAAACCTATTGATTTTCCTACAGTCACTTTGTACCAGTTTTGTGAGGTGCTTACAGTTAGACAACTTTTCATTCTAAATATTATCCTAAATCACCATTCTAAACTAATATACGATCCTCTTGCACAGAGGCGTCGAAATCATAGAATATGTCTAGAAAGGACAACTTTCAAAACTAAATTTAGCGGTCGATTTATGGAATTTCTCGGGCCGTTTCTTTATGATAAAATAAATAAAAAATTGAACATCTACCATCTTACTAAATTAAAATGCAAACAAATAGTAAGCCAGTATTTACAAAAACTTACTTATGAAGAAACGGAACATTTACTAGTTGTTGCACAGTAGGTAATTACCATTAAGAGTTTAAATATTTCCTAAAACAGATCAAACTAAACACACACTCGCTCACTCACCCATACATCCAATCACACTCAAACACACACACTCGCTCACTCACGCATACATCCAATCACACTCAAACACACACACTCGCTCACTCACGCATACATCCAATCACACTCAAACACACACACACCACAGAATCTTCACATTAATTACATACCAATCAACACATCCTCTTATGCAGCACACACGCACGTATCGCTAAACACAAAAAAGAGGACATTACTAACAATCACTTACTGTAATTATAATTATATTTTAGAAAATAATTTAATAATTGTACAATAAGGAACAATCTGTTCACACTGAACAATTTTGTTGGCATATATTATTGTATAAAGTTAAAGGAAATTGCACTGATAACCGTAATACAGGCACTGCCTAGCTCGGTTACAGAAGCTACATCAATTTGTCCTAAAATTTATCTTGCCTAACTGTATCTGTAAACATAGTACTAAGATTTTATTTGGAAAATAAATTTATTATTATTATATATTATTATATACATACATACATACTCTCGAAAAACATAACCCTCCTTCTGGCGCAGTCGGGTAAAAAGCACTTTTGCTGGATAGGAGCCCCACTTAAATATTAATTTTATTCTGTTTTTAGTATTCGTTGTTATAGCGCCAACAGAAATACATTATCTGTGAAAATTCCAACGTTCTAGCTATCATGGTTCATGAGATAAAGCCTAGTAGTACTCACGAAGCGGTCTCTCCCTTAGTTAACGTCCAATTTTAAGCTTTAGTTACAGGCAGTGGCGTAGCTATTCCCATAGGGACCCCGTATTCCCACAAGGGGCCCAATATAAAAAAGGTGTTTTTTTTACAAATGTTTGGTTTATCCTACGAGACGGTTGTGGATAACATGTTGCGATTTTTTGCGTATCTGGGGGCCCCTGTAGGGCGGGGGCCCCGTATAATTGATACGGCAGATACGGCGGTAGCTACGCCCCTGGTTACAGGACCCCTAAACACTGCCAAGATGTACTAACGACTCGTTAAACATTTTCAAGGTTCCTTTTGGAATACATTAAAATGTTTTTTATTTTAGGTTAAAGAAGAAAAAGATGCAAGAGAAGAGAAAAAAGAAGATAGAGATAAAAAGAATGGAGTGGAGGTGCCGACGATATTGTCTGAAGGAGAGACGGTTGGCTCCAAAATGGCGGTGCTCAGCGCGGACAGAATTAAGGTAATTAATTCAAAAAATCGTTAGAATTTACTATAATTAAGACCATAGTTCCTATCTACTACTTTTTTTTTTTTTTTTTTTTCTTTTCTCTACTGCTAATTGGCAATCTGCTTCTGGAGCAATAATCCAATGTGCTGGCTGTAATCTGTCTTTGGTTTGGTGAGTAGATTTGTCCAGTGACGCATCTCTCAAATTTATCTAGTAAATCTTTCCGCCAGCTCCTGGACACTGTGTCTTTTCAATCGGGAGAAAGTGAAACTCCCAGGCCCTAGCAGTTGCGAAGCTAGTTCATTCCTGTGTTTTTTCAGTCGGGTTTGATAGCTTTTGCTATATGGCTCGATTTCCTCAGAGACGGTTTTCAACTTGATGTCCATGTACATGAACTGATTGCTAACATACTGGGGGATATTTAGCATTTTTCTAATGGTTTTGCTTTGAAACCTCTCCAGTATTGCAATATTACTGTTGCTTGCTGAGCCCCAAAGCTGTATGCCGTACGTCCAAATGGGCTTGATGATGGATTTGTAGACAAGTATTTTGCTGTTATGAGTGAGTTGAGATTTCGGTCCAATCAGCCAGTACAGGTTTCGAATTTTGGTGTCAAGCTGTTTGCGTTTGGTCCATACATGTTTTTGCCAAGTCAGTCGGCGGTCAAGGTGCATTCCCAGGTATTTTGCATCATTAGCTTGTGGGACACGTTCATTATATAGAAGAACAGGTGGGCAAGTTTCACGTCTGAGAGTGTAGGTAACGTGGACAGATTTGTCTTTGTTGGCCTTGATGCGCCACTTATCAAACCATATTTCGACTAAGCTGAGATGTCTTTGGAGATTCTTTGATGCTGTTTCCGGGTTCGCATGAACAGATAAAATAGACGTGTCGTCGGCATAAGTAGCAGTGGTGGTGATATCGTCGAGTGTTGGTAAATCTGCCGTAAAGATTAGGTACAGTATTGGTCCTAGGATACTACCCTGCGGCACTCCTGCTTTGATCTCGTGTAGCATTGACAATTTTTCGTTGTATTTTACCTCAAAACATCTCTTTTCCAGGTATGATTTCATAAGTTGATAGAAGGGGTGTGCGAGCTTTTGTTTAATTTTGGAAAGCAGACCGTCATGCCAAACTTTGTCAAACGCCTGGCTAATATCCAGGAAAATAGCCGAGCAGTATTGTTTGTTCTCCAGAGACTTGTGTATGGTGTCAACCAACCGATGTACCTGTTCGATAGTACCATGACCCTCTCTAAATCCAAACTGATGGTTAGGTAATATAACTTCAAGGTCATTCTTCATTCTTGTTAGTATGACTTTTTCGAATATTTTACCAGTAATGGGCAGCAGACTTATGGGTCTGTACGAAGTCATTTCTTGGCCTGGTTTGCCCGGTTTTAGAACCATGATGACCTGAGCGATTTTCCATTGGCTGGGGAACATCAATAGACGCAAACAAGCGTTGAATATCAACACCAGAAAGATAATTCCTTTACGAGGCAAGTGTTTTAAAAGAGTTGCATCTATTTGGTCATAACCAAGTGCTTTACAGTCTTGAAGGATGCGAATTTCTTTGACGAGTTCTTTTGGTGAGATACTGGCCAACGGAAGATGCATTTGGAAGGCTGATGTGAGCAAGTTTTTAATTTCTTCATCGTGTTCTTTGTTTGCGCTCGGCAGAGGTTCAAAGACTTTGTGCAGGTGTGAAGCGAAAGCATTAGCTTTATCCTGATCTGATCGAGCCCATAACCCCGTTTGGGTTTTTATAGGAGTTATTTGCATCTTCGGACGTTTAAGTTTTGATGTTGCCTTCCAGAGCGAGTAGTTTGTATCACTTGTTGGTGTGAGGTTCAAGAGATATTCCTGGAGCTTATCATTATTCAGGTCACTGATTAGTGATTTCAGTTCTTTTGTGGATCTGTTGAATGCAGCTTTATCTCTTGGGACTCTTGTTTGATGCCAGACCTTGCGTAAGTGGCGTCGTTCAAATATTTTATCTTTAACGAAAGATGGGTAAATATGTTCTTTTGGGACAAATACTTTGCGTTTTGGTGCAGATTTGTGTGCGGCAATATGTACAGTTCTATTAAAGGTTTCGATTGCTTCCTCAACCTCTTCGATGGTCTTAAGAGATATTTTGAGATCTATCATTGAAGTTATGATACGCTGGTATTCTTCCCAGTTTGTGTGCCTACTATGTATTTTCGGTGGCGCGTCATGCAACAGTACTTTGCAGTTAACATTTAATACGACAGGGGTGTGGTCAGAAGAGAGATCTATTTTTTGCTCGGCACTCATATTGTTGACAGAGAGATTCTTAGTAATAAAGAAATCTAGTAAATCCGGTTTCCTGGCTCTATCTGCTGGCCAGTAAGTGGGCTCCCCGGTAGAGATGCATTCCAGATTAAGTGCACCCACTGCGCTGTACAGTTGTCTTCCTTTTGGGTTTATAAGTCTAGACCCCCAATGCACATGCTTAGCATTCCAGTCGCCTCCACTAATAAAACGGTTTCCTAATGTCTCTAGGTATTCTTTGAAATATTCAGCAGATATACTATGTTTAGGTGGGCAGTAGATTGCCGATATTGTAATTTCCGAGGCAACATCTATTATTCTGATTTGTGACGCCTGAATCATCTCAGAGCAGAATGGTTCGAGTGGATAATGTTTTAATTTAGTTTTTATTATGATAGCAGCTCCTGCGTGAGCTTTCCCTGATGGGTGATTTGTGGTATATACATTATAGTTGTTAATGTCAATATGGCTTTTTACTGTTAGTCTTGTTTCTGAAATAAGTGCAATGTCAATGTTTTCATTTATTAGGAATGTCTCTAATTCTTGTTTACGTTCTGTAAGTCCATTGGCGTTCCATGTCATAATGCGCAAGTCATAAATCATTTTGAATGAAGGCTGCCGATCAACTGGATCATTCTGTCCATAATTTTGTCCATCATGTTTGTCATAATTATTTCGAATCTGTTAAACATTTTGTCCATGATTACTTCCAGGTCAACAGGTGCGCCTGGTAAGATGATGTCTGTTGCTGTGTCTCCTTCGGTGCAGTTAGTTTTGACGGTCTCGGCATAAGATTTGCGTGGTTTAATTATGTTCATTTTGCGGTTGCTGGGTACAGGTTTGGTAAATTGTTCGTGTACCTCTAAACGTGGTCGGTCTGGAACGGCAGAATTATCACCAGGCTGTCTGAGTCTTGAATACTCTGTAATCCATTTGTCTTGTTGAGTTTTGTTTGGCTTTTTTGGGGTTTGTTTCCCCTCGTCGATTGTGTTTAATTGTCTGTCTTTGTAATTCCTTGGTTTTGAGTCAAGTTTGAGTATTTGTTCTCTATACTGTTTATATTTTGAGCAGCCTCTATAGCTCGCGGGGTGCTTCTCATAGCAGTTCGCGCAAGTGGCTTCGGAATCGGGCGTTTTGACACATGAGCTGGTCGAATGTTCTTCTCCGCATTTGACGCACCGGAAAGGTCTAAAACATTGATTCTTAGAGTGGCCGAATCTTTGGCATCTTTTACATTGCACAATTTCTTTTTTCTTGTATGGTGGTTCAAAAGTGACTTTCATGTAGTTGAGATGTTTGATTTTGTAAATCTCCTTATTATTAAATTTTGGCTCTAGATCCACATAAAATAAGGGAAGGGGTTCTTTGGTCACTCTGTGTAGAACATTTACGACCTGACGAACCTCGTGTCCAATTTGGTCGATTTCTTTTTTGATGGTGGAGATGTCTTCCGAAGAGTGTAGACCGCGTAGTACTACTCTGAAAGCTCGCTCACTTTTAAGTTGATAAGTGTAATGGGTGACATTTTCTGACACAAAGTGTTTTCTGATGGCTTTATAAACATCGATGTCTGATGGCATTATTTTAACGATGTGGCCAGATCTTAATGTTGTCATAGTATAGTCGTTACTATTTGTAATGTTATTCAATAACTCTTTCAGTTTCTTAATGTCATTAACTCCTGTGACAAAAATAGGTTCTGGTTTAGGTGGTCTCGTGCGGTTTTCATTGGTATTTTCAGGGTCATCATTTAGTATTTCGAACTGATTTAGTGTTTGTACTGCATAGGTGATGTTGTTTTCATTTAGTGTTTTTTTTGTTGGATTTTCCAGATTTTGGCTAGTGGGGCTATTTTCTAATCTTTTTCTCTTGCTGGCTGGTACTTTGTCACGTTGCCATGTTGTCTTGGTTTCTTTACTTGCAGTTTTCTGCTGTGGGAAACGTGGCAAGTCGACCTGTGTTGTTGCGACTGGCCCTACTGAATTTGATCGTGGTTTAGTAAACATACACCGGTGGAAAGTCTGCTGGACTAATGTTCTTCCTCTTCTCTCATTCTCTTCCTTACTCTCTTCTATTGTTAGGTCCACTTGAGGCAAATCATTGCCCCCCCCAGAATACGAGGGGCAGCCTGAGCTGGGCTCAGGGAGGGATTCTCCAGTAGAACTGGTACCCTCCTGGGGTAAATTCTCTTTATGCTTTGCTTTCATGGTTCCAATTTTTGTTCAGGGTTTTTTTTCCCTTAGGATCATACTCCTGTGGTTTTCCAGGACACCAGGGTCTCTCTTTAAGAGGGATTTTCCTCTTGGTGTGAGAACACCATGAAGACAAGATAAATTGCTGCTGCTTGCAACTCAGTGTTAATGTTCGCTTAACACCATTCGCACCAAGGGATTAGGTGGTATATCCTATAATTCATCTTTTCTCAACTACTCTAGACTTTTTAAGAACTATTTAGGTCCTAAGGCTCGCTATAGCCTCTTCTACTCAGTTTCCTGACTAGGTGTATGGTTATCCCGCCAATACTCGGTCGCCAGAGCCTCGTCTGTTATCTAGCAGGGGGCACCACGGCTACCAGTTTGTTGCCGCCGCCGTCCGGCGCGTGCAGGTGAGGATGACTTTTGGATCGGTTAGATGTTGATTACCGTTCTCCCCTTAATCTACTAATATAATGGCGTCATTATGACTTTCCAATAGTTAATCATTGACACACCATTGAAAGAAATGGTAATCTCGTACATAATGACATATGAATTTCTGACTTATGGGGTAATCTGCTATAATTTTGACAGTTCCTTTGATTAGTGACTTACCATTAGATTTGTCTGAATACGACAAAGTCATTCTACCACCATTCGTTTACAAGACTACTATTTGGTCATTGGTCAAATAGTAGTCTTGTAAACGAATGGTGGAAAAATGATGATCATTATAATTTAGCAGATTAAGAACTTTTAGCAAAATGACAATGGGATCGTGTTGGAATGTTGAATTTACAAAAATAACATACTTGGGCCCCTGGTTTCCATTTGGAAATTTCCTTTCTACGAACTGTATAGTACATTTTATGTTTAGGTTACAAAAGAAAAAAAAAAAGAAAATTTTATTTAACAATGGACCATAGGGATTGACTCTTCTATGAACAAGGATTGAATATTATCTCAACCTTCCAGCTAATGATGGCGAACGCTCAGAAGGAAATAGAGGAGAGGAAACGCGCGCTGCTGGCGATGAAGGGGTCCAGCGACGCCAAGAGCGGAGTCAGCGCCGCCGCTGCCGCCGCGCACCACCTCAAGCTGCAGGTGCAGCAGAACAGCTCCCTCGCTCCGCCCAGCGTCATTAAGCCTGTGCTCTTCTCCAAACCCGGTAACTTAGACTCAGCCTTCCTTACCTTCAGTGACACAGGGATTTTATGTAGCGGGGATCGTTTCCACTACAAACAGTTTTCAAAAACCGTTTTATATTCTGCTACGGAATAACCGTTTTCCGTCTCGCGAGCAAACGGTCTTCGTTGCACAAACCAGTCTTCGAATTACTGTGCGCGAATTGTTATCTTACTTTTAAGGCAATAAGGTGGAGAATCCATTGATACAACCATCATACTCATGGCGTCGTTGTTTCAAAACTAGTTCTTGCAGTGAAAAATTAACGTTCTCGTCATGAGGGACCGCTATATCAACAATCATTGTGCCACCGAGTCGATCTATCACCACTATATCAGGTTTATTGGCAACAATAGTCCTGTCAGTGATGATAGATCGATCCCAATACAATGAGATATTGCCAATGTCGAGAACTGGGTCGGGCACATATCTATAGTATGGTACTTCTGATTCCACAAGATTGTATTTAAGAGCAGTCTATGCAAATAGTCTCCGTTAGCTAAATGAGAAAATCCAGAAATAATGTGTCGGATTGATTCCCCGGGCCGGAGGCATGCCCGACAGATGTCAACCGTACCGTCCTTCATAATATATATATTTTTATTATTATTATTGATAGGCTCGCGTTTGACCACTATCTCACCTGATGGTAAGCGATGATGTGGCCGACGATGGAGCACGCTTCCCTAGAAGTAACCTATTCACTCTTGATATTAAAGACTCCTAGGTTGTAGCTATCAGGAAACACAAAATCCGGCAGGGAATTCCACTCCTTAGCTGTACGCATAATTAATAAATTAACACCCTAAAAGATTCATTTAGAAAATGGTCAATATTTATTTATTTATTGTACACTTTATTGTTGGCACTTACAAGAAATACAATAAAGAAAACTTATGTCTAACATACAAACAATTGGCGGCCTTATCGCATTCCGCGATCTCTTCCAGGCAACCACGAATGGACTGGATTCTCAGAACATGATTTGGGGCTGTCATAATAAGCACCAAAATTTTACTACAATATAATAGATACACATATACATACATATGCATATGCAACTTTTACTATGGGACCAAATCTGACGACTTTTGATAATCACAGAGACAGATAGTACTCCTTATCAAGTCTTTGTAAATATTGCCGTTTTATAATCGTTTTGAAATGATCTGCTCCGCAGCCGGTAACGCCTTGTCTCAGGAAGAACTAGAAAAACAGCGCAAGATAGCTGAACTGCAGGCCCGGATACAAAGGAAACTAGCGGGTAAGTTCATCACTACATAGTACAAAACAAAGTCGCTTCCCGCTGTCTGTCCCTATGTATGTGTAGCGACATCTATGTCGTCACAAATGAACTAATCCTGCATCGCGCAAGTAAGATTCTCGGCGCGATTGGAACATATAGAACAAACCCGAAATCATCTATCGGGCAGCAGCCCACCAGATATAACACCTGTCTGGTTGGAGGATCCTCCCTTTTCAACGGAGGTATGTGGGACTTTACTCTCTGTTCCACTAGCTACAAATATGCTTAGATCTTTAAAACTACGCAACGGATTTTGATGCGGTTTTTTTTTAATAGTTAGAGTGATTCAAGAGGAAGGTTTATAATTATATATAATACATGCATAATATACACCGTTAAATTTTGATCGTTTTAATCCCGTGGAGGGTCGATTCGGTACATGAAACACTATCGATTTGTAAAGAGAAAATGAAAAAATAAAGTACTTTTTTTTTAAAAACTCGAATTAATTTACTCATGTACGAATTTAATTTCTTTAAGTAAACGTCAGCTCAGCGAGGTCAATGAACTGTATGTAGTTACTACGCAACGACCGACAACTATCTACAAGGTCATTGACTCGTTTACGTAAAGAAATTAAGTTCGTACATGCGTAAATTAATTCGAGTTTTTTTTTTTTAAAGTACTTTATTTTTTAATTTTCTCTTTAAAAATCGATAGTGTTTCATGTACCGAATCGACCCTCCACGGGATTAAAACGACTAAAATTTAAAGTGTATTTAATATTAGCATTGCACCCGTGCGAAGCTGGGGCGGGTCGCTAGTCTATTTATAAAGTTGAAAGAGTTCGTAGCGACATCTATGGCGCCGCATATTGCGCGCAGAACAGATGGCCGTTAGGGACGAAAGGTTCTGTAGTAGCGACCACGTACCGGAAGACGCAGCGTTGGAAGACCTTAGAGTGGCCTTTTAGTCTAGTGGTTAGTGGTCCTGACTGCTATACCGGAGGTCGTGGGTTCAATTCCCACCCAGGACAAATGTTTGTGTGATGAGCATGATCATTTGTTCTGTATCTGGGTGCAATTTATCTGTATTATGTATGTATTTAGAAATATATGAGCATGTTTATCAGTTGTCTAGTACCCATAAACAAGCTCTGCTTAGCTTGGGACTAGACAGCGTTATGTGTGATATTATTATTATTATATTATGAATATTGTACATATTACATATTTTTGATATTTTTAAATATTTCTTAATACAAATATAAATATATAAAAAAAAAATATAAATATATTAACAGTAGTCCGCCGGTGTCGGGAGCAGGGTCCAAGCTACCGGTGGTCAGGGCTCCAGAGACAGGAACCTCCTCACAATGCGAGCCGTATCGAGGAGTACTGCCTTCTGTATCAGGCCCTTGATCCAACCGCGCAACGAAAGCTTCGACGGATGGTCGTCGAAGCTTTTGGCTATAAGGCCATTAGCAGTTACAACAATCGGCACAATGACAGCCGAGTCCACATTCTACATGTCGACAACCTCGTGTGCTAAGTCGAGATATTTGATTTGTTTCTTTTTCTCAGCTTTTATGAATATTATTATTACCTTCTGAAATTCGATGGATGCGATGCACAGGGTCGGTTGTTGTGGCGGCGCTTGGAGGCCTATGTCCAACAGTGGATGTCTTTTGGCTGAAATGATGATGATGATGATGATGACGACGTTGATAATGTCAGTGGGTTGTCTGGGCAGGTGGCGCGCTGAGCAGCCCGGCGGGCAGCGGGCCGGCGCCGCTGATCCTGGACCGCGAGGGCCGCACGGTGGACACCAGCGGCAAGCGCGTGCAGCTCACGCACGTGGCGCCCACCCTCAAGGTATTTTTATTATTGACTAACTGTTACCGGTGGCTTCGCTCGCGTCAACTAACTACCTACCCACTCAATACATAAGAATTTTTTCGCGATTTTGCTTTTGCGTAATCTTAAGTCGGATAAAAAGTAGCCTATGTGAATGGGACATAGGCTTCTTATACATATTACATAGGCCGGAGGGAGTTTAAGCTCCATACCATAACCGTGAAATAGACAGACAGACAAAGAGTTACTTTCACATTTATAATATTAGTATGCCCATGCCCATTGTGACACCCTATTAATTTTAAGTAATGTTATCTTTGGTGTACAATAAAGAATATATCTATCTATCTATCTATGGATATCAACCAAGAATACATACTGCATTGTTGAGCCACAGAGCTTAACTGATAATTCAGTATTTGATCTTGTAAACTTTTTACTAAATATAATATATAGGTTATTAAATAGAAAATTCAAATACCTAACTATATTTCTCGACCTTGGAAACGCATTTGATACTGTATCTGTACCTCGTCTTGTGCAAAACCTTGAAGATCTTGTTATCAGATGTGTTCCACTGGTGTTACTATAAGATTTTTTAAATAACTGTACGTAATCGGTTAAAGTTAGAAAATACATTAGTGATGGACTTTGGGTTGATTTTGGTGTGCCTCAGGGCAATATATTAGGTCCTACTCTATTCAAGTACAAACCATGTCACGGCAGGCTTAGCCATTGCACAGTTGGATGCGGAAGCAAAACAACCCCTCAGTCGCTCGGGTGGTCCGGTGACCGTGTATTTATGTCGAAAACCAGGTAACATAACTGGCTTATAAAATGGCCGTCGTTGCTGTGGTTACGCGCAGCCCCCCGCTGTGCCGCACTTCGATTGAGACCCGAAAATCTGTTACTGCGCATTGAAAGTCGACCGCCATTTGGGTTTAACATATAGGCCGCGTACAATTTTTTTTACCAAACTATCTGTCAACTCAAACAACTTATTCTTATTATTTATTCTTTATTGTACACAAACACATTCAATATAATAGACAGTAGTTTGACAATTGCTGTACAAAGGGGAGCTTAACTCAACAATGAGTTTTCTGAAAGCAAACCTTTGAGTGACAGAGAGAGATGAAAGTCAAGGGTAGAATCCAGTGTACAATATAGACCTACATATATAAACATACATAAATAAGTCTAATAAAGGGTGTCTCGGTAAGAGTGCAATTTTTCATTTTAAAATAAAAACAAGTATTTTATGACAGAGTTGTGATATTTTTATTGTATTGTAAAAAAGACATGTTCCGATTAAGTATGGAATAAAATATCCGGCAAATGACCCCCACGGCTCCGATGACAGGCCATTAATCTTTTCATGAAATTTTCCATGACTTTTGCACAGAGATGTGGCTGTATCTCACCGATGACGCGTTGGATTTCCGATTTGAGCTCAGAAATTGTTTCGGGTTTATTCGCATAAATCCGAGATTTCACAAAACCTCAAAGAAAAAAATCGCACAGCGTTAAATCGCACAATCTTGGTAGCCAGTTGACAACAGAATTTCTTGAGATAATGTGTTCTGGAAATCGTTGCTGCAGTAAGTCGATTGTTTCATGCGCGGTGTGGGAGGTTGCGCCGTCCTGCTGAAACCACATGTTGTCCAGATTCATGCCGTCCAGTTGAGGCCACAAGAAATCTTTTATCATATTCCTGTAACGAATGCCGTTCACAGTCACTGCAATTTCGGCCTCATTTTCGAAAAAGTAAGGTCCAATCACGCTGCCTGACAAAAATCCGCACCAGACTTTTTTCGACCACTTCGAATGGTTGACACATTAAGTGCATTTTCTCGGCTGAAAACTTGGCAAAGTTTGCGAGCGGTTCCAGCGTAACTTTCCCCATTTTTGTTATGAGTTTTCACAATTATAATGCGTTGATCTTTCAAAAAGCTCTCCATTTTTAATAATCGGAATAAACAGACGTGAAATTTCAGAGTTACCATTAGCATGAAAAAAAAATTCCAATTTTAAAAAGTGTACTCTTACTGAGACACCCTATATATAAAAATATATGTATATACATACTAGTAAAAACAAATATTATGTCAGTTGTGAAAGGAAGTGCTCTTTAATTGAACTCACATAATGTTGTGTATTATTGAGATGAATAAACATTTTTATTACTATCATTATTTATTATATTAACCAGAATGTCCATTTGTTTGAGGTGCAATTCACTTCAATGTAGAGCGTTTCAGCTTGTGGCTAGAACTCTTGCCGTTTTTAGTTGATTCAAACCATCAACCTTTCACATTTCCAGATCCTTAAACATACACTAATGTGTCTTTGGCGTTTTTGTCTTTTACGACTCTATCATTTTTAGCTTCTTTCTTATCGATTTTACTATTCCCATCTAAGCTTAGTCTCTCTACAATCCGACCGTTCTCAAATACTAATTCTGTTCTCATCTCCGGAGCGTTGTGTTCAGAGCAGTTTCTACGTTCGTTTTCAATGAAAGCGTCTGGTTGTTTGTGATCTTCATGGCTAGTGTACGGCGGTGGTCTTTCGCCAACATATTCGTTTATGCTGTACAGCGTGCATTCTTGGTACGACGGTGGCAAATCATTGTTTTGAGGGCCTGATTCTGAGGGTACGGAAAAAAATATATGGTTGTTAAAAAGAAAATTTTAAAGATCAACGTGTACTGAAAGTACACAAGTGGTCGAAAAGTTTCCTACCTAGCGAATATGCGAGACAATTTATTTTTCTTTTTTTACATTATCACCTTGTAACTCTACACGCTTCACCCAGCGATGCCCTCATCTCTCTAACTCGTTCAAATAGTAGTCGGCATTTTTATTTGCAAAATAATTATTCACGAAGATGATTGACAGGCCTGTTGGTCTAGTGGTTAGTGACCCTGACTGCTATAACGGAGGTCTTGGGTTCGATTCCCACCCAGGACAAATGTTTGTGTGATGAGCGCGATCATTTATTCTGTGTCTGGGCGTAATTTATCTATAATATGTATGTATTTAGAAATATATAAGTATGTTTATCAGTTGTCTAGTACCCATACCACAAGCTCTGATTAGCTTGGGACTGGACGGCGTTGTATGATAGTTGTGGAATCTTATTATTATTATTGTCTGCCCATTTGACGAAAATCTCTATCCTACGAGCGCAATTACTAGATAAGTGAACAAAAAGAAGTCGGTTGGGGCTAGACCTAGTGAGCAAGGCGGATGATCAGGCAGTTCAAACTGTAATTCGCAAATTTTCGCCGTGGCAACCGCTGAGGTGTCAGGTGGCGCGTTGTCTTGGTGAAAAAGCATATTTTTCTGCATCTCACATCGACTCACTCAAATTACAGTCACACTACTAATACTACTATTGTCACGGTACTTCACACCGGGACAGCTTCTAATGTTGTACAAAGCACAGGTCCGATCATGTGTGGAGTACTGCAGCCACATATGGGCTGGTGCTGCAAAATGCCACCTAGCAGCTTTGGACTCGGTGGAAAGGCGTGCGAAGTGGCTAATTGGTGACCGAGATTTGGTTGAGTCCAATCTTCAAAGCCTTGAGCACAGGCGTAGAGTAGCCAGCCTTTCGGTGTTTTATAGGATGCATTTTGGAAAGTGTGCGTGGGAATTACATGACTTAATTCCGCCATTCGCCGTTTTACCATCGGACAACCCGACGTACGGTGAATATCCACCCTTATGTTGTTGAAACTTCAACGGTACGGACTAAGCGTTTTGCCTCGTCGTTTATACCGCGTACATCGAGGAACTGGAACAGTTTACCTGCTGCGGTCTTCCCGTTCGATTATAATTTAGGTGTCTACAAGGCTAAAGCGAATAGGCTCTTAATAAACTAGTGCGCCTCACTATCAACGATTGCATCACTGCTTACCATTAGGTGGGAATGCAGTTAAGCACAAATTATATCAATTAAAAAAAAATATCAACCATGCGTCCAAAATAGCTGAAACTTTGGTGAGTAACTATCAAAAGATGCATTCACTGCTACTACATTCACTATCTTTTATTGACGGTCCGAGCCCAAGTCGTTTACGGCGCGCACTGTTCCCGCGCGCCTCAAGGAGTTGTCAGCAATCTGTAGGGGCCCAGTAGTGTCGAGGCCTAGTCTGGGGCTCTGGGAAGGTATAGAAATGCATAGCAGGCCAGGAACCAAGGCAGGAAAGGACCAGGGTAGGTTTTTAGGCAGTAAGAGTCTGACACTATTTCCCGCTCCGCCCAAGGGTGGGATTTGTCATTCAATGATTTTACCTACCATAAAAAAAAACTAACCCGCCTGGGCCCGCGTGGTGAATTACGGCCCATTCCCTCTCTTAGAGAGGAGGCCTGAGTCCCAACAGTGGGAACATTAAAAAGGCTGACGATGATGATGATGATGATAAAAAAAAACCCACGTAGTATGTCCAGAATTGAACATACTTTACAGAATTGGGATAACTGATTTCTAAAAAAACACTACCTGAAAATTTTAGAGTGAATAGGCTCTTAATAAACTAGTGCGCCTCACCATCAACGATTGCATCACTGCTCGCCATCAGGTGGGATCGCAGTCAAGCACTAGTTTATATCAATATAAAAAAAAAACAGCACTTATTTTCTAATTGGTGAAACGGGGCGTGAAATGCATCGCGTTAGGAGGTAGGTTCCTCTATTCAAGACTTTATTAGCTAGGGTTACAAACCTGGCTCTGATGGTGAACTTCTGTTGTTCTGTGGGTTCTGCTCCACAGCAGCTGCACGTGCTGCGCGAACCACTCCTGAAAATAAATAATTTATGATAATAAAATTACATCTCTCCTTAGTCTTTCACTCTTGACAGAGTGGTCGTGGTTGTCAATGTTGCATTTTCGTTGGCGAGTGAGGCTCCCGCGATGCGTCTCCACTTATCCCCGCTAATGGCGTCTCGGGAACACTGGACTATGGAAGTTTGTGTAGCAGCTCTGATGAGGTCTGTCCAACGCCTAGGTGAGCGCCCGCGTGACCGCTTCCCTTCCACTTGTCCCTGGACAACGAGTCGCTCCATGGAATCTTCGTTGCGAACAATGTGACCGAAATATTTAAGGATTCCTACTTGCACAGTCGACGATAATCTCTGTTTGATTTACATATACACCGTTAAATTTTGGTCGTTTTAATCCCGCGGAGGGTCGATTCGGTACATGAAATACTATCGATTTGTAAAGAAAAAATTTAAAAATAAAGTTTTTTTTTAAACTCGGATTAATTTACGCATGTACGAAATTAAATAAATTAAAATTAATTCGAGTTTTTAAAAATGTACTTTATTTTTTAATTTTCTCTTTACAAATCGATAGTGTTTCATGTACCGAATCGACCCTCCACAGGATGAAAACGACCAAAATTTAACGGTGTATAAGTTACATTGATCATAGTATTATAGGTACATGCTTGTACACTACACTATTGCGCCTCACCATCAACGACTGCATCACTGTTTACCATCAGGTGGGATTGCAGTCAAGCGCTAGTTTATATCAATAAAAAAAAATGCGCTAAATATTGCTCGCCGTCGTGGCCTGAAATTGCCCTGCTAAAGCAGGAAGATTTTGTGGATAAACCCGTTTTTATTGTTATTTCATTCCCATTGAATTCTATAATAAACACACGTTTTGTTTGGAGCGATTCCCGACGCAGTTTCCTCTACAGTGACGCTGATAGCTATATATACTTCGGGTTTTCCGTAATCGAATGGACTAACTCACATTCTGTGTTTTCTGATAGCCATAACTTAAGGGCCTTTAAGTCAAGAGTGAATAGGTTACTTCTAGGCAAGCGTGCTCCATCGTCGGCCACATCATCGCTTACCAGCAGCTGAGATAGTCGTCAAACGCAACCTTATCCACAATAAAAAAAAATGTAACTCAGGCAGTGGCGTAGGTAGGCGTGGGCGAAGCGGCCCCTCGCACCCAAAGGGGCCTTTTTATAATAGATAGGCTCACGTGTTACTACTATTTCATCTGATAGTAAACGACGATGTAGTCGAGATATCTTTAATATAATAATAATATATAGGGTGACTGGTAATTAGTGAACGATACTTAAATACGTGATTGTAGTCATGATAACCAACAACTTTTACTATGGGATCAAACCTGAAATCGCGAAAAAAAAAACTGCCGGTCAGTACATTTGTGTTCGCCTAACTGGTCAAAATGTACTGAGCTTAGCTGTTTTTTTTTTTCGCGATTTCAGGTTTGGTCCAATAGTAAAAGTTGTTGGTTATCATGACTACAATCACGTGTTTAAGTATCGGTCACTAATTACCAGTCACCCTATATATGTAATTTCAGAAAAAATACACACAGAAGATTCAATAGATAAAACATTTTTGCCAAATAATAAATGGTAAATACAGAAAGAGTTTCGTTGCTACCTTTAAGAACAAAGGTGTTTTCACAATTGATAGGCTCACGTTTGACCACTTTTTTACCTGATGGTAGGCGACGATATAGTTGAACACTGGTTTGCAACAGGCTCTGTCTCGTTTCCCAATTTATTAAAGAAAAAGGTATCGTTGATGCGTCTTCTCCCACATCTAAATTAGTCCACGTTACGCCTCTGCACTCAGGCCGTCTTTCTAGGAAAGGGAATGGGCCGTATTGCACCACGTGGGCCCAGTGAGGGTTGATATCTGTCACATTTCTTCTGTGACATTCCGGTTTCCTCACAATGTTTTCCTTCATCGTTTTGAGAGCAGTGGCAATGAAATAAATTACACAAAGTAATGTGTTTAACTGGGTTTGAACTCGCGACCTACAACTCGTAAGTCGGGGCCGTTACCACTCGGCCACCACCGCTCCCCCGTCTGTCTTTCTATTGTCTCTAATTACGGTATTCAAAGAGTTTAGTAACAAACCTCTGCGGGTGCGATTCTTTTTATCCAATAGTTTGGATATTATCAAGACCACCACCATCAGCCCCAAGACAACTCCAACGACCCTCATGACGAGAGCGCCAGTCTTGGCGAATGGCGGCTGAGTCACCTCGAACTGGAATATCAAAAGACTGACTTTTAAGAAGAAAGATAAATTTATTATTTGGTAGCAGTCATCAGGTGCACATAAAATTAAAAATAATATTCAACTTTCATACAACACCATCTAGGCCCACACAAAGCAGAGATTGTGCTATGAGTACTAGACAACTGATAAACATACTAATATACACCATCAAATTTTGTTTTTTTTAATCCCGTGGAGGGTCGATTCGGTTCATGAAATACTATCGTTTTGTAAAGAGAAAATTAAAAAATAAAGTACTTTTTTTTAAACTCGAATTCATTTACGCATGTACGAAATTCATTTCTTTAAGTAAACGAGTCAATGACCATGTAGATAGTTGTCAGTCGTTGTGTACTAACTACCTACAGGTCATTGAACTCGCCCAGCTGACGTTTACTTAAAGAAATTAATTTCATACATAAGTTAATTCGAGTTTAAAAAAAGTACTTCATTTTTTAATTTTATCTTTACAAATCGGTAGTGTTTCATGTACCGAATCGAAATACCACTCGCTGATTAATCACGAAATCTCAGAAACTATAACACTTACAAACTTAAAATTTAGATGGTAGGTTCCTTATAGGCTGTAGACATCAGCTAAGAACAAATTTTACGAAACTCCTCCCCAAAAGGGGTAAAGTGGGCTAAACCACTGACAAAAGTAAGCAAGTAAATAAATAGATACATAATGTTCATGGTTACCTTATTTTTAGGCGTTGGAAAGTCCCAGTAGAAATTTTCGACAGGTTCTTCATGTTTCCATACGTTCGGCGGCAAACGGTCGATAGGTCTCATAGTAGTGAGCTTTTCGATGGGGGACCAATTCCAGTACGGTTTGTCAAAATGGGACGAGAAGTCATGCAATGTGGTCACAAACCCCTTTTCGGGTGGTTTAGTTTGAGGTCCCTTTTTGGATAGTGTGATGGAAGTTTGCTTTCCAGATGGTGTAATGGAAGGCCCCTTGTCAGATAGTGTGTTGGAAGGCCCCCTTTCGGATAGTGTGATGGAAGGCCCCTTTTCGGATGGTATGGTGGGGGGCCCCTTTTCAGATTGCGTGTTGGTATTCATATCGTCGAAGCGGCCGTCCATGTCAGACCTCTTATCGGCCGATTGCTGCTTGAGCACGTTTTCCAAATCCTCCCACCTTTAACAAAAGGCATAGTTAACAAAAATCGCGGCCGCAAAAAACAAAAAAAAGTTTAATCCAGAATAAGGAAAAGAATAGAATAAAGTTTATTGTACACCAAAATAGTAACAATTCACAGGAACTTAAATCTTTGGGTACAATGGCGGTCTTATCGCTGATAGCGATATCTACAAGCCAACCTTAAGATGGACTATAAGAACTAAAACTAAAAAAGGGATAGTCTGCGGTGTACTACTAGCAAATATAACTCAAATGAACAAAAATAAATATACGATAAATAGATAAAATATAATATAGAAAGAAAAGCTTTTCTTTCTTTCTTTCTATAAAATATAATTTAGGAATATGCGTGAAAAAAATATTTTTAATCTAACCGGTTTATCATATACAAAAATAGAATACTAACTATAAAAACAATCAAGATACATCAGTTTTAAACAAATGACGATATATTTATTATTGTACGCGGAAAATAAGTTAAACTGAAATGCCCGTCGTTGCTGTAGTTACGCGCAGCTCCCTGCTGCGCCGGTCTTCGATTGAGGCCCGAAAAATCTGCCGATTGCCATTTTAGTTCAAATTATTTGCCGCATACAATAATAGCATATCAATACCTGTAAGAATACAGTAACTTAAAAATACAGTTGTTTCAGAATTTCCTGCTCTTTCTAGGGATACAAATCTGGTGATTCTTATGCTTTACAATTATAATAATTTTACGTTAACGTTGTCATTGCGAATCGTTTTTTTTTTTAATTTGTGTAAACTAGTGCTGAGAGCAGTGATGGCCGAGTGGCAACGGCCCAGACTTACGAGTTGTAGGTCGCGGGTTCAAACCCAGCCAGGCGCATTACTTTGTGTAATTTATTTCATCACCACTGCTCTCAAAACGGTGAAAGAAAACATCGTGAGGAAACCGGCAGGTCCTAGAACCAAAAATTCGAAGACATGTGACATCCACCAACCCGCACTGGGCCCGCGTGGTGGATTACGGCCCATTCCGTCTCTTAGAGAGGAGGCCTGTGTCCCAGCAGTGGGATGACGATGATGAAGATAAAACTAGTCCTTGATTGCGATCCCACCTGATGGTAAGCAGTGATGCAATCGTTGATAATGAGGCGCACTAGTTTACTATTCACTCTAGCTTTGAAGACACCTAAATTATAATCGGACGGGAAGACCGCAGCAGGCAGATTGTGGCAAAACGTATAGTTCGGGCCTGTTGGAAAACATCCCAGTAATTACTAAGTTTCAAAATATCCCTATCATCGACACAACAGTTTTGATAACCAAATTTAACAATAATAATAAAGCAATACACACACATACTTGCTAAGTATTAAACACATTAATATAATAGTATCTTTAGATAATGTTATTAGTCTATATTGACGTTCATGCATTGATTTATTTACGATAAGTGTTTTGACACATTTGAAAAAAAATCTTACACACTAATACACCGTTAAATTTAGGTCGTTTTAATCCCGCGGAGGGCCGATTCGGTACATGAAATACTATCGATTTGTAAAGCGAAAATTAAAAAATAAAGTACTTTTTTAAACTCGAATTAATTTACGCATGTACGAAATTAATTTCTCTAAGTAAACGTCAGCTCAATGAACTGTAGGTAGTTAGTACGCAACGATCGACAACTACCTATAAGGTCATTGACTCATTCAACAAATAATATAATAATAATATAATAATAATATTTCCACAACTATCACACAACACCGTCTAGTCCCAAGCTAAGCAGAGCTTGTGTTATGGGTACCAGACAGCTGATACATACTTATATATTTTTAAATACATACATATTATAGATAAATAACACCCAGATACAGAACAAATGATCGTGCTCATCACACAAACATTTGTCCCGGGTGGGAATCGAACCCACGACCTCCGGCATAGCAGTCAGGGCCACTAACCACTAGACCAACAGGCCAGTCAAAATGTCAAAATGTACAAATGAATGTCTAATGTATGCGATAATCTGCTAAAATTATGACAGTTCCTTTAATCAGTGATCTACTATTAGAAAGTCATTATGCAGTCATTGCTTTTAATTCGTTACAACACAGCTTATACCACAATTCTATTACGAGACCACTGACCGACCAATGATCGGCCATTGTGAATTAGCAGATTACGAACTTTTAGCAAAATGACAATGAGATCGTGTTGAAATGAATACACCGTTAAATTTTAGTCGTTTTAATCCTGCGGAGGGCCGATTAGGTACATGAAACACTATCGATTTGCAAAGAGAAAATTATACGTTAAGTATGGCGATACTTGGGGAGGCCATTAGACTAAAGTGATGTGCATGAGAGCAAAACAAATAAACTTGTTACCAAAGCTATCTCTACTTACATGAATTTCGGAAACATCTCTTTGTGTTCTTTAAATAAGTTTTCATCTTCGGGTGAAATCATTACGCAATGGTTATAACCGACTGTTGACGGCAGACGGTGACACGCAACTGCCTCATTTTATTATTATTTTAGTTTGGTAAATAATGAGTATTTATTGACAAAATAATTACAAGTTTCCTGTTTTGTTAACCGGTTCGTTTTCCCGTTGTGCTAACAATACAGGGCTTTTCTACTTTTCTGCACACATAGATGTTACAACACACTAAATTTTTTTTTTTAATATTCTTAACTAGCGACCCGCCTTAAATTCGCACGGGTGCAGTAGTGATATTAAATATATTATACATGTATTATACCTCATAGGCCAGAACTCCGTAATTTATAAACTAATTTAGGAAGCTTTTTATTTCAACTGAAAGAATGTACTTTTAAATAGGTTGTTATTGAGCTTTTAACTGCCTTGGTCGGATATTTCCGACAAACGAAGCGACAAGAAATATATAAGCAAGAAATATGTAACTCATAATAATATGATTAAAAAGAGTGTCCATGGAGTTTCTTGCACGTTCTTCTCCATAGAGATCTACGCTTTGGAATGTGCAATTTAGCTTCACTTTTTTTTTTTGACTGACTAACTTGACAATTTAAATGTTTTTAAATGGTATAATTGAAATAAACGGTTTTGATTCGATTTGTTACTTTGAAACTCTCGCGTTAATTTCGCCAGGGTCGCACATCCACGACCAAATACTCCATCTCGTCAGCTCTTCTGTCACCTATGGGGATTGAAAAGCTAAACGAGATGGAGTACCCAGTCGCTAACACACGACTCTGGCGTATAGGACACGAAAACCACCCATCGGACTAATCCGAGGCAAGCGTTAAAGGCAAATCTAGTTCTGATGTTGAATTCATGATTTTTTATTTTATTTTTGTGTGTAGCTTGACCACTATCTCACCTGCTGCTGCTGGTAAGCGGCGATGTGGCCGACGATGGAGCACGCTTGCCTAGAAGTAGCCACTCTTGATATTGAAGACCCCTAGGTTATAGCTATCAGGAAACACTGAATGGAAAGGAACTCCTCAAATATGATAAGCATGCATAAAGTGATTTTGATTTCTTCCAGGCCAACATCCGTGCCAAACGGCGCGAGGAGTTCCGCCTGCAGCTGTCGGGGGCGCCGGCGCCCGAGCCCGCCGCGGCCTGGCACGACTCGCGCCTGGCCGCGCGCCTGCCGGCCCGCGCGCGCCGCCCGCTGCGCTTCCACGAGCCCGGCAAGTTCGTGCAGATGGGCGACCGCCTCAGGATGAAGGTAGCTCCCTCACACCATACCTGATGCGCGAAACTACAAAACGCCACCTAGTTCTATAATTTCGGCCCCATGGAAAAAAAACGTGACTTAAGGCTACCTGATTACGGCCGCATAGCTTCATAGACGCGTATTCGTCATTATACGCTCGGTGTACGCCTGCGTGACGCGGCAACGGCACGACAGCAGGACGCTGCTTCTTCGTCTGTAAGTAATCTTCACGCAGGCGTACCCCAAGCGTATAATTAATGACTAATACGTGACTATGAAGCTACGTGTCCGTAAACAGTTAGCCTTATATATGCGACGGCTCGTCCAGGATGGTTTGGAGCTCTGACCATCTACCAGGTGGGCCTGATGAATAAAAGAGGCTAGGAACTGAATCAGTTTACTTGTCAATACTATTCGGTACAGTGCACCTGCACTGTTATTATGTAGGTACAACCAACAAAACGGGACAGTTTCAATGCGTCTGCACTGTGCGACGGCCTGGCTGAGAGTGTCCACTGTCCCGGCGGGTTCTCCCTCCCCAAGCTCGTAGTCAAAGCGGAAAAGACTGACTCTGTCAAAGCGCGCCACCTTTAGTTCTTCTAGTTGCAACTAGATGACGTGCAATGTTTTGTTGTCAACAAATCAATGCCGGATACGATATACACCGTTAAATTTTGGTCGTTTTAATCCCGCGGAGGGTCGATTCGGCACATGAAACCCTATCGATTTATAAAGATAAAAATTAAAAATAAAGTAAAAATTAGCTGATCGAGGCCAATGAACTGTAGGTAGTTAGTACGCAACGACCTTAGACTACCTACAAGGTCATTACTTAAAGAAATTAATTTCGTACATGTGTATATTAATTCGAGTTTTAGAAAAAAAGTACTTTATTTTTATACTTATTAATCGATAGTGTTTCATGTACCGAATCGATCCTCCACGGGATTAAAACGACCAAAATTTAACGGTGTATAAAACTAGTAATTGTAAAACCCCCTTGCTTCTGGTTCCAGGCCCAGCTGGAGAAGCTGCAGAACGAGATATCTCAGATAGCGCGCAAGACGGGCATCTCGTCCGCCACCAAGTTAGCGCTGCTGGCCGCCGACGCGCCCGACTCCGACCGGGTGCCCGACATCGAATGGTGAGCTCTGCCATACTATACTACAACCATCGACTACACACCCCTATTTTTTAATTAGTGCACAACATTAAGGCTCAATCAGTACCCGTTACTGATCATATTTGTGTAGTCAAAAGTACAAAAAACGAAATCCCAAAATTGTCCACGAAAATTTGTCATTATTGTTAAATTCATAATTGAATCATCATTCATAACAACTACTACTAGAAAATACTAAGCGCAGTGTTTTTCCATTTTTATCGACATTCTTTCATTCATAAACAATAACCTGTACAATGTTTCCATAAATTGAGTGAGATTTTGGGATATAAACAAACGCTCATAACTTTGCTGTTTATGAATATGCATTGAGAGCATTGCATTGAGAGTTTACTTAAATAATAACAAGACCTTTTCTAATAAGCCCTTTAAGTATTTGCACTAATTAAAAAATAGTGGTGTACAGCTCCTAGACGCCGCATGCTTGCTCTAATGCACCAAAAAAATTCTGTCAACTAGCTGAGCTGCGGGAAGCGGGATACTGCGTTCTGATTGGCCCGGCCAAGGTCATTACGACACTCTAGGATGAAATAGGTTTAAATAAATCACGAAAGTATCAATATTTTTTTTATAATATTCAGCACAATTATTAATTGTATTTTTACCTTACTAGTTCTTGATATTATTTTAACATAAAATGTACATACTTTATGTTTTCCATAAATTTTGAGTGGTAACGTAAAATTAAAAAGCTAAGCCCCAAAAGAGAAGAAATCTTTCTTTCGGAGGAACGTACTGTTATGTACGGAGTTCCACAAGGAAGTATACTAGGACCACCTCTTTTTACATTATATATTAATGACTTTCCAAGAGCAATCAAATATCCTATGACACTGTTCGCGGATGACAGCACTATAACTATTCCGTGTAAACAAAGAGATATAAAGAGGACATAAATAATACATTAAAGGAAACTATACAGTGGCTAAACATTAATAGTTTAAAAATAAATTTAAATAAAACTGTAATTATGCATTTTAGCCAGCGCGCTTTGACTCTTCCTAATCTTGACATAACATACAATAATAACAAAATTGACACAGTTAATACAACTAAGTTCTTAGGGATGACAATAGATCGAAATTTAAATTGGAAGGCACATATAGAGACCCTGACTAAAAGAATCAGCAGTAATGCATATGCTTTGTACATTTTGTCACGCAAGGTTAACATAGATGCATTGTTAACTGCTTACTACGGGCTAACAGAATCTGTACTGAGATATGGGATTATCTTTTGGGGTAACTCAACTGAAAAAGAAATCGCTTTTAAAGCACAAAAGAGATGTATCAGAGCCATGTTTAAATTGAAAACCACCGATAGTTGTAAGCCCTATTTCTTACGCTATAAAATATTGACACTGACCTCACTATATATTCTGGAAACAGTAATGTCCGTTAGAAATAATAGGAACTTATTTTCGCAAATGGCAGATAAATTTCCCAGAAACAGGCGTGATCAAACTCAGTTGTGTCTGCATAGGAGTAGGACTGCACTTATGCGCAAAAGTGTTTTTTGCATGGCTCCCGTTATATATAATAAGTTACCTAGAAGTTGGAGAGAGCTTAATAATGTACAACTGAAGAAACAACTTAAGTCATTCTTAACAGACAAAGCATATTATAACATTAATGAATTTTTGACAGAACCATTTAGAGTGACTTAGATTCAATTATGATTTTAATAATTACTTTTGACATGACTGTGTATAGTTTGACATTATTATTATTTGTTTAATTCACACACATAGATTATATTCTCATTATTATTATTTTTTTTTTTTGTTTGACATGTATTTTTTTGACATTTATTACTCGTTGCTAATTTCCTTGAACCTAAAATGAATGTAAAGCTTTGTTATTTTGACGTTTAATTTTGACATTGATTTATTTTTCAAATTATACACAGTAGAAATTAAAATTTAAATTATTCAAAACATTTGCACGCATGTGCACGTATGTGGCAAACATGTCTGAACAATGTTTTTTTATTTCTTTCTCATCTTACATGCACTTTTTAATACTGTATGTGTACACATGTTTAAGCAAATAAATATATCTTATCTTATCTTAAAAAAAACTGAAAAAAAAATCTACTCTATTTATAAAAACGTCACATAGGTAAGTACTTATAATTATTAGAACAGTAAAAAATGGTATCCAAGGAACCATTTTTCTCGCTTAGTTGCAATTATCCATTTATTTTTTAAATCAGAATTTTTCAGTAACCTAAAATCAATAATCGATTGACAATTAAATTTCGATTTTATTTTAGTTAGTATAAAAAGATCGTATAAATCGGTATTTTGTTTTATCGATAACTGAGGCGGTCATAACGATTGGTACATCACTACACACATCAGATCTTTAAGTCATGTGTGTTGACAGATATGCATCGCCTGTTATTACATGTCTAGGGGCTGTAAGGTCGTTGACTACAACAGTCAACAACAACAAGCGACTCAACAGCAACAACAACAACAACAACAAGCGAACAGTCAAGAAGCAGCTGCGGTGATAGCGCGCTCATATTTATATGGGTGTGCTATGCCCGCAGTCGTCTCCTTGCTATTCGGCCCATATGACAAGATGTCATGATGTCGGTGGCGCCATGGGTGGTTGGAGGGTACCCGGAAAATAACTTGAATCAAAATGGCCGTCGTTGCTATAGTTGATAGATATAGATTGAGACACGAAAATATGTTCCTACACATTGAAGGTCGATCGCCCTTTTAGTTCAATTTATATGCCGCGTATTGTAACGGATCTCCGGTGGTATTGGCTCATTTTAGTCGTTTTAATCCCGCGGAGGGTCGATTCGGTACATGAAATACTATCGATTTGTAAAGAAAAAGTTAAAAAATCGAATTATTTATTAATTACGAAAACATGTACGAAATTAATTTCTTTAAGTAAACGAGTCAATGACCTTGCAGGGAGCTGTCGGTCGTTGCGTACTAACTACCTACAGTTTATTGGCCTCGATCAGCTGACGTTTACTTAAAGACATTAATTTCGTACATGCGGAAATTAATTTAAGTTTAAAAAAAAAGTACTTTATTTTTCATTTTTATTTTTACAAATCGATAGGGTTTCATGTATCGAACCGATCCTCCACGGGATTAAAACGACCAAAATGTAACGGTGTATAGTTTTTATTTCAACTCGACACATCCACGCGTTTCCGAGATAAAGGGTCTTGACTGACAGACATAGAGAAAACAAAGTTATCCTATAAGGATTTTTCCTTTCGAGATACGGAACCCTAAACCTACCAATTGTATTTTGAAAGTTCGTCATGTACTTCCAGGTGGGACAAATCCCACCTCCCACCACTGTAGGTCCTCCCCGCCTTGCGGCATACGGACCATTGGAGACACTCCCGGCAACTGCGTGACTGCGTATGTCTTTACAGCTTGCTCTACCGGGACGTGCTTTGTTAACTCCATATATTCTTTTTCCTGTCCCTCTCTACTAATTTCACTTCTCCCCTTTCTGGGGTGTGCCACACAACCGCTCACGACACCGACGCTCACTCGCAGTTCATGTTTGCAACTTGCAAGGCAATTTTATTAACTATGGCGTTATTTGTTTTATTTACATACCTACACAGCTAAAACACACATATTCGTCTTCAAAATTATTTATTTTTTGAAATTATTTGATGTATCATTTTATTAAATCACATTATACTCGTATTTTAAACTTATTCTCATCCGTGATTGCACCCAAGGTTCAGTTGAAAACCAGCGTCAGGCAACTGCTACGAAGTTGTCTGGCATCATGCTGAACTGAACCTATTTGGCGCAGCCGTGAGGCATATTCCTGTTGCTGTTGATTTCTTTTTTATTGTTTTTATTTTTAATTATTTTATTTTATTTAAGTTTAAGTTTTAAAACTTGTATTGTGCTTCATTGCAAGCCAAATAAACGTGTTTTCTTTCTTTCACAATGTGACTTCGCGCACGAGCAGCCCTTAATGGCTTGCTGTTCAAACTAAAAGCCTTCTGGCTATTCCTAACCCTAGCACTCCTACCGCTTGTTCCAGGTGGGACAGTGTAATCCTGATGACGCCGGAGGAGCGGCAGGCGCGGCGGCCGGCCGACGCCCCCGCCGCGCCGGACGCGCGCTCGCACAGCGCGCGCGTGGACGCGTGCCACGTGGGCGACGACGACATCGTCGACAACCTCAACGAGGCTGCCATCACCAACCTCGTCGAGCACCCGCAGCAGCTGAGGCCCCCCAGTAAGTGCACCAACATCATAATAATAATAAGGCAGTTCTCCTCGATACGGCTCGCATTGTGAGGAGGTTCCTGTCTCTGGAGCCCTAACCACCAGTAGCTTGGACCCAGCTCCCGACACCGGCGGACTACTGTTTTTATATTTTTAAATGTTTTTTGTACCGTTTTCTTTTTGTGATTATTACCGAGTTTCTATGACCATCTGGCCTGTTGATTTAGTGGTTAGTGGCCCTGACTGCTATGCCGGAGGTCGTGGTTTCGATTCCCACTCAGGACCAATGTTTGTGTGATGAGCACGATCATTTGTCCTGTGTCTGGGTGTTATTTATCTATAATATGTATGTAGGAGTATTTAGAAATATAAAAGTATGTTTATCAGCTGTCTAGTACCCATAACACAAGCTCTGCTTAGCTTGGGACTAGACGGTGTTGTGTGATAGATGTAAAAGAAAAAAAATATATTTTAGTTCCATCATCAAACCATGGTTACCTTCTAGCACCAAAATAATCGTCAAGACAAATCACACAAGCCCAAACTCGATGAGATGGTGTCGATTAATTACTGAGTTTCTATGCCCACCTTGTGGTTCCATCATCAGAGCAGCTTCATATTATAATAATTTTCCATTGTCAACTATTCAACCGGTAACCGGAAAGTGGATCAAAAATTTGCAAGGTTTGATCACAAACAAACATCGGGACAGATGAAACTACATAAAAGCTTGTGAAAATAACTCAAACGCGCTGTCGTTGTACACATCCAGCACTAACTAATAACTTACGTGTAATGTGAATATAAGATGTTTTTTTATGATACTAAATTTTTCTGGTGACTTAATTTTTCATTATTAGAACTGAAAAGATTTGCAAAACAATACGTATAGTTAATTTCTCGACAACCTGAGAAGACCCGAGAAATTGACCCCGAGAATTCTTTTGCGCCGAGAGATTTAAAAACCCGGGAAATCATGAACCCAAGTCCCGGGGCCACCCGGAGGACACGGTGGAGCACACTGTCGAAGTGTGCCCCGCTTGGGCAGAGCATCGCCGTGTTCTCGTGAGTGCGATCGGCAGCGGTGATCTCTCGCGCCAGGCCCTGGTACGGGCCATGGTCCGAAGCGAGGAGGGATGGCAGGCGGTCGCCTCCTTCTGCGAAGCAGTAATGCTAGCAAAGGAGGAGGCCGCACGCGAGAGGCAACGGCCCACAAGGCCCAGCCGCCGCAGGGATTCCGATTCCGATCCTGATTTCCAGCCAACGTAGACGCGGGCTTGCGGACGGCGAGCTATGGGTAGCTCGCTGTCCGACCGTCCGGTAAACATCCGGACCAAGCCCAGGTCGTCAACGGCGCGCACTGTTCCCGCGCGCCTCACGGAGTTGTCAGCAAACCGTAGAGGCCCAGCCTGCTAGCTGCAGGCAGGCAGGGTCGAAGCCTACTGGGGCCAAGGGTTTGCTTCCGAAAGGAAAGCCCGGCCCTGGTATCTAAGGCCACGAAGGAACGGGGTGGGTTTTTAGTCAGTAAGAGTCTGACACTATCTCCCGCTCCGCCCAAGGGCGGGAGATGTCATTGGATGATTTTACCCACCACCAAAAAAAAAAAAATACTCGAGGTACATTTTCATACAACCGCTCTTACGTGATTATGATGTTATAACGCATCTTTTTCCAGATATTTTGGCATTATCTAGGCTTCTATAGAAATCAAAACATAAATTTGTTTAAAATTAATTCATTATTTCCCAAGAGGACGCCGGCGTTCGCACACCTATTGTCTTTCTATTGTGTCTCTAATTACGGTATTCAACAGGCCAATCCAGTAAAGACTTCTGAAAATCTGCTATTTTACGTGAACTTTGGCCTTTTATAATCTACTATATAAAAATAAGTCGGGTTTTCCTTCCTGACGCTATAACTCCAGAACGCACGAACCGATTTCCACGGTTTTGCATTCGTTGGAAAGGTCTCGGGCTCCGTGAGGTTTATAGCAAAGAAAATTCAGGAAAAATTTCTAGGGTAGAGTAGGGTAGCGTAGGGTAGGGTAGGGTAGAGTAGGGGAGCGGGAGCGAAGCCACGGGCAAAAGCTAGTGTACTCATATATTAAAAATATAAAAAAGTTCATCTTTAGAAACCATGCACATTTAATTGAGATTCTGAATGACCACAATTTTTCTCAAAAATTTTTAAAAGTTTCGGAATTACAGAATGCCAACAGAGTTTTCAGGCGTTATCTCGCTTTTTTTGCGTTGCCTTTTCATCAAAAGTTGCGTTGGTTTGCGTTAGATTTTACGCTTCACGCTTTTAAACCATATTCGACGTTGACGATACCTTAACCTGACCAGCCGTAACTCCTCCGCCGCCGCCGGGATTCCGATCCCGATTTCCGGATACCGCAGGCGCGGGCTTGCGGACGGCGGGCAATGCGTAGCACGCTGTCCGTCCGTCCGGTAACAGACCGGTCCGAGCCCAAGTCGTTTACGGCGCGCACTGTTCCCGCGCGCCTCAAGGAGGTGTCAGCAAACTGTAGGGGCCCAGCAGGGCCGAAGCCTACTGGGGCCAAGGGTTAGGTGAAAATGAACCCCGGGGCCCTGGATCGAAGGTAATGAATGGAAGAGGGTAGGTTTTTGGTAAGAGTCTGACACTATTTCCCGCCCCACCCAAGAGCGGAACTTGTCGTTTGATGATTTTACCATAAAAAAAACCTGACTAGCCATTCTGATGGTCGCCTGATGCAGGCCATGGACTAAATTGGCTAAGCATCACGTCTACAAGCAAATACAGGCAATAAGCACTGTCGTGCCCGGAAACCTATTCAAAAATTCGGATTAGTGATCGCAGTATGATCTTTGTTATCGAACGAAAGCATTTTAAGTCAGTCTACTTATGCAAGCGCTCGTAACGAAACCATAGCGCCATCTAACTCGACCCCAACGCCATCTATCGAGCTACCTGACAACTCTGGACAGATGTAAGATTTTTTATTTTACTTTTTGTTTGTTTTTCATGGTGATTTATTTGTTATTGACGCTTGTATTACTAGATATTTTTTCGCATTAAAAAATTATAGCTTTTGTTGTATTGAGAAAGTTTAAAAGAGGTGCTAGTGAGTGAAAAATTGAAATCGTTTGGTTGGTATGGTCATGTGAAGAGGAGGGATGAAACGCATGTTGCTAAAAGATTTGAGACTTGTCATCTCTTAGCTGCCAGTGGTTTATTTTAATATCTATATTTAGAATGTCTTTTTTTCGTCTTTATTTTATTGACATTGTTCTCACATAATAGCAGCGGCAAGAAACATGTAACAGAGATATTTGTTATACATAAAATGAATGAAAAGAGTGTCCATGGAGTTTCTTGCACATTCTTCTCCATAGAGATCTACGCTTTGGAATGTGCAATTAGCATCATTTTTTTCTGACAGACTGACTCCTTGACCTTTCAAAAGTGCATGTAAATGATTTATTTGAAATAAATGCTTTTGAATCTTTGAGTTGTGAGTATACATGTGGATGTATGGAGAGGGAGGGCAAAGAAAAGATGGATGGATTGTGTGAGGAGTGATATGAAAGAAAAGGGAGTTAGTGATAGCAGGACGAGTGACAGGACAGAGTGAAAGAAAAAAACGTGTTGCGCCGACCACATGTAATATAGGAAAAAGGCAGGAATAAAAAGAAGATTAGAAACATACACTTTTATTTGTATTTTTAGAAAATGTATACACCGTTAAATTTTGGTCGTTTTAATCCCGCGGAGGGTCGGAAACCCTATCGATTTGTAAAGATAAAAATTAAAAATAAAGTACTTTTTTTTAAAACTCGAATTTATTACGCATTTACGAAATTAATTTCTTTAAGTAAACGTCAGCTGAGCGAGGCCAATGAACTGTAGGTAGTTAGTACGCAACGTCCAACAACTACCTATAAGTTCATTGACTCGTTTACTTAAAGAAATTAATTTCGTAGATACGTATATTAATTCGAGTTTTAGAAAAAAAGTACTTTATTTTTTAATTTTATCTTTATAAATCGATAGTGTTTCATGGACCGAATCGACCCTCCACGGGATTAAAACGACTAATATTTAACGGTGTATTATACATAAAAAAATTCTTCTTGAATCACTCTATCTATTAAAAAAAACGCATCAAAATCCGATGCGTAGATTTAAAGATCTAAGCATACATAGGGACAGACAGCGGGAAGCGAATTTGTTTTATAATATGTAGTGATTGGCCAAATGTAGATTGACATATCATCAAATGTTGACATTAAACAATTTAGCCAGTTTTAGCCGGCTATTTCATGAAATACGACCATTTCATGAAATCACATACCTTTTTCTTTCTTTCTTTCCTGATATGGTCGACCAGATCATGAAGTGATCAATTCTAAGAACAGCCAACGACACTATCTTTTACAAGATGCATTTTGGAGAGTGTGCGCGGGAATTGCTTGACTTAATTCCGCCATATCAGTTCTACCATCGGACAACCCGACGTACGGCATATTCGCCGTACGCCGTACGCCGCCCTTACGTTGTTGAAACTTCTACCGTCCGGATTAAGCGTTTTGCCTCGTCGTTTATACCGCGTACATCGAAGGACTGGTACAGTTTGTCTGCTGCGGTCTTTTCGTCCGATTATAATTTAGGTGTCCTCAAGGCTAGAGCGAATAGGCTCTTAATAAACTAGTGCGCTTCACCATCAACGATTGCATCACTGCTTACCATCAGGTGGGATCGCAGTCAAGCACTAGTTTATATAAACTAAAAAAATACATACAAAACAGACAAACATTCGTAATACTTCTTCGTTTAATGCTAATATAATTCTTACTAATAAAATTCTAAATTAATTAACAATACACAGAATTATTTAATTAATAATATCTTACATATTTCCTTAAGGATATAAAACTAATTAAAATTAAACATATTTCTAGACAAACAGGAAACATCCTGTTTACATTAATTATATTTTGATTGATTTTGAGATAATATGAATCAACCGCCACCAACTCAAGTAACGAGTTGAACAATTTTAGTTTAGCTATGTGCATTTTAAGTTGAAATTTACGGGCACATCATAACAGAGAAATATTATATACACCGTTAAATTTTGATCGTTTTAATCCCGTGGAGGGTCGATTCGGTATTACTTTAAGTAAACTAGTCAATGACCTACAGATCATCAAAAATTAATTTCGTACGTGCGTATATTAATACGAGTTTTAGAAAAAAAAACGAACTTTATTTTTTAATTTTATCTTTACATATCGATTGTGTTTCATGTACCGAATCGATCCTCCACGGGATTAGAACGACCAAAATTTAACGGTGTATAAACTAGTTGACTCAGCAAATTTTTAACTGCCATATAAATTACCAAAAATAAATCGCGCCGACCCCAAATAACATGGGAAAAGGGCAGGAAGATGATGATGATAAATCATCAAAAATAAAAAGAGGGGTGTGAGAAGGAGCGCAAAAAAAATTCAAGAAAGTCGGTCAAACCACAGGGGATTTTTATATATTGTAATATCCCGGCAATTGCTAGATCATAGTTATTTATAATCATTATCCATACTATCAGGATCCACACACAATCCTCCGAATCTCCTCATGAATTTTGGACAACCTATATTGCATATAACACAACCACTGACTATTCTTTCTGTTGCCGTTGCTATCGTGTTTGTACTGTTAACTGAAGCGGAAGATTCGTTGTTAAAGTTAGCAGTTGAGTTATTAAAGGCAACAGATCCGTTCGTAAAGTTGCTAAATCCGTTGGTAAAGTTAGCAGATCCGTTGTTAAAGTCAGCAAATCCGTTGTCAAAGTTAGAAGAGCTGTTGTCAAAGTTAGCTGATCCGTTTTCAAAGTTAGGCGCATACGGAGATAAATTGTTGTTATAATCTCCGTTGGCTGGATTTGTCCCGTAAGGCAATTTGTGGATTCCTGATCTGCTGGTTGTTGTATATGACGCTGTAGGGAAATTGCCGTTAAATATATTTGTTAATGGGTTTTGAGTGTAGCTTGGAGGATAAGGCACTGGTGTAGTTACTGGTCCGGGTTTATTTCCTGAGTACCCAGCAAACCCAGCAAAATTCTTACCATTAGGATTTTGATAGTTGTAAAAAATTGGTGCGTTGTTATTCTGATATCCGGTTGTACTAGCCATCTGGTTAGCTCCGACTCCCGAATTCGTTCTCGGCGCGTATCCGGGAGGATATCCGTAGGGATATGAATTTATTATCATTGGTCTATTATTAATAATTGGATTGTTAAGACCTGAGTTACTTAAATTACGGTTATTGTTCGTAGTATTGAACAGGAAATTCCTATTCGGATTAAAAATGTCATATCTGTTATTCTTTGTAGTTTGGTTGCCGTTGTTATTATTTTCATTGTTAATTCGTGGTATATCGTTGTTCGTGATCCTTGTCTTTTTGTAATACGCATATCTTTTATCCCTTTTTAAATTATTTTCTTCTGTATTGCGTAAATTAAAAACTAGTCGTTTCCCATCTTCGCCTATGCTTCTTCGGACCCTGACATCAAAATTGGGGTCGTCTATTTTGATTCCATAGTTGTGGTGTTGTGAGAATATGTTGAGAAGTCCAATTACGAAGTATATTGGTAGCATATTGTTGATTTCAAGCAGTGCTTCGTTACCTCGACCTGGAATTGGATCTTCTTGAATTGTCCGATAATCACTCGATTTTTTTTTTTCTATTTACCCGCTCTGTTTACCCGTTACACATAAAGTTATATATTTTTATTGCACTTTATTTTAATGATAACCGCATCTAATTTCGTTGAGAGGTTTCGGAGTTGGGGGCTACCAGACAGAAACGTAGAGTTGGTTAATATTTTTTCACTACTTATTAGTCCTTATTCTATATAAAATCACTGCAAATGTCACAGAGTATTGCAAAGATGTCACAGAGTATGTGTTCACAGATTTTTTTATGTTTTATACGTAACACTTTTATACGTAATTCACATTGGTTAGTGATTTGTTTAAGTTGAAGAGTTTCTTCTCATTGAAGCAAGAAAGTTAGATTTTCTCAGTCACAGTGTAGTCATGTCTGGCGAGGTATGACGAAGAGGACCAGTTCAATATATTGGGATAAAGTTATCAAAAAGAGAATTACATTGATTCACATATTCTTAAAGAAATTCGTTCTTCAAGGACTAATTTTGATGCACCACAATAATAACTTTATTTTTTAAATTTCACAATGCACTGTTTTAGGTCATAAATCCATAAAATTTTTGTTTTAGTTTTTAATATAGAACTGTCTAATTAAAAATATTCGCAATGCTTTATGTACGCCTTGTTCTGAACAAATGTCACATGTAATATAAACATATTATTATATATCTGTAGTATGTAATAACAATGATTCTTGTTAAGGCGCTGGGTACCACATTTTGCTATTTATAATTCTTTTTTTTTTTGCTATATCAAATTCTTTTTTTTATGTTTTAAGAAATATCGAAGTTTTGAATATTACATTTTTGACACAGCGGTGGCCGAGTGGTAACGGCCTCAACTTACGAGTCGTAGGTTGCGGGTTCAAACCCAGCCAGAAGCATTTCTTTGTGTAATTTATATCATCACCACTGCTTCCAAAACGGTGAAGGAAAACATCGTGACGATACCGGCATGTCCTAAAACCAAAAATTCGAGGACATGTGACATCCACCAACCCGCACTGGGCCCGCGTGGTTATTCCCTATCCTAGAGAGGAGGCCTGAGTCCCAACAGTGGGAACATTATAAGGCTGATGCTATAAACCTTTTTAAAAAGAGTAACCATGGAGTTTCTTGCCGGTTCTTCTCCTTAGGAAACGACCAATTTGGAACCGTGCGCTAGCTTCTGACGTTTTATAAGTGCCCATGTAGGCCTATATGAAATAAAAACATTTTGACTTTGACTTTGCTATGCTATGCTAAGCGTCTTTACGTTACTCGGCGCCTTAAGTGAACCTACTACGAATAACTATATATAGTTGCGGAGGCTGTGCTTATCTATCAAATGTTAATGACGTGATCCTATTAATTAATTCTCGGTATATGTAAAGATAGAAATAGTTGGTTTGTCATCGCGTTTACTGCATAATCTCATTGTTTTCAAAGTTAAAGTTAATCATGTTTGTAGTTATTACCGCAGTTTTCAGAATATTGATGTGTATTTCTATAGATAACTGAATTCTTAAGAGCCGCTACCCGACGTACTATCGCGGTTATTTCTGGCCTGATTACTTAAATAAAAATTCGCTTCATTCCTGCGGCGCGGTGCCAAGCCAAACCTTTGATGTTTTCGTTTCGAGTGCAAGCAAAAATGGACTTAGCGGTGGTCAGGGTGGAGTGTCTTTGATAGTACATTTTCATACAACCGCTCTTACGTGATTATGATGTTATTACACATCTTTCTCCAGATATTTTGGATACACAGATATCTTGTGGACATTATCTAGGCTTCTATAGAAATCAAAACAATTTGTGTAGAACTAATCCAGTACTAATGTACTCATATATTAAAAAAAATATAAAAAAGTACGTCTATGCTATCCCCGTTTGTATAAGTTGAATGACCTTAAAAAACGCTAATTGTCGGCTTAAACCCGCGACCTACTACTTGTAAGTCGGGGCCATTACCACTGCTCCTATTATTTTTTCCTTTATATATACGAAACCCTAAAAATGGCAAAAAAATCACGTTTTGTATGGGAGCCTCACATTAATAATTATTTTTTCTTTTTACATTATTTGTTGTTATAGCAGCAACAGAAATACATCATCTGTGAAAATTTCAACTGTCTAGCTATCATGGTTCATGAGATTACAGCTTGGTGACAGACAGACGGACAGCGGAGTGATAAGAATAGGGTCCCGTTTTTACCCTATGGGCAAGGAACCCTAAAAAATAAACATTTTAAGTTCCAAATACAAAAAGTTTATTTGTTATTTAGAGAAATATTTAATATTAATAATATCTTCTTATACACCCCTATTTTTTTATGAGTGCACAAAACAATGTGGCTCAATCAGTACCCGTTACTGATCATATTTGTGTAGTCAAAAGTACAAAAAACGAAATCCCAAAATTGTCCACGAAAATTTGTCATTATTGGTAAATTCATAATTGAATCATCATTCATAACAACTAATACTAGAAAATACTAAGCGAAGTGTTTTTCTATTTTTATTGACATTCTTTCATTCATAAACAATAACCTGTACAATGTTTCCATAAATTAAGTGAGATTTTGGGATATAAACAAACGCTCATAACTTTGCTGTTTATGAATATTATGCATTGAGACTACTTAAATAATCACAAGACCTTTTCTAATAAGCTCTTGAAGTATTTGCCATAATTAAAAAATAGTGGTGTATATAAAAATGAATAGCTGTTCGTTAGTCTCGCTAAAACTCGAGAACTGCTGGACCGATTTGGTTCATTTTGGTCTTGAAATATTCGTGATAGTCCAGGAAAGGTTTAAAAGGTGAGAAAAAATGTATTGAGCGGTACGAAGTTTGCCGGGCCAGCTAGAATTTTATAAATATTTAAATATTTTTCCATTTGCTATTTAGAGAAATATTTAGTACCTAACGCATCTTGACTTGGTTATCTATCTAGTCAAGCAAAGTCATAATATGACACTATATCATATGCCGGGGCAATAGTTTATCAAATACGAAGTTTATTCAAAATATAATTATTACAATGACAACTAAAAATTCATCGGAATGTTTTTATTGTTTTAGACTACTTGGAACGCCTTATCTATTACACAATGCGCGTCATATAAGTTGAACCAAAATGGCGGTCGACCTTCAATGCGCAGTAACAGATTTTTGGGTCTCGATCGAAGTGCAGCACAGTGGGAGCGCGTAACTATAGCAACGACGGCCATTTTAGTTCAGTTTATTTGCCGCGTTATAAATAGCCGTGCAAAGTTCTTGCAAGTCGCTGATTGATTAACTGATATCTAATAGTTTCTATTCTACCTATGACATTGCCGTTATTTAATTACTGAAGCCCCAAGCGAACACAAACATCAGCTGAGTGAGGCCAATGACCTGTAGGTAGTTAGTACGCAACGACCGACAACCACCTTACCATAAGGTCATTGCCTAGTCTACTTAAAGAAATTAATTTCGTACTGCGTATATTAATTCGAGTTTTAGAAAAAAAGTACTTTATTTTTCATTTTTATGTTTACAAATCGATAGTGTTTCATGTACCAGATCGACCGTCCACGGGATTAAAACGATCAAAATTTATAAAGAGAGTTGTATTTTTGTTTGTAATGAATCAACTCAAAAACTACTTTACTTGATTTCAACAATTCTTTCCCTAGAATAAAGCTACTTTATCAATGAGATGCATAGGAACGCGAGCAAAGCTGCCGGGAGAAGCTAGCTATGAATAAATATAAAAAAAAAGAACAGACAATTTGATAATGGCGTTTATTTTGAAAAAATAATTATATAATCGCTGATAATTTTAATTATTAATCACTATAAAAAATGTTGTAAAGTACACGGCAAGTAAGTTGAACCATCTGCCACGGCTATGCGCAGGTCCCTACCTCGACTGAGACCCGAAAATCGGTTATAATCCTCGGCACACAAGTTGAACCATCATGACAGTCGACCTTGAATGCTCAGTAACCGATTTTCATGGCCTCGTGCAACCACAGCAAATCATCATCATATCAGCCGAAAGGCGTCCACTATTGGACATAGGCCTCCCCCAAATGTCGCCACAATGAACGGTCCTGTGAATCTTGCATCCATCGGATTCCCGCAACTCTTGCCAGGTCATCGGTCTACCTTGTAGGAGACCTTCCAACTTCAGAACCTTTCGGCCCCAACGGCCATCTGTTCTGCGAGCAATGTGCCCTGCCCATTGCCACTTAAGTTTGGCGATTCTTCGTGCTCGGCAACCTTGGTTCTCCTGCGGATATCTTCATTTCTGATTCGATCACGCAAGGAAACTCCGAGCATAGCCCTTTCCATTGCCCTTTGGGTGACTTTCAGCCTTCTGATGAGGCTCATTGTGAGCGACCACGTTTCAGAGCCATAAGTCATCACTGGCAACACGCACTGGTCATAGACTTTCGTCTGGAGACACTGTGGTATGTTGGACGAGAAGATACCGCGCAGCTTCCTGAACGCCGCCCAGCCGAGTTGGATTACAGCAAATGATTCAACTTATGTGTTGTGATTTATTGATAGTCATCATATTCCTCATCTTTGATACATGTGCCAAAGCCAGACCGTCTCATGCCAGCCGGGCAATCATTACAAGCTATGATGCATGCGTCCATAGTTCTCTCTTCCTTAGTTATCGTGGAATTGGCTCTGGGCAAGTTGCATTTACAATTCGCCAAACTTGATGTATTATTGAAGCTGTTTCCAGGTTTCGGTCCGAATCCAGTTGTATTTGCTGGTCGTGGATAGAATGGGAACGTGTTGTTCGGTACTGGGTATACGGTGTTCGGTACTGGGTAAACGTTGTTCGGTGCTGGGTATACGGTATTCGGTGCTGGGTACACGTTATTTGGTGCTGGGTAAACGTTGTTTGGAGCTGGGTATACATTGTTTGGTGTTGGGTACACGGTCGCATTGTTTGGTGCTGGGTACACGTTATTAGGTGCTGGGTACACGGAATTTGGTGCTGGGTAAACGTTGTTTGGTGCTGGGTACACGTTATTAGGTACTGGGTAAACGTTGTTTGGTGCTGGGTACACGTTGTTTGATGCTGGGTACACGTTATTAGGTACTGGGTAAACGTTGTTTGGTGCTGGGTACACGGTATTTGGTGCTGGGTAAACGTTGTTTGGTGCTGGGTACACGGTCGCGTTGTTTGGTGCTGGGTACACATTATTAGGTGCTGGGTACACGTTATTAGGTACTGGGTACACAGTATTTGGTGCTGGGAACACGTTGTTTGGTGGTGGGTACACGGCGTTCGGTGCTGGATAGCCCGGGTAACCAGGGTAAGGCATGTACGGGGGTGAGACAGGCCTGACCGGGTACCCAGTAGAATTAGACGTAGCATTAACTCGGACATACGGATATACCGGCCTTGTCAAATTAGTATTGTAACTCCCCGGGTTGACATAACCTCGTGTCACATTGGTCACAGTTCCATTCGGCCTTAGGATGAGTGTTCCGGTATTATTTGTCGGCGTTACATATCCGGGTTGACCCGGATAAAATACTTTAGCACTCGAGGGTCGGGTCCCGTTGATCATGAACCTAGTCACATTCGCCGCGAACTCCCGGCTGCTATTGCTCCCCCATGTCGGTCGGGTCGTGAGGTTCTGGGGTACGAAATACCCCGCGACGAACCTCTTTTCACGCTGATGGTTAAGATACGCTTCCTTGTCAATACTTTTTACTGTTTCGTCAAAATTTTGGCCTCGAAATGAAACGCCAAAGTCACTGTGTGCTGTCGCCACGCTGAGTCCAAACAGGAAATATATTATGAGCATTTTGTTGGATATCCGTCACGATATTCGTTTTGATATTTTGCACTGTTTTACACTTTTTACACTTGTTGTTTTTATTGATTATTTAATATTACAACTGAAGTATTCGTCATGAGACGAGCTACAAGTAACTGTGCCTCTATTTTAAACACAGCTTATCTAAATATACCTAAGTTTGAAGTGATATGTATTCTCAGTAATTGTCATTATTATGTATGGGAATAATAATATCTCTTTAATTATTATATATGCCTATATCGTGGCCAGATCTTAGAGCTTGGACACAATATGTCTACGGCAATTATGGTAGTAAGCCCCGACTTTGAGGCGTGGCTGGAAAGACCTCAAGGCGTCCTAACCTTCCGCATGACGCGTGTTGTCACCGGACATGGCAAGTTCGGGAGGTTCCTGTTCCGGGTTCGTGCGGAACCGACGCCCGGGTGTCACCACTGTGTAGACCGCCCGGAGGACACGGTGGAGCACACGGTCGAAGTGTGCCCCGCTTGGGCAGAGCATCGCCGTGTTCTCGTGAGGGCGATCGGCAGCGGCGATCTCTCACGCCGGGCCCTGGTACGGGCCATGGTCCGGAGTGAGGAGGTATGGCAGGCGGTCGCCTCCTTCTGCGAAATAATAATGCTAGCAAAGGAGGAGGCCGACCGCATCAGGCAACGGCGCACACGCCGTCGCCGCCGCCGAGATTCCGATCCCGATATCCGGCCACCGTAGGTGCGGGCTTGCGAACGACGGGCAATGGGTAGCTCGCTGTCCATCCGTCCGCTAACAGACCAGTCCGAGCCCAAGTCTTTTACGGCGCGCACTGTTCCTGCGCGCCTCAAGGATTTGTTAGCGAACCGTAGAGGCCCAGCCTGCTAGCTGCAGGCAGGCAGGGTCGAAGCATACTGAGGCCAAGGGTCTGTTTTTGAGGCTCAGCCCTGGTATGAAAGGTAGCGAAGAAACGGGGTGGGTTTATAGTCAGTAAGAGTCTGACAGTATCTGTTTAAGTCTTTATTTTGTAACACTCGTTGGTGATCCTTAAATAAATAAATAAATAAATCTCCCGCTCCGCCCAAGGGCGGGAGATGTCATTGGATGATTTTACCCAACACCAAAAAATACGGTGCACCGCAGGTACAAGACAACAGCCTTCGTTCAGTTTTTGTCTGGAACAGAATAGTCTTTTGCGGTCCATATCAAGACAATAACTGAACGTTGGTTTGTTTTCTTGTGCCCGCCGTGCACCATGTCGCGGCACGACGTCGTACCGTCTCACGGCACCGAGCCGTGGAACGACGTCGGCGACGTGACGTTACGCGGTAGCGGTACTGTGCCGTAGACATGTGTCCACACCCTTAGAATTGATCACTTCATGATAGGGCTCAATCGCGATTTCTAGGAAGCTAAGTGCTTCCCAAAATGGTCACGCAATTTTGGCCCTAGCATCGAATTCAAGAGCATGAAACGACACAATTCCAATGTGGATCGGAATTAAACTCGAGAGTAAGCCCCCAGATCGTTCAAACGTTATCGTTTGATGATATGTCCATCCACGTTTGGCCATATCAAATAATGTAGGATTTCTCTGCATCATAAATCTTATTCTTCACTAAAAATAGGTATTGTTCACCAAATAATGAACTTTAACTAACTTTACGCACCCAGGTAGGCCGCTGCAAACACAACTTGGCGAAATGGGGGTTTATAGACCCGTCAGAAACTCAATGCGAGTGCGGTGCTGTTCAAAGCATGACCCACATGTTGGAATGTCCCAGGTGCCCTTACACCTGCACTTTGGAGGACTTAATGGGTGCCACCGATGCTGCAGTTAACGTGGCAACTTACTGGGCCCAAATAATTTAACGAGTTTACCATCGATTCGAAAAGAAGAAGAAGACTAACTTTATTACTGGAAGGCTCAACTGCAAAAAAACTGGGAACCCTCGTAAAGGTCCGCACAAAGCAGGTGCAGAAACCTCCTGAACTGACCGTGTCCGCCATTGTGTATTTGCAAATCATTTTAAAAATAACATTCAAAAATATGTTGCTATTAATAAGCCGGCAACATTATGTAGCTATAATACACCACTATTTTTTAATTAGTGCAAATACTTAAAGGGCTTATTAGAAAAGGTCTTGTTATTATTTAAGTAAAGTCTCAATAAATAATATTCATAAACAGCAAAGATAAGAGCGTTTGTTTATATCCCAAACTCAATTTATGAAAACATTGTACAGGTCATTGTTTATGAATCAAAGAATGTCAATAAAAATGGGAAAACACTGCGCTTAGTATTTTCTAGTATTCCTTGTTATGAATGATGATTCAATTATGAATTTGCCAATAATGACAAATTTTCGTGGTCAATTTTGGGATTTCGTTTTTTGTACTTTTGACTACACAAATATGATCAGTAACACCCGTTACTGATCATATTTTTGTAGTCAAAAGTACAAAAACTAAATAGCCCTAACCACCGGTAGCTTGGACCCTGCTCCCGACACCGGCGGACTACTGTTATTATATTTTTAAATGTTTTTTTTTTATATATATTTGTATTAACCTTTTGAATACCGTAATTAGAGACACAATAGAAAGACAATAGGTGTGCGGACGCCGGCGTCCTTTTAAAAATATGTATAGAAAACAAATAAAGGAAATATAATAATATTACACAACGCCGTCTAGTCCCAAGCTAAGCAGAGCTTGTGTTATGGGCACTAGATAACTGATAAACACACTTATATATTTCGAAATACATACATATTATATATAAATAACACCCAGACACAGAACAAATGATCGTGCTCATCACACAAACATTTGTCCTGGGTGGGAATCGACCTCCGGCATAGCAGTCAGGGCAACTAACCACTAGACCATCAATAATAGTGTAGTAAAATATCTGTTTGTCCGCAGCGGAACCCCTAAAGCCGACCTACATGCCGGTGTTCCTAACGAAGAAAGAGCGCAAGAAGCTGCGGCGTCAGAGTCGCCGCGAGGCGTGGAAGGAGGAGCAGGAGAAGGTGCGGCTCGGCCTGGAGGCGCCGCCCGAGCCCAAGCTCAGGTGAGAACACGTCAATGATTTTTTTTTTTTTTGTTAGGTAAAATCATCCAATGACAAATCCCACCCTTGGGTGGGGCGGGAAATAGTGTCAGACTCTTACTGACTAAAAACTTACCCTGTTCCTTCTCTGCCTTGGTTCCAGGGCCCTGGTAAGCATTTTCATACCTTCCCAGAGCCCCAGACTAGGCCTCGACCCTACTGGGCCCCTACGGTTTGCTGACAACTCCTTGAGGCGCACGGGAACAGTGCGCGCCGTAAACGACTTGGGCTCGGTCCGGTCTGTTACCGGACAAACGGACAGCGAGCTATCCATTGCCCGCCGTCCGCAAGCCCGCGCCTACGGTGGAACACGTCAATGATGCTTCAGCAATAAATACTAAATGATGAATAAATGATAATTTATTTTTCAAAGGTTATTCAAAATCGACTGGCCTATTGGTCTAGTAGTTAGTGGCCCTGACTGCTAAGCCGTAGGTTGTGGGTTCGATTCCCGCCCAGGACAAATGTTTGTGTGATGAGCACGATCATTTGTTATGTATCTGGGTGTAATTTATCTATAATATGTATGTATTTAGAAATATATAAGTACGTTTATCAGTTATCTAGTACCCATAATACAGCTCTTTTAACAAATTTTACTTGTCAATTTTTTGTCAGTTTAAACTAGATGAGGCCAGTGTTTCCTAGCTGACTACCCTGAGAAGAAACACGGATACAAACTCAGGGGTCAAAGTCTTTTTTGAAGTCCATACACAACCATGTAATGGTCAAATAATATGAGAACCATGCAGATTGGAGTCTGAGATGGTCTTTTGAAGAAAGAACCACACAGATTTGAGTGGACCTGTCCAGTCAGTGCAAGCATTTGTCAGTATTCGTATAGCTCAACTTACTACTAAGGAGCTCAACGATTTGACGAACTAAGGAAAAGAAATTTTACTACCTTCGGTTTCGGCCACTTTCAGCTAGATACACTACTTTGGGCCAGGAGCACTACTATCGGCTTTGGCCACGTTCAGCTGGCACGCTGTTCACGTCAGGCAGCTGCTATGTAGCTGTCGGGAATTATGCTGAACTGGACCTATTTTAGTTTAACTTATTTGCCTTTTATATATACAGATATGTTACTAAAAGAGTCATGAGTTTACATGTGGATGGATAGAGAGGGAGAGGGAGGCCAAAGAAGAGATAGGTGGATTGTGTGAGAAGTGATATGAAAGAAAAGTTAGTGATAGCGTGACAAGTGACAGGAGAGAATGGAATAAAAAAACGTGTTGCGCCGACCCTAAATAAAACGGGATAAGGGCAGGAAGATGATGATGATATATACAGATATGTGTGTGAGCGAGCAGTGGTGGCCGAGTGGTAATGGCCCCGACTTACGCGTTGTAGGTCACGGGTTCAAACCCAGCCAGGAGCATTACTTTGTGTAATTTATTTCATCGCCACTGCTCTCAAAACGGTGAAGGAAAACATCTTGAGGAAACCGGCATGTCCTAGAACCAAAAATTCGCAGACATGTGACATCCACCAACCCGCACTGGGCCCGCGTGGTTGATTACGGCCCATTCCCTCTCCTAGAGAGGAGGCCTGTGTCCCAGCAGTGGGAACATTAAAAAAGGCTGATGATGATGATGTGTGTAACTTGTAATATTTTAACTTGTTCTCAGGATATCGAACCTGATGCGGGCGCTGGGCACAGAGGCCGTCCAGGACCCCACCGCCATCGAAGCGAAGGTGCGCGAGCAGATCGCCAAGAGACAAAAGACGCACCTCGAAGCCAACAAGGCGCGCGCACTCACCAAGGACCAGAAGAGAGAGAAGGTGGGCCTCATCTATACATATACAGTTTATATTTATTTTTGTACTTTTGCCAGCGGCATACAAACTTCTAACCCCCGTTTTAGCCCCTTAGGGGTTTTTTTTATGGTAGGTAAAATCATCCAATGACAAATCCCGCCCTTGGGTGGAGCGGGAAGTAGTGTCAGACTCTTACTGACTAAAAACGTACCCCGTTCCATTCTTTGCCTTTGTCCCGCGGCCCGTGGTGACATTCTCACATAACCTTTGGCCCCAGTAGGCTTCGGCCCTGTTGGGCCCCTACAGTTTGCTGACAACTCCTGAAGCCCCTTAGGGGTGGACTTTCGTAAAACCGGCAAATCTAAGCGGACGTCTACACCCTATAAGGAACCTGCCTGCCACATTTTAAGTTTGGAGGTGTTATAGTTTCTGAGATTTCGTGATTAATCAGTGAATGGTCTTTTGCTTTATATAAATATATGTAATATAATATATAATAAATATATATAAATTTAAAGATTTTTATCAGTTGTCTAGTACTCATAACACAAGCTCTGCTTAGCTTGGGTCTAGATGCCGTTGTGTGAAAGTTGTGTAGTATTATTATTATTTGACAGTTGCTGTAATTTTTCGATGTATTTGGACATTTTTCTAGATATATTTTTACGTGCCTTTTAAAAAGTTATTCTGCTATTCGGGGCGGAGACAAATCCAGCAAAGATCATTAAAATCGGTCTTGCCATTCTTGAGTTATAATCAGAGGTCGGAGTAGGTAGATTGATTTAAGGTCGTTGATGTCAAACGTAGATAGAGATAGAGATGTCAGATAATATTGATATGCCTCCAAAATACCGGAACTTCATATTTATTGTGATATTTGTTCCGGAATTTTGAAATTAGCACGAATTTGTGTTTAAGGTGAAAAACGTATTAATAATAACAATCTACGCTGCCAGTGTTAGCTAATGGTGAAAGAAATCAGTATTTTATTTTATACAAAAATAGCTTGGAATAGTTACACCGTATTTTGTCCCTTACTGTTGAATTAGAAATGACGCTTGACAGTATGACGCTTTATTTTATTTTAGTCCATAATTCCAATCCCTGAACTTTTTCCGGTACTTCCCGCACATTATGGATAAAATGGCATGTCCATAGTATAATATCTTGACACAAGTATATAAAATCAATCTACCTACTCCGACCTCTGGTTATAATTGGTGTAACCAACACGGCTTGCTCGTGCAACTATGTTTTTATAAATAAAACTTAACACACAAAACAAAATATTAGTGTGATTTAGTGATGAAACGAATATTCACATTCGCATCCGCGAATAATCGCGCCTTTTTTTACATTCGCATTCGTGACAAACAAAAAGAAAATATTATATGGATTGAATGAATATAGACACAAATCACACAACTTGCACTTTTTTTTTATTGACACAAATTGAAATGGAAGAATAAGTTAGTGAAGTTTGCAGTCATAGTCATGTTTTTTGTCATTTAAATTCAACAAATAAAATAATGCTAATTATCCCCAAAAATCGTAACAAATCTTTTTGAATAAGCTCAGTTCAATCAGTCTATAACGGCTCTGCTATGTTTTTTTTTAATCTTAGCTGACACGAAATGTCAAACATGTATGATATTTTGCGCGTACTTTATTTGAAAGTCAATATTCGCATTCACGAATATTGATTTTGTATATTCGCATTCGCGAATGTGAGATATCGTAACATTCGTTACATCACTAATGTGATTATCAACCAACGCAATTTTTTTTATGGTGGGTGAAAATCATTCAATTATATCCCCCGCCCTTGGGCGGAGCGGGAGATAGTGTCAGACTCTTACTGACTAAAAAACCCAACCCATTCCTTCTTTGCCTATCACACCGCGGCCAAGCCTTCTATTCAGAAGCCGACCCTTTGCCCCAGTAGGCTTTGACCCTTCTGCAGGGTCCCTACAACCAATTTAATTCATGTTTTGTCAATTCCAGGTGGACAGGAAAATCCGAGAAGATACTTCTATAGGAGTTCACGTTGCAGTGTACAGGTAACACATAATATATGCCACATTTGTTTTATTTTTCTTTTTTTTATGTTTTTGGTTTTGATACTAAGTCCTTTAAGCCATGTCTTCGTATGAATAGTTAGTTTATCATTAGGATAAACACATTCTTATGTTTTTGTAGTATTTGGCAAAAAATAAAATTCTCATATTTGCTCCATGTCGTTTAGCTCTTCAATCCCCATAGGTGACAGAAGAGCTGACGCGATGGAGTATTCAAAATCAAACACATTTATTTCAAATAGATCATTTACAGGAACTTTTGAATAATCAAAATGTCGGTCGGTCAAAAAAAGTGAATCTAAATTGCACGTTCCAAAGCGTAGATCTCTATGGAGAAAAACGTGCAAGAAACTCCATGGACACGCTTTTAAAATCATATAATGTGTTACATTAATCTTGGTTACATATTTCTTGTCGCTTCAATTATGTGAGCAGAATGTAGAAAAATAACGGAAAAAATAAAATAAAAATAAAAGTTGAATTAAGCCACTGGCAGCAAAGAGATGACCTGTCTCATCCGACGGCGCCCGTTCACGAGCATGACGCGTGCTTCAACCCACTCAGCTCAACCATTTTGAAGGGAACTGAATGACCCAATAACACGTGCCACCATCAGCGAGACATTTGACTTTGAGAATGTCTCTCAACTGCCATGCTCGTTTATGTCGTGAATGTGCAACCCGTATTTAGTCGTGAAGAAACCCGAAAGTGTTTATTTATTTATTATACACCGTTAAATTTTAGTCGTTTTAATCCCGCGGACTGTCGATTCGGTACATGAAACACTATTGATTTATAAATATATAATTAAAAAATTTAGTACTTAAAGAAATCAATTTCGTACATGCGTAAATTAATTCGAGTTAAAAAAAAGTACTTTATTTTTCATTTTTATCTTTACAGATCGATAGGATTTCATGTACCCAATCGACCCTCCGTGGGATTAAAACGACCAAAATTTAACAGTGTATAATATCACTTAATATAAGTATATGTGTTTGTCGGATATATCCGACGGAGGCAGTTAAAGCGTAGCATGTTTATTCCAGAGTGAAGGACCTGTTCGAGTGCGCGTCGGCCAAGTTCAAGGTGGAGGCCAACGCGGCGCAGCTGCACATGACGGGCAGCGTCGTGCTGCACCGCGGCTGCTGCGTCGTCGTCGTCGAGGGCGGGCCCAAGCAGCACGCCAAGTACAAGAGGTAGCCGCACGAGCGAGGGAGCGGCCCTCGAGCCGCCACCGCCTCAAATCAGTGTTGCTATTCTCTAAGAAAACGCAGCGCTGCCTCAACGACGAACACTCAAATAGGATACTTTGGATTGTCAACCTAATGCACCTATACATTGGATTGTTATTTCAATGTATCCTATTTGGATGTTCGTCGTTGTTGCGGTTTTCTTAGAGAATAGCACCACTGATTTCCAACCAGCGTAGACGAGGCCTAATCAGTTATAATCCTCGTTACATAAGTTGAACCATCATAGTAATTAACCTTGAATGCGCAGTAACTGATTTTCTGGTCCCAATCGATGTAGGGGGCAGCGCATTACCATAGCAAATGATTCTACTTATTTCCCGCCTCCTTTATAATATTATAGTGTGATGTTATTTTTTTCATCAATAATTTATTTATTTATTTATTTATTTAAACATTATGCAACACAAAGGTACATAGGCGGACTTAATGCCTTAGGCATTCTCTACCAGTCAACCAAGGGTGGTGAAGAGAAAACATGGCAGGTGCATAAAAAAAAAAACAAAAGATTATTAAGAAAAACAAGGATACAAATATATATAAATAAAATATACATACATATATATTTAATATAATATAAACCTACATATACAAATACATATATTTTTATGAAGTAAAAGAAAGTTGTTTATGAGACGACTTCGCTATCTGTGAAGAAAATAATTCCGCAACTTCTGCTTGAATGCATAATGACTGGTGGCCATCCTGATGTCGAGAGGAAGCACATTCCACAGAAGTATGGACTGTATATGAAAGGAAGAATGAAGAAAATCAGAAGTATGAGAAGGACAAAGTAGTAGAAGATTGTTAGAAGAACGCAGATTCTTAGCGTGACATTCTTAAACACGTGATTGTAGTCATGGTAACAAACAACTTTTGCTATGGGACCAAACCTGAAATCGCGAAAATCTGCTAGTCAGTACATTTGTGTTCGCCTAACTGTTCAAAATATACTGAACTAGGCTAATTTTTTTCGCGATTTTAGGTTTGGTCCCATTGTAAAAGTTGTTTGTTATCATGACTACAATCACGTGTTTAAGTATCGTTCACTAATTACTATTCACGCTATATATTCAAAAATATAGCATAAGATACTTGTTCCAGACTAATGCTGCACCGCATCAAATGGGAAGAAGACATGATCAAGGACACGGACGGGAACGAAGTGCCCAACACCTGCACTCTAGTGTGGGAGGGCACGGTCAAGCAGCGCGCCTTCGGGGAGATCAAGTTCAAGGTAGCGTAGCTTAAATACAGCATAACTTAGCAAAATTCTGAATGACAGCATAACACAGCACAAGATGAGTAGGTTAAGTAGGTTTATGCGTAATATAATAATTGTCTAGATTAGTCAGTGGCCCTGACAAGACAAATGTTTGTGTGATGAGCACGATCATTTGTTCTGTGTCTGGGTGTAATTTATCTATTACATGTATGTATTTAGCAATATATAAGTATGTTTATCAGTTGTTTAGTACTCATAGCACAAGCTCTGCTTAGCTTGGGACTAGATGGCGTTGTGTGATAGTTGTGGAGTAAGACGTATATTTGTTTGTGCCAGGTGATGCCGACCGAGAAGCAGGCGCGCGAGCACTTCCAGAAGCACCGCGTGGAGCAGTACTGGGACCTCGCCTACAGCGGCGCCGTGCTCGCGCCCGCCGACGAGCCCTAGCGACACACAATAAATACGTCTACACAATACATTCAAGTTTTATTTCCTTTCAATTAGCTCCAACGTAAATCTAGCAAATTCAAATTTTCGTAAGTATTTTTTGTATTTTGAGAAAGAAGAAGAAAGAACCAATGTTTATTCGGGCCTGACACAATCGTATAAATTTAAAATTACATATTTTAATCAAAAAGCAAATTAAAATATGTGCAAGGCCACAAAGGCGCGTATCTCAGCATATGCTGCGATATTTAAAACGATAAAACTCTCCATATTCCTTCTCGCCTTACTGGTTTTATGGCTAATTATTACACCGTTTCTATCATAAAACTCTGGAATGGACTTCCTCTTAACATCAAAAAGGCTGTAAGTAAATTTTCCTTCAAGCGCTACTACTTGAAGTCCTCTCAACTTTAAATCTGTCTTTGTCCTAATTGTCATATTTTAGGTTCTCATAGTAATAATGATTTGATATAGTATTTATTAGTTTATAATATTAACATATATACGTATTTTATTATTATAACTTATACATTCTATTTAAAATTATGTGTTATTTATTTATTGTGCACACCTACCACAGTGTTGTCTTTCTTAACCCAAAGGTTGACTGGTAGAGAATGCCTTGTTGCATTAAGTCCGCCTATGTAGCACTATTGTACATGAAGTTTAAAACGATAAATAAGGCAGCGCTGGTATTCTGTTAGGGTCCGCTGTGATGCCACGGACACACTTGCGGACGTTAAATATACTATCGAAATATAATAATAATAAAAATATTGCAGCATCTGAGGAGGCTCTCGTTAGGCAGTTGGATCAAGGTCCTGATTCAGAAGGCAGTGCTCTTGGACACAGCGCGCATTGTCCGGAGGTTCCTCTCTCGGGAGCTCTGACCACCGGCAGCTTGGACCCTGTTCCCGATGCCGGTGGGCTTATATTTTTTTTTTAATTTTGATCGCTTTAATCCCGTGGAGAGTCGATCCAGTACATGAAACACTATCGATTTGTAAAGATAAAATTAAAAAATAAAGTACTTTTTTTCTAAAACTCGAATTAATATATGCATGTGCGAAATTAACTTCTTTAAGTAAACATCGAGTGCAATGACCTGTAGGAAGTTAGTACGCAACGAACTACAACTACCTACAGGTCATTGGACTCGCTCAGCTGTTGTTTACTTAAAGAAATTAATTTCGTACACGCGTGTATAGTTTAAATTATAGTCATCCCTCAGACGATCAATGGTGAAGCAGACCCTTGGCCCCAGTAGGCTACGACCCTGCCTGCCTGCAGCTAGCAGGCTGGGTCTCCACGGTTTGCTGACAACTCCTTGAGGCGTGCGGGAACAGTGCGCGCCGTCGACAACCTGGACTTGATCCGGATGGTTACCGGACGGTCGGACAGCGAGCTACCCATGGCACGCCGTCCGCAAGCCCGTGCATACGTTGGCTGGAAATCAGGATCGGAATCGGAACCTCCGCGGCGGCTGGGCCGTGAGCGCCATGCCTCTCGCGTGCGGCCTCCTCCTTTGCTAGCATTACTGCTTCGCAGAAGGAGGCGACCGCCTGCCACACCTCCTCGCTTCGGACCATGGCCCGTACCAGGACCCGGCTCGAGTGATCGCCGCTGCCGATCGCCCTCACGAGAACACGGCGATGCTCTGCCCAGTCCACACAGTGGATTAATTAATCCAATATGTAATGAATTTTATCTTTAATTAATTTTTAGCACAAATTTGCATGTCATTATATTATGATTAAATATGTTAAGCTCCTAATTTATTAACAATTGTAAGAACTTTTTAACCCTATATATTTGCCGGGTCAACTAGTCGATTTATAAATATGAGGACAAAGGAATTGCTTATTTCTGTAGAAATTTCATAAAAACATAAATAGCAGACTTGGGCCCCAGAAGAATAATAGTTTTGGGAGCTTTTGAAACTCCACGGTTACTCTTTTAAAAAACATGATTGAGTTCATAAGCCTCTCTCCATCTGAGATTACCGGCGTGACGTTCTTTCTTCATATTTTCAAACTGGATCGCAGCCACATCAAGTTCTTCAATCACTCTTGTCACAGCTACTAGAAAAACAAAAAAAAACAATTTCAAACGCAAAGCCTTTTGGTTTTCAAAGGAACCATTTTTTTTTTAAATAATATAAACTAGTGCTAGACTGCGATCCCACCTGATGGTAAGCAGTGATGCAATTGTTGATGGTGAGGCGCACTAGTTTATTAAGAGCCTATTCACTCTAGCCTTAAGACACCTAAAAGTTATAATCGGGCGGGAAGACCGCAGTAGGCAAATTGTTCCAGTCCTTCGATGTACGCGGTATAAACGACGAGGCGAAACGCTTAGTCCCGTTAAATTAATTTTTTTTTTCAAAACCTGCTCATTTATTGGTATAGGTAAGGTAGAGGTAGGGTAGGATAGAGTAGGATGGAGTAGGGTAGGGTAGAGTAGGATAAAGTAGGGTATGGTATGATAGAGTAGGGTAGGGTGCAGCGAGAGCGAAGCCGCGGGCAAAAGCTAGTTTCAAATAAATTAAATAAGGAAACCAGAATACGTTGAAAAATGCATGTAGATACCAATGTTTACGTAAGCATGGGGGGGGAGGTTCGGACGGCGGGCAATGGGTAGCTCGCTGTCCATCCGCCCGGTAACAGAGCGGTTAGAGCCCAAAGCGTCTGCGGCGCGCACTGTTCCCGCGCGCCTCAAGGAGGTGTCAAGGGTTAGGTGAAAGTGAACCCCGGGGCCCTGGATCGAAGGCAATGAATGGAACAGAGTAGGTTTTTAGTCAGTAAGAGTGTGACACTATCTCCTGCCCCACCCAAGGGCTGGATTTGTCATTTGATGATTTTACCTACCATAAAAAAAATGAGGGGGACGTTGAGAGATTTGCTGACAAGGGGGGAGGGATGGTTAATATTTTCAAAAAAAATCTGGTAACGTAATACTTGGACGGCCCCAAAAGCACTAGATACTTTTCATCTCGGGATTAGTATTTTCCCTTGGGGCAAATTTTTACCCTGACTTGGGCGAAGCCGGTGGCAGCTGCTAGCATATAAATTCAGATAGATACCTTCTCCTAGTTTTAATACACTTGATGGGTAGCTGCTGGTTTCTTGGCACTCCGTGTATGTTCACCAGGTGTTTCTTGACCGACGCTGGACGCTTGTACCTGGAATTACCAACATTGCATCAGCCTTATAAGGTTCCCACTGCTGGGACTCAGGCCTGTCAAGGAGAGGGAATGGGTCGTAATTCACCACGCGGGCCCAGTGCGGGTTGGTGGATGTCACATGTCTTGGAATTTTTGGTTCTAGGACATGCCGGTTTCCTCACGATGTTTTCCTTCACCGTTTTTGAGAGCAGTGGTGATGAAATAAATTACACAAAGTAATGCGCCTGGCTGGGTTCGAACCCGTGACCTACAACTCGTAAGTCGGGGCCGTTACCACTCAGTCAGTAATGCTCTCTATATATTATAATAACCAACAGGACTGTACAAAACCATATTTTTGACTAGCCTGTTGGTCTAGTGGTTAATGGCACTGACTGCTACACCGGGGGTCTCGGGTGATAAATGCTAAAAGATATTTATTTTGCAAATAGGTTTTTCAAAAACACTTTTACACGTCAATTTTTTTTGTCAATTTAAACTAGACGAGGCCGGTGTTTCCTAGCTGACTACCCTGAGAAGAAACACCGAAACATACTCAGAGGTCAGTCTCTTTTAAAGTCCATACAGTAAACATGTAATGGTCAAATAATATGAGAACCATGCAGATTAGTGTCTGAGATGGTCTTTTGAGGAAAGAACCACACAGATTTGATTTGAATTATTATCTAAATCTAGTTGTAAAAAATTTCTAACTATGCGACAAATGTTTAAAATGGCCGCTTTTATTATTATTATACTGCCAATGTGTCTTGCTAGAGGGAGCGTTGAACTAGAATGTAAACCCAGCGGTTCTCAGCGTTTGGTCAACACCCGTATTTATAAAACAAGTAAAACTAAATACTTGAGCAAAAGTAACTACATACTATTTGTATTCTATAGTTAAGAAAAAAATAAATTTTGAATGCAGATTTGAAACGTCAAGTAATGACTTAATAAGTTTTTACTTAGTAACAAGTAAATAATTCTTTATTAATACGGGTGTTAAACTATAAACCTTTCCCAAAGAAAAGATAGAAGCCTTTTAGCTACACCGACATAGCTCGAAGAATCCCCGAACTTAAGTGGCAGGGAGCAGGTCACGTTACTCGCAAAACAAACGGTCGATGGGGTTGAAAGGTTCTGGAGTGACGACTGCGTACTGGAAGATGCAACCCAGCTGGACTGGAAGGCGAACAGACGTGGCTGGGCGACGGATACTCACGTCTCCGGACACAGGTAGCACAGGTAGATGTATATCAGGTAGTGGACCCTGTTCTGATGGCCCGTCAGCTCGGACCGGCTGCGGAACATCGCCGGGCAGCGCTCACACTGAAACCAAACAGAAGTATTATCTTTATATACACCGTTTTGGTCGTTTTAATCCCGTGGAGAGTCGATCCGGTACATGAAACACTATAGATTTCTAAAGATAAAATTTAAAAAATAAAGAACTTTTTTTCTAAAAGTCGAGGTAATATACGCATGTACGAATTTTTTTTTTTAAGTAAACGGGTCAATGACCTTGTAGGTAGTTGTCGGTTGTTGCGTACTAACTACCTACAGTTCATTGGCCTCGATTAGCTGACGTTTACTAAAAGAAATTATTTTTTTCTTTACAAATCATAGTAGAGATTATATTATTATACAATAGTATTTCATATACCAAATCGGACCTCCGCGGGATTAAAACGACTAAAATTTATTGGTGTACTGTTCAGGATGGTTCGAGCTCTGATCATCTGCCAGGTGAGCCTACGTGGGTATCGTGCAATGAATAAAAACAGTTAGGAACTGAAACAGTTTACTTCTCATTACATTTCGACAGGTAATAGTGCACTGTTACTAAGTAAAGCGTTAAAAAATAAAGTACTTTTTTTCAAAAACTCGATTTAATATACGGATGTACGAAATTAATTTCTTTATGTAAACCAGTCAATGACCTTGTAGGTAGTTGTCGGTCGTTGCGTACTAACAACCTACAGTTCATTGTCCTCGATCAGCTGACGTTGACTTAAAGAAATTAATTTCGTACTTGCGTAAATTAATTCGAGTTTAAAAAAAGTACTTTATTTTTTAATTTTCTCTTTACAAATCGATAGTGTTTCATGTACCGAATCGACCCTCCGCGGGATTAAAACGACCAAAATTTAACGGTATATAAATAAACAATCTTGACATTAATTTTGCTGATTAAAATTAAGATAAAAAATAATATTTTTTTATGCTCCAATAGTTTATAATGAATGATTTTACGGTAGTTAGGAAACAATACACAATGGTTTAGTTGTTTATATTAAAAATAATCTGAAGGCTAGGTTATTGACGATTTTGCACGGGTTTATCAATATAAGTTTCGGTTTATATTTAAGGTTTTGTTCATGTGTAGATATAATTTGAAGTTTCTCCTTATAGGTATAGAAAATAATATATAGGGTGACTGATTATTAATGAACGATTGTTAAACACGTGATTGTAGTCATGATAACAAACAACTTTTACTATAGGACCAAACCTATATATAATAACAATTTGGATAATAATATTCCATAACTATCACACATAACGCCGTCTAGTCCCAAGCTAAGCAGAGCTTGTGTTATGGGTACCAGACAGCTGATAAACATGCTCATATATTTCTAAATACATACACAATACAGATAAATTGCACCCAGATACAGAACAAATGATCGTGCTCATCACACAAACATTTGTCCTGGGTGGGAATCGAACCCACGACTTACGGAATAGCAATCAGGGCCACTAACTACTAGACCGACAGGCCAGTCAACTAAATGATAAATAATATTTATTTTGCAAATAGGTTTTAAAAAACACTTTTACACGTCAATATTGTTTTTTCGTCAGTTTAAACTAGATGAGGCCGGTGTTTCCTAGCTGATTACCCTGAGGAGAAACACCGAAACAAACTCAGGGGTCACAGGGGTCACAACAAAAAAAAGAACTGACCTGTAAGTTCCTGACACCGAAGTGCTTCCTCATATGCTGGGCGATGTTGGCGCGCATCCTGAAGGTGTCCCCGCAGACGTCGCAGATGTACGGCCTCTCCCCAGTGTGCTCTGCGCGCTCGTGGTTCTATTCACAACGTACACACGCTCACACTTACCAAAAAATCTCTGAAGGTATTGACAACAAAAAAAAAACCAAATTCTTTATCGGGATTGTAGCGTAGCAAAAATCCTGCCTTCCTAGCCAAGTTATAATCATTTCGTTTAACGTTAACGCTTGGAGTTGGCCACGCCTTCAATTCCTTTGTTTTGACGCCATCTCAACGCTCAGTCACAACTAACGGTAATTAACTAACAAAATATGTAATATTGGCGGTATCGAAAGATTTTGTGCATGAAATATTAATTTTAATTACGTATAATATTAGATATCTTATTCTTGTCATGTTGTGCGAGTTTATGATTCACATAAATACTACATTGTTATGGTATGTGGATACATAGCCTACACATTTAAATACATAAAATATATTATGAAATTTTGAATTTATTGTATATGTACGGAAAATGTGCCATTTTGGGAATTAGCCCTTTTGAGAATGTGGCATCCTGAGAATTTGGTATTTTGCGAATTGGGCATTCTGAGAATTGGGCATTCTGAGAATTGGGCATTCTGAGAATTTGGCATTTTGAGAATTGGCCATTTTGAGAATTAACCCTTTTACGACTCGGTTGCCATTTTGCGAATTCGGCATTTTGCGCCTAAACCGTTTGTTTTATCACTACATAGTATAAAACAAAGTCGCTTCCCGCTGTCTGTCCCTATGTTTATTTCTATTTATTTATTTTATTTAATAATAATATAGCCTTTATTCCTTAATTTTTGTTACATTATTTTATAAAAGCTAAATAAAAAAGATAAACTAAATAATAAAATAACAAAAACATAACTAGACTGGTTTATCAGTTCCGGTTAGTTAAGGTCCCTTTCGGGTATAGGCCTCCTCCAAGGTTTTCCAGTTTGGTCTGTCCTAGGGACAGACCTTGTTAATCCAGTCAGCTCCTGCTGTAGTTTTTATATCATCGGCCCAACGTTCGTACGGGTGACCCCTGCTTCGGTGTCCACCTGGGCCTGGCCATAGTGTGGTTCGTTTTGTCCACCTGTCATCAGGAAGACGAGCGATATGTCCTGCCCATTTCCATTTCAGACGTTGGGCATGGTTTAGAGCATCTATGACATTTGTTTTATTTCTTATATCTGTGTTTCGTTTTTTGTGTTTTAGTTTGAAATAAGAAATAAGAAATAAGAATCATTTATTCGTAAACATAGGTGATAATTATATAATAGATCTTAAAAATTTGATAGTGCGCTATGTTTTGCCAATCGGCATACAAATTATTATGAAAAAAAAAAATATTATACTATTAAATTAAAATATAAATTCTTTAGCTAGGCATGCAAGTAAAGTTTTACTATTCATAATATAATCAATTCAATTTCATGTCAGAATTCAAAGTCAAATCATGAGATTAATTTAAAAATAATAAATGTATAATAAAATGTATGTCAGCAAAATTTTAGTATTCAAAGTCAAAATTGAAAGTTAATCATTCAGGAGATAATTTAAAATTAAAAATAAAATATATTAAAATGTATGTCAGTATTATAAAGTTATAAAGATTCGTCATTAAGAAATTCATCTAGAGTGTAATAACATTTTTCAAGTAGTAACCCGTTAAGCGTTTTTTTAAACTTCTGTAATGGCATACATTTTATTTCATCGGGTATTTTATTATATATTTGCGGTGCAATACCAAAGAAGCTTTTTCTCATAAGAGAAGTTTTACATTTCACAAGGCATAGATCATTGATGTATTGAGCACGCATTGGAGTTTTCTTTACTGTACATAGTTTCTTGAATAAATGTGGATTATTTTTTACAAATAATGCAGTTTCCAGAATGTATAAAGCTGGCAGAGGTAAAATTTTTAACTTTTTAAAATAAGGAACGCAACTATCAGTTGTTTTTAATCCACACATACACCGTACACATCTCTTCTGCATCCTGAAAACAAGTTCCCTATTTGTTGACTGTCCCCAGAAAATAACACCATACCTCAGAACCGAGGCGACAAGTCCATGATATGCCGTCAACAGTGTATCAGTATTGACTTTCTTTGAGAGTTGAAATAACAAATATGCTGATTTACTCAATCGCTTGCAGATTACCTCCAAATGAGGTTTCCAAGTCAGTTTTTCATCTATAGTTATACCCAAGAACTTCGCAGTATTAACTTCTTCTATCTCATAATTGTCATAGGCAACATTAATTAATGGTTTCTCAAGTCGTTGATGAAAGTGCATTACATTCGTTTTACTTAAATTAATTATAAGATTATTATTATTAAGCCAATTTATTGTTTTATTTAAAGAATTGTTAATGTCATTTTGATAATTGTTTTGATTATTACATTCTATAATAGCCGTGCTATCGTCTGCAAAGAGTACCATTTTTTGCCCTATGAATTTTGGGAGGTCATTTATGTATATCAAGAAAAGCGGTGGTCCTAGAACGCTACCTTGAGGCACGCCGTATTTTATGTACCTTGGTTTAGAGGTATATGTGATTTCTAATTTGGTTGTAGGACATATTCTAGTAATTTCAGTGCATTGTAATCTATCACTCAAGTAAGAATCTAAAAGCCTAAGGATGTTTCCTCTAATGCCATAGCCATGTAATTTTTGTAATAAAATTTTATGATCTACAAAATCAAATGCCTTCGTCATGTCTGTGAATATTGCACAAACAGGTTTTTTTTTATCGACGGATTTCAAAACACTTGATAATAGGTCAAACAGTGCCATATTAACATTGATATTTTTTCTGAATCCCTTTTGTTCTTCGCAGAACAATTTAAATTTTTCGAAATAAGCATAAATGGAATTATAAATTACTTTCTCTATTATTTTAGAAAATACCGGAATTTTGGTCTATAATTTTTAACATTAGTTTTGTCATTTCTTTTAAAAAGGGGCTTAATGATAACTTTCTTTAAACTATCTGGGAATATACCATCAGCAATACATAGGTTGATTACATGAGTCAGTGGTTTAGCTATAACTTCTTTGACATATTTTATCACTTTGGTTAATATGCCATCATGTCCGACAGTGTTCGTGTTTTTTAGGCTGGTAATTATTTTAACTATGTCATCATCTACTACAGGCATCATAAATAATGAATGCAATGTCGAATTTTCACTAAAAAGATTTTTCGTCGGCGTACAATTTGGTTGTTGATTGTTCTCGACAATCTCTATAAAATATTTATTAAATTCGTTGGCTATATCCATCGGGTGGGTTAAAATTTCGTTATCCTTTTTTATAGATAATATTGGTTCTTGAGGTAAACAAAATTTAGATTTGTTTATTACTTGCCAGGCCGCCCTTGATTTATTTTGTGAAGCATTAATGAAATGGTTATTTCGAGCTTTTTGGGTTAATTTTATTATTTTCCGGTAAAGAGTGGAATATTTTTTAAAAACAAGTTTATTTTTTGAGTTAGGATTAAGCCTATACGCCCAAAGTAGCTGTCTCTGTTTTTTACTGCATAATTTAATTCCACGAGATAACCATTTAGTCTTTTTGTTTGTAAATATAGTGACATATTTTTCCGGAAAGCATAAACGATATAATAACGTAAAGTCATCTATAAATCTGTCGTAAGACTCATTTGCATTTTTGGCGTTATACACTTGTGAGAAAGATAGACAATTTAAGTGTTTTTTGAATTTGGATAAATTACGTGCTGAAATATCTTGTTTTTTAGTTTTCCAAAATTTTAATGTACAGACTTTATCAATAGGTACTTTGAGTAGCTGAGAAGTATGATCCGAAAGAACTAGATCGATTACTTCCGCTTCGCATTCTTTTCGGTAAGAGTAAGAGTGTGCAAAGTTGTCAATACAAGAATTACTACTTAATCTGGTCGGTTCGTAGAGGGCAAGTTTAAGATTGTATTGTAAGAGAAAATTCTCAAATTCCAATGTACTTTTGTTTCTTTTTAGTACGTCGATATTAAAGTCTCCTGTTAAAATTATATTTTTATTTGTAAGTGAACGAAGTTTTTTCAATATGTCGTCCAGTTTTTCATAAAACACGCTGTAATTAAATTTAGGTATTCTATAAACGCAGATAATAATAATACTATGAGATATCAGCTCGATACCACAGCACTCGAAAACACCGGTTACTGATTGTTTAGCTACTTCCGGTAATTCTTTATAGTGTAAACCTGTTCGAACAAATATACAGGTTCCGCCTCTTTTAATGTTTCTCGAAAAGATGGCAGCTAGACAGTAATTAGGTAGATGTAGCAAGCTCTCATTACCAGTCTCAGTGAAATGTTCAGTGATGCATATAACATCTATATTAATTCCTGTACTGAAAAGCTCTTCTAACTTAATTGTCAGCAAATCCAATTTGTTCATAAGTCCTGCAATATTTTGATGAAGAATATTAAGGTAATTACTATAGAAAAAACTGAGATTTTTGTGATTTTACCTGACTTATCGTCTCCGTCTGGTTTTTCTGGGAACAATCAACTTCCAAGTGCGTGGCGTTCATAGTGTTTAAGTTCAAAATAAGCTCTTGCAAATCTGATATTACAATACTTAAGCCTTTGTTATTTAAACTCCCATATCGATGGCTGTAAGTGTCATAAGTATATGGAAGGTTGAGATTAGAGTCCAATATGAACGCATATTCATGCGTTTCCACATCCATGTAAATCAAGTTATTGAAAGTGTCAACACGGCTGTTAAACATTATATTACAGTTGTCCATATATTTAAAAGTTGGTAAACATATTATAAAGTTAGTGTGACTTATTGCTTGTAATTTTTCACGAATAAATTTAACTAGTTCTACATAATTATGCGTTCCCTTGAAATCCTCCTCGCCAACATAAATAATACAATAATCAGAATGTGTAAAATTTCGTACTTTTGTTTCAATGTTATTCAAAATATGCTTTAGGCCGCATTTAGGCATACGATAGTGACACACATTATAATTACAGATATGGGTTCTTTCTCTTATTGTATTCAGCCTACTAGATATTTCCCCACATAGAATACAAATTTTAGGTCTGTTTAGTGACGACGATGTAGCTTTAGTTTCTGTAGGTGATATTGTGGGGTTTTGAGTGCCACTTGTACTGTTTTTCATTTGAGTCGCAGGATAAACTGTGATTTCTGAAGTTTGAGTATGTTTAGTCTTCATGCGAGTAGTTTCAAATACATTCTTCTTTGGAGTTAGGATTTTTTGCTTAACTGGGCTATTGGTGATTTTTTTATACATTTCATTTTTCTTTAGTAAATCCTTATTTATTTGCTTCAAGTTACTATTTTCCAAAGACAAAACTTCTATTTCTTGATGTGCACTTTTAAGTTCAGACTTTAGTTTTTCTATCTCATTTCTATACATGTTTATTTGCGTTTCATCTTCATCTTCTGACATTTCTGGCATACTGTTGGTAGTACAATCTAATGTCTGAGAGATAATGTCACTACTATCATTATTTGGTTCCGATCTGGAGCGAGTGCGCCGGAACGTGATATTGTCTACATTTTCTGAGAAATTCATATTGAAAGATTAGTATAAATTTCAAAGAAACTCAAAAAGAGTCCACCTACTTCGTCAGATTCGAACGTACGATCTCGTCGCTGCCAGGTCGTTGCGTAAACCGCTAGACCAAGGAGTGTTGTATTGATGGTGGCGAAATTGTCGATCTAATAGGTCTTCGTCAATGTGAGTCTCCCTCCCAACAATAGATTTGATGTTGAGGATACTCCTCTCCATAGCCCTTTGACTTTTTTGGATCTTATTTCTGGTTTGGTAGTTGAATCAACTTCATAGCTATACTGATCACTAAAATAGAGATATTTTAATCTAAAGTCGAAATATTACATTATAAAGTCGGAATGTGTCAATTTTACCACTTCACTGAACTTGAACAATCCTTTTGAACCCGGCGGTATCTCTAAACTTACCTGTAACTGCAAGGGGTCTACAGCCCTGTAGGGACATTTGCTGCAAGCCAGCCGCTTCTTCCGACCATGCACGCGTTGCTGGTGGTACCGCATGTGACTGGGGTTCACGAACTTCTTGCCACATTCCTGAAAAATATCATTACAGCCTTAAGAAGTCCACAGTTGGACATAGGTCGACTTTTTGACGAGCCTGTTGGTCTAGTGGTTAGTGGCCCTGACTGCTATGCCGGAGGTTGTGTGTTCAATTCCCACCCAGGACAAATGTTTGTGTGATGAGCACGATCATTTTGTTCTGTATCTGGGTGTAATTTATCTATAACTAGCTTTTGCGCGCGGCTTCGCTCCCGTCAACTGACTACTCTACCCTACTTTACCCTACACAAATAAATGAGCAGGTTAGGTGAACATAAATGACCAGTAGATTTTTTTCGCGATTTCAGGTTTGTCCCATAGTAACAGTTCTTTGTTATCATGACTATAATCACGTGTTAGAAGAGATCCTACCTCACAAGCATTTTGTGGTTCAAAATGTGTTTTAGCGTGGCACTTGAAGTTCTGCATGTTCCTCAGTTCCTTGCCACATAGAGTACACCTTATTGGACCTTCGATGTCATACGGCATCGCCGCCAGAGATAGTAGCTTGGCATCTTGTTCCTGAAACATATTTATTACAATATTGTAGGTACAGTCAGAGGTCAAAAGTGCAGTTGCACTTTATCAAAGTCTAAATAATTTAAAATTCAGACAACAAGTATTTAAAATCTTCTGATTATACACAGTTAAATTTTAGTCGTTTTAATCCCTCGGAGGTTCAATTGTATACTATCGATTTCTAAAGAAAAAATAAACATAGTAAAAATGTATACACCGTTAAATATTGGTCGTTTTAATCCCGCGGAGGGTCGATTCGGTACATGAAACACTATCGATTTGTAAAGATAAAAATAAAAAATAAAGTACTTTTTTTTCAAACTACAATTAATTGACGCATGTACGAAATTGATTTCTTTAAGTAAATGTCAGCTGAGCGAGGCCAATGAACTGTAGGTAGTTAGTACGCAACGACCGACAGCTACCTACAAGGTCATTGACTCGTTTACTTAAAGAAATTAATTTCGTACATGTTCGAAATTTGGAAAAAAAATACTTAATTTTTTTAATTTTGTCTTTACAAATCGATAGTGTTTCATGTACCGAATCAGCCCTCCACGGGATTAAAACGATCAAAATTTAACGGTGTATAGCCCAGTTTATACACTCTATACAGCGCCATCCTTCTTTAGCTCGCACACCTTTCTTTTTAGCTGGGAAATCATCCAATGACATCTCCCGCCCTTGAGTGGAGCAGGAGGGCGCGTCAGACTTTTACTAACTAAAAGCTTTGCCTTCGTTCCAGGACCCCTGGGGTTCACTTTCACACAACCTATGGCCCCAGTAGACTTCTACCCGGGCCCCTACTGTTTGGCTGATATCTCCTTGAAGCGCGCTTGGAATACTACGCGCTTTTGACGAATTATTACCTCAGAACTCCGCCATCTAAAGACCGATTTGCAAATTTATTTTTTCTTCTTCTTCAAACACAATAAAGTGCAAAATAACTTTAATTTCAGAAGTCGGTGTTAAATAACGAAGAGACCGAATTATTATAGAAATACCGACTTCCGAAATTAATGTTTTTTTGCACTTTTTTTGAAGTTGGTTGTATTTTTTTGTAAAAAGTCTTTTATAAATTGATATGGATTGTTATTATCTAAATATTTTGTTTTAGTGCTCGATTACGGAGATGCGGCGCGTCGGGCGGTACGTCGTACATTGCCACATGTTTGTGTTTGCGCGAGCGATGACGCGGCCCGCTGCTGCAATGTACGACGAAACGCCCAACGCGCCGCGTCTCCGTAAACACGGCCTTACTCCTTTGTGGTGCATTGTAACTAATAAGTAAAGATTTAATTAGTATGCTACCTACTTATTTGTTCATTAGTAGCAATTCAACCTGTACTTACGGTAAACCCACTTGTGTAAGCAATATTTGTATGCCCATTTGCCCAACAAAACAACGCATAGTGACAAATACAATATTTTATAATAATGATAATGATTTTCAATAATAATGATAAATGATTTTTATTTTGTAAATAGGTTTTAAAAAACACTTTTACACGTCAATCTTTTATTTCGTCAGTTTATACTAGATGAGGCCGGTGTTTCCTAGCTGACTACCCTGAGAAGAAACACCGAAACAAACTCAGGGGTCAAAGTCTCTTTTAAAGTCCATACAGTAAATATGTAATGGTCAAATAATAAGAGAAACATGCAGATTAGTGTCTGAGATGGTCTTTTGAAGAAAGAACCACACAGATTTGAGTGGACCTGTCCAGTCAGTGCAAGCATTTGTCAGTATTCGTGTAGCTCAAACTTAGGACTACTAAGGAGCTCAACGACTTGACGAACAATACCAAAGAAAGGACATTTGGGTAAGCCGCATCAAATACTCAAAACTGCCAGACATCATGTTAAAAATTACAGAAAAGAAAAGTAATCCACATAGTCCCCATATTCACAATAATAAAATACAAACATGTAACAAAAATACAAAAATGTAACGCTTTACTAAGCAGCTTATTGCAAGCCGTAAAATGTAAATAAACAAAAAATATCAATGTCAAATGGTAAAATACAATAAAGAACCATCTAAGTTCTAAGTCAAAAAATAAAAAAACTTTTTACAAAAAAAAATACAACCGACTTCAAAAACCACCAAAAAGTGCAAAATAACTTTTAATTTCGGAAGTCGGTGTTAAATAACGAAGAGGCCAAACTATTAAAGAAACAAATGAATGAAATGAAATTTTTATTTCACACTTTTTAGTAGTAGTACCCCTCAGCCAAACTTAAATAGATAGGTACCTTTTGCCATTCGGTTTCATCATCAAATCATCATGACAATTCTAATAATACCAAACACGGCTAGGATACACTGATTTATTACAAAGTTCCGGCTCTTACCTACCTTCCGTCTTCATCATCAGATCAGTTCTATGTACCCCCTCCCCTTTTTCCTTTAGTCAGCCACCGACTACATGTATAAACAAAGCAATTTTACTTGTTACGACAGTTCTGCTAAGGTTTTTTGAAGAGTTCCGTTCTATATCTTCATAGTTCATCATCAGATCAAAACAATATTTCTGTGGGACCAACTCGAGAGTATAATCTTTCAATCAAAACAAAAAAAATTGAAATCTTTCCACAATTGACCGAGATATCGGTGAACATACATAAAAAAAAAAGTACATACAGCCGAACATAGAACCTCCTCCTTTTCGAAGTCGGTTTAAAATTAAAATAGTCATCAATGACAAATTCGAGAAAGAAAGAAAAACAAAATAAAAAGGAGAATTTGACAAAAAAAATGTTACATATTACTACAATTATAGTCTGTACTGGAGCAGGTCAATCCCAAGCCGTTTTGTCTAAAAGATATTCCTTTACAGTATAAAAAGCCTTCTGGCAAAGTTTTCGCTTCACAAATAATTTGAATTTATTCAGGCTAAGTTCTTGAATGTGACTGGGAAGTCGTATTGGCATCTAAATGAGCCCCCTATTTTTTTGAGCCTGGTTGCAGGAACCACAAATTTATGTTTATTCCTAGTATTGACGTTATGAATATCACTGTATTTTTTAAACATGTTTTTGTTTTTATGAAGCAAGCCCGCGCCTACGGTGGCCGAAAATCGGAATCGGAATTCTGACGGCAGCTGGGGCGTGATGGCCGTTACCTCACGCGTGCGAGCTTCCTCTTTTGCTAGCATTACTGCTTCGCAGAAGGAAGCGACCGACTGCCAGTTCTCCTCGCTTCGGACCATGGCCTGTACTAAGGCCTGGCGTGAGAGATCGCTGGCGTTGATCTTCCCCACGAGGACACGGCGGTGCTTTGCCCAACCGGGGGATCCGTCTACCGTGTGCCCCACCGTGTCCTCCGAGCGGTCCATACAGTGGTTACACCCGGGCGTCGCTTCCGCACGAATCCGGTGCAGGAACTTCCCGAACTGACCGTGTTCGGTGAGGACCTGCGACATACCATGGATCCAGTACATGACTCCCAGCCAGGGGTGGAATATTTTGTATTTTACGAAATATTACGTACTAATGCCAGTAGTTTCGACTTTCCAAATTCATGACGCAAAGTTTAATGCAAGTCATTCTTAACGTGCTTTCCGACGCACATGAAGAGACAGTAGCAACCGGCGTTGGGCACGCCATAATAATGGCGGATAACCTTACCTTTTGAATACCGTAATTAGAGACACAATAGAAAGATAATAGGTGTGTGGCCACCGGTGTTCGCTTGGGATTTGACAGTTTAAGGAATGGCCGCAGAGGCGTCACGGCATCCTCACTTAACGCATGACGTAGGTCCTCACCGGACATGGTAAGTACGGAAGGTTTCTGCACCAGATAAAAGCGGAAGAAACACCCAGGTATAACAATAATGCGGGCTGCCCGGAGGATACGATGGAGCACACGGTGGAGGTGGATGACTTCTCGCGACTGGCCGCTATGCCAGTCATCGATTTAATACTGTTTTTAGTATTTATTGTTATAGCAGCTACAGAAATACATCATCTGGGGAAATGGCGGAGGAGGCCGACCGCATCAGGCAGAGCCAACGGGGCGTTCGCCCCAGCCGCCGCCGGGATTCCGATCCCGATTTCCGGCCACCGTGGGCGCGGGCTTGCGGACGGCGTGCAATGGGTAGCACGCTGTCCGATCGTCCGGTAACCGACCGGACCGAGCCCAAGTTGTCGACGGCGCGTTCTGTTACCGCGCGCCTCAAGGAGCTGTCAGCAAACCGTAGAGGCCCAGCCTGCTAGATGCAGGCAGGCAGGGTCGAAGCCTGCTGGGGTCAAGGGCCGTTTTCTGAGAGGAAGGCTCAGCCCCGGCACTATAGGCAAAGAAGGAACGGGGGAGGTTTTTAGTCAGTAAGAGTCTGACACTACTTCCCGCTCTGCCCAGGGGCGGGATTTGTCATTGTATGATTTTACCTAACATAAAAAAAAAATCTGGGGAAATGGCAACTGTCTAGCTATGATGGTTCATGAGCAGTAGTAAGTAGTACAGCCTGGTGACAGACAGGCAGAGGAGTCTTAGAAATAGACTGCCGTTTTTACCGTATGGGCACGGAAAAAAACATTGTTAAGTTTTTATATAATTACAATACCTTACAGAGCTGTTTTCTTCTTTCCCTCTCCAATAGTTCCTTTTCTTTAAAATCCCAGTTGATTTTATGAAAATCCTTAGATTCACTTTGGATAGTATTCTTAAAATCCTGGTCGAGACTATCACTAGATTCAAAATCTTCTATACAAATCATTGTCTCATTTTCACTATGAATTGGAGATAAATCTTCAATCAAAAAATTGTTCATCAAATCTGAATCATTGCTAGATTCAAAATCTTCGATTGTGACCGTGAATTCATGTTTAATTTCATTTTTATCTTTTTTTATATTCAAACTTCTGTTTTTTGATACTTTTCTTGGTTTCCCTAAGTTTCTTTTACTTTTTCTTTCTTTTTTTAAATTCTGCATTTCTTTTTTATTATTCTGTCTGTTAGAATCATTTTGAACAGGAGTTTTTTCAGAAGATTGCGTCATTTGGCTTTCAATAAGGGGCAATTCGATTTTTATAGATTTTAATGTTTTTTTGAGTATTTCTTCTGATTTTAAACTTGATTCGCGTAGTTTTAGGGCTCCATTGACTAGTTTTAAACATGGCTCGCATATTAGCTGTGTTAGACCATCATCTGGTTCGATCTGAAAAAACAAAAAAGCAATATTTCTTTTTTTTCTTTTAATGATAAATTAATAATATTTATTTATCATTTAAAGAAAATAAAAATATATATAAAAAAAAAGTATGAAAAAAATAAAAAATAAAAATAGAAAAATATAAATAGAAATATGTATTTTTTTTTAACTTTATTCCTTTATTTTTTACCTTCTTTTAAAGTTTTTTTTTTAACCTAATAAATAAAGCATTTTTGTATGTGGCCTTCTCTTTAACTTTTCATGGAGATAAAATCGATAAAAACAGTTGTTTTCCAATCAATTTATAAAACGAATGTTTACCTTGATTCCGCAAACTAAATGTAGCTGATTGCTGCGACAACTTACAAGATTCTTATCAGGAAATATTTGTCTCAGATCGTTTTTAGATAAACACGTTCTACACATTGTCATTTTTATTCAATTATATTTTACTTTTGCAAAATTCCGATAGTATCATCAAAAACCAAATTCACAAATGAATTATCGTTTAAAAAGATTGTTATCAGTTGATTAGTCTTTAATCAGAGTTGTTAATTAAAATTATCTTTCTAAACCTTGTTAGGATTTTATCTTCCCACTCAAACTAGTTTTAAAACTTGTTTTATGAAAATATTTGCCATTTGATAGGTTTGCCTGTATCATAATAAAATTAGTTAAATGCATAGCTTCTAAGGGCTGAGTTCGTAAAGCTATCTTTGCGAACGAAATTGCACTTTTGGTTTGACGTTAGTAGGGTTGCAAACAAAGTAAGAAACTCCAATAAACAGGGAATTAATGTGAATTTCTGCAGTTATCATGAACATATTTATCAATTTTTATTTACTTAAAGTTATATGTACAAGTAAAAGACACCGTATGAGGACGCATTTCTTGCTCTAGTCATTGTAAATGAATGCACTAGCTCCTAAAATTTTGTAGGGCATCTATGTAGGCATAAGTAAAATAAAAATATTTGAATATTTTTTTTAAATGAGAAAATAGGCAGCAAATAAATTTTTCTTTACATTGTAGGAAAACCAGTTGAAGATCTTTCAACACCGAATTATACTATTAGTGATGTCACCGTTTGAAAGCTGAATCAAATCTAAAAAAAATAACAGGAAATAATCAAATGTGTTGCATTTTGATAAAAATAACTTATTAAGCATTATATAAGCGAACCTAGGACAGTTCAAATCGAAAACAATGAATTTTAACATAGCTGTGTATCGAGCTGAACGATGTATTTACTATGACAGTCATCACACTAACGTAATATAGGCAAATTTTTTGTCTATTTTAATGCTTCTTCACTCTCGAACAGCCGCATGGATTTCGATAAAAGTTTGTACATGGGTGGACCATGATCCACTACATAGTGCTGTTTCAAAAATGTTTTGGAATAGCGCACAGGACACTTTTTTCGCGGGATTATGTTCTCTTGGGATAATTTTCAAGTATCACGTGGGCGATGTCGCTAGCAGCAGCCAGCATATTTTGATAAATCCGACATTAGAATCTACTTTCATAAAAATTGAAAACCCTACATACAGTAAACCAATAAACCGTTCCTACGATTAAAATATTTATTCTAGCTGTACAAAAGAATAAGTATATACTATTTTGAGGTAAAATAAAGTTTATTTTTTACGTACCTAAATAAATAAATAAAAATGTGCTACTAGGTCCTGTTTTCTTTACACATTCCTCTTCGACGTGCGTGAAACACAGTGCCGTAGAGAGATTCGGACTCGGTCCACGAACGGCCACGGCAGGCTACCCATTGCTCGCCGTCCAGAAGCCTGCGCCTGTGGTGTCCGGGAATCGTCCTGCTACTCCACCTGATCAGACTCATTGGGAACCTCCCGACTGACCATGTCCGGTGAGGACCAAGACCTACGACAGATGAAAAATGGAAACCGTGGAAACTCCCTAACCATTCCTCTAAGAGAGGATTTACCTACTACTGTAGTCATTATGGTGCGCCCGTAGTGTTCCCTAATTAAGGCTGGTTTTATCACCTTCAAAATATACGATAGAATATACCATTTATCCATCTTAATTCTCTAATCTTTATTTCTTTGTACCTAGCGTAATACAAACTATCAAACTGGCGCATAGATTTATTTTATTGCATCAATAACAGTTCAATAAAATCATATTGTTACATTTATATCAAACCTTATTACTCGTAAAATTTGATAAGACATTTACAGTGCTATTTGAACTGATGTTGTAATTACAATTTTATAATGTACTTCTTCTCAGTCTGTAAATGCAGTTCAATAGAAACCTAGATTCTGTGCTTTTTACATATTAATTATAATCTATCGATTGTAATTGTAAATTGAGTCAGACGAGCCGACATTCCCATCCCTATACTGAAATGTCATTGACACTAGTCGTCGGCCGTTCTCGTTTGCGGAGGGCTTCGTCCCGTCGTGCAATAAAAAGCCTGCGAACGCAGCGCGAGCGATAATTACAGTTTATCCTTCAAAACATTTGGTCGCCACATGTGTTAACTGTAATATTATCGCTAAAACACGACATAGATCAATTAAAACCGCCGCTGTTCGATAAAAATCGTCGATCCGATCTACGTCCGTGATTGTTACATACTCGTGAAATATAAATACATCGTGTTTTATACATTTGTGTGAAGTTCTACATCCGTGGTGTCTCGTGTGTGCATTAACGAGTGTATTGTTGGATCAGGAAGATGGTTATTGAGAAGATTTGCTGTCTGGGCGCGGGGTATGTTGGCGGCCCGACTTGCAGTGTTATAGCCCTGAAATGTCCCAATATTCAGGTCACAGTCTGTGATAAGAGTGAAGAGAGGATAAACCAGTGGAATTCTGATAAGTTGCCGATTTACGAGCCAGGCCTAGACGATGTGGTGCGGCAATGTCGCGGTAGAAACTTATTTTTCTCGACTGATATAGCTAAAAGTATTCAGGAAGCTGATTTAATATTTATATCAGTGAATACGCCCACTAAGACGTTTGGAAATGGTAAGGGAAGGGCTGCAGATTTGAAGTATGTTGAAAGTGCAGCTCGTATGATTGCTGACTTGGCTACAAGCAACAAAATCGTAGTTGAAAAAAGCACTGTACCGGTCAAGGCAGCTGAAATAATCATGAAAATATTGAGGGCCAACACTAAGCCTGGTGTTGAGTACCAGATCCTATCAAACCCAGAATTTTTGGCAGAAGGAACTGCTATTGTAGACTTGGTCGAGGCAGAGAGAGTGTTAATTGGTGGTGAAGACACACCTGATGGCCAAAAAGCTATCCAAGAGCTGTGCTGGGTGTACGAGCACTGGATACCAGCAAAGAACATCCTGACTACCAACACATGGAGTTCCGAACTGTCAAAATTAGCTGCTAATGCGTTCCTTGCTCAGCGTATCTCCAGTATAAACTCCCTCTCAGCTGTTTGTGAAGCTACAGGTGCTGATGTGTCTGAAGTAGCACGAGCTGTGGGCAGAGACTCACGTATTGGTCCAAAGTTCCTTGAAGCATCAATTGGGTTCGGAGGTAGCTGTTTCCAAAAAGACATTCTAAACCTTATTTACTTATGTGAATGTCTAAATTTGCCTGAAGTTGCAGCTTACTGGCAGCAAGTTTTGAATCTAAACGACTATCAAAAGACTAGGTTTACGAGAAAAGTCATAGAATCATTATTTAACACAGTCTCAGATAAGAAAATAGCCATATTAGGATTCTCATTTAAAAAAAATACAGGAGACACTCGTGAGTCCCCAGCTATACACGTAACTAAAACGTTGCTTGATGAAGGTGCCAAAATCCGCATATATGATCCAAAAGTTGAACAGGACCAGATCTTCTACGAATTAACAAGCCCGTACTTGACCTCAGAACCTGAAGTTGTTAAGAGTAATGTGGAAATACACAGCACAGCATACTCAGCATGTACAGGGGCCCACGCATTAGTTCTGTGTACGGAATGGGATGAGTTCAAAAGTTTAGACTTTAAGAAGATTTATGAAGTGATGATGAAGCCAGCGTACATATTTGATGGGAGGAAGATCTTGAACCATGAGGCGTTGCAGAACATCGGTTTCCACGTGCAGACGATTGGCAAGCGGCTGGCAAGGGTGGGCAGTATAAGAGCGCAAGGAAGTCAGACGATGCCTTAGTGTGAGTATTTTATTTCAACTATTTTTTAAAATTAATATTGTTTTCAACACACTTGATAATCACTAGGTTTGACAAGCCCCACCGGACACCGGTGTCCGCACACCTATTGTCTTACAATTGTGCCTCTAATTACGGTATTCAAAGGCTAACGTAGAACTACACTGCGCACACGAGTGCCACACGCGCCGATCTGGGCGCGTCGGTCTCCATACATTTGATATAGAAACTAGACTTGTAGAGCTACACTTGATCCACGCCACGCGACGTCGTTCTACGTACACATCAGGCGTGTCACACGTGTGCGTCTGTCTAATATAGTTCTAGCTTTAAGCTCGCTATAAAGTGTTTTTTTTTAAGACTCGTGCGAAAACAGCAATGGATATATAAAATTAAAAAATTTGTTACTAAAATATTACCTACGTTTATGATTTTTTTTTTTTAACTTTTCTCTCTGCAATCAACATTATTATACAATTTCTGCACGGCAAAGACTAAAAGGGGAGTTTTTATTTATTTATGGACCCGTCCGAACCGAGCCCGAGTCGTTGACAATGCGTAGTGTACCATGCGCGCCTCAAAGAGATCTCACTATCACATCAATACCGTAGGGGCCCAGCAGGGCCGATATCTAATAGGGTGATAGGAGGATTTCTGAAAAGGTAACCGGTGGTCCTAGAACGCAAAAGGCAGCTGAAGGAATAGATCTCTGGTGTTAGTAAGGGGGCCATTCAAGTATTACGTAAGCAGTTTTTTAGCAAATATTACCCCCCCTCGCCCCTCGTCAGCAAAGTTCTCACCCCCTCCCCCAAATATAATTAGATTGGTGTTAGCGCGGAACCGAACTCGCGATCCTTGCGCGTCTCAACCGGCGCTAAACAGGTCGTTGGCAAAAAATGCCCCTTCGTAATAGGCGATTACTGATCGGTTTTTTGATGTCCATTCTCAGGGGTGCTCGGCACCCTCTGTTTATTTCTTACGGGTGCTCGAGCCCCTGAGCACCCGTAGAGTCGGCGCCCCAGTTCGCAGAGCCTAACTTCAGACGCGCTAAGATCCGTCGGCCGTATTGTTACTTGAACGCAGGGCAGTGGTGTTACAATGGGCGGTCTTATCGCTAAAAGCAATTTTTAGGCAACCAACCGCGTGATACCGTGACCATGGGAAATAGGGAAGGCGTATACTGCGCACATCGAAGGATTGGGACAATTTGCCTGCTGCGGTCTTCCCGTCCGATTATAATTTAGGTGTCTTCAAGGCTAGAGTGAATAGGCTCTTTAATAAACTAGTGCGCCTCATAAAACATAGATAAATATAGAAATCTACACCGTTAAATTTTGGTCGTTTTAATCCCGTGGAGGGTCGATCTGGTACATGAAACACTATTGATTTGTAAAGAAAAAATTAAAAAAATCTTTTTTTCTACTACTCGAATTAATATACGCATGTACGAAATTAATTGCTATAAGTAAACGAGTCAATGACCTTGCAGGTAGTTGTCGGGCGTTGCGTACTAACTACCTACAATTCATTGGCTTCGATCAGCTGACGTTTACTTAAAGAAATCAATTTCGTACATGCGTAAATTAATTCGAGTTTAAAAAAAAAGTAATTATTTTTATAATTTTATCTTTACAAATCGATAGTATTTCATGTACCAAATCGACCCTCCACGGGATTAAAACGACCAAAATTTTACGGTGGTATATAAAAGAAAGTCGTGTTAGTTACACTATTTATAACTCAAGAACGGCTGTACCGATTTGGCTGAAAATTGGTAGGAAGGTAGCTTAGAACCAGGAGACGGACATAGGCTATTTCTATCCAGTTATATAATAATAATAAAAAAAAAACAAAATCTGCTCATTTATATTTTGGTATAGGGTAGAATAGGCTAGAGCGAGAGCGAAGCCGCGGGCAAAAGCTATTAGATAATACAGATGTATGATTAACTTGTTATTGTTTGAACTAAAAATAATCAAACAATTGCGTGACATCAGTATAGACTCTATAGAGTGATTTGTTTGTCACTCTATTATAATTTCGATTCAGCATTATGATTGTTTGTTTATTTAAAATAAATAACCCAAAACATCAACTGCTCGCCATTTCGCCCAGGTGTCGCCACTGTGCGGACCGCCTGGAGGACACGGTGGAGCACACTGTAGAGGTGTGCCCCGCCTGGGCGGAGCATCGCCGTATCCTCGTGGGGGCGATCGGCGGCAGCGATTTCTCTCACCGGGCCTTGGTACAGGCCATGGTCCGTAGTGAGGAGGGATGGCAGGCGGTCGCCTCCTTCTGCGAAGCAATAACGCTAGCAAAGGAGTAGGCTGACCGCATCAGGCAAAGGCAATGCGGCTCACGCCCCAGCCGCCGCTAGGATTCCGATCCCGATTTCCGGCCACCGGGCTTGCGGACGGCGAGCAATGGGTAGCTCGCTGTCCGAGCGTCTGGTAACTGACCGGATCGAGCCCAAGTCGTCGACGGCGCGTACTGTTCCCGCGCGCCTCAAGGAGCTGTCAGCAAACCGTAGAGGCCCAGCCTGCTAGCTGCAAGCAGGCAGGGTCGAAGCCGAAGCAGGCCATTTGGTAAAACACAATTAACCGAGCATTTACATGACATCCAGAAATGTATAATTTATTGTATTGTGTTCTGCAATAAAGATTTCACTTTGACTTTGACTTTGTCAGTAAGAGTTTGACGCTATTACCCGCTCCGTCCAAGGGCGGGAGATGTCATTGAATGATTTTACCCACCACCAAAAAAAAAACCCCCATCCCCCATGTCGTAAAAAATAAGCAATTACACGCCTGTAGTGCTTACGTAATACTTGAATGGCCCCTAACTATATGCTATTCCAGGACAGCTTACCCGTGTAACAAGTTTCATCGAAATTCGTTCATCTGTTCGACCGTGAAGAAGTAACATATAGTATGCGGCTTCCTTGGGCAGAGCGGGAGATAGGCTGTGTCAGACTCTTACTGACTAAAAACCCACACCGTTCCTTCGTTGCCTTAGATACCAGGGCCGAGCTTTCCTTTCAGAAGCAGACCCTTGGCTTTTTTAAGACAACAATCTCAAAGTTCCTAAATCACATGGAAGTAAATAGACAGACACATATCAATATCACCGAGCAATGTTTACGTAAGCGTGTGGGGGGAGGGTTAGATCTTTGCTTACTTTTGCAAAGCCAACGGTGTAGAGTACAATTACCGAAATAAAGTACAATACTTTAATATGAAGTACGGGTGGTAACCCTAGTTTTACTAAAACTTCGATAACAATTTTCACCGAATGAATTTCCTTATACAATAAAATTTTATCGTTGACCTCGTGGCATGATGCTGCCGAACCCTGGCTGCTGCAGGCTCGACTTCCGGGATCGATGATATATAGAAAAACGACAAGACTTTTCTTATCGATATATAAAAAAATTACTACATTTCACTTCGAACGAATACATAGCACTGACTATAAAACAATAAAATATTCTATTCTTACAAATATTCAAATACATTCTAGAATATACTAATCCTTCGAACTACTATTCAACCAGTATGATAACTTATGAGTATACGCATGAGTCTGCATATAATCTCATGCAAACTCATTACTCAGACGTATCAATACACATACGAAACTTTTGTGTTTATTGTTTAAAAAACAATAAAAACAAATTGTTATCATATATTATTATTGATACTATAGTAGATAGGATAGATATTCAGTCGTAATCCCAAGTTTCGATATAAATGTGGGCTTGCAGACGCAAAATGGGTAGCTCCGTCAGCCCCCTAGCCAATTTACAATCGTTTCGTTAACCGTGAACGCTTGGAGTTGGCCACGCCCCCAATTCCTTCGTTCTGACCACGTGACTGAGCGTTGAGATGACGTCAAAACAAAGGAATTGGGGGCGTGGCCAACTCCAAGCGTTCACGCTAAACGAAACGATTGTAACTTGGCTAGGGGGTGTGGGGATGTGGTATTATTGAAACAACTGTTCCATCACCTTTAACCCTCTTCCCTCCCTCTTTTTTCCTTCTTTTTTGGTTTCTATTACCTTTAATTACGGATGAAAGAGTACAAGTGTGTTATATATTAATATTAGATACATTACATATATGGATAGGGTCATAGACCATATACTACTACACCTCAGGGGGCTGGTAACAGTCCGTACCGAGCCCGAGTCGTCAACGGCGCGTTTAGTAATGTTCCACGCGCGGTGACATGTGCCTTGAGGAAATGTCAGCAAAACCGTAGGGTCTCAGCAGGGTCGAAGCCTTCTGGGAACATGGTGTCGCAGGTGAAATTGCAGTCAAGTACTAGTTTTATATTAATTAAAAAAAAAAAACTTTACTTTCTAGTGCATTGTAGCCAGCAATGACAATTTAAAAAAAGTATAGAATTATGATAGAATTTTAAAAGTATAGACATAATTCTTTAAAAAAAATATGACTAATTTTTTATGTATTTTTTCACTTGGATTTAATGATACGCAAATATTGATTGGCCTGTTGATCTAGTGATTAGTGGCCCTGACAGCTATGCTGGAGGTCGGTGATTCGATTCCCACCCAAAACAAATGTTTGTGTGATGAGCACGATCATTTGTTCTGTGTCTGGGTGTAATTTATCTATAATATGTATGTATTTAGCAATATATGAGTATGTTTATCAGTTGTCTAGTACTCATAACACAAGCTCTGCTTAGCTTGGGACTAGATGGCGTTGTGTATAAGTAATGGAATATTTTTTTTTTTTTTTGGAAAACGTACTTTTCAAACACCATTTGACAAATCGAGGTTATTGACTTTTTCCTATTCTTTCTATGTGATGACTTTCCTATTTTTCCTATACCTCGCACTTTGGCTGCACTAAATGGTATCTTGGACTCCAATTCAACTAGCGATCTGTTTGCGGATGAATGGAAGACGATTTTATTGGCATGTCAGAAGTACTGTGAGAGTGATTGATGTATGAGTATATCTCGTTACATTTTTGTATTTTCTTATATTTTTCTCTTTTATCATTTTTGTTAAGTTACTGTAATTGGTTGTATGACGGTTGTAATTAATAATAAATAAATAAATTTATGAAACGATAGGTAAAGCCGGGAGAATACACATGTCCATTAGCTTTTATGTGTTACGAACAATTCACCTTACAAACAGTCATACAGCTGTTACCATATTACAAAAATCATGTTATTATTTAATTATATATTAATTTACACATATGGAATATGGAAACATAAATAGATGAAATAATAGGTATTATTATAAATATGAGTATAAAAAAGAAACTGTTTATTTGCTATGGAAATTTCCGGAGCAGTTATGAAAAGAAATGTATATTAGAAACAAATGTATTTTTTTAAACACTTTATTGTAGATTATGACTACAATATACACCGTTAAATTTTGATCGTTGTAATCCCGAGGATGGCCGATTCGGTGCATGAAACACTATCGACTTTTAAAGATAAAATTAAAAAATAAAGTACTTTTTTTTTAAACTCGATTTAATTTACGCGTTTTCGAAATTATTTTTTTTTAAGTAAACAAGTCAATGACCTTGTAGGGAGTTGTCAGTCGTTGCGTACTAACTACCTACAGTTCATTGGCCTCGATCAGCCGATTAATTCGAGTTTTTAAAAAAAGCATTTTATTTTTCACTAATCACAAATTTTTCTTTACAAATCGATAGGGTTTCATGTACCGAATCGACCCTCCACGGGATTAAAACGATCAAAATTTAACGGGGTATACACCATTACTTTATTTATTTTTTTAACTCTAATTAATTTACGCATGCACGAAATTAATTTCTTTAAGTAAACGTCAGCTGAGCGATTATGATGTTATTACCATCTTTCTCCAGATATTTTAGATACACATGTACAAAACCTTAAATATTAACTCAACTATTTATACAAAAACCTACCTATGTACATATAATACAAAAACACAGTACACTCAGGCGTCGAAGTACTCCTCCACATCGCTGTCATCCGGAAATGTATGCTTCTATAGAAATCAAAACATACATTTGTGTAAAACTCCATGTCATCATCATCATCATCATCATCATCATCATTTCAGCCAAAAGACGTCCACTGTTGGACATAGGCCTCCCCCAAGCGTCGCCACAATGGCCGGTCCTGTGCGTCTCGCATCCATCGGACTCCAGCGACCCTGACCAGGTCATCGGTCCACCTTGTGGGAGGCCTTCCAACGCTGCGTCTTCCGGTACGTGGCCGCCACTCCAGAACCTTTCGGCCCCAACGGCCATCTGTTCTGTGTGCAATGTGCCCTGCCCATTGCCACTTAAGTAAACCTAAAAACTCCATGTAAAATAGCAGAATTTTTTTCTTTCTTTTTTTGTCTGCTATTTTACGTGGACTTTGGCCTTCCATAATGTACTCATATATTAAAAATATAAACAAGTACGTCTATAGAATCCTTGCACATTTAATCGAGATTCTGATAGACGATTTATCTCAAAAACCTTTTAAAGGTTAAAAAAAAAACACGTATTACCTGGAACAAGTTTTGTGAAATATTCGAGTAAATCACGGATTTACCGAATACCAACAGAGTTATCTCTCATGTTTCGCGTTACCTCTTCATCAAACATCGCGTTGGATTGCGTTAGTTGAAGCAACAATCTTTTAAACTATACTATGATTTTTTATTAGATGAAGTAAAGTGACAGCTATAACAATGGTTGTTTGACAGTTGGGCATTGTCCACTGCTGTCACTTAACTTCATCTAATAAAAAATCATAGTATATGCTCGACGTTGACTATAGGCGAGTGAGAAAAGCCCTCTTAAGTGTGAGGAAAGTAGTATATCGCTTTGAACCGGGTCCAAACGCAGACTCCGAATTGCTATCAAGAAATTCTCAAAGGAAAATCCCAATGAGTCGTAACTAAACAAAAACAACAAAAAGAAGATTATTTAGCCGATGCTAACATATTACAATAATGGCTGTAGTCAGTGATCAGATTCCGAGAAGCGTGCCTTCATCACAGTCGAGCGCACGTTTTTGGCATAACTTTGGAGTTCGGTAACCGACGGAATAAGGATGCTTTTGTGGTGGTTCTCATGGCTACATAGCGGATAAGTGCATCCATTATCTGCAAGGTTCGCTACGAGTTCGGTAAAGTTCGGTTTTACATTTTGACGGTGCGTAATGCAAACCTTGTGTTTGCATTACCATTCAGGGGGTTACTCTCGAGTTTAATTCCAATCGGCCGAATTGGAATTGTGACTTTAGGTACTCTTGAATTCGATTTTAGGGCCTACTTGCGTGACCTTTTTGGAAAACTAAGTAAAATGGGGATAGGTCTTGGCCTGTGGTCACGCAATTTTAAACCAATTTGGCGCTACCATCAAATTCAAGAGTATCTAAAGTCAGAGTAAGCCCCCTGACTTGAATGTGAAAAAGATGGACGAAAAAAGATTGCATGTAGCGGAGAATGTTCATAATGAAATAAGTAGGTTGTATGTAGTGGCTGAAAACGATGAAAGGAAATCGTTTGTTTTAGTATGACCATGTAAAGAGGAAAAATAACACAAAAAAGTGCAAAATAACTTTAATTTAGGAAGTCGGTGTTTCTACAATAGTTTGGTCTCTTCGTTATTTAACACCGACTTCCGAAATTAAAGTTATTTATTTCATACTTTTTAGTTGTAGTACTTGTACCTATCAGGATAGATACCTGCCGCCATTCGGTTCCATTATCAAATCATCATGAACACACACACACACACACACACGGCTAGAATACGCCAATTTATTTAAGAATTCCGTTTCTTACCTACCTTCCGGCTTCATCATCACAGCAGTTCTAAGTATCCCCTCCCCTTCTTCCTTCAGTCAGTCAAAGACTACATGTATAAACAAAACAATTTTACTTGTTACGACAGTTCTGCTATGATTTTTTGAAGAGTTTCGTTCTATATCTTCAAAGTTCATCACCAGATCAAAAAGATATTTTTATGGGACCAATTCGAAAGTATAATCTTTCAATCAAAACAAAAATTTTCGAAATCGGTGCACAATTGACCGAGATATCGGTGAACATAAAAAAAAAATACATACAGCCGAACATAGAACCTCCTCCTTTTCGAAGTCGGTTAGGAGGGCTCTGAATATGAGTGGATGGAGAGGGAAAGGGAGTCCAAAAAAATATTTTGTGAGGGTGACAGGAATGGAAATAAAACGCGTTTGCAAGTAATATGGGTCATGGGCACGAAGATGATGATGTAGAATTGCTTTCAAAGGTTGCAAAATTAATGTATTTTTATCATGCTGCATGCGGCAAGCCAGCCCAATTTGAATACGGTATCATTATTTGTGCAGGTGTAACATTAACGTTGACATTTGTCCTGTGTCTGGGTGTTATTTATCTATAATATGTATGTATTTAGAAATATATAGTATGTTTATCAGCTGTCTGGTACCCATAACACAAGCTCTGCTTAGCTTGGGACTAGACGGTGTTGTGTGATAGTTGTGAAAATATTATATATATATATATCATCATCTTCCTGCCCTTCTTCCCATGTTATTTGGGGTCGGCGCAACACGTTTTCTTCTTCCATTCTGCCCGTCACCCGGCACGCTATCACTAACTTCCTTCTCTTTCATATCACTCTTCACACAATCCATCTGTAACGTAAGCTTAAGTTCGATATGTATCTTCTTCTTCTTCCTGCCCTTGTCCCATATTACTTGGGGTCGGCGCAACACGTTTTTTTCTTCCACTCTATCCTATCAGCCGTCACACTATCACTAACTTCCTTTTCTTTCATATCACTCCTCACACAATCCATCCATCTCTTCTTCGGCCTCCCTCTTCCTCTCCATCCATCTACTTGTAAACTCAGAACTCTTTTAGTAACATGTGTTTCATCCCTCCTCTTCACATGACCATACCAAGACAAACGACTTCCTTTCAACTTTTCAGTCACTGGCGCCACTTTCAAACTTCCTCTAATATACTCATTTCTCACTTTATCCATTCTCGTCACACCACACATCCATCTCAACATTCTCATCTCCGCTACATGCAGTCTTTTTTCATCCATCTTTTTCACAGCCCAACATTCTGATCCATACAATATGACAGGTCTTATCACGGACTTGTAAATTTTACCCTTCAACTTGAGTGGCATCCGTGGGTCACAAGTTGTTCCCGTGACCTGTCGCCATTTCATCCATCCGGCGTTGATCCGATGTGTTACGTCTCGGTCTACCTCACCATCTCCTTGAACGAGCGACCCGAGGTACCGAAAGTCGGAGCAGATTGGTATGGGCGTTCCGGCGAGAGCTAAGGGCACAGGACCGGAAAGACCGCCGAAATCGCAGAACAAGTACTCCGTTTTGGTTCTACTTAATTTCAGGCCAACACTCTCCAGTCTGTGCCACCACACCTCCAATCTATTCTGGACCTCTAGGCCACTCTCGGCAACCAGCACAATGTCATCGGCGAAAAGCATACACCAGGGAGCCTCTTCCTGAATGTCCGACGTCAGAGCGTCCATTATCATCAGGAAGAGGTAAGGGCTGAGTGCCGACCCTTGGTGTAAGCCGACAGCCACATTGAAGCTGCTAGTGGTGCCCACTGTAGACCGAACTTGGGTACGGCATCGACTGTACATCGCTCGGATCAACTGCACATACTTCCCAGGCACACATTTCTCTTTAAGGGCCCACCACAGAACCTCACGAGGTACCCGGTCGTATGCCTTTTCGAGGTCAACGAATACCATGTGCAAGTTTTTATGCGCACCTCTGTATTTCTCGCACAGCTGGCGTATAGCGAAAATGGCATCCGTTGAACCTCGACCAGGCATAAAACCGAATTGGTTCTGTGAAATTTCACTCTCTTCTCTCAACCTCCTTTCAATAACTTTCTCCCAGGCTTTCATGGTATGTGACATTAGCTTTATTCCTCTATAATTGTTGCACTCAAGAACATCACCTTTGTTTTTAAAGATGGGCACCAAAGAACTGTTGCACCAATCATCAGGTATGGCTTCTTCCCGCAACAACTTATTGAAGAACAAAGCTAACCACATCCATCCATCCACTCGCAATAACTTCCACACTTCAACTGGAATTCCATCGGGACCAATGGCCTTACCATTTTTCATACCATTTACTGCTATTCTGACTTCATCCATACTAACCATTCTCACTAACCCTACATTCACTGGTTTACCCTCTAAAGACCCACTCCAATTATTTTCCTCGTTCATCAGTCTTTCAAAATAGTCCTTCCACCTGTCCTTGATTTCTTCATCATCCGATAGGACCATTCCAGCTTCATTCCTTACACATCTTATCTGACAAACATCCCTCGTCCTTCTCTCTCTTATTCTAGCAAGCCGGTACAGCTCTTTTTGGCCTGCAGGACTGTCCAGTGTATCGTACAATTTGTCTTGGGCCTTTGCTTTCGCTAAAGCTACGGCTTTCTTAGCTTTTTTCTTCCAATTATCATACTCCCTCTTTTTTTCAGCTTTCGAACTACCGTTTTCCGCTTCTACACGCTGCCATTCCTTGAATTTGCTTTTCTTTTCTTTCAACACATTCTGAATTTCTATCGACCACCACCATGTATCCTTATCTATTGTGCCTTTTCCTCTCGTCTCTCCCAAAATATCTTTCGCTGCATGCCTGATACACTCTGCCATCTCATTCCAGCTTTCATTTATACTTCGATCATTCATGTCTCCCATTTCTATCATTCTGTCCACCACTCGCTCTTTGAACTTTTTCGCACAGTCATTCCTCTCTAGCATGTGCCATTTTATTTTGGGGGGCGGGCGCTCTTTGCTTTTTCTACACAGTATTTGGACCACTGATGTCATAACCAGAAGTCTGTGTTGCGAGACTAGGTCTTCTCCTGGAAGCACTTTGCAATCCTTGACGTGTTTTAAGTGGTTGCGCCTAACTAGAAAATAATCAATTTGCGTCTTATGGTTACCACTTTTGTACGTGGCCAGGTGTTCGTCTTTTTTCTGAAACCACGTATTGGCTACTGCTAGGTCAAATGCAGTAGCGGATTGCAGGAGCATCTCTCCTTCATTGTTCGGGTTTCCATAACCCCATCCCCCATGTACTCTTTCATAAACACCTCTCATTCTTCCCACATGTCCATTAAAATCACCTCCCACTATCAATTCCTCATGCACAGGGATGTTCATTAAAACCATATCAAAATCCTCCCAAAACTTCTCTTTCATCGTATCATCACATCCTACTTGAGGTGCATACACACTAATCACATTCAACATGACATTCTCTAACATCACTTTCACAATTATAAATCTATCATTCATCCTTTGTACTTCCATCACACTTTCTTTCAATTTACTATCTAGCACTATTCCTACACCATTTCTTTTTCCATCACTTCCACAATAATAAAACTTATATCCCTCACCAATTTCCCTCGCTTTTGTTCCTCTCCATTTCGTTTCCTGCAAGCATGCTATGTTTATCCGTCTTCTTTTCAGTACATCCGCTAACTCTCTCGCCCTTCCAGTCATTGTCCCAACATTCCAACTTGCATACCTCAATCTTATTTCCCGAGCTAGCTTCTTACGTTGCCCCCGCCCGGGTTGGTGCAACAACCCTGGTCCATTTCCCACAGGAGCCGGGTGCTGCCCCTGCGCGTCGCCTGTGGGGTACGCCCTAACTCTATCGCGCACTCTATTATTTGTCGACATGTTGCAGTTGATTTGGCAACTGTTTTATAGTCGGCCGCCAGCCTGACACCAACCCTCCTTGGGAATGCTTTTGTTGGTGGTTTACGCACCACCATGCGGAGACCTTCGGTGCTTCATAGTACGCACGGTCACAGAAATGTCCCTTAGTCGCCTCTTACGACACCCACGGGAAGAGATGGGATGGTGCCATTCTTTAAGTCCGAACACCATACGGACTATATATATATATATATATTAAACAAATACCTACTGCAGAAGTTGCGTCTTCACCTTGCGTCATGCTGACCATGAATTTAAAACCAGCCAAGTCCGAGTCGGATTCACTGAGGGTTCAGTTCAAACCTAACTATGAAAATAATTCAATTCCCGAATTGAGACTCGAAGATTTTTTCGAATTGCAAAAATAGTTTTTTGAGGGGTCGAAATGTACTTTTTTGCTACATAAATGGCCGTATCTTTTTTCTTCGTTAACTAAGGGCTAATTTCATCATTCAATATAAAAACTTAGTTCAACTAAACTGAGCTCAGCGTAATCTAGTTTAAAGACCCATGTCGTAAACATGGGCAACAACAAAAGAATTGAAACTGAGTTTAGCGTAAACTAGGTTCAAGTCATAACGGTGAAACGCAAAATGAAGCTATAATCTCGATTAGGCGCTCAAACTGCGTTTTGATTGAACGAATCGCGATTAGTTTATTGGTGAATTTGGCTCTTAGAAGATTGTTTTTTTGTAAACTGTATAGTCTGTGTACAATAAAGAATATAAGAATTGATTTTTTCACAGCTTTAAGGGACCGCAGCATTTGATGATGATATTGATTGGATGGTATTAATTTCAACTCGATACCTCAACGCGTTCTCGAGATAAAGGGCTTTGACAGACAGACTGACAACAAAGTTATCCTATAAGGGTTCCGTGTTTTTCCTTTTGAGGTGCAGAACCCTAAAAAATTAAAAGAACAGAACCTGTTTTTTACGTAGGAAATCAAACTAAACATTGTTTTATTCCGGCCAATTGGTCGTTTCATTAGGAGAAGAACCGGCAAGAAACTCTATGGTTACACTTTTATAAAAACTTATTGATTCTATAATAATTCCAAATATTAAAATATTAATAGGTATGGCAGGACAATTTAGACTAGTCAACTTTATTCCCAAAAGCGTAATAAAAGTATAGTACGCGGCAAATAAGTTGAACCTGTTGCTATAATTACGCGCACCACTTCTATTGAGACCCGAAAATCGGTGGCTATACAGCCTATCCACCGTTAAATTCTAGTCGTTTTAATCCCGCGGAGGGTCGATTCGGGACATGAAATACTATCGATTTGTAAAGAGAAAATTAAAACATAAAGTACTTTTTAAAACTCGAATTAATTTACGCATGTACGAAATTGATTTCTTTAAATACACGTCAACTGATCGAGGCCAATGAACTGTAGGTAGTTAGTACGCAACGACCGACAACTACCTACAAGGTCATTGACTCGTTTACTTAAAGAAATCAATTTTTAAAACCCTTTCGCAGATCAGTATAGGTCGTGAAATGGATTGCTTTGACAGCTCGTAGTATTAGGGCATTTGGTCTCGCTGTATTACGTCTGGGTATTTCCAGATCACGTGTCTTTGACTACAGTACTTCAGAGTACGTTGCCAATCTTTCAAGGAACCGATTCACTTGTAGATAATGCCATTAAAGTAATTATAACAAGTGGTACTTAAAGTTACAAGTTTCTAAGTGGTTGTAGTATGATTTCAATTTTGAAGGACGCGGATTTTTATCCGACAATAAACACCGTTAAATTTTGATCGTTTTAATCCCGTAGAGGGTCGATCCGGTACATGAAACACTATCGATTTGTAAAGATAAAATAAAAAAAATGAAGATTTTTTTTCTAAAACTCGAATTAATATATGCATGTAGGAAATTAATTTCTTTAAGTGAACTTCACGTCGTACGTGAAGTCAATGACCTTGTTGGTAGTTGTCGGTCGTTTTTTTTTTAAGCATGAAAGTCATCCAATGACATTCCTCGCCCTTGGGCGGAGCGGGAGATAGTGTCAGACTCTTACTGACTAAAAACCTACCCGTTACTCCTTGGCCTTGGTTCCAGGGCCCCGGTATGCATTTTCATACTTTCCCGGAGCCCCAGATTAGGCTTCGACCCTACTGGGCCCCTACAGTTTGCCGACGACTCCTTGAGGCGCGCGGGAACAGTGCGCCCCGTAAACGACTTGGGGTCGGTCCGGTCTGTTACTGGACGGACGGACAGCGAGCTACCCATTGCCCGCCGTCCGCAAGCCCACGTTCATTTTACCCATGGCCTCAGTAGGTTTAAAATCTGAGCATAAATAGCTCTTTCCATTGCCCTTTGGGTGACTTAAAACCTTATAATTCAAAATGTTGGCTGGCGAGCCAAAATATTGTTTTATTTTAGACATGAAATGAATAGCAGTTGTACGCAATCTAGATTCAATCTTCAGTTTATATAAAAGACAAATACCTGACTGTCCAATCCGAAGCCTATCCGACAAAAACTCGCTTTTATCCCACCGCTTTTAGGCACGCAATTGTCAGTTTTCCGCACTAGTGCAGAAAAGTGCGCGTGCTCGCCCCGCCACAATTTTATTGTAATGAAATAGTTCTACGGCTACTACGGACCATACCCACACGAGTTCGGATCGGACGTACCTAGTGCGGAACCGCTCTCATTCACTGACGCATCAACGTCTAGAGCGCTGTCATTTTACACAGAAGTGTATTTTATGATGTATAAATGGGTATTTTCCAAAATTCACCGCTTATTTTTTTTAACTCGAATTAATTTACGCATGTCCGAAATAATTTCTTAAAGTAAACGTCTGCTGAGCGAGGCCAATGAACTGTAGGTAGTTAGTACGCAACGACTGATAACTACCTACAGGGTCATTGACTCGTTTACTTAAAGAAATTAATTTCGTACATATTTGTATAACTCGAGTTTTAGAAAAAAAGTATATTATTTTTTAATTTTATCTTTACAAATCGATAGTGTTTATTTATTTATTTATATAAACATTATGCAACACAAAGGTACACAGGCGGACTTAATGCCTTAGGCATTTTCTACCAGTCAACCAAGGGTGGTGAAGAGAAAACATGACCGGACCGAGCCCAAGTCGTCGACGGCGCGTTCTGTTCCCGCGCGCCTCAAGGAGCTGTCAGCAAACCGTAGAGGCCCAGCCTGCTAGCTGCAGGCAGGCAGGGTCGAAGCCTGCTGGGGTTAAGGACCGTTTTCTGAAAGGAAGGCTCAGCCCCGGCATGATAGGCAACGAAGGAACGGGGTAGGTTTTTAGTCAGTAAGAGTCTGAGACTACTTCCCGCTCCACCCAAGGGCGGGACTTGTCATTAGATGATTTTACCTACCATAAAAAAAAAACCCCTCGGCGGGATTAAAACTACCAAAATTTTACGGTCTAATCTCTTATGGCTTGATCACACGTACCTAGCAAACTGGCGAGAAAGTGCTCTCGACCGAATTCTCGGTAAGTTTAAACATACCACCGAGTGCTCGGCCGAGCTCTTATCTCTACCAACTCGCTTACATCACTGTCTCAGCCGAACAACATTTTACTTTCTCGCCCAGGGGCGTAGCTACCGCCGTTTCTGCCGTAACAATTATACGGGGCCCCCGCCCTACAGGGGCCCCGAAATAGGCAAAAATTTGCAACATGTTATCCACAACCGTCTCGTAGGATAAACCAAGCATTTGTGGTTCGATGGTTTCGTTATGGTGCAAAGGAGGAAGCGTCGAACGCAAACCACGAAGAATCGCTGCGGCATAGCACCTGCAACTCCTAGCGTGAGTCTGCGAGCCGCTCCATCGAACACTCCAGTATACATTTCCCGCCTGCATCCCACCACAAGGGTTTTTTTTTTTTTTTTTTTTTTTTTTTTTTTGTGGTAGGTAAAAATCATCCAATGACGAATCCCGCCCTTGGGTGGGGCGGGAAACAGTGTCAGACTTTTACTGACTAAAAAACCTACCTTTCCATTCCTTGCCCTTATCCTGGGGCCTTTGGTGACAGTCTCACATAACCTTTGGCCCCAGTAGGCTTCGGCCCTGCTGGACCCCTACAGTATGCTGACAACTCCTTGAGGCGCGCGGGAACGGTGCGCGCCGTAGACGACCTGAGCTCGGACCGGTCTGCTACCGGACGGACGGACAGCGAGCCACCCATTGCCCACCGTCCGCGAGCCCGCGCCTACGGTGGCCGGAAATTGGGATCGGAAACCCGGCGGCGGCGGCGGCGTGTCCGCCTTTGCCTAAGGCGGTCGGCCTCCTCCTTTACTAGCATTACTGCTTCGCAGAAGGAGGCGACCGCCTGCCACTCCTCCTCGCTCCGGAGCATGGCTTGAACCAAGCCCCGGCGCGAGAGATCGCCGCCGATCGCCCCCACGAGGACACGGCGCTGCTCTTCCCAAGCGGGGCACACCTCGACTGTGTGCTCCACCGTGTCCACCGGGCGGTCCGCACAGTGGCGACACCCGGGCGTCGTCTCCGCACGAATCTTGTACAGGTACGGACCGAACTTGCCGTGCTCGGTCAGCACCTGCGCCAAACGGAAGGTGACGACGCCGTGGGGCCTTTCCAGCCACGCCTCAAAGAGGGGCCTTACCGCCTCGATCGTGGCGTGCCCAGCACGAGGTTGCGACAATCGCTCTCGCCATTTCACCATGAGATCCCGCCGGAGCTCTGTCCGCCATGCCGCGACTTGTCGCGGCAGCGGAGTTTCGCCCCGACGTTGCATCTCCACGCGTAAGTCATGCATGTGTGCAAGGACTGTTGCCTCCAAATCCCATGGTGGTAGGCCAGCAAGGAGGCTCGCCGCTTCGCAGGACACCGTACGGTATCCGCGGATCATCCGGATGGCCATGACCCTCTGGCAGGCGGTTAGCCGGGCCGCCACTCGCTTCCGTAGCGATGGCGCCCACACCGGCGCACCGTAAAGGGCCATGGACCGAACGATGCCTGCGTAGAGCCTCCGGCAGGAGGCGTCTGGACCCCCTAGGTTCGGCAGGAGCCCCCACCACAAGGGTGGAAGACATTGTGGAGTACGTGCGCCATAAAACGAAGTTCGCACTGAGGGTGCAGCTGCTGGAGTCGCATCGTAACGTCAATTTCAAGGCGTTCGTGGTGCGAGTCCCGAACACTTTTCTGCCCCTCGTGTTGAAGGAAGACTTTTGGCCGCAGGGCGTGGTGTTCCGTCGCTTCCGCGGACAGGTGCCACAGAACAGTATGAAGTGAATTTAATGCAAATATGAAGTGTTACTAACATAGTTTTAAGTCTTATTTACCAACGATAAGTTGTATTTACTTTATATATGTTAGTCTGTAAGGTATGTATCTATGGGCCAAGATGCCTGACAATAAATGATTTATTATTATTTGTAAAAAAATACCATTTTTTTTACACGGGGGCCCTGTGGAAATTTTGATACGGGGCCCGTATGGGATTAGCTACGCCACTGGTCTCGCCCTTTTACATCGGTACGTGCGATCGAGGCATTAATGATAGAAATGGCTGGGAACTGAACTCTTTAACTGGAAATGCAGAACTGTTTAGTATTAGTTGAGTGAGGAATATAAATATTTATGAATCTGAGCGCTGTTCACATCAGTTCCCATCGAAAGTTCTTTGTAATACAAATCGTCTTCCTATTACTTATAAATCGACTTGCGGATCATTTTTAGGTTCCCGTACCTCAAAAGGAAAAATGGAATCCTTAAAAGGTCACTGTTGTCTGTCTGTCTGTCTGTCAAGACCCTTTATCCCGGGAACGCGTGGAGGTATCGAGTTGAAACTTAAACCATATACTTTGATCTGCTGTTTCTTGAAGCTGTGAAAACATCTAATTTTGAAGGGCTGATTTCATCATTTAATATAAAAACTTAGTTCAACTAAACTGAGCTCAGCGTAATCTAGTTTAAAGACGCGTGTCGTAAACATGGGCGACAACAAAAGAATTGAAACTGAGTTTAGCTTAAACTAGGTTTAATTCATAGCGGTGAAACGCAAAATGAAGCTATAATCTCGATTAGGTGCTCAAACTGCGTTTTGTTTTATATAATCGCGATTAGTTTATTGGTGAATTTGGCCCTAAGTTAACGGACAAAATATACGGCATTCATATCGCAAAAAAAAAACGTATATTTCGACACTCTCAAGGGAATAAAAATTCATAGGATACTTCCCGTTGTCCTAGAATCCTGAAATTTGGCATGAAGCAAGGTCTCATAGCACAAGTATAGAAAAAATCTTAAAATGGTATTTTTGTAGAAATTACGTCACAAAAAAAAATTGTGATTCGAAAAAATCTTCGTAATATAATTCGGGAATTGAACTACTTTTATACGTAAGTTTCAAGTACGAAATCCTCAGTGCGCGAGTCCGACTCGCACTTGCCCGGTTTTTTTTTTACGAAAACCACAGTACTTCGCTCCAGTATTCTGTGAAAACGGACGGCGAGCTACCCATTGCTCGCAGTAAATACCAAGCCCGTAGTGTTCCACGCGCGTCTCTAGAGACGTCAGCAAGATTGTCGGGGCCCGGGAGCTGATGCTCGGGATTCTTTCCAGGAACATGTGTGGGTTTTAGTCTGTGAAAGTCTAACATGTCCAGTCTGTGAAAGTCTGACATGTCTTCTTTCCACCCCAGAGCGGGCTAAGTCAGAGAAGTTATTTGTTGATTTCCCAGCTCAAAAAACAAAAAATAATAAACTGTTAGTATAATTTAAATTTCGATTGAGGCGTCGCCTCCTATTTTGAAAATCCCTGACCTCCTACCACGGCTGCCTGCATCCCTGTCACGCCTCCAATTCCCTTGTTCTGACCTCATGACTGAGCGTTGACATGACGTCAGAACAAAGAAATCGTAGGCGTGACCAACTCAAAGCGTTCGACGTTAACGAAACGCTTGCGAACTGCGCGCGTGGTGTTCGCGTGCGGTTACGGCCTAAATTTGGTGCTCTGCTCTAGTGCAGCTCCGGAAAGGCTTGAGTGAGGTGCGCATGCAATTCGCGTGCGGCTCGTGAGCACGTAGCCTCTATCGCGTTTGAAATAAGAACCTCAGTAATATATTACGTGCTCACCTCCTGCGCCGCTCGAGTACGGCGCGCAGTTCGCGAGCGGCGCATTCGGCCCAAGTCTGCTATTTTTGTATATTCGACATTCCAACACAATCCCATTGTCATTTTGGTAAAAGTTCTCAATCTGCTAAATCATAATGGTCGATCATTGGTCTCTTAGAATGACTTTGTCGTATTCAGACAAATCTAATGGTAAGTCACTAATCAAAGGAACTGACAAAATTTTTGCAGATTACCCCATAAGTCAGAAATTAATTTGTCATTACGTACGAGATTACCATTTCTTTCAATGTTGTGTCAGTGATTCACTGTTGGAAAGTCTTAGTAACGCCATTATATTCGTAGATTACCAAACTTGTTAAAATCTACTATGATGAAATCAATTATAGACGATTCTGACACTATTGTAATAGCGGACTTGAGGCCCTTGTCTGAACGCATCATAAGATAAATGATTGCCACGTTGAATGGTAGTGCTAATTCTTTAGGCAAAGAACGAGCCGACTATGGTCACACAGTGACACCAGTCGCTGTGGAGGCCAACATTTAAATATTTCGTAGTATTATTTTACCTCGTGTAAATGTGGATAGCTACCAATTTTATCTTTATAGTGCCTACGTGTGTCATACCGGTCCCTTATCTCTGTGGTCTATGCCAGTGGTATCAATACTGTCCTACTCCTTCCCCATTAATGTCATTACAACCATTGATACACACGAATGCCTGTATCTGTTAACTAGCTTTTACGTATGTTTTCACTGACGTAGATATGGCAAAATATAGCAAAAGGGAATATGCAAGACACCATAATCATGGCGCGTAGTGTTCAACTAAACTGTTTGAATTGAAGGTGAGAAAATAGACTATGACTTTTCGCGCTCTAGGTTAGAGCGGGGGCATGAAACCCACTCCTGTTTCTTCTTTGTCTTCGTTCCAGGGCCGCGGGGTTCACTTTCGAAGATCCTGTGGCCGCTAGCGGGCTTCGACCCTGCTGCTGACATCTCCATGAGGCGCGCATGGAACAGTATGCGCCGTCGAAAGACTTGGGCTTGGTCCGGAGGGTTACGAGCTACCCATTGCTCGCCGTCCGCAAGCCCTCTTACGGCGTCCGATCGTCCGGTAACATACCGAACCGAGCCCAAGTCGTCGACGGCGCGTTCTGTTCCCGCGCGCCTCAAGGAGCTGTCAGCAAACCGTAGAGGCCCAGCCTGTTAGCTGCAGGCAGGCAGGGTCGAAGCCTGCTGGGGTTAAGGGCCGTTTTCTGAGAGGAAGGCTCAGCCCCGGCATTATAGGCAACGAACGAACGGGGTAGGTTTTTAGTCAGTAAGAGTCTGACACTACTTCCCGCTCCACCCAAGGGCGGGACTTGTCATTGGATGATTTTACCTACCAAAAAAAAAAGCCCACTTACGGTGGTCAGTTACCCTTTGCGTTTCAGGACTCCAACAATCTCGAAGGCCTGAACTCCACATCCAAATTGAATAATTTAAAAATGCTGAAACATTTTTAACGTACAAAGAGTGGATCTGTCCTGGATAAGTTAATGGTCTTGGCAGATCTGATGTGTGAGTCAAGAATTTTATTGCTTGATCTCAATTTAGGAAGCTCAATGACCCGACGCCTATTTCACATTGTTTTCATTTTATTGACTGCTACATTGTTCTTGAGATCGCAGAACGACTATTGAAAACGGGGTCTTGGGTTTGACCCTCAGGTCGAGGAATTTGGCGATTTTTTTTTAAAGAATTTTTTGGTATCGGCCGAAGATAAGGGCCTTCAATTCCGAATTCGGTTCCGATAAATTTAATCGCGACTATACAACCTTATTTTTAGGGTTCCGTAGCCAAATGGCATAAAACGGAACCCTTGTGGATTCGTCATGTCTGTCTGTTTGTCCGTCTGTACGTCACAACCACTTTTTTCTGATATTATAAGAACCATAATGTTGAAACTTAGTTAATCATCGACCTATATTCTTGCGATAGACAAGCACGTTCATATAAACTATTTGTCAAAATAATGAAAAGTTCAAACAAAAAATCGCTGCAGCGCTAGATTGCCATTATGTCGTCTAACAAAACTTTTAAAACTTACAGCGCTAAGACAGCTTATAGAGGATACTTTTTCGCGACCAAAAGGTCTAAAGCGCCATGCATTTCCTAGTACTTACGCGTTTCGTTCAACTTAGTGCAATGACATGTCATCTATATAGATTTTTATACCGCAGAAGTGACACAGTTTCTTGCCTACAAAACTTCATTACAATAATACTCTATTTCAAAATGTAATTATAGTGTATGTAAAAACGAGATGTCAATAACAGTAAAACAAATAAATAAATCAGTAATCACTAATAAGACTACAAGTTCAACTGAACCTAATTCAAATTTAATATTAACCTGCACCGCTGCACGTAATATGGTACGTAATAATTTACGTACCATATTACGTGCAGGTAGGTAATCCTAAGTGCTAACGAATGACAGCATGCTTAACAACAAAACTTACCGATGAAAACTGATACCTTATGATTTGCTGACATTTCGTCGTAATTTATAAAAAAAAAAATCATTGTTATTAATTATACAAAAAAAGAAAGAGCATTAAATAAAATATTTAAAAATTTCAAACAGTATAAAAGACCGTGCGAAGTCTGTATTTGGTAAACTAGCTGTAGGTAAAAACCTAATTCAGCTTTTTGTGGGAGGGAACATCTGCATGTTTTAGTCTATGATTGTAAAATGGGGAAGAGTTTAAATAAAATAATATCTTCTCTAACGTACTATTACGATAGTAGAAGCTATTACATTGCTTGAACAACCGATGGTTTTACTTACTTGACTATAAAATTATTATATATGTCCAAGTTCATTTAAATTTGTATTTTTAAGCGTCGCTCTGACACTGCATGAACGTCAAAACTGTGAGACTTGATACAGGACTAGCTACGCCACTGGCCGTGACCCACATATTTATTTGTCTACACATCTATGTAAAGAGAGAGATAATTGATTGTAAGGCCTTAATCACTCAATCACGAATCAACCTTGCCTAATTGGCGAGGCTTATCGTGAACGAAATTATAAGCTGACTATGATTTTGTTTGAATTTATAATTATCGGAAATAATTTCGTTTTTTTTTTTCTTCATAAACTTTTAAAATAATAATAAATTTATGCAAATAATAAATATTTCAATGTTAAATTCATTTGTTTGTATTTTAAACTTAAATAAGAAACCGGGCAAGAGCGAGTCGGACTCGCTCACTGAGGGTTTCGCACAAACTTACCCAAGGGCGTCGCCAGCCGATGATCAAGGGGGGGGGGGCTATTAGAATTATCATCATCATCATCATCAGCCTTTTAATGTTCCCACTGCTGGGACACAGGTCTCCTCTCTAAGAGAAAGAATGGGCTGTAATCCACCACGCGGGCCTAGTGCAGGTTGGTGGATGTCACATGTCTTCGAATTTTTGGTTCTAGGACATGCCGGTTTCCTCACGATGTTTTCCTTCACCGTTTTGAGAGCAGTGGTGATGAAATAAATTACACAAAGTAATGCGCCTGGCCGGGCTTGAACCCGCGACCTACTAATCGTAAGTCGGGGCCATTACCACTCGGCCACCACTGCTCCAATTAGAATTATAGAGAATAATAATAAAAGTGTTTTTTTTTTAATAATAATAAATGTTTTTTTTTCCGCAATATAACTCCTAAGTGCTAGTCTTATATCTACGGTAACATATAGGATGGGCATTATATTGTGGGAGATTGGTGCCTAAACTAGGCTCTGAAGCTGTAAAGCAAGCCTCTAGGGGGGATTGGCGACGCCCTTGAACTTACCTATGATAACAGTTTAGTTACGAAATTTTTTCCGAATAGCATTTTTGTTTTGTGATGTAAAAAGGTTTTTTTTGTTTTCAGATTTATTCCTATACTTGTGGTATAAGACCTTGTTTCATGTCAAATTTCAGGGTTTTTGGTCAACGGGAATATCTTATGAGTTTTAGTGTAAGTTTGTATAGTGAATGATGAAATCAGCCCTTAACCGAGCTAAACTAGTGCTAGATCAGGATCACAGAGTACTTTTGCTAGCGACAACCGACTTCAAAAACCACCAAAAAGTGCAAAATAACTTTCAATTTCGGAAGTCGGTGTTTCTATAATAGTTTGGTCTCTTCGCTATTTAATTCCGACTTCCGAAATTGAAAGTTATTTTGCACAATATTTCTATGGGACCAACTCGAGAGTATAATCTTTCAATCAAAACAAAAATTTTTAATATGGGTCCACAATTGACCGAGATATCGGCGAACAAACATATACAAACGACAGTTCTGCTATGATTTTTTGAAGAGTTTCGTCCTATATCTTCGAAGTTTATCATCAGATCAAAAAGATATTTTTATGGGACCAATTCGAAAGTATAATCTTTCAATCAAAACAAAAATTTTCGAAATCGGTCCGCAATTGACCGAGATATCGGTGAACATACATAAAAAAAAAAAATACATACTGCTGAACATAGAACCTCCTCCTTTTCGAAGTCGGTTAAAAAGTGAAGTACATACATGAGATTCACTTCTGTGCCTATCCTTTTTGTGCTGGCTGCGTCTGCATTTCCGCGCTCGTCTATATTATCTAGGTCAGAGTGAAACAGTGATTACATCATGCATCCGTGCGAATGTTTATTTGTTTTACGTTTGAGCCGTTATATTCAGGAGGTAAGCGAACTAGGTTTACGTAAGAAATCGGCCAAGTGCGAGTCGGATTCGCGCATGAAGGGTTCCGTACCATTGATTAAGTAAACAACAGAATAACAACAATAAACGAATTGGCAAAAAAGGCGTTTTTTGTATGAGACCCTTAAATATTTATTTTAATTTTATTAGTATAGTAAAAATACAACTGAGTATTTTGTGAATATTTCAAGTGTTGCCATTATTGATATTGAGCAAAAAAAGGGCAAAAAAAAATCGCGTTTGTTCTAGGAGAGCCCACTTAAATATAAATTTTTTGTTGTTAGTATTTGTTGTTATAGCGGCAAGAGAAATACATAATTTGTGAAAATTTCAACTGTCTAGCTATCGCGGTTCTTGATATACAGCTTGATGACCGACAGACGGACGGACAGACAGCGAAGTTTTAGTAATAGGGTTCCGTTTTTACCCTTTGAGTACGAAACCCTAAAAACGCTAGTAAACAAAAGTATTTTTTAATTTCTTTACACGAATTGTGTGCCCAAACTTCGGGTTGCAAAGCTACCTGGTTATGGAGGTCACATAGGCTGTCGCTTCTTATAAAGTATTGGTTTGCAGACGATGAGCTATGGACAGCTCGTCGTCCGTCATCACTCGCTATGACATCAGAGCGCTAACATTATTTTTTTCCACAACTATCACACAATGCTATCTAGTCCCAAACTAAGCAGAGCTTGTGCTATGAGTACTAGACAACTGATAAACATACTTATATATTTCTTAAATACATACTTATTATCGATAAATTATATAAAAGAAAGTCGTGTTAGTTACACTATTTATAACTCAAGAACGGCTGAACCGATTTGGCTGAAAATTGGTGGGAAGATAGCTTGAAACCAGGAGAAGGATATAGGATTTTTATTTCGTTAAATAAAAAAACAAACAATTCCAAAACCTGCTCATTTCTTTGTGTAGGGTAGAGTAGGGTAGGGAAGAGTAGTCAGTCGACGGGAGCGAAGCCGCGGGCAAAAGCTAGCTATAGATAAATTACACCCAGACACAGAACAAATGATTATGCTCAACACACAAACATTTGTCCTGGGTGGGAATCGAACCCACGACCTCCGGCATAGCAGTCAGGGCCACTAACCACTAGACCAACAGGCCAGTCAATTTAGTCTTTTTTTTTTCCAATTATTAACATAATGTTAGCCTGCGGACGGCGAGAAATGGGACCGAGCCCAAGTCGTCGACGCAGCTACGGCGCGTACTGTGCCCGCGCGCCTCATGTAGTTGTCAGCCTGCACACTGTAGGGGCCCAGCAGGGTCGAAGCCTACTCTGGGGCCTTGGGTAAATGTGACAGTGTACATACACCAGGGGCCTGATTCGAAGGCAACAAACGAACGGGGTGGGCTTTTTAGTCAGTAAAAGTCTGGCAGTATCTCCCGCTCCGCCCAAGGGCAAGATGTCATTGGATGACGAAAAAACATAAATATTATTCTACCTACCTACGTAATGAACCCATGTCGATATTCTATTATCTATGAATGTTATAAGTTATGTCAAAATATGCGTTATCTTCAACACAGGATATAACTTAATTGTGTTAAAAATTACGCGTCGACATATTGTAATATATTCACAAATCGACGAAAATGACGAACACAAAACTAACTTTCATTCTAATTGGTCGAGAAATAATCAAACATTCTATTTCTCCCTTTCTGTTTGGAGCGAAAGATGTCTCTTTTACAGACTAAAGGTCACAGCTCATTAGAGCCACCCGGCACCCACTCCGCACCTTTATGTGGACTTTTATGGGTATGCGCTCACTAGGTCAACTTACGATTCGGTGACGCTATGGAGTGGATGTAGTAAGCGCATGCCCAAGCAAGTCCATATAAACAATACTAGCCGCAGCAGGCGAGGCGGTGCGGAGTGGGAGCCGGGTGGCTCTAATGAGCTGTCACCTTCATACGTACTCTAGCTTCTATGTTTGCAACAATCTCTAGCCCATCTTCTATTCAACGCTTTAGAGGAGCTTTTATCGGACAACCGGACGGCACCTACAATGGGTAGGTCGATAAGCATCCGTACTGAGCCGAGTCCCAAGTCCATGCGCGCCTCAAGGGTATGTCAGTCTGCTGGGACCATGAATTATCCTTGAACACAAAGACTAAAAAAAGGAACATAGGAGTTGGTTTTAGTCAGTAAGTCTGATACGCCCTCCCGCACCAGCCTCGAGCGGGAGAAGTCATTGGATCATTTCCTACCTTTTTTTTCGGTGGGAAACATCATCCAATGACATCTCCCGCCCTTGGGCGGAGCGGGAGATAGTGTCAGAATTTAACTGACTAAAAAACCCACCCCGTTACTTTGTTGCTTTTCATAACAGCCTTCCTTTCAGAAGCAGACTCTTGGCCTCAGTAGGCTTCGACCCTGCTGGGCTCCTACGGTTCGCTGACAATTCCTTGAGGCGCGCGTAGTAAGCGCCATCGACGATTCGGGCTCGGTCCGAACGGTTACCGGACGGTTGAACAGCAAGGTACCCACCCATTGCTCACCGTCCTCAAACCCGCGCCTTCGGTTGAATCTCGGCGGCGCACATACGGGTATTTGCACCTAAAATCTGGCCAAAAATATTTTTTGTCTCTTGGTGTTAGTTATTTAAAATTTAATGTGTTATCATTTATTTTGTGACTCATCGTAAATAAAACCAAAAATTAAATCAAAATTTACTATATATTAAAAAAATGTTTAAACATCGTCGCCGTCACTACTTAAGTCTGTGTCGGTTAGTGACTCAGAACAACTACTTGGCGGTTCGGCAGCCAATAATAAGTTTAAAGTTTCTTTGTGGAATGGTCGGGTTTTCTTTTTTGGTATTTTTCTCATACCAGTTATGAGAGGATCTGACGTCAGAAGGAGTCTGTTTATAACATCCAGGTTACAAGCTTCTCGAGACAATTTTCTTGAGTAGTTCAGCCTGTAGTTTCTAAAGTGTTTGTTTCTGGCTTCTGCAGCCTCTTCTGAGAGCTGGCCGATTGGGAGCAGGGCTGACGAAATTACTTGTGCTCCGTGTCGCAAAATTTTATGAACGGTTGGGGACATTGGATGCCATTGATATAACTGAACATATAGTTCTTCAGTTTCTCTTGCATATTTTTCAAACGTTTCTATGTTGATTTCATGTCCACTAGATATGGCTTCCAATATAATTTTAAACCTAAAAATTAGGTTTACATCTATGCCAGTTATTGAGGCAGATAGTTCATGGTCAGCAAAAAATCGCCTACTTGTATTCCCATCATTCGAGTTACCAAAATTGGCTTTAGGAACATCCACAATTAGCCCCATCTCATTTCTGAATCTGTCCTGTATTTCTTTTTTATTTTGTTTGACTACATCTTTATCACATTGTGTCCTTAATTGCCATTTTTTGAGAGGAAGTTTGTATGCTAAATGCAAAATGTTTTCGAGAAATCTAATTCGAGCGTGTAGTATTGAAAGCCCAAATTTTAATGATTCCTCTTTGATATCCCTTCTTTTTGATAAATCATTAAACTCCTTAGATGTAGCACCACATATGTAGCACCTCATGGTCGATGTTGTATGTGTTGCTGCGTTACACACTTTGCCATCAACCATAGTAAATAGCATAGTATGGGCTATTTTCATGCCTTGGAATTCCGTGGGCTCGAGAGAATTGATTTTTGAATTTACATACTGAATTTCTTCATTGGTGATATCAACAGACTCGTGTAGAAATCTTATTCTAATAGGTCTACAGTATCGCGGCGATGAAGGCGTCGGATTTTGCCAAACAACAGTTTTATATTTACTGCACACTAACTGTAATGGTACCATAGAGCTTTGAAAAATGTTAGCGTCTGAGTCCGTCTCATTTTCAAACTTCTGCTTGTATTGAGTTTGTTGCGAACCATCGCACCCCCATTTACTGATCAATTCCATTTGTTGTTTATCGTCGTCACTTAGCGTAGCCACAACTTCCTTTAAATGCATAATTGATCTTGAGGCAGTATGATGACAGGAACAAAAAACATAATAATGATTACATATTAGAGACTCATCATGGTCTTATTAGCGATAACAAAGTAGTTGCGGAAGAATTTGTAAATTTCTTTACCAGTGTACCAATAAAAACTACTGAAGCCCTAAATTCATCACCATCTCATGCTTTTGGTTTATTACAGGCTAATGTTGCAGCCTGCCCCACTGAATTTAACTTTAAGCATATAAACCCCATAACAGTAATAAAAGCATTTAAACAAATCAAGGTTAAATTAACTGAAGGTCTTTGGGGTATGTCTATCAAAGTTTGTACCTCAATTATTGAGACTATAGCGCCATACTTAGCTTTAATATTTAATTTGTGTATAGATCAAGGTGTCTTTCCGGATCTAATGAAATATAGTAAAGTTATACCACTTTTTAAATCCGGGGACAGTAAAGACTCTAATAATTATAGGCCAGTGTCCGTGTTGCCAGTTTTTAGCAAAATATTTGAAAAGGTGATGTTAGATCAAATGCTTAATCATTTTAACACAAATAACATCTTACACGATAAACAGTATGGTTTCACCAAAGGACGTTGTACAACTGACGCTGGTGTCTCCTTACTAAAACACATTTTTAATGCGTGGGAAGAGGCACAAGATGCTATAGGCATCTTCTGCGACCTGTCTAAGGCGTTTGATTGTGTAGTTCATGAAACATTACTCCTGAAACTTGAGCATTACGGACTAGGCAAAACAGCGTTAAACTTATTAAAATCTTATTTGAATGATAGACAGCAATTAGTTCAGATAAACGATGTCAATTCGTCGGGGTTAAATGTTAAAGTGGGAGTACCCCAAGGTTCGATTTTAGGTCCTTTTTTATTTTTAGTTTACATTAATGATTTACCCCATTTGTTGCAAAATAAACTTAATATGGTGTTGTTTGCTGACGACACTTCTTTGATTTTTAAGGTAAATAGAAGGACTAATAATCTTGACGACGAAAATAACGCCCTAATGCAGGTCCAAAACTGGTTCACTGCTAATAATCTAGTTTTAAATGGGAAGAAAACTAAATGCATAAGATTTTCCTTACCGAATGTCAAAAGTAGTGAATGTGACATAGTATTGAACAACGAGAAACTAGAATTCGTCGATAAAACGGTTTTCCTGGGGATAACGCTTGACTCAAGGCTACAGTGGGGTCCTCATTTAACATCTCTTGCAGGACGGCTTAGCTCAGCTGCATATGCTGTTAGAAAAATCCGCCAATTTACGGATGTTGATACCGCTAGACTAGTCTATTTTAGTTATTTTCATAGTATCATGTCATACGGTATCTTACTATGGGGACGGGCTGCAGACATCCACTTTATTTTTATATTACAGAAAAGAGCCATCAGAGCCATATACAATCTCCGCCGGTGCGATTCTCTAAGGGAACTGTTTAAAGATATTAACATCATGACGGTACCTTGTCAATATATCTATGAAAACATCATGTACGTTAGAAAGAATCTTCACCTTTTTAGTAAAAGAGGCGATAGGCATAATTATGTTACAAGGAATAGGGACCTTTTAGTTCAACCAGGTTTCAGACTGGCTAAAGTAGCGTCTTCTTTCATGGGGTACTGTTTAAAATGTTACAATAAAATACCTCCTCACATATTAGAACTCAATGAAACAAAATTTAAATCTTGTATTAAACGCACACTATGTACACGGGCATATTATAGCTTGGATGATTATATTCAAGATAAAAATGCTTGGGCTAATGCTGGTCCAGCTCCACTACCAGCAGGGCGTACAAATTGATTAGTTTGGAAAATACTTTTTTATCTTTTTATTTAATATTAAATTATTATTGTATAATGTAGAAGCATTTATTTTCAAAGTTTGTAAATGTGAGTACCATGGAGCAATTTACGGTTTTTGGATATTGGACTTGTTTGACATAAATGAGCATGGTGGTTGAGAGTTTGTCATGCTCACTCAAATGTCTCACTGATGGTGGCGCGTGTGTTGGATCATTCGGTTCCCTTCAAAATGGTTGAGCTGAGTGGTGCTGATATGCGCGTCATGTCCGTGAACGGGCGCTGTCAGTTGAGACTGGTCATCTCTTAGCTGCCAGTGGTTTATTTTAATATCTTTATTTAGAATGCCTTTTTTTTGTCTTTACTTTATTTTATTGACATTGTTCTCACATAATAGCAGCGACAAGAAACATGTAACAGAGATATTTGTTATACATAAAATGATTGAAAAGAGTGTCCATGGAGTTTCTTGCACATTCTTCTCCATAGAGATCTACGCTTTGGAATGTGCAATTAGCATCATTTTTTTTTCTGACAGACTGACACCTTGACCTTTCAAAAGTGCCTGTAAATGGTTTATTTGAAATAAATGCTTTTGAATTTTGATTTTTTTTTGAATTCAGTAAGTCTTGTAAATTTATTTCGGCACACGTAGCAGTAACTCTGTAGGATTCTTTAATAGGATAGCAATCGTTCTTAGCTCTCTGAAGAATTGTATAGCAAGGATACATTTTCTTATTGCTCAATCTAACTATTTCATATTGCGTTCTAGTTAGACCAGCTTCTACATACATAGATAAGGCCTCTAAACTGGATAACTGACCAATATTTTCTTCTTGACTCTTTCTAAAAGCTACTTTGTATTTTCGGGCTCGTGTTGGACTCTTTGTTAAATCTTTGACAACATTCGCTGCATCTACTTTACCTGAAGCTCTTAATTTCATATGAGTCGCATAATTCAGCTTTTCAACATCATGTGACCGGAGATCTTCAGTTTTTCGGCGTTTGCTTCTCTCACTGGATTCTGTAAATGTTTTTTCAGGACGACCAGGACTTATTCCTGAAAAGAATATTTAAGTAAAAAAACCTTACGAAACATTCAAATACGAAAAATAATAAATGAATTATTTAGAACTTTATGCACAATAAAACATAGTATACAAAGACGGACTTAATGCCAGAGGCATTCTATACCAGTCGACCAAGAAAAGAAGGTGTGGATAAGTGCAAACATTAAATAAATTGACGCAAACAATGTCTATTTAACCACAGTAATACATACCTGTCATTGGCAATGGTAATGAAGTCATTCCATCAAGTCATTCAATGTTGTTTTTTTTCAAAAACATCTTTCTTTTTATGTGCTGCATGCCATCTGGATTTAAACTGATGCTTTATCAATGATAATTTATGTTTCCAATCTTTCAGTTGATCTTCATCTTTACAAAAGTTATTGATCACAGTTTCTTCCATGTGATTTAACTTTTCATCAAAAGTTGGTTTCTGTGAACTTTCCACCATATTATAAATGTATTTCCGGGATAGGAATTTGACACCAGACGGCCCTAAAAGAAATTAAAAACCAATAAATTTAATTTGCAAAAATTTTTCAACTCACCCTTAGGTTCCTACTAAAAAAATATATGAAAAATACATCCGCGGTATTCCACGGCAACTTTTGCAATGAGTGTGTTACTGAATTGGTCGTTTTTAATTATATGTATATTTCATTGCATAGAAATTATTTCCAAACTGCCTAAATTCACATATTTTCTTTAACTTTTTATTATTTAAAATTAATACTAAAATTCTAAGTTGATTCAACTAGAAATGGTTAAAAATTGAACTACATACCTGGTTTTGACTAATCCATTATATATATTTTGTAAGCAGTTTCAAAACACAAAATAATAACAAGTATTGTGAGAGCACTCAGGGGGAATATCGAAATCACGCGCCACTTCAAGCGAACGGTAACTTACGACTGTTAAGGCGCGGGGTGCGTGGGAGTGGAGTCGAAAAAATGGCTGCCACTTGATGCCTGATACCCTTAGCTATTTATGGGACCAATTTAATTTTTAATATCAACGATTTTGCGAAAATGATTTACGGCCAGCTTTTAGGTTCAAATACCCGTATGTACGGCGGCTGGGGCGGGTGTGCCGTTGCCTCATGCGCGCGGCCTCCTCCTTTGCTAGCATTACTGCTTCAAGAAGGAGGCGACCGCCTGCCACTCCTCGCTTCGGACCATGGCCTGTATCTATCGATGTTTCCCACCTAAATAAAGCGCTCTCATATCATAACATGCTGTTTTCTCGCGGAGGGAGCGCCAAATTGTCACAACGGGTTGTTATTGAAAATCAGCATCGTTGATAGCTGGATTTGCCCAGCGTCACGGTATACGCTGACAACAGCCCATTCTTGCTTGAATGCGACGCACAACTTGTATTATAGATTGTAAATTGTCTCTTTTTCTGTATTTTTGTTATTTTGTTGGTTATGCTTGTCTCTGCTGAGGCCGGTGTAGCAGATGTAATAGACAACCTAGACGACTAAGTTGTCTATGGTCACAAGGTGCAATATTGTTATGCCCGATCCACACATGGCCTGGCGGGGAAATGCTGTTCTTTTGAAATAATTTGTGCGTCTATTTTAAGCAGAATAAACTTGTTTTCTTCTCATTTTTTTTTGTCATTAACCTAATTTTTTTCTTTTTGTGTTTTCAGGTACTGCATCGGGATTTACAATTGAAATATCAGGAAGCACGGTAGAGGCGAGCCAAGATCTAAATGCTACGGAATTTATTAATTATATCATAAGTATAAGTTTAGACGATTTATTATTATAATTATTTATATTTTATTTAGTGCTGCCGAGAGCTTCTTGCAATATTATTTTAACCTAAAATGATTTATTTTGAAATATACATTATAAAACATTATTTTTAGTATATGCGAAACCTGAATATAGTTTGTTCAGAATCAGTAACTGAATCGATTCCAATAATTTTTACACCATGTTATATTTTTTCCCAAAAATATGTAAGAAAGGTTACAAGTTAGACATCACCTACGCTAAATACAACACAGTTCACGGCAGGTCATAGCGGGCATTAGCAGCTTGCGCACTACTGGGTGCGGGACCAAAACAACCTCTCAAGCGTCTATTACACCACTCGATATTACGCACAAGTTACACAGACTGTCTTAAAGTTTACTTCCGAGTAAGACAGTCTGACCCTTATTACACTCGACAAAAACGGTCGGAATATCGAGTGGTGTAATAGACCTTTTAGTCACACGGATGGCCCGGTGACCATGTGTTTGTGTGTCAACCAGGTAAAATAACAAGCTTATAACTTTGTGATTTTTCTTGATACAGTTATGAAATTTTGTACATAGATTCTTTGCATACAAATTCTAGACTCGTGTTTCGGGTTTCGCTATATACTACAAATAATGTTGAATAGGAAAGCACAAAACGATTGGAAACTGCAGTGTCTTCACAGTGTGTGTGTGTGTGTTGAAAAAGAGGTCATATTTGTCTCACACACCTGTTTTGACTGTATTTTAAACAACAATGTGTCATATTTACGTCTGGGTGCTGTATTTTTAAACTGTGCCAGAAAAAGTATTAAAAAATATGTAAATTATAACTAACGGTTTACCATGAAAATTACGTTTTCGAAATCATTACACTAATGTTTACTAATTGGTGTAACGTTAAGTTTCTTATAGATATAAGGATAAATTCGCTAGTGACAGAAATTTTTGAAGAAACATAATTTTAGCTAATTTCTTGGCAGCACATTAAGGCAGTGTTTACGGAGACGCGGCGCGTTGTGCGGCGCTTTAAGCGTTCGTCGTACATTGCAGTAGCGGGCCGCATCATCGCTCGCGCAAATACAAACATGGCAATGTACGAGGGACCGCCCAACGCGCCGCGTCTCCGTAAACAAGGCCTAAGGGTCACAGCACACATATCAACTCAGGAGCAGATTGTCACCGCCTCGCCTTTCCTTTCCTCCTTGTCGTCAAACAGGCGTCCACGTAGCGTAGCGGATCAGAAGCTCCGGCACGTCGACTCTACAGCTAGGCGACTCCGCGCTTACGGCTCGCCGACCGCTGGTTGACGTCACTAGTTGAATCATTTTGAAGCTAAGGTAAGCTAGGGTACGGAGAGCCTTAGCTAGGGAACTGCAAGTCGACCACGTACCACGGTTCGTGATTATGTCCCGAGGCGAGGTGATTACGTTACGATTCCGATTAGTGTGCGTTGCAGTAGGGAGTTTCACACAAATAATACTGAACGGCTCGAGTTGATACGGTAACGATCCCTGAGTTGATACGTGTGCTACGACCTTAAGGCTTAGCACGCACTGCGATTAAACGCCCGCGTTTTGCCGGAGGTCTGAAACCGCAAAAAATTTAACGCATGGATTTTTTCAGTGACTGATTTTAAGCCGCATTGCTTGTTGACACGCGGTTTTGCGATTTCAGCTATTCCTAAACCGCTTGCGTTTAATCGCAGTACGTGCTAAGCCTAAAACTGATTATTTGAGAAACTATACCTACTTTCAAACTTTTGCCCATTTGTGTAGGATTGTTCCAAAGTGACAAAGAGACTCTGAAACGCAAAAGGTATCTGAAGAAACACGTAGGTTTTGGTCAGTAAAAGTCTGTCACGCCCTTTCGATTCACCCTAGAGAGAGAAGTTATTTGATAATTGTTTCACTTTTCTACCTTCGGACAACCCGACGTACTGCGATGGTCCACCCTTACACTGTTAACTCCTCTAAGGTCCGGACTAAGCGATTCGCCTCGTGTAATTTTCGAAGTTTTTTTTTTGTTTTTAATCCAATAAACCATTAAATTGACCCAGCCGTTTCTGAGATAGAGATGATGTAACTAACCCGACTTTGTTCTAAAATAAGTTCTTGTTTCTGCCTACTGCTTCGCTTGCTTGATACGGCCTATGTCCCCAAGTGTAGCCACAACTGCCAATCCTGTGCGTCTCGCATCCACCACAACCCCGTGACTCTCACCAGGTCATCAGTCCACCTTGTGGGAGATCTTCCAACGCTGCGCCTTCAGGTACGCGGTCGCCAGTCCAGAACCTTTCTTCTCCATCGGCAATATGGTCTGCCTACTGCCACTTAAGTTTGGCGATTCTTCGTGCTATGTCGGCAACCTTGGGTATCTTCATTTCTGATGCGATCACGCAAAACTCCAAGCATAGACCTTTCCATTGCTCTTTGGGTGACATAGACACTTTCATCAAAATCGCGTAACTAAGTCCAAAGATTCAAAGCATTTTATTTCAAATAAACCATTTACAGGCACTTTTGAATATTCAAGAAGTCGGTCTTTCAGAAATAATGATGCTAATTGCACATTCCAAAGCGTAGATCTCTATGGAGAAGAATGTGCAAGAAACTCTATGGATACTCTTTTCAAATATGTTATGTTTTTTTTTTTATGGTAGGTAAAATCATCCCATAACAAATCCAGCCCTTGGGCGGAGCGGGATACTTCCCGCTCTCACTGACTAAAAACCTACCCCGTTCCTTCGTAGCCTATCGTGCCGGGGCCGGGTATTCCTTTCGGAAGCTGACCCATGACCCCAGCAGGCTACGACCCTGCCTGCCTGCAGCTAGCAGGCTGAGCCTCTTCGGTGTGCTGACAGCTCCTTGAGGCGCACGGGAACAGATTGCGCCGTCGATGGCTTGGGCTCGGTCCGGTCGGTTACCGGACGATCGGACAGCGTGCTACCCATTGCACGCCGTCCGCAAGCCCGCGCCTACGGTGGCCGGAAATCGGGATCGGATACAAATATCAAGTAAAAAAACATGATGCACAAACATTCGCTTTTGTGAGATATAGGTAATAAAAAATGTTTGTTTCAATGGAAAATTGCAATTCCATATTAAAATGCCAATTAATATGGTTCTGTTATCGATAAAACTATTATTTTTAATCATGCTTCTTTATCAAATTATAATTAGTTTTCATACATTTATATTTGAGCGTAAATAATTATGGCGATTATGGTATTGTTGTATATTATTATGTCGGCATGTCCAGGATGGTCAATGCCAGTAACAACACATATTTAAAATACACGTAAAACTTTTTTCGAACTTATGATAGGTAACCCACCTAATGACTTCTCTCGCTCTGGAGCGAGAGGGCGTGGCAGATTTTTACCAACTAAAACCACACCTATGTCCTTCAGTTGCCTTTTGCTATTTAGGGTCACGAGTATCCTTTTCAGAAGTTTGAGATGTTCTACGGTTTCGCTGACATCTCTGTCTCAGCTTTCTCGATTCGAACTCGGTCTGTATAGGACGGTCGGACGGCGTGCTACCCATCACTCGTCGTCCGCAAGCCCGCGCCCGAGGTGTCTCCTGTCGCGGCGGCATGTATCCACTTTGGGATGGTATCAGTAACTCTGAACCGCGTATTTTTCGTAGATGGGAGTTGGTAAGACAAGTGTGTCATTTGATCCACCCCAGCTCCTCAAGGAAGACCAGCAGCCCCTTAGTGTTACTGACCATTTCGCAGATGGTATCTGAGTTTTAAAGTCCTTTTTTTATTTTTATTTGTTATAAACTGGTGCTTGACTGCGATCCCACCTGATGATAAGCAGTAATGCTATCGTTGATGGTGAGGCGCACTAGTTTATTAAGAGCCTATTCACTCTAGCCTTGAAGACACCTAAACTATAATCGGACGGGAAGACCGCAGCAGGCAAATTGTTCCAGTCCTTCAATGATGACGAGGCGATACGCCTAGTCCGGGCCGTAGATGTTTCAACAAAATAAGGGTTACACGCCGTAAGTCGGTCCTTTGTACTAAATGATGTAGTTACTCAAATAATTATGGTTTTTTTAATAGTTTTAAGCTCAAATTATAACTGAAATACAATTAATTGTAATCATACACACACAGTTACTGGTAATTCACCGTGTTCCCGGCAGAAAGTAACTGTGTGACCAATTTTTTGCTTTTAAGAAAAAAAAATTTTTTTTCTAGAATTTGTTAGGTAATAAACATGATTACCGCTTTAATTATTTTAAAGAAAAAATCATTTTTAGTATCTTGTACAGAGACACCCCAAGGGCCCAAGTCTGCTATTTTTGTAAATTCGACATTCCGACACAATCCCATTGTCATTTTGGTAAAAGTTCTTAATCTGCTAAATCATAATGGTCGATCTTTGGTCGGTTATTGGTCTCGGAAACGAATGGTGGTAGAATGACTTTGTCGTATTCAGATAAATCTAATAGTAGATAAGTCACTAATCAAAGGAACTGGCAAAATTTTATCAGATTACCCCATAAGTCAGAAATTAATTTGTCATTATGTACGAGATTACCATTTCTTTCAATGGTGTGTCAGTGATTGACTGATGGAAAGTCATGGTGACCAAACTTGACAAAATCAACCATGATGAAATCAATGATAGACGATTCTGACAGTATTGTAATAGCAGACTTGAGGCCCTGAACCTAGCAAAACATAGTCTTGTAGGTACTCATATTTATCAAGAGCATATTACATGATTTTATTTTTGTTATATTACTTATGTGCTCTCAATGCTGACATAAAAAACTCACATGTGTTTATTGGCATATTTTGTAAAATTATCGCTCTGAAAAATCGTTTTGTTTTTACCTATACTGTACTTGTAAAGATCAAACTATATCAATGTGATGTGGTCTTCATTTGAAGATTGTCGTCGCGAAAATATTCTTTTTTTTAGGAGCGATGGTTGAAGCTAATTCTTTCTTAAAAGAATTTAATTTTAAGACGTTGTTACAATCGGCTTTGGAAAATGTTAACGGTGATTTTAAAATCGAGTTTCGTTCGGATGTGAAGGTAGGTCTACACTAGAGGAGCCGAGGACAAGCCGAGCTCAAATTCGTGTATTGTGAACAGAGAAAGAAAGAGAGAAAAGAAAAAATATTTATTCGTACCTCACACATTCGTATACAATAGAAACAGGTATTAAAAATAAAATTAAGATCTGTTCAAGGCCAAAAAGGCATCTAACTCAGCATTATGCTGCGATATTTAAAATGATAAATAAGGCAGCGCTGGTATTCAGTTAGGGCCCGCTGTGATGCCACGGACACACTCTCGGACGTTAAATAAACTATCGAAGAGCCGAGCACGAGCGACACGACACGAATTTTTGCTCGGCTCATGATCGGCTCTACTCGGCTCCTCTAGCGTAGACCCACGTTAAATCTGATAGTACATAGTACATTGTTAGCAGACGATATTCCAGTCACAACACGTATTATTTTATTCATAAGCTGTATAACTGACTGCCATTTTAAGTAGCTCAGTCTATTTGAGGCTCAACCGGTTGCAGACTGAGAACTAAGCGAAGTTAGTTTAAACTTAGCTCACATAGTTATGTAAGTTTACTCGTCATTTCAGCAAAAAAACCTACAATGCTATAGGCCTTCTCCAAGTATAGCTGCAATGATAGGAATCCCGCTACCTTCACCAAGAGCAGAGTCTACTTTGTGGGAGGCCTTCTAACACTGCGTCTTTAGTAAGGTGGTCGTGGCTTCAGAATCAGGCGTACGGCGATCAGCCACCGGTTTTGGGAACACATTCATTGAGCGAATAGTTAAGGTCACAGCTCATCAGAGCCACTCGGGTACCACTCTGCACCGCCTCGCCTCTTACATTCACTTCGTAGCGTCACCGGATCGCCTTGGTTTTAAGTTGATGTAGTGAGCACATACTCATACAAGTCCATGTAAATAATACTAGCTGCGGAGGTGAAGCGGTGCGGAGTGGGTTCCGGGTGGCTCTAATGAGCTGTGAGCTTTAAGGAGTAGAATTCCCTGCCGGGAACTGTATTTCCTGATAGCTACAACTTTAATCTTTAAGTCAATAGGTTACTTCTAGGCAAGCGTGCTCCATCGTCGACTTCCATCAAGTGAGATAGAGTACAAGCGAGGGCCTAAAAAAAAACTTTCGGCCCCATCGACTATCTGCTATTATGTTACCTTTGATAATCAAACTAAGTTTAACACACTTAGCTTAGCTCTCAATCTGTACCCGGAATAAAATTTGGCTAAAAGAAGCCAGAATATCTAAAGGCTTATCAAAAATTTAGTTTTATTTTGAACAATTTTGTGCTAATTTCATAAACACTTCATCTTAGTACCCGCTAATGGAGGCATCAAATTCTCATATTTATTTTATTTGCTTTAAACTTGTGTAGACTAAAGCATGGGGCAGACTGATGTAACCCAGCGTTCGAACAGCGGTGACCTGCGGTGAAGAGGGTTGCTAAAATGCATTTTTCGCCAATTACACACAAAAAAAAAGTTTGTTTTCAACTATTTTTAAATGCATAAATATTGAAAAAAAGTGTCAAAAAATGTACATAAAAGAAAGTCGGAACTCTCTGTTTGGGCAGTAATTGCTTTTAATTATCACAAAAACTTCAGTAAATAAAAAAAGATGTACCTTTCGAAAACAGAAACTTTTATTTTTTTGTGTGTGTGATGGGTGAAAAATGCCTCTTATCAACCTTTTGATATGACCTTCAACGTCTTTGGATTACAGGCGCGTTTTTTCAACCGCCGTTTCGACGGTAGTGACTGATTTGCAAATGTGTTCGATTAGATCCGGGTAGCTGCAACAGATTCAGTGGTACTAAGCGCTATCCACACATTTCCGGGTCAGGGCTATCCGTGTTCCGAGTTGTTCGTTTCAGTGTTCCCGTCAGGGACGTGCCATCCGTCACCCGTGTTCACACATATCAGGGAAATCGGTATCAGTGTGAAAATGTTTAAACTTACCATCAAACTTTAATTCTTTTCCTATATTATCCCATATTATATTTTTCTTCTTAGAATCCAAATAATGTGGATTAGAAAGATGGTTAAGTATATTATTCTGTCGTACAAGTTCTATCAACCTTTCTGTTGTCAGTAAAGTACCTAAATAAAAATCGGTTAGCACGGTCATTGTGTCCGTGCGTCGGAGCGTGCTCCGAGACACTGACGATCCGGGTGCCCTGACACGGAGCTATGTGAACGAGTTCGTACATATTGCACGTAACCGTCCCTGACGGTACACGGCAGGGCTGGGTACCTGGAAATGTGTGAATAGCGCTTTAAACCAAGCTCCCAGCAAAGTGAGACCTCTGTTGCAATCCAGCGGGATTGCATCCGTGTGGCCCAAGCTTTACAAAAAATACTAACAATTCTACAATATTATTTATTATTTCTTAAGTTGACCAACCTTGACCGGTTTTTCATAAATACTGTTCGAAATTAACTTACGACTGTAACTATAGCATGTTTGAGTTTAAAAAATCATTCATCTTTATCTTTGTCACTCAAAGATATCTGTGACAGGGTTTTTTTGGCGATATTTCTGCGAGTGAAGTTCAGTGACTGTTTTAATTATTCACAAATTGATTCCTAGTGGATATTGTTATGTAAAATTGATGTAGTTTTGTATCTCAAGTGTCTGCGCAACTGGACAATATGTGGCATCATAGAAACAGGCGCGATCTCGGTGACATGTAGCTGAGAATGTTATTGTAGTTTTGACCACCTCAGCGACGCTTGCCGAGAAGGTTGACTTGATACATTTGCTGTCAAATACTACAAAAACATTAGAATGTAAATAAATTAACTAGAAAACATAAACATAATATGCAGGGCAAAGGCCTCCCTTCCGTTATTCCACTCTTTTCTGGCCTTAGTCACTTCTGGCCAATCCCAACATTAGACGAATAAAAAAAAAACTCATGGCCATGTTTCATCCGTACGAATATACTGTGGATTGGAAAGAACTTATTTAGGTTTTTTTTATATCAGGTACAATTGGTTAAAAAGATCCCGTTACCAAGTTCAACGCCCATCATCTACATTTTAATTCAAATTAAGTCGTTTTTTGCTGAGCGCATTGCATATAATTACACTTCTAGATGTTCAATGAATGATTAGGTCACTGTATCCTACCAATTTGGGCATGTGAAGTTACCTAATGCCTCAAATTACAATGATTGAAATTCACTTGTAAATACACAATGGGTAAAGTCAACGTTTACTGAAATAATGACAAACATAAATCGGACTCAGAAAATATTTGAATTACTATTCTGTCATGATGATACGTCCTATTTAAATCAAAATGGTGGATTTAATTGTTCCTTAATTCCACCAAAAAAATAAATTGTACACGGTACTTTAGAAAAAAAACACGAGTGGAATGACGGGGTCTGCGTTCGCTTGCTTTGCTCGCTCATTAGACCCCGCCATCTCCTTCTAACCTAACCTATCTGTGTCGGGATGCCCCAAGTCCGTTAATAATTGTGAAAAGTCTATTAATATTTGGTGTACAATTAATATTTTTAGTAAAAAATAAGATTATTTTGCCCAGATTCTAATTTATGAGACATCTTCTCCCATACTTCTGTTACTGGTCATCCCAGTAGCCGCGTCCTTGGAGGGAAACCCAAGGTGGGTTTTAGTCAGTAAAAATCTGACACCCACTTGCTACACTTTGAGCAGGCATTTTTTTTGTAGATTTCGGCTTCGACTTCAACAAAATTACCCTCTTTTTTTAGTTTCACAAAATATGACCTTATTGCTACTACGCCAATGTCCATCTGTCCCCAGGCTGTATGTCGTGAACCGTGATAGCTAGGCAGTTAAATTTTTTTAAACATATCATCTTTCACACAGCCTATCCATTATTTCTTTTGTGGGTCCACACTTATAGCTATTTAAGTCTATCTTACGGAAATGGTGGTCTGTTACCGAAATATAAAGCGCAAATAAATCATAGAACAACGCAGTTTTACGAGCACAACATCGTAAAAAAACAATACATAATGTTTCGAAGTAAAATAAAATACTAATAAGACTTTCAAATTACAAATTGTGTAATAAAATTTATTTGCATCGTCTTGGCATTTGCTTCAAACATTTGCATAGCATTATGCAATATAATAGTTGCATCGAGACGACCATTTTGCTTATTTCGTAACTGTCTCAAAAAAAGAGTGGAATGTCAAAATAAATAATATATAACCAACGTTTGCGAATTTTACATTTCATTTATGTTTATTGATATTAAGGCCCTGATTGACGGGCGAGTAAAACCGCGGTCATATGGCTCGTCGGTAAAGCTCGCCGGTGTATCATTGCAATACGAACGACGACCCTGGCTCGCGGCTCGTCGTGTTTGCTTCATTTTCTACTCGGCTCGTCGTTCAAAACTGTTTTACTCGCTAGTCGATCAGCACCGACGAGCCGCGAGTAAAACCGACGTTCTATAAAACCGCGGTATTGGCTCACCCACTTTACTGACACCCTGTGCCTAAAGCACGTGGCGCCGTTGGTCCCGCTTGTCATTCATAGATAGACAGTCGTTACAGGCAGTCAGACGCCAGAAATTCTGACCATCAGTCTATCATCAGTACCTATAGTGTTGCGCAGTATCTGGGTTGTGGAGGTCTGATTGGCAGTGGCTCCATGTAAAACACAAGTATTCAGTCGTATCTAATTAGACAGGAAGCCTACCCCAAGCAGATGAAGATAGAATGAAAATACTACGGTGAAAATTTTGTTTCTCCGAAGAAAAAGCCCTAATTCCCGAGTAGCGCTATATAACAGTGACCTGAAGCCTCGGTAAAGGCCAGGTTAATAGATTTGACAAAAATATATGTTTATCATAGATTCATGTACAACATTATCAATAAAAATTATCAACAGTATCCTAATAAATAATAAATAAATAAATCAACACATGATTTTTTCGTGCGATTAATTCTTTTGTCTAAAAAAATATTTAACAATTTTGCTTCTTTTCCCTACTATATCGAAACGGCTTGGATCTTTAGGAATACGTTTAAACAAAAATATATAGCTGGTTAAGCGTTATTCGTAAATCAATCAATATTTCGCAAAGAAAATGACTTTAACCCGCAACAGGCGCGAACCGCATTCGCGCGGGGAATAACGAAAAGTTTCGCTTATCTTCGATATTTACAGACTACTCTATGAAAAACTTCTTATTTGCGATTTTGGATAAATACCCTGTAAAACACCCGCTAAATATTTTATAATCTATGCGAACGCGTTTAAAATCTATGTGTTCGTTTGGGGGATCAGAGCGCCCGCTGACGTCCCGTTGTCAAACTGACTTCCGTACTATTGACTTCGCCAATACTCCCATACTATTGACTTCACCGATAAATACAATACAACTGTGCTCAGTTACTCGTACATAGTGACTTCATTGACTCAACATATCAGTTTAAAATTCAACAGCTTTTATCAAAAACTGGTCGACCCATTACTAGTTATACGTTTACTAATCCCAGAATATATTATATCTTTTTAAGCATTTATTATTTTCATATTATAATTTCGAATCGCAATCTAGATTTAAGTTCAAATCCTTTTATAAGAGTATTACAATTTAATTTAAATCATGTAATTTTATTGTTTTTAGTTGTAAGAACTTGGCGTGTTGCAGCAGTGCAACTAAATATTATTTTCCTAAAATGTATTACTCCCTATTATTTTTAATAAATAAAATATATTTTATTGTATCTGCTCCTGGTTTTATTTTCTCCTTACTGACTACAAAGTCAGTACAATGCGTACCAAATAACCCGATTGCCATGTTGTGATGTCAAGTCAATCTGTCAAATCGAAGAAATAGAAGGGTGAGCACAAATTATTATTAATTTTTAATTTATTTACGAATCATGAACGAAAAAAGTTTATCCATGCCTCAAGTCTGCTATTACAATAGTGTCAGAATGGTCTATCATTGATTTCATAATTGTTGATTTTGAAAAGTTTGGTAATCTACTAATATAATGGCGTCAATATGACTTTCCAATGATCAACCACCGACAGTCCATTGAGAGAAATGGCATAGAATGGTAATCTCGTACTTACCTACCTAATGACAAATTAATGTCTGCCTTATATCATAACAAAAACCAAACACTGATACAATAACAACAACAAAACACTGAATACGCCGGCCGGTGGCCGCTCTAAATAAACAGTAAGCAGTAATGTCACTTTGACAGCTAAAAGACCACGGATCTACAAATGATCGGTCAATAAGAATTTTGCAGATTACGAACTTTTAGCAAAATGACAATGGAATCGTGTTGGAATGACGAATTTATAAAAATAGCAGATTTGGGGCCCTGTTCTTAAATCTTGCTCATCTCAGAGTTATTTAATTTTGCCCAATTTCTTCTATTGGACTGTAAGACGTGACGTCACAACATGGCGTTGGATCCTATTCATATTTGGAACATTGTATCTGAAAATAACCCAGCCCCCCTAGCCAAGTTACAATCGTTTCGTTTAGCGTGAACGCTTGGACTTGGCCACACCCCCAATTCCCTTGTTCTGACGTAATCTCAAAAAAGAAATTAGGGGTGTGGCCAACTCCAAGCGCTCACTGTAAATGAAACGATTGTAACTTGGATAGGGGGGCAGGTCTTCGGAAGTCGCAGAGCGATTTCCTGCCACCGGGCTTGCGGACAGTGAGAGTAGCTTGCTGTTTGGCTTTCCGATAAGTCAAGTCCAAGTCGATGGCGTGGGGCCCAATAAAGCTGTTGGCTGCTAGTACTGCGGGTACGTTTAAGAGTTACCGTGGCGCTGGAATTGGCAATTAAAAGTAACATAGGTAGGTTTTAGTCGGTAAAAGCCTGACACGCCATCTCACTACAAAAAAAAATCGTGGTTAAAAAGTGGTAGAGCCTGGATGAGACTGGTAAGGGAGCGCTAAGATTGGCACAATAAAAGGAATGCGTATGCCGCCCAGTAAGGGGACTAACGTACCTGACCAAATGGATGTGCCATATCAAACGACGATAGAAAAATAAAACCTGATTTTTAAACTGACAAATATCTATAAAAAAAAAATCAAATCTATAAAAAAAAACGCAAAATACTCCGTTAAATTTTGGTCGTTTTAATCCCCAATTTTAGAAAAAAAGTACATTATTTTTAATTTTATCTTTACAAATCGATAGTGTTTCATATACCGAATCGACCCTCCGCAGGATTAAAACGAACAAAATTTAACGGTGTATATAAAAACTTGTGTTCCCCAACTTTTTAGCGAAAACAAGTCTGGCAACTGGAAAAAATGGCGTCGTCATGGCAACGCGGGAAACAACAAATGACTGCTTCTGTTTATAAACATCCGTGACGTTTTTGAAAACATCTTCCAATAATATTATCTTCAGGAAAAAACAACACAATGTCAGGTTTGAGCGGATTTGACGGAGAGGCAGTCGGTTTTGATTCCGTTAAGCTTAACAAAAGTAAGGATACGGAGTCTTCAACTCAAACTACTGAATTTCGCGAGTCTGGCGTTTCATCCCAAACCAATGTCCACAAAGAAATGGGCTCCCTAGCTACCGCGGAAGACTTGAACGCCCAGGATGACATTCTAAAAGAATATCCACCTCCAGGACTTAACGAATTCCTGAAACGAGTCGTGCCTGCGATGATGGAACAGCTGGACCACAACGACCACGAATTACTGTACAACTCGTCAGATTCCGACGAAGAGGAAGTCTTAGCTGCTAAATTGTTCCAAGAAATCAAACTGACAGACTTGCCAGGGATCGGAGGGGGCGACGATTCGCGCTGCGTCCTCGACATGTCGTGGAGCAGCGCCGGCAACTCCTTAGCCGTCTCCATTGGCAAGAATCAGCACAAAAGCTGGTGTACAGAAGATGGATTGATCAGGATCTTCACTCTTAAACGAACTGCGGGCGATACTTTTGTAAGAAGCTTGGACTTGGCTGAAAAGAGCTGTGTTACAAAAGTGAAGTACCATCCTTCTGTGGCAGCTCTTTTAGCTTACGGTACTACCTCTGGAGAAGTCGTTATATGCAATCTAAGGAATCTAGATGCCATTTTGTTAACATCGCCAGCTGGTTCACATGCGTCTAAGCGCGTCAGTAATTTGCAATGGGCAGACGCTACACTTGCTAACACGTTCTTGACCATGCAGATAATGAATACAGGGAAAAGGCGAGGTGCCTCTGATCACATCCTGATGTCTTGCGGCTGTGATGGCACCCTGAATGTGTGGCGAGTCAACGTCAACCAGAAAATATTTGAGATCGTGATTTGCTATTCCATTAATGGTTCCAGGAATTTGAGTGTTGTTCTCATATCCTGTTTTGATTTTATCAAGTCGTATCCTTTGCGTCCTAGTGACCAGAAGGTTCCAGATGATTTATTTGTGGTCGGTTCTCGCACGGGAAACTTGTATCTTTGTAAAACAAAGACTTTTAAGCCCATAATGAATAGTAAGATGGTGGATCCTGTGTATGACGTGCTGGAGGGGCACATCGGGTACGTGGTGGACATCGCCTTCAGCTGCCAGAAGCCAGGGATCTTTGTGTCAGCTTCAATTGATTCTGAGCTGAGGATTTATGATATTAATCAGCCAAGTCCCTTAAAGGTAATTGATTTTGATATTTTTTTATACGACTGCGGGTTTCAAAGTCCTCTCTTACCTAAACACCGTTAAATTTTGGTCGTTTTAATCCCGCGTAAGGTCGATTCGGTACATGAAACACTATCGATTTGTAAAGAGAAAATTAAAACAATAAAGTACTTTTTTTTTAAACTCGAATTAATTTACGCATGTACGTAATTAATTTCTTTAAGTAAACGTCAGCTGATCGAGGCCAATGAACTGTAGTTAGTTAGTACGCAACGACCGACAACTGCCTAAGGTCATTGACTCGTTTACTTAAAGAAAATAATTTCGAGTTTTAGAAAAAAAGTACTTACTTTGTTTTTTAATTTTATCTTTATAAATCGATAGTGTTTCATGTACCGGATCGACCCTCCAAGGAATTAAAACGATCAAAATTTAACGGTGTAAAAACTTTCCTCTTGAATCACTATCTATTAAAAAAAAACCGCATCAAAATCCGTTGCGTAGTTTTAAAGATCTAAGCATACATAGGCACAGACAGCGGGAAGCGACTTTGTTTTATACTACTTGTATGTAGTGACACACACTTGATGTTTTATTCATCGGAATTCGCTGACATCTGAAAATTACGCGGTTTTGTGCACTCGTCGTGTTTAGCACAATTTCACAATAGCATTTCTACGGATCATGCGATGTTACGTCACATTACAATACATATGCTTTCTCATGTCATTGCCCGTTAATTTCCGAGCTCCAGTGTCTTCTCTAGGCCATTTTATTTGTTACTACCGACGCGCCCGCTTCACACGGGTGCAGTGGTGAAATATATTATGCATACCTTCCTCTTGAATCACTCTATATATATATTTAAAAAAAACCACATCAAAATCCGTTGCGTAGTTTTAAAGATCTAAGCATACATAGGGACAGACAGCGGGAAGCGACTTTGTTTTACATTATGTAATGATTGTACACAGCATAAACAGAAAATATAGTGCAAACATTATTAAAAATAAGGGCAATGGACGTTGTTTTGGGCATTTCTTTCACTGCGTGCTTTACCTCTTGTCATCTAGCGCGATGTGGATGTTGTGTTACTTTTGCAATCTTTTTCTGAAAACAGCAAAAAGTTGGTTATTAAATAAAGCAGCAATAGCATTCCAAATCGTCAGCTTACTTCAAGAACCGATTAACTGTCAAATACAATATTTTGAATAATGCCACGTTTAGTATAATTATAACTATAAAATTAAAAATTTTAGAAAACCCCCGACAGTCCTTGTCATCATTATGAAATGTATAGAACTGGTCAAGACGAATCTAATGAGCCCAAACTCGATGGGTTTACTAGTAGGCGTTCCAAAGTTCCATCAGCCAGCTCCCAGTTCTTGCATCAGGTCCTTGTCATCATGAGCAATGAACTGATCAAGACGAATCTAACGAGCCTAAACTCGATGGGTTTACTAATAAGCATTCCAGGGTTCCATCAGCCACCTCCCAGTTCTAACATCAGGTTCTCGACATCATGAGAAATGTATAGCACTGGTTAAGACCAATCTAATGAGCCCAAACTCGATGGGCTTACTAATAAACATTTCAGAGCTACGTCTTCTACCTTCGAGCTCCATCATCTGACCAGCTCAGTAGCACTCATGTACAATGAGTATTTCAAACATTAGGACAGACAAATGTTTGAAAGTAAAGTAAATACGCATTATAAGTGTTAAATATACCGACTGCAGTTAACAAGCGAGCTGGTGACCTTAAACATCTGGACAGATCTTCATAAATTGTAGCTAAGAACCATCTCGATTAAGCCAGCTTTCAAACAAAAAAACTGCATCAAAATCGGTTCATTCGTTTGGGCGCTACGATGCCACGGACAGACACACAGACAGACAGGTCAAACTTTAACACCCCTCTTTTCCGTCGGGGGTTAAAAAGTGGCTTTACTCAAAGTTTTGTATACAAAACTGAATAAAAACCACTTCTTAGCGAGTTGATGGTAATCATCATCATCATCATCAGCCTTTTAATGTTCCCACTGCTGGGACACAGGCCTCCTCTCTGAGAGAGGGAAATTAATTATATTCCTTGCCTGGCCCAGTATTGGGCCACGGCAATGCCGTCCATTAGGTCAGCTATGTGAACAGGTAATAGGGCAAGTGGTGCAGGATGGAAGGCAAGACATGGTCTGTGGAGAGACGCCGCACAAACACTGAAGATCAGAAGTCAGTACCGTCCGAGAACCCCCATCTGTGGTGATTGTCTCTACTGCGCCCAAACTGGGTGCAGAGTGCGTTTAGAGTTTTCCAGGTTAGCCATGACAGCTGTCCAGGAGAGAGGCTCTCCGACGGCTCGATAGAATCATCAGGAGGTATCCACCACTTATAGTAACCAAAAATTGGCTTTATTCAAAGTATCGTGTTCGTCAATTAATGAGTTACTGTTACTGTAAGCCACCGAAATATTGGTCACATAAGTACCCAATTTTAACAGTCGCCAATTAAACCATGCAAGGACGTCGCCAAGGGGGACAGGGGGGAGGCGTAGCCCCCCATAGAGAATAGAGATTGATTTATTTTATCTAATCTGCCACATTCGTAACATTTGTCAACCACTTGTAAACTTGTCATTTCGAAAAACTCGATTAATTAAAAGGAACATTTGAACAAGTAAAACGTGCCGTCAAGGGGGCTCTTTGGTTTTGGTGGCTTTGATGTTTCACTGGCTGGAACTAAGAAAGGTGGGGGCACGTAAAAAGGCGCCACGCGAACTCAGCACTTTCAGTGCTAGATTTAGCACTATTGTGGTAAGAATTTTGGTGATGACTAAGTCCACTTGGACATTTTAGTGGGCATTCCACAACTTTAGCACTAAAATGTTGATCTTTTCACTTGGTTTACAGTTTCAAAAGCTCTCGACTGTAACTACAATTCATACTTTTGCCATTCTCTATATTTCCAACAGCCCCCCCTTGATCATCGACTGGCGACGCCCTTGAAAAAATGGCTGATAGAATACCACAGCAACCAAAACTCCATACCTGTACTTGTGTTTCAGGTGATCTGTCTCGACGTACCGATATCGTGTATGTCCTGGCTGCCCAACAACCCGAGCGTCGTGGTCCTCGGGCTGGCCAAGCCTGAGGGGCAGTTGGTGCAGGTCTTCAACCTGAACAGTGGTCGCCAGGTGCCGATGGAGGGCCTGACCGGCGTCGGAGGCTGTGTTACTTGCATCGCCGTCAACCATAGCGGGTTAGTAAAGTCATTAATACTAAAAATCTGTGACCATACATTAAGAGGGGACTTTCTTACACGCCCGTCGTCAACGTCGATGATGGTTTAAAAACTTGTTGCTTCGTCTAACGCTGTCCAACGCAATGTGTGATGAAAAGCCAACGCGAAAATATAGAGAGAACGCTTGACAACTACGTTGGCATTCGGAAATTCCGTGATTTTCACAAAACATGATCCAGGAAATACGTGTTTTTTTAAAACCCTTAAAAGTTTTTGAGGAATATTCAATTAAATGTGCATGGCTATAGAAGCCTAGATATTATCCACAAGATATCTGTGAATTCAAAATATCTGGAAAAAGATGTGTAATAACATTATAATCGCGTAAGAGCGGTTGTATGAAAATGTACCTCAGGTACGTGTGACCTCTTCCTTTTATGTCGGTTAAAAAAAGCTAAAGTTTGTGTGAGTGTGCTAGATAAATAGATAGATATCTGTTTATTGTACATATCGACGCTTGAAAGACAAAAATTACTAAGCGACATAGAGTAAACTTTACAGGATTTTTTAGAAAATTAAAATTAAAAATGACAAACTAGCTGGATTTAGCTGATATTAACATACATAATATATATACCTACATTATACATATATTTGATTTTTATTGCTATAAAAATTAAAAAAAAAAAATTAAAATAAATTGAATACCTACTTAAAAGTATTCAATTTATTTTAAGGATATTTTTTATTTCGGATATCCACATCAACAAACCAAGGATTTTTTTTACATTTCCAGTGTATGCCGCGTAGCAGCCGGTGACGCCGACAGTAACCTGCACATCTGGGAGCTCCCCACGCGCCGCATCAAGCTCACGCAGGACGAATTCGACTGCTAACTTGACCTGCCATCAGCTCGTCACGCCGGGGACAATGCGTTCCAAATAAAAATAGGATCGATTGTTACGCCATGTTGTGACGTCATAGCTGTCAAATCGTAGAAATTGGGTAGGAATTTTTTTGGTAGAAATTTTTAAAACTTAGTTTATTTACGACGATGAACTACAATTTTGTCCAACTCTGCGTTGGTGTGAAGTGTCTGAGTAGTGGCAAATAGAAAAAAAAGACGAATTGTTCCTAACAATGAAAATAAGAAAGAAAATAATATTTTTTTTTTAAACTAATTATGACTAAAAACAATATAGCATAATCAGCCTTTCAATGTTCTTACTGCTGGTTCTCAGGCCTTTCCCCAGAGGGAATGGGCCGTAATCCACCACGCGGGCCCAGTGCGGGTTGGTGGATGTCACATGTACTCGAGTTTTTGATTCTGGGACATGCCGGTTTCCTCACGATGTTTTCCTTCACCGTTTTGAAAGCAGTGGTGATGAAATAAATTACATAAAGTAATGCACCTGGCTGGGTTTGAACCCGCGACCTACAAATCGTAAGGCGGGGCCGTTATCATTCAGCCACCACTGCTTTCAACAACATATTTAACTAATTTATATTAAACAATAACGTTTTTATTTCACCTAGATTTAACTAAGACTCAGACAAAACAAAAAATTAACCGTTATTGATACGCAAATAAGTTTTCTTTGCAAACCGTACAACATTTGACAGATCGAGGTTATTGACTTTCCTATTCTTATTTGGAACGCATAGTATCTACCATGTTCGCGAACCTGTTGCACGACGCGCGCCTGCAACCGCCTCCGCATAGTGGATACGTTCGCGCTCCTGGAGCGTGCAACGTTGCACGCCGCTCGCTCAGTTCTCAAATCTGTTCGTGGCAAACATATCACGTCTAGTGCGTATGTGTCGTGTATCACACTCAATGCTCGGATAAATGGAGAGGTCGGATGTTCGCAAGGGGACTGTGAAGCATGCGTGTTACATACTGAGATAATAATAAAATAACAATAAATTGCTTATTGATCACTAGCGACCCGCCCCAGATACGCACGGGTGCAATGGTGATAATCTTTAGTTATAAAATTCTGAATTCAAGTATAAACAGCGTTAAATTTTGATCGTTTTAATCCCGTGGAGGGTCGACCCAGTACTTGAAACACTATCGATTTGTAACGATAAAATAAAAAAATAATGTACTTTTTTTCTAAAACTCGAATTAATTTAGGCATACGTACGAAAAGAATTTCTTTAAGTAAACGAGTCAATGACCTTGTAGGTAGTTGTCGGTCGTTGCGTACTAACTACCTACAGGTCATTGAACTCGTCCAGGCGACGTTTGCTTAGAGAAATTAATTTTGTACATGCGTTAATTAATTCGAGTTTCAGAAAAAAAAAATACTTTACATTTTTTTATTTTATCGTTACAAATCGATAATGTTTCATATACCGAATCGACCCTCCACGGGATTAAAATGATCAAAATTTAACGGTGTATAGTGTATTTCTGTATCTACGAGTATAGCTTCCGCCCTTATAATGAAAGTGACCTAGTCAAAACTCCTACAAATACTAAAAAATCGTTAAGGCGGAATAATGAGTATAAAAGAAACGGGAGAGAATATAGTTAATTTATATCAACACTATAGGTACATTTTGAAGACTTTCTTGTTAATTTTCCAGAAATAGCAATTTTTGAGGTGCGTCACTTTCATTCTAAAGGAACGAATTACATTTTTATAAGTAGCCAAAAATGGCATTTTATTTAATGTGTGTGTTTATAGAAATAATGTTTATTTTTAAGAGCCGTGTGGCGTATTGGGCTTGTCATCAGTAGAAATGACGGACTTCCATACAAACTTTATTATGAAGATCTCATATTTAACTTCGGTAGAATGAATTTTTAATATTCTTCCTAAGAGCTCGTACATGTTGCCGACGGCAGAGGTAACTGCAGCCGTCGACGCGTCGTTGGCTGTTGTTGACGCGTCGACGACGGCCGTCGACATTCCAACAAATGAAGATCAGCGGCAACCGTCGTGTGTGCCAAGGTCTACAGCTGCAGTTACCTCTGCGTTGGCAACACGCCGCTCGTGTCACGTGTGTATGAGCTCTAAGACGTCTGCGGCACGACTCCGCTGCCGTGTATGTTACTTTACTCTTTGCTGCCGTGAGACGGCACGGCATCATACCGCGGTGCGGCACCGCGGGTGCAATACAGAAACCATCGTTCACATTTTTTCTTGATATTGACCGCAAAAGACGTATTATTCTTTATTTATTTTACATTTTTTCTTTATTGTCTGTCACTAACAAAAAATATTTCGGCAAACATCTTTCCGTCCCTCTTTTTGCACCGTGCCGTCTGTGTGAAACATAATATGTCTACACCCTAAGTCACTCAAATATCTGACTATTAAAAATGTGCCAAGTCAAGGCAATATTATTATTTTACAATAAAATTGCTTCGTTCTACCGAATATCAGAGAAAGATACCTGTTTTAGTTATAATATACCTATATTACAATTTACATTTAGTTGTTTTTTTTTTATAGAAACTAATAAAACATTGAATTTATTCAGATTTTTATTTCTATAAGAGAGACCCCTCCACGCGTACTCAAAACTTTTCGCTTTGTATGAAAGCGATCAAAGTAGGCTGAGTGTTTCAAACTCAAACTAAAAATCAGTTTATTTTAGATAGGCCTACATGGGCACTTATAAAACGTCAGAAGCTAGCGCACGGTTCCAATTGTTCGTTTCCTATGGAGAAGAACCGGAAAGAAACTCCATGGTTACTCTTTTAAAAAAGTGATTGTCTACAATATTTTCATACTAAAATATTAATAGATATGAAAGGACAATGTAGACCGGTCAGGTTTGTACCCAAAACTACGATAAAAATTGTAATACTTGAATCTACAGAGTCTACGGTGATCTCACACTCACATTATAAAAGAAGCTATATAAAAATAAAAATAAACCTGTCAATAAATTAAACATTATACAATAATAAATTACCTACTAGTAAAATAGGTAGGCTATGTTTTATATAATATAAAAAACATTGCAAAAATAATGTCACCGGAGAGTAAGAGGGGAAAAAAAGTATCAATATAAATTATGTAGTTAAAAATAAATATGGAGCACACGGTAAAAGTGTTTTCGGAACATTACTTGGGAATTTCAATTTCAATTTATATATTTCCACAAATTGACAACAACCTTAATAATGTTCACAAGCTTACTTGTTTTATAAAAAAACACATACCTTGTATAAAAATCGCAGATAGACAATTAAAACTTTGGTTGTCGCGAAACTGATTCACCCTGACGCCCGTACTAGTTCGAATTGTATTACGGCGGGACAGCATTCCTCGTTCGCAATACACAACTTAGGTTACACAGCCGATTTAGACAAAAATAATTAGACAATACCAATTCACTTAATCATTCACTTTTGTAAAACTGCGGGTTATTGCATAAAACATTTAAATGTTGTGGTACTTGATTTCAACTTTGAAGGTAGCTGTGTAAACTCGCAGATACTCCATCTGTCAAAGTCATGTCAAAGTGCTCGATTACGGAAACGCGGCGCGTCGGGCGGTCCGTCGTACATTGCCATAAATAGGGAATACGCACGTGACCCCAAATTGAATAAAATATTTTTATTCGTATTCTTTACTACTAAAAAAACATACCTACACAACTATTTTTCATTTTTTTCATAATTTAATAGTAAAATTTAATCATCAAAAAGTAGCCTTTTTGTAATTCCCTCGCAAATGTACAAAACGCAACGCTATTGGCAGACAAAGTTGTGACGACATCTTACACTCTGACGTCGTCTGTCAACACATTGTTTAGATGGTTTCTGGTGAATAATTATATTGTTTCATGGTTTTTGCATATTATTCTGAGTTAAAAGTATTAAATCTTTATGAAGAAAGATTTAGCACAATGATTGAAGCCGGTTTTGTCAAAGCGCAATCAGACAATCTGCCTAGAATAGACGTGTTCATGATGTCCACGTATTTTGCAACTAATTTAGATTTTACATCTGCTGTACTCAGAGGAGTAAAAGCTGCGAGGTAAATAAGTAACTATATCACTTAATACATGATTATTTTCATAGTTTTGTAAATATAACAAACATAACCTAAAATATGCAGCTATTTTTATTTTTTTTGTCAGATCTGAACGAGAATGATATTGAGATTCAGCCATTGGATACGTGCAAGTAAAACGTATGTTTTCGTCAAAGTATGTAAACAAAACAAGTACACTAAGTAAAAATGATTCTTAGAGGCCTATATCACTTTTTTAATCTCTTTACTTACGTTAAAAAGATCTTCACAACAGTATAAACGGCTCAAAGATGATACATTGTTTCTTCTCATTGCCCTACACCACTTTTTCCTCATATCTTCATCTTTCGGCATAAGGAAATATATTTTTTCAGATGCCGTTTTGTTGTTATTTTCGCACAATGGGTACGACACAATATTTATAGTAATCTTTTCTGTGCTTTTCCATGGTAATCGATTGATTTAATCAGTCACTTTTTTAACTTTAAGAGCGAAACGCTTTGTTGTTGATAACAAACTCGTGTAATCTGACGTCACAGAATAAGCGCGCCAAAATGGCCACGTTTCAATCGCGCGAAAATGATAATGATTTTAATATTTTTTTTCTAGCTCAATGGATTATATTTTGAATGTGTTATATTTATTTTTGGTAATGTAATAACTAGTAGTAACGTTTAAAAAAATAAAAAAAGTGCATGCATATTCCCTATTGCACGAGCGATATATAAATTTCCAGCTGATCAATTTGTATACACAGTTAAATTTTGATCGTTTTAATCCCGTGGAGGGTCGATCCAGTACATGAAACACTATCGATTTGTAAAGATAAAATAAAAAAATAATATAATTTTTTTAAGATTAAGCCTTGTCTGTCCAGCGGGGCCCTCGGTTACATGTATTACGTTCGGAGTACATAAAAATTAATGTGGTTCGTATAGATGTTATAATTTATAGAACAAAAATACGAATTCTTTATCAAAAATACTAACTTGCACTTTAAATTGTACTACTACGTCATTTTAAACTGTGTGAAAAAGGTTAGGTTAGGTTACAACAGCGACCAAACGGGCGCGAGCCGAACGAGCGAAGCCAGCGGTGCCGTGGCAGCGGCCGGCGAGCTCTACCTACTTCTTCGTCCGGTGACAATCCGGACCGAACCCAAGTCGTTTACGGCGCGTACTGTTCCCGAGCACCTCAAGGAGTTGTCAGCAAACTGTAGGGCCCAGTAGACCCCAAGCTTACTGGGGCCAAAGGTTATGTGAAAATGTCACCCGGGGCCCTGGGACAAAGGCAATGTACGGAACGGGGTAGGTTTTTAGTTAGCAAAAGTCTGATACTATCTCCCGCCCCGCCCAAGGGCGGAATTTGTCATTTGATGATTTTACCATAAAAAAAACTACTCTAAATTTTTACAAGTAGGTATTCGTTCAGAAAAACTTACCACTAAAGAAACAGTATATTTAATTTGATTTATTTAGTGTGCATAATTTGTGTGCAAATTAGCAATATTGGTTTAACTTTGAAATATTTTGTTCGAAAAAAGGGAATGTACAGATATCGATTTAATTACATGCCTAAAAGTAATAAAACAAGAGTTAACTTCAGTTTTTTTATGTCATTTCATTTAAAAATTACAATATCTAAGGAATCATGTTGACTAACTCAAAATATACATTTTGTAGTTCTCTTTCTCTCGTTATTGCTGCGCGCTACGAGCTCTTCTTTTGGTTAACGGCTTCTGGAAAAGAGAAGAAAATATGAGAAGAGACGTTCGTAATTCAATTTCTATTTACCCGACTGCGCCAGAAGGAGGGTTATGTTTTTCGAGAGTATGCATGTATGTATGTATCCCGACTGTTACAATTTATCTTGTATTTAAAATATTACATAGTTAAGTGCAATTGGGTACAATGACTTTCTTGTTTTAGGGCTTTTTTCATGAATACTTAGAAAAGCAGACAGGTTTTTAGTTTTTTAAATTACTCTTCTTTTTTTTATTAGTTTTTTTTCTCTCACTACTTTTCTACATGGTGCTCACATAATTGAAGCGACAAGAAATATGTAACCAAGATTATTGTAACACATAGAATGATTTTAAAAGTATCCATGGAGTTTCTTGCACGTTCTTCTCCATAGAGATTTACGCTTTGGAACGTGCAATTTAGCTTCAATTATTTTTTTGACTGACAGTCATTTTGACATTGTGACTATTCAAAAGTGCCTGTAAATGCTCTATTTGAAATAAATGAGTTTGATTGTTCAATAAATGTATTGGACTTAGGCCTAAAATAATAAAAAACTTGAACAGCAATCTGACATACACAGACTGAAAGATTATAATAATAATTATTTTTTTGAGCATTAAATAATATAATACAAGCCCCCGTTTTTTTTTTTTAATTAAATTAAAACATATATTATATATTTTAAAGGGTTGGCAATTGCTATCTATGTGTCTCTATCTGTGTATTCTATGCCCCGCGTTCCGACTCACGATAACATCGATGTTAGCGCGCCAACAATCGTTCCTTCTGACTGATCGATTTGTTACCTGTACTAATAGCGACGTTATCGTTACTTGGAACGCGGCGATTATTATTTTAGGTATTATCAATATTGAGACATCTTTTGATCACTTGGTTGTGTGTGATGTTGTGTTTGTGTATTTTAGTGGACGTCTTGCTGAATAATAAGGGGTCGTTCAAGTATTACGTAAGCAGATTTTATACAAATATTAACCCGTCCCTCCCCCTGCCTACTGGGGTCATGGTTTAACTGCCTACTGGGGTTATGGGTTAACTTCCGAAAGGAATACTCGGCCCCGGCTCGATAGGCTACGAAGGAACAGGGTAGGTTTTTAGTCAGTAAGAGTCTGACACTACTTCCCGCTCCGCCCAAGGGCGGGATTTGTCAATGGATGAAAAAAACCTCCCTCCCGCTTGTCAGCAAAAGTAAGCAAAGCTCTATCCCGCCCCCCTCATGTTTACGTGAACATTGGTACATGTATTTTTCAATGAGTTCTGGTTCCGTTATTGAGGAGTGGTTATAGGTCTAGAAATAAGGAATAGTCTTGAAATAGAGGCTGACTCTAAGTCTTCAAGCACATTGGATGTTTGTTGCTTTCGTGTGAGTTTGGAACATCGATATCGGTCTCTTAAAAAACTAACAAAATGTACTGCTGATGTAATCACTATCAGACCCCCCCCCCACCTTCCTGAAGTGCTTACTTGAATGGCTCCTAATATAATATTTCACAACTATCACACACAAGCCCCAAGCTAAGCAGAGCTTGTGTTATGAGTACTACACAACTGATAAACATACTTATATATTTTATTTTTAAATGCATACATATTGTAGATCAATTACACTCAGACAGAGAACAAATGATCATGCTCATCACACAAACATTTGTCCTGGGTGGGAATCGAACCCACGACTTCCGGCATAGCAATCAGGGCCACTGACCACTAGACCAACAGGCCAGTCAAAACTTACCTGTCACTGCTTGGTTCTCCGCGAGGGTTCCGTGGCCGTGGGCGGCGGAGGGGGGCCCTTCTTATCCAGTTCCTCGAGGTAGCTGGTCAGGATCTGCTGTCTCTCCTCCGGGATGTGGTCCAGTGCTGTGTATCTGTAGCAGATAATATTTGTCTTACGTACGAGAGTAAGTACTTGCGCAGGAAGGAAAGGTACGCGTCAATCAAGCTAGTTATAGTACGCGGCAAATAAGTTGACCCTCCCAGATCGATTGAGGCCCGAAAATTAGTAATAGTCATCGTCAGACAAGTTGAACCATCATGGCGGTCGACCTTGAATGCGCAGTTGCCGATTTTCAGGTCGCAGCGACTAAACAAATACAAATATGTTTATTGTTCCAAAAGGTAATTACATAATATTTAACAGATCTCTAGACTCCATATAAGTGACTGTGCCAGTCCATTCCCTGTGGTCCGGTTTCCACTAAAGCGGAGAGGAGAGGAGACGAGAGGAGAGGTGTTGCGAATCTGGCGGGTTATTTCCACCAAAGCGGAGAGAAGTGTAGCGGAGAGGAGACGTCAGCTTTGTGTAGCAGAGATGTGAGCTGTGAAAGAAGAGGCGCGGGGAGAATACAGCGGAGTGCGTGCGCTGCCCAATTAGACACTTCTCCGCTCTGCCACCACCGCTTGCTCACTCGCCGCACAAAATTCTATAGAAAAATAAAACATCTCCTGCACGCTTGATCCATTTCCACCAAAGCTAAGCGGAGAAGAGATGTGGAAATAATGAAATCGGATTGGTTTATTCAGACACATCTCCTCTCCTCACCGCTTTGGCGGATACCGGGCCTGTGTCGTGAAGACCAGTCTCTTCCATCTTATCAAATAAAAAAATATATAATAGAAAAACTGCTATTAAAACAAGAAAATAAAAATAAATATTTAGATAACACATGAAGTGTGTGTGAGTGAGTTTGGGGATAGTGTGAGGGAGTGTGTGAGTTCGTGTCTGTCTGACCTGGCGTCGTGCTTGAGCGTGTCGAGCACGTGCTGCAGCGCGGCGGGGTGGTCGCGCACGGCCGCGAGGCTCTTGTGCGTGATGCTGCGCGTCTCCTGCAGCAGCTGCCGCATGGCCGTCTTGGCGCACGACTGCTTGTCGCGCTGGTAGTCGCGGAATTCGCGTTCCATCTGTGAGATAGGATGGTGAGGTTAGCATTCGTTATCGTGGCCCTGGAAGGCAAATGGTTATAGAAGAAATACAGGTAGGTTTTAGTTCATGTCTCTTTCAGTGTTGTGTATCCCTCGAAGGCCTACTGTACATACATTTGTACAGCTAGAATGACCTTCAAAAATGTTAACTGTCGTACTGTACACATGGGTGTACGAAATTCATTGTTTCTATATCGTTATTTTTCCTAGAAAATACCAGTAAATATTTTTTATGTTAGTTTTTTTAAAAGGGGATAATTCCGCAATAATAATACCCCTGGCGTGTGAGGAGTTAAAAGGAAAAATAGGAACTCATAGAATTACTTTGTTTTCCGTCTGTCTGTCAAGACCCTTTATATCGAGAACGCGTGGAGGTATCCAGTTGAAATTAAAAATATAAACTCAAATCTACTGTCCCTTGAAGCTGTGAAAAATTCAACTTTGTAAGTTTACGAAAAAAAAAGATAAAGCCGTTTATGTCGCAAAAAACGCATCTTTCGACACTCTCAGGGAATCAAAATTCATAGGGTACTTCCCGTTGACCTAAAACCTTGAAATTTAGCACGAAGTCAGGTCTTATAGTACAGATATAGGAATAAATTTGAAAACTTGTACGTCATAAAAAAAAGTTGTTTTGCGGTTCGGAGTGGGTGCCGGGTGGCTCTAATGAGCTGTGACCTTAAGCCCACGAGTACGATGGCCGGAGATAGCACAACGATTCCTGGAGAGTTTGCTGTGGTGGCGGTTGGGGCGTGACGATGTCCTGCTGCAACCTCCGTTAGCATTACTGCTTCAGCTGTACTGACCACATCTCATTCCCCCACATACCCACGAGGCAAGGCGGTGGCTAAGCCCAAGCGGGTTACACCTCCACTGTACAGTACGGTACGTTACCTGCGACGCACTGTTGTAGACTGGCGCGGTGGGCTCGTCCGCTAGCATGGCGCGCACGTCCCTCCAGTGCGCAGTACAAGATATGCCTTTATCGTTGAGTAGCGCGCGCAGTTTGTCGCGGCGTTTCGTCGCGAGGGCGCTAGTGTGTTGCATGAATAACCTCTCCTGGAAAGAACATGAAAAAAAAACCTTTCATTTTTTTGTTTTATGAAGATACCTATTTTTTCTTCTGACAGTCGATAGATTGTGCCACAGAATACAAATATGGTCGTAGTTCGTCCGTTTGTCTATGGTATTGACAAATGACGTAGGAGCGCGGCGCCAGGCGTCTGTCTATGGTACACTACTTATTTAATATTGACAGCACTATTCTTTTTTAAATATTTATTTAATATTTAAATGACACTCATCAACATATACACCGTTAAATTTTGATCGTTTTAATCCCGTGGAGGGTCGATTCGGTACATGAAACACTATCGATTTGTAAAAATAAAGTACTTTTTTTTCAAACTCGAATTATTTTACGCATTTACGAAAATATGTTTTGTTTGTTTACCATAAAGTGGCACCTACTATGTTATGTCTCTGCACCACCCTAAGGTTGACTGGTAAAAAATGCCTATGGTATTATATCTGCTTTTGTACACTAGTGCATAAAGCTTTGATAAATAAATAAATTATTCTTACCTTATCGTCCTTCGTTAATAATTCGGCTAAACTATATCTGTGGTCTTTTTTCAGCTGTTTCTTCGCGTCTCTCCACGACAGGTCAGGGTTCCTCACCAAATCTGCTAGTAATGCGTTGAAATGCTGGAAATAAAGTTTATAGTTACAATCAAATTCAAATTCAAATTCAAAAGCATTTATTTCAAATAAACCATTTACAGGCACTTTTGAAAGGTCAAGGTGTCAGTCTGTCAGAAAAAAAATGATGCTAATTGCACATTCCAAAGCGTAGATCTCTATGGAGAAGAATGTGCAAGAAACTCCATGGACACTCTTTTCAATCATTTTATGTATAACAAGTATCTCTGTTACATGTTTCTTGTCACTGCTATTATGTGAGAACAATGTCAATAATCAATAATATAATGTCAATAATATAATCTAAACTAATATTGTAAATGCAAGGGTATCCTATGCCACTATAAGTACGGGATTGCGGCCGGCGAGCAATGGGTAGCTCGCTGACCTACCGTCCGGTAACTGTACTGTTCCCGCGAGCCTCAAGGAGTTGTCAGCCAACTGTAGAGGCCCAGCAGGGTCGAAGTCTACTCTATGGCCTTGGGCAAATGTGGAAGTGTACACCAGGGCCCTGGTACGAAGGCAACGAAGGGACAGGGTGGGTTTTTAGTCAGTAAGAGGCTGACACTATCTCCCGCTCCGCCCAAGGGTAGGAGAAGGCAGTGGATGATTTTTACACACCACAAAAAAAAGGGTATCCTATGTTCTTTTCTGCACTTGACAATGTGTACCTATGCAAAATTCCACAACTATCACACAACGCCATCTAGTCCCAAGCTAAGCAGAGCTTGTGTTATGAGTACTAGACAATTGATAAACATACACAAATATTTCTAAATACACACATTATAGCTAAATTACACTCGGACACAGAACAAATGATCGTGCTTATCACACAAACATTTGTCTTGGGTGGGAATTGAAACCACGAACTCCGGAATAACAGTCAGGGCCACTAACCACTAGACCAGGGGTGGCCAACTTTATAGGACCCGCGATCTACTATTTACTAAGTATAAGTAGATTTTGTGAAATCTAACAGTAAGGTAAAAGAGCGAGCGAGCTCACAAATTTTAAAACTACACTTGAAAGAGTTTTAATATGTTAAACGAAGCTACGTTTAAAATGCTCAAAGTTTTTTGTAACCTGCTCGGAAATCCGGTTCGATTTTATTAATAAAAAAACATGAAGTTGTGGGGGACAAGGTACCGCACCATACTCTTCTTTGCCTAAAAGTCAAGCCAAGATTGACTGGATTAACATCCAAGGTTGGTCACCCCTGCACTAGACCAACAGGCCAGTCAAAAACCATAAAACCAGGATGCTTACCTGAACTGCCTCGTCCCTCTTATGGTACTCCCGTTCCTTATCCCTGTCTCTTAGGCTTGTGGCCAGTGCACGTTGTACTTCTCTCTCCCGTTCCTTGATAGACGCCTGTGCTCTCGCCTCCTTCTCCCTGGCTGCCGTCTCCCCGTCGCTGGCGGCTTCTGGTTCTTCAGTGTCGGCTTCTTCTGTCTCTTCTGGCGGTGGGTCCTGTCAGAAGGGGGTTTTGGCTTGAGATTTGTGTTTGAGGGCAAATTTTGGTGAATTTGGAGCTACTAGGGAAGGATGTGTGAGTCTCAAGCGAAAGGCCTGTCGACAATAGTCCTAGACACAGTCCAAACCGTAGAGGCAAAGCCCACTAGGGCCATGGACTGATTTCTGAAAAGAATGTTCGGTCTTGGGCTAAGAAGGGATGGCGGGGATAGCGCACGTGCAATCAAACTGCGAGTCAGTGTCATACTGGTTTATTGTTGCATTGCATCGATACAGTGTCGCGTGCGCGCCGACACACACACGCATGTCGTGCGCGCAGTAGGTACAAACCTAATATTATATGTCTACTAAATACACAACAGGTTTTTAGTCAGAAAAAGTCTGACACTATCTCCCGCTTCGCCCAAGAGTGGGAGATGTCATTGGATGATTTTACCCACCACAAAAAAAAACATCTTTGTCCTTTGTTAATTTTTTTATATTTTTAATTTGGAAAAAGAACATTCCGCTGAGCAATTTGTAATCATAATTGTAAGTACTATGCGATCCAAATAAGAATAGGAAAGCCAATAACCTCGATCTGTCAAATTTTGAGTGAAAAGTACGGTTTGCAAAAAAAACTTATTTGCGTATCAATAGGCTTTTTTTTACTTTGTATTACATAGTCTTAGTTAGGTCTAGGTGAAGTAAAAACATTATTGTTTATGATAAATTAGGTAAATATATTGTTTTAAGTCATAATTACTTAAAAATAAAAACTATTTTCTTTCTTATTTTCATTGAAAGGAACAATTCGCCTTCTTCTTCCATTTGCCACTAATCAGACACTTAACACAGTGACGCAGAGATGAGTAAAATTGAAGAACTAAATTCTGATAAAACTCTTTTTGTTCACGATTCGTAAATAAATTAAATATTAAAAATTTCTTTTTTTGCTCGCCGTACCCCATTTCTTCAAATTGACAGTTCGACGTGACGTCACAACATGGCAATCGATCCTATTCTCATTTGGACCGCATTGTACGCAGGGCTGTTACCACATTGAGGAATGCTGATTCAATTTTATCATCATGTATTATTTTATATAATTGTGTGCGAGTTTGATGTAAACTTGTGCGAGCCGAATCACAGGGTCTGGAACTTATTTTATAATAATAATAATAATATATTTATTTGCTAAAAACATGGTATTAGAGATGGTAAAAGGTACAAGTATGAGCAAACATGTTTCGCTAATTATTAGCATGCAAATTTAGTAAGTAGGTAAATACCTACATTAATTTCTTCTTTCAATGTAATCTTTAACACAATAAAAATTATTAATCAATAACCATTGATACAACTTTTTTTTAAATAATCGTGTGTCTAGAGTTTTTAGGTCACTTGGTAACTTATTATATAAGCGTACGCACATTGTAACGCAGCTTTTATTATACTTGGTCAACCTTTTTGACTTATGAATAAAACTGTTCAATTTATGTTATTAATTTGGTGTAAATGTCTTCTGGATATGTGCTTACTAGATTTGTACTGCGCTGACTGTATTGTGCAGTTTGATCGGGACACAATGTTATCGGTATTGGGTATTTCATTCAAGAAAGAATTTGTCTGCTGTTTCTTGTTACATCTGGCTTTGTATAGGCTGATTGCACTAGCGGGCAGCGAGTGGCCAAGCGAGAGCGGGGTTAGGACTCTAAGTTGGACTTTATGCAGAGGCGTAGCTACCGCCGTATCAATGATACGAGGCCCCCGCGCTACAGGGGCCCCGACGCAGGCAAAAATCCGCAAGATGTTGTTGGTTGTGGATAACATGTTGCGAATTGGTTGGTTAACTGGTTAGTTAACCTGGTTGTGGATAACAAGCATTTGTAAAAATTCTCAATTTTTTTTTAATACAGGTTTTCCTGTGTGAATTTTGATACGAGGGGTCCCCTATGGGACTAGCTACACCACTGACTCTATGTCAACTTAAAACACGCGAATTTTCAAATTAGTCCTAGAAACTTATTTTTTTTTATGCTTCTTCTGGTGCCCCCCCTGACGTGATGCCCTAGGCAATTGCTTAATTTGATTAAGGGTTAATCCGTCACTGGGTCCGGACTAAGCATTTTGCCTCGTCATTGATACCGCGTACATCGAAGGACTGGAACAGTTTGCCTGCTGCAGTTTTCCCGTCCGATTATAATGTGGATGTCTTCAAAGCTAGAGTGAATATATTAGGCTCAAAATAAACTGGTGCGCCTCACCATCAACGATTGCATCACTGCTCACCATCAGGTAGGACCGCAGTCAAGCACTAGTTTACATTTAAAAAAAATATAGGTATTCTTTAAAACCGCAAAACAATGATGAAGCCTTGCACTTAGCCCCACAGAAACAAATAGTGAATGGGGTCTATCTATATTGGCCTATGGCCTTAACGTAGAATTAGCATTTTCAGGGTATGGTTAGCCATTTCACATAAACTCAAACTCATTTATTTCAAATAGACCATTTACAGGCACTTTGAAGAACAACACAAGTGAAGCTAAATTGCACGTTCCAAATCTATGGAGAAGAACGTGCAAGGAACTCCATTGACACTCTTTTAAAATCATTTTATGTATTACATTAATCTTGGTTACATATTTCTTGTCGCTTCTATTATCTGACTACAATGTAGAAAAGTATTATGAGAAAATAAAACTAATTAAAAATAGAAATTGAATTAAGCCACTGGTAACAGAGATAACTGAGACTCTCTCAACTGACGGCGCGCGTTCGTAAAAGTTAAACCTTTCAAAAGTTCATAACTAAATTATAAGCATAACAAAATCAATCCCGTTTCTACTGTTTAGACTCGGGCCACCTCTCTAGGAGAGGAAATAGGCCGTAATACCATCACATTGGCCCAGTGCGGTTGAAGGATGTCACATGTCTTTGAATTTTAGTTCTAGGACATCATGCCGGGTTCCTCACGATGTACGTATTTTTTTACCTTTTAGAGAGCAGTTGTGATGAAATAAATTACACAAAGTGGGTTTGAACCTACGACTTGTATGTCGGGACTTATGTCCAGTAGCGTAGCGAGGCGTGGGTTCGCACTCAAAGGAGCCTCGAGCAAGTGCCCCCGGCTCTTTAAGATAGGATTTTTTTTTATATTAAAAGTGGTCAAGAGACCCTTGACCACTTTTTCACCTGATGGTAAGCGACGATGTGGTCGAACGCTGGGTAGCGACAGTGGCTGTCTCGTTATCGAATTTATGAAAGAAAAAGGCTTCGCAGATGAGCCTTCGCCCACTTCTAAACTAGTCCGACGCCCACTGCTGGACATAGGCATCCCCCAAGAGTCGCTACAACGAACGGTCCTGAGCGTCTCGTATTCACCCATCGATATATATGTACTACGCACTAGATTAGGCATGCCGTACAATCACTATGCTCGACTTACATGTATTGCATGCCGTACAACTTGACTTGATGACATTAGTGCAGTTTTGCAGTATATAAGCGCAGTAAGTTTTAAAAGTTTTGTTAGACGTCATAATGACAATTTAGCGCTGCAGCGAACTTTTTTTTAACGTTTTAGTATTGTGACAAATAGTTTCCATGAACGAGTTTGTCTATCACTTAGAATGTAAGTCGATGCGTTCACTGCATCCCCGCGACTTTCACCTGGTTCGAGGTCCACCTTGGAGGCGGCCTTCCAACGTTAAGTCTTCTGGTGTGCGGTAGCTACTCCAGAACCTTTCAGCCTCATTCACTATCAGTTTTGCGAGCAATGTGCCCTACCCACTGCCACTTAAGTTTAGCGGTTCTTCAGGCTATGGCGGCGACCTTGGTTCTCCACCGGATATCTTCATTGCCGATGTGACCTCGCAAGGAAACTCCGAGGGCAATGGAAAGGGTCATTGCCTTTTGGGTGACTATGCATTCTGATGAGGTCCATTTAGAGCGGCAATGGTTTTTGTTATAAAAAAAAAAACTGCATGTAATAGCATAATCAGCCTTTTATTTTATTTCCCAGCAAGGAATTGCGGGAAAACATGTCATCGAATTTTTAAATTCTAGGACATGCCGGTTTCCTCACGATGTTTTCCTTCACCGTTTTGAGAGCAGTGGTGATGAAATAAATTACACAAAGTAATGCGCCTGGCTGGGTTTGAACTCGCGAAATACAACCTGTACAAGTCAGGGACACCATTGCTCAAGCGGGCTTACGGACGGCGAGCAATGGGTAGCTAACCGTCCGAGCCCAAGTCCGAGCGCGCACTGTTTCCGCGCACCTCAAGGAGATGTCAGCGAACTGTAGAGGCCCAGCAGGGTCGAAGCCTACTGGAGCCAAGGGTTATGTGAAAATGAACCCCGGGGCCCTGGAACGAAGGCAATCAAAGGAGCAGGGTAGTTTTTTAGTCAGTAAGAGTCTGACACTATCTCCCGCCCCACCCAAGGGTGGGATTTGTCATTTGATGATTTTACCTACCATAAAAATACTATTGTTTAAAGAAAAAAAAATGTAGGTTAAAAAATAAAATGAACAACATACACAATTATCAATTTATTCACAAATCATTAACTAAGTGTTCAATCATAATTAGTAATAAAAAAAAAACTATGTACAGATTACATAATAACTAATAAAACAAAGACGTTACTAAATGTACTTATCATAGTAAAAACGCTAAGTTATGAAAAAGTCGGGTAGTCAGAAAATGTCTAAAACATACTTTATAATCTTTGAGACTACAACATTCAATTGTCAAAAAAAAAATTGCATTGATTGAAAGTTATTGTTATCTTAAAACTTAGTGCTGGATTACGGACACGCAGCGCGTTGGGCGGTCCGTCGTACATTGCCATATGTTTATGTTTGCGCGAGCGAAGATGCCGCCCGCTGCTGCAATGTACAACGAACACCCAACGCGCCGCGTCTCCGTAAACAAGCCTTTAGACTGCTTTCTTAACCGTAGTTAAGTTAACCAATAGTTAAAAAAATAGTAACGAATTGTTAAATATTAAAAATTGAGAAAAAAGATAATCATAATATGTAATTTTAGTACTAATGGGTAATTTAACAATTATGTTCTACTATTTATAATTCTTGGTTGAGAAGACTACAAATTTATAAAAAAAATAGGCCTAAAGAGATTTATAATTTTGCGATAACAATAAAATCAATAATAATAATGTTCACAAACGTAATTTTCGTGAGCGTAGTTCAAGCGTAAAAGTGTGGAATGTCTTAATTTCAGTTTAGCAGATATTTAGTGTATGACGTCCTGTAAATGTGTATGGTAAGTTCAGATTTGTGCATCCAGCCATTCAGCAGATATTCAACAAAAACTGTTTCCGCCAGGACTACGTATTCTGAGCGTAACTTTTTTTTTTCTATGGACATACAAGAAAACAAATACATACAATAATTAGTGTGTAACGAGATGTAAATGTGTATGTATAAATGAAATTTGTGTGTCTTATAATTACGAAGATATCAGAGTTTCCGCTGCGGTGACGTTTGCCAATTTGATGAAAATCATATAAAACGGTTTAGTAGAAAGTTATAATTTTTTATGCACGTTACTTTGGATTTGTGTGTAATGTGTGTAAAAGCAGAATTTGAAAAAAACATACCGTTCAGAAAATATAAAAGTAAACGTAAAATAAGGTTATTAGGTCAAAGCTCTTAAAATAGGAACTCTAGACTCTAACTTTTTACATGTATCTATAACTTGTAAGGCTCTACAATGTCCTGCAAAGTTTCATGTATGTGCGCTAAGTAATTAATGAGAAATCGCATAATTACTACGACTGGACCACTATATTTTATGACATCCGATTATAGGACTTTTTAATGGAAAAAGCAAAATAAAATATATACCAATCATTAGTGTATTAATGCAACTAATCCTATTTGAAATTTCAGCTCATTACACTAAATAATTAAAGAGATATAATAAAAAGACCAGAACAACTACAAAACATGGATAAACCGACCAAGTTTGAATGGGTACGAAAAAGCGGCCGTGCAGTACTTAGACCTAACGTTCTAAAATTTCCAGTGTAATATAGTGTAATAGCTTCGTACAGATGCGTACACAATTCTTGACGAATTTGTGATAAAAAATAGTACCTACAAATTTGTAGTAGTGATTACGTGATTGTTTACTGACGACGTTTACTTACGAAATTATTACAATTTAATAAATGCATCTGTACCTATTAACAAATGTGCCTCGCTTGGGAAGAGCATCGCCTGTCCTTGTGGGGGCGATCGGCGGCAGCGATCTCTCGCGCCGGGGTTTGGTTCAAGCCATGCTCCGGAGCGAGGAGGAGTGGCAGACGGTCGCCTCCTTCTGCGAAGCAGTAATGCTAGCAAAGGAGGAGGCTGACCGCATCAGGCTACGGCGTACACGCCGCTGCCGCCGCCGGGATTCCGATCCCGATTTTCGGCCACCGTAGGCGCGAGCTCGCGGACGGCGGGCAATGAGTAGCTCGCTGTCCGTCCGTCCAGTAACATACCGGTCCGAGCTCAAGTCGTTTACGGCGCGCACTGTTCCCGCGCGCCTCAAGGAGTTGTCAGCAAACTGTAGGGGCCCAATAGGGCCGAAGCCTACTGGGGTCAAAGGGTATGTGAAAATGGCACCCGGGGCCCTGGGACCAAGGCAAAGAATGGAACGGGGTAGGTTTTTAGTCAGTAAGAGTCTGACACTACTTCCCGCTCCACCCAAAGGCGGGATTTGTCATTGGATGATTTTACCTACCATAAAAAAAACCTATTAACAAATGCATTTATTTGGCAGACGTAATATTTACAAAAAATTGATATAGTAGGTACATATTTACTAACGCCGCGCCGCCAGTTTAAAAAATCATAACTCGTAAATAATACAAAATGTGGTTTGTAAAAATGCTAGAAAAGGCAATAAAGTATTTGTATAGCACATTGTGTTTATCTAAGTGCTCGATTACGGATACGCGGCGCGTCGGGCGGTCCATCGTACATTGCCATATGTCTGTGTTTGCGCGAGCGATGACGCGGCCCGCTGCTGCAATGTACGATGAAACGCCCAACGCGCCGCACAACGCGCCGAGTCTGCGTAAACACGGCCTAAAAGTGCGTTAAAAACAAAACCAGCGCGGCGGTTTTAATTTCAATTAAGGCGCTAGTGGTCCTTGAAGGTAGAGTTACCAACTTTTTTTACTAGAAATAAAGTGTATTGAGGTTTAGAAGGAAAATGAACAGTATTTAAAAAAAGAAAGTATTCCATTTTTAAACGTTTCAAAAAATATTTTTTTGTGACCGCACGGTTTCTTGCCCGTGTTACTACCAATGTTACTACCAGTAGTAATACTGTTAATTTGATTTCCTTTCTTACTACTGCAGTAGTAAGTTGTTAGAAGGGTGATTACAATTTGCCTTTGTTACTACCTCCACTTGAAAGTAAAACTTCTTTGTTAAATAGTGCACTTGATACTCAGATAAAACGAAAAGAAATAGGAAATATCTTAAATAAAAAGAATTCTTTATTTTAAATGGAAAAAACACAAATAGCTGGTTGCATTCCGAGAGTAGCATTTCGAGAAAAGCTGAAACTTTAATGGGGACATCAAGAAAGCGGGTAATCATATTTTTTCACTATATACTGTTTTACTACTTCACCTCTAAGATATTCTTGCCTGTGGAATTTTGAGGAGTACTTCCGACGTCTGGGCGTCAAAATTCCCAGACTGAAAAGGACTGGGGCTGCTCTCAAGCCGCTCCTGCCTAAGGGTTCTGACGCCTCCTGCCGGAGGCTCTATGCAGGCATCGTTCTTCCATTGCCCTTTACAGCGGCCCAGCGGAACGCCTGCGGTCTACGCACGGAGCGAGGAGGAGTGGCAGGCGGTCGCCTCCTTCTGTGAAGCAGTAATGCTAGCGAAAGGAGCCCGACCGCATCAGACAACGGCGAAAACACACCGCCGTCGTCGAAGTGCTCCTCAAAATTCCACAGGCAAGCAATCAACTCAAATACAAAAATAGACAAAAACTGGGCAAGTGCGAGTCGGGCTCACACATTTACGTAAGTTTGTTTTGTGCGGAACCCTCAGTGTGCGAGTCCGACACGCACTTGCCCAGTTTTTTATGCTTAACATTTTCTAGACTTCATTGTAGACTTTACTACTTCTTATTTACGTTCTTGGATAAGTAGGTACCCTACAAATAGAACACTCAATATTTTATAATCTACGCGGATCCCGCAATTCTAGCATTCGCTTGGAGTTTGACAGACAGAATGGCGGGAATCCTGCACAAACCGGCATGCGGCATTCGCTTCGACTTCATGTTTGAATAGTAGGCAAGTATCTTCTGAGCGCGCGCTTCCTGTTTCGTTTTGTTTAGTAACAGTCACAAATGTGCAGTCAAGGACAACGTGCGTATGCACTGTTTATTTTGCCATCAACGTAATATTATGTAGGTACTTACTGGATTCGGATATTGACGTAGCTAGTGTAAGTGTCTGTGAACCATACTTATTGAGCCAGTAGTGAGAATGATTGGAAGATAAACAAGGTAAGATCATAAATCACGTACTTAGATACTTACTGTTAGTTCCTATTTTATTATTTTTTATTAATGTCGTTTATTTGTTTTAGTTAAATCGTTACCTAATAAATACTTTTATTAATAGAAAGTTATTTTATTTCCTGCAAAACAATTGTGTACGCACCTGTACGAAATCATTCAACACAATAACAACATTATACTGGAAATTTTAGAACGTTAGGTCTAAGTACTGCACGGCCGCTTTTTCGTACCCATTCAAACTTGGTCGGTTTATCCATGTTTTGTAGTTGTTCTGGTCTTTTTATTATATCTCTTTAATTATTTAGTGTAATGAGCTGAAATTTCAAATAGGATTAGTTGCATTAATACACTAATGATTGGGATATATTTTATTTTGCTTTTTCCATTAAAAAGTCCTATAATCGGATGTCATAAAATATAGTGGTCCAGTCGTAGTAATTATGCGATTGCTCATTAATTACTTAGCGCACATACATGAAACTTTGCAGGACATTGTAGAGCCTTACAAGTTATAGATACATGTAAAAAGTTAGACTCTAGAGTTCCTATTTTAAGAGCTTTGACCTAATAACCTTATTTTACGTTTACTTTTATATCTTCTGAACGGTATGTTTTTTTCAAATTCTGCTTTTACACACATTACACACAAATCCAAAGTAACGTGCATAAAAAATTATAACTTTCTACTAAACCGTTTTATATGATTTTCATCAAATTGGCAAACGTCACCGCAGCGGAAACTCGGATATCTTCGTAATTATAAGACACACAAATTTCATTTATACATACACATTTACATCTCGTTACACACTAATTATTGTATGTATTTGTTTTCTTGTATGTCCATAGAAAAAAAAAAGTTACGCTCAGAATACGTAGTCCTGGCGGAAACAGTTTTTGTTGAATATCTGCTGAATGGCTGGATGCACAAATCTGAACTTACCATACACATTTACAGGACGTCATACACTAAATATCTGCTAAACTGAAATTAAGACATTCCACACTTTTACGCTTAAACTACGCTCACGTAATTTTCTGAAACTCTTTGAGGCAAAAATGTTGTCGCTGATTTTACCACATTTTGTATAACTATTTCATGTGCAGATTTAAAAAAAGAAACAGATTTTTTTTGGTAAAATTACGCATTTGCGTTTCCACCTGCAATCAAATTGCATACAAGTTACATTACATTTCGGACTAGCCAGATAAATTGTGATCAAGCATACGTTCGTACCACGCAATGTTATTCGACTTGCATGCAATTTACTTGCAGTTGGAAATGCGTCCATAATCAGGGCCTGTTACACCATCTACAATTAAGCTACGGTTAAAATTCAGTTCTATTTCTGATATAATTCAGTGAGTTAAAACTAATCGGACATGGTGAAACCGGCCTTAGTCTCCAAGACTATAAACAGACTTTAGTAAAAAGGGGGAATTTAAGTTTTATTTCGTCAAGTCAGATCAGAGTCAAATATTAATAAGTCATGAATGAATCATAGTAAAAATAATTCATTCAGTTGTCATAAGATTCAATGTTGAAAGATTGAGGGGAGATCAAATTGGTAAATCAGTATTCTATTCGTGCCTCATTGGGACGCCATGGCGACGTGCCCAAGTCATGACGCCATAAAAATGTGTGAATTAGCTGCGTGACTAACAGTGGCCAGGTGAGATACACACTATAGATGTGCATTTCTTTCCTGCGTGAACTGGCAGCGGCACAATGGCGTCGTAACGAGTATAAGGGATGTACAGTCAAATGTTGCTCGGCCAAGACAGTGATGTAAGCGAGTTGTGTTGAGTTGTGTCGAGAGCATTGTCTCGGCCGTTTGCTCGGTACATGTGATCAAGGCATTGCTGTACAGTTGCATGCTTTAGGGGGTAAAATGTAGTAAAAGTACGTCAAAAAGTCATCTAAGTAAAAAAAGGAGGCTGGAGTCTATAGAATTTTCGATGTGTATAACATTCATGGGACGTAATTTTTTGAAAATAATAATTTGAAAATAAATCGAGTACTTTTCAAAAGTTGATTATTTCACTGTATTAATGGAGAGCCTTATTATAAAATTATTTTTTTCATACATATGGGGCCGTTCAAGTATTACATAAGCACTATAGGGGGTTGGGAGGCCTTCGCTTTGCTTATTTTTGATGACATGGGGGATGGGGGGTCTGGATGATAATAATTAAATTAACTGATAACGAAACCAGAGATCATTCAAAAATGCATGTACGTAGAAATGTTTAGGTAAGCATTTGGTGAGATCATTGCTTACTTCTGTAGAAGAGGGGGGAGCGAGCGTTAATATTTGCCAAAAATCTGCTTACGTAATACTTGAACGGCTCCAAGTCAAAGTGTTCGAAGTCTGCAGTTTTTCTGAATAAGGTTAAACGGCCATATAATGTAATAAGGCTCTTAAAATAAATTGGTTACAACTTGTAAACCAACAGGATGGATCCAAATAAATCATTTACCTGAATCACTTTTGAAAAGTATTTCCTTTATTTTATGACCTTGAAAATTTTCTCAATCACAGAATAGTCGTTAAATTGTCACACAGTATCTAAACACTTGAAGAAAAGTCGCTAAAATCATAAAAGTCGGCAAAGTCAAAGTCAAATCGTCATCAAAGTAAAAATTGGGACACTGAGAGGTTACTTATTTCTATTTAAAATTTGTGGCTTCAATACAAATAAGATACAATGCAGGCGCATTACACACTGAATCAACCCTTCAAACGCATACGTCGGGTATTTCCGACAAACACTCGCGTTTATTCCGCCAGGGTCGCACATCCACGACCAAATACTGCATCTCGTCAGCTCTTCTGTCACCTACGGGGATTGAAGAGCTAAACGAGATGGAGTACCCAGTCGCGAACACACGACCCTGGCGCGCGAAGACACTCGTCGAAATAATCCGACGCAAGCGGGCAAAAGGCTAAATGTCGTATTATATTATTAACATCTATATTTAAAAAGTTACTAATATTAAATTGTCATAAACATAAACACACACAAACATCCATGTTCGGGAACAAATATGGCTATATATGAATTTGTCCCGAAGCGGGAATCGAACCCGGACGAAGAGGCTTAAGCTCAACAATACTTACTATGTTCCAACAATTTGTTTTAGTTAATAAAAACTATAAGATCAAATTAATGTAGTGGCAAAACTTTGACCGCCCGCGTCGGATTAGTCCGACAAGTATTTTCTCGTCATTTCCAGGGTCGTGTATCAGCGACTGGGTACGCCATCTCGTTTAGCTCTTCAATCACCATAGGTGACAGAAGAGCTGACGAGATGGAGTATTTGGTCGTGGATGTGTGACCCTGACGGAATAAACGCGAGTGTTTGTCAGAAATATCCGACGCAGGCGGGTAAAAGGTTGACTATCAGTATATTTGAAATCATGTTTTGATTTTTGCTTAGTACTTGGTCATATATTATGGTCAATTTTAATAAAATTAGTTTTTCATGGTGTTGCTATTTTATATAAATGTGGATTTCCAGAGGTTCAATTAGTTCAAAATGCGGCCAAGTAATTTCGTCAACTATATTAATTTGATCTATAATTGTATTAACTTTCAGTGTGTATTACACCTCATACCGAAAATATTAAAGCCGGTTAATACGACATATCGAGATTTCGAGGGAGACTGTCACAAAGGCTTGAGTGAGACAGGGTTGCTATGGTTATTTTTTGGTGTGGAAATCATCCTAGGACTTCTCTCGCTCTTGGGTGGAACGGGACGTTGTTAGACGTTTACTGACTAGAACCACACCTGTGTGTGTCCTTAACCCCTCGAACGCAAATTGTACATACATTTGTACAGCTTGAAGGACCTTGAAAAAATTTAATTGTCGTACTGTACACACGGGTGTACGAAATTCATTCGGGCGAAAATTTTGTTTTCTATACCTTCGTTTTTCCTTAAAAAAAAACACCAGATTTTTTGTGATTTTCTAAAAACCTGCCGTTATATAATAATAATACCCGCCCGCGGGGAGAGTTCTAGTTGCCTCTTGCGTTCTAATACCACGGCTTCAGGTTCTAGGGTGGCCCTCATGAGCCAATTTAGCTGCAAAGGCCGCAAAAACCTACTGAACGAACTCAGACGGGTTTTAGTCAGTAAGAGTCTGACTCTCGCCACAACCAGAGCGAGAGAAATTTTTTGACGATATCCCACGCTATGATACACCAAAATTTCTCTCTCGAACACAACTCGATATGATATATTCACGACCGGCCCCTGTAGCTTATACATGAATTTGACACTTAGAGTGACAAGGATATATAAAATATTAAATAACTTAAATATTACGAAATATGTACAATATGCATTGTTGATACACACATACATGCTGACTCGTTGAACGATGGACATCGCTACATAGTATAAAACAAAGTCGCTTCCCGCTATCTGTCCCTATGTATGCTTAGATCTTTAAAATTACGCAACGAATGTTGATGCAGTTTTTTTTTAAAGGAATGATTTAAGAGAACGGAAGGCATGCTTAATATAACCATTGCACCCGTGGGAAGCTGCGGCGAGTCGCTAGTACTATATATAATTTAAATCTTGGCACAAATATTTTAATCCTAGCATTTTGCCCAACTATCTTTGGTATCTTAGGATCAAGTAGGTAACGCTTCAAAAAGCAATAGGTTTTAAAAATTCCATGTCACATGCCTTGACATTTTTGGTCCATGGACGTGCTGGTCGCTTCTCGGTGTTTCTTTCACCGTTCGGAGAGCATTGGTGATGAAATAAATTACATAAAGGGCCTGGCTGAGTTCGCCTTTTTTTTATTGGTTATAAACTAGTGCTTGATTGCAATCCCACCTGATGGTAAGCAGTGATGCAATCGTTGATGGTGAGTCGCGCTAGTTTATTAAGAGCCTATTCACTCTAGCCTTGAAGACACCCACAATATAACCGGATGGGAAGACCGCAGCAGGCAAATTGTTCCAGTCCCTCGACGTTCGCGGTATGAATGACAAGGCGAAACGCCTAGTTCGGACCGTAGATGTTTCAACAATGTAAGGGTGAATACTCGCCGTACGTCGGGTTGTCAGATGCGTATCATTTCTTTCAGTATATTCATAGTTCAACGAGTCAGACTGTACTGTTCGGTACCAATACCACCATAGGACCGATACAAAATTTTTACATAATCTTTTCATTAACAAATACACAATCAACAATAATTCTTACAATCATAGCAATAGAACACATTTTGTATCGGATCAAGAGAAAATACAAAACGCAGTCTGCGAAATTCAAATTTTCATATATTTTCTGTTTTAAAACAGTTGATTTTATGAAATTTAATAGTAATATTTCCAATTTGTTACTGGGAAATCTGACGCCAGTCTTACGTTACCCAGATACTATATTATGGAGATCAGATCAAGTAGGTTACGCTTCAAAAAGCAATAGGTTTTAAAAATTCGAATTTCACGAGTAATTTTAGCGTGTCCCTACAACGGTGTTTACACAACTCAGTGTGTTAGTTTAGCATCATTAATTTGCATTTCTTTGAAAATCATTGCATTTGAACGAATTCATTCTAGGGTCCTAGAACATACAAAAAGGACCCCGAGCCTTACTGGCTTAGTAGTACAAACTAGCGATTTTTAGCCATTTAAACGCTTGTGTCGAATCAGTCCGACGATTATTTTCGTGTCCTATTCGCCAGTGTCGTGTGTTAGCGACTGGGTACTTCATCTCGTTTAGCTCTTCAATCCTCATAGGTGACAGAAGAGCTGACGAGGTGGGTATTTGGTCGTGGATGTGCGACCCTGACGGAACTCGAGTGTTTGTCGGATAAATCCGACGGATGCGGTCAAAAGGTTAAAAAAAAATCGCGAATCTCAAACAATTCATAATTATCATAAAGATTAAGTTTCTTATAGTGGAAGCTGCAGGTATAGGCGCGGCCATTCTCGCATACATGGCGCTAAACGCAACACTTTTAGTTTATTTTGATATTAATGTAAAATCGGTCATTAACCATAGAAATCCACCTAAATCGTAACTCGAAACTATAGCGCTTATTTTCAATTATTAGCTTATAATAGTAAATGCCATTTCATTGGTTGAACATATCTGCCGCATCCCGATCGAGCGGTGGCCTGGTAAAACACAAATTAGGTGCCAGGAAATCGCACGATGGGGTCGCGCCGAACCAAGATGGCGGGACGACTTAAATGCTTTCCTTAGTAATTGGCAAGAAGTGACTCAAAGCCGAGAACACTGGAAGGAATGAGAGAGGCCTTTGCCCAGCAGTGGGACAGTATAGGCTAAATAACCATTTCCAATGCTCCCATACGCTAAAAACAAAATAAACTAAAACATTTACATCCAGCTCCATCTATTGAGAATCTAGCCACACTCGCTCCCGTAGCTTACACCTAAATGACAGCACCCGGTCGTTAACCTTTTGATCACCATGTTAATAAAGCAAAAGCGTGCTCTCGACACCAAGCTACGACTCCATCCTTCAATCTGTCATGTAGTCATGACTTTGGCGTGCCGGACACATGCTTCATCATGATCGGTCAAAAAGTTAATTTGGCAATTCGAGATTTAGAAGGAAATAGTGACACTCTAGTGAAATTTGAGTGGCAAAGACTCCGTGAGACAGGCACGAATATTTTCTGAACCTCGATCTGCCAGACTTAGGTTTACTGTCCACGGATGCGTAGCTTTATAGACGCGTATTTACCACGCTTGGTGTACGCCTGATCACGGCTTAAATACACACCTATGAAGCTTTGTCGAGCTCACGTCACTGCATGCGATTGATGACGCCTGCCGAATGGCGAGAACGTGTTCGTTGCGAGATGGCATCGTCACGAATGATTGAACACGTACGCATGTAATACGCCTCGTGGACAGGATGCAGTACGCTGCGCTGCTCAAGCTGCCTCACGTATTTTGAAGCGTCCGTGGACAGCAGACCTAATGGCCGCGTACTGTGTCACAATTTTATAAGAATGACATGTAGCATACTGACACGTCAACGACAATCCGTGTAGAAATATCGATAGGCAACTATCGATGATCTTTATCGATATCGATTCAAATTAGTCGATTAAACTTCCGTATGACTATTGTACTATAGAGGGTATTAAAATTGCACGTATGCTGAATGCAATTTCAATAACCTTTCGTTATAACTACTTAAAATTAAAAATTAAATCTAATCTTAAGAAATTACAATTAAAATTTACATGATTTTTGTTTTTCAATATTTACACTGTCCGAAATGTTTAGTTCAAAACGTTCAAACATGGTATGTAGATAGTAGACTGGTTGACTTAATATTACATATAAACAGTTATAAGGAATAATGTCAATATTGCGCAGGGCCTGGTGGTGGGGACCATCACTGGTCACTGTACACTGAATAAGCACCTTCACACAATAGGCAGCACGGATAGTCCCCTGTGCAGAGCGTGCTTGGAGCCCCGAGGAGACAGTTTCGCATGTGCTCCTGGACTGCACAGGGATCACTGATACACGCACACGGACCTTAGGATCCCCGAAATCCCTTATTGACACCCTGAAAAACCTGAGGCCTAATCAGTTTTTGGGGAGAGGTGGGCTGGTTGGAATAAGCCCACCTAAGATTATGGCCGGCATGGCCCACGTACAATGGACTGAGTGCGGAAACCATACTCAGAAGAAGAAGAAGAAGTCGAATGTCAATATTGCATTATTATTAAACAGAAATATATCAACGAGTGCAGCTGTGGTGGGCGAGTGGGAGCAGTGGTGGCCGAGTGGTAACGTAGGTCGCGGGTTCCAGCCAGGCGCATTACTTTGTGTAATTTATTTCATCACCACTACTCTCAAAACGGTGAAGGAAAACATCGTGAGGAAACCGGCATGTCCTAGAACTAAAAATTCAAAGACATGTGACATCCACCAACCCACACTGGGCTCGCGTGGTGGATTACGGCCCAATCCCTCTCTTAGAGAGGAGGCCTGAGTCCCAGCAGTGAGAACATTAAAAGGCTGATAATGATGATGTGCTCGGAAAGTGTGCGAATTATTACGACGTTTCGTCGTCCCATTCCAAGTCAGTAAAAAACATTGACACGTCACTATTCCTTAAAAGCAAGTGGGCAACTGAAGAGAGGCTCTGCGCGTGTCGCCGGGGAGATCGCGCGAGCGCAGCCGCCGGCAAGATCGTTAAAAATGCCGGCCCGCCGGGTTTATGCCGGCGGCTTAGAAACCTCAATTGTTATACAAAGTACAAGTCCGTTAGTGTATGGAGTACTGCAGCCACATATGGGCTGGTGCTGCAGAATGCTATCAAGCAGCTTTGGCGTACGAAGATGCTAATTGGTGACCCAGAGTTTGGATAAGTTCAATCTACAAAGCCTGGAGTAGCCCAGCCTTTGTCGCCTTACAATAACACAGCTATTCGAAGGTGGGGCTAGATATTGCATCCTCCTTAGTCATACGGGTAGGCTATGTCCTAGAATACCACATAAAACATGGGAGTATATTCTTGGATAATTTTCTGCTTAAACGCAGGCGGATCAGATGGCAGTAACTAGTATTTTTTTAGTTGATACGCTCACTGTTGACCACTAACTCACTTGATGGTAAGCGACGATGTGGCCGACAATGGAGCACGCTTGCCTAGAAGTAACCTGTTCACTCTTGATTTGAATAAAGAATTCAAGATCATTACCAAACTTTGGTATAACAAACTCAATACAGCATATAATCAAGTTCAAATTTCATTAAACTTATTCTTTTTTTTAAAGTCTTTCCAATAAATTGGTCAATCAATAATCGACTTAGAATACAGTACACTAAAGTCGATTAAGAGATGGTGGAGACAAATTTAAATCATAGCAAATTATACAATCAAGTATAGATATAAAGACAACTGAAACCACGCAGTTAAAAAATTTATAACAGCCCAAAGCCTACTAACGGGTAATTGCCCGGACCAGACACAACGCGAGTCTGGTCGAAGGGTCCTCCCATTTTGCGGAACTTTACAAGAATTATCTAGATATTAAGATGGGACATGGCTATGGGTGTTCTTTGCTTGCTGTGCTTATTCATACAAACTTTCGACCCTCCATTTCATCCCCTATAGGGGGTGAATTTTTGAAAATCCTTTCTTAGGCTGCCTGCCAACCGGAGCGGAGCAAAGGAGGAATTCAGAGCGGAAATGTGGACTGTCTGTCCACCAGAGCGAAGCGAGACTACGGAGCAGAGTGAGAAAGTAACGCGAAGTCGAGTTGCAGACTGTTTTAGTTATAGTTTGTTAAAGCGCCCGCACTTGTTTTGTATAAATTTTTAAACTAGTTCATACACTGTCTACTGAAGAGAAACGGACAATCCTATTGGTCAATATTTCTCCGTTACCCGCTTCGCTCCGGTGGATAGACAGCCATACTCCTTGTATATATCATAGAAGGTACTTCTGTGCAAAAGTTCAGCGTTCTAGGTCCAGTAGTTAGGGTTGGGCGTTAATGAGATTAGATTTTAATATAAGTGCTTAAATAACTAACAAAACAGATAAAATGACCAAATATAATGTAGAATATAACCGTCAACCAGTCTTCTATACACGTACATAACACAAAGAATATTAGTTGCTATTGTAAATCACACTGAAAAGAGTCTATGTCTTGATGTGTGGGTAGTCCTGTAACTTAGTTTCAGTTTGTCCATCCTATGATTGTTATTGAAACAACTAAAAACTTAAAAAGGCTATTGTATCTATCAATATGAGCTACGGCCGAAATATCTTCACGGCTCCGAACTTCGAACTAATGAGAGCTTAAACATTCGTTTTAAAGCCACTATACTCCATCTTTTTAAATGTAAACAATCTTGATATGTGAAGACAAACAAAGGTTATTTAAATTTAGTTAATTACCTTTTTTAAATAAAAGACATGTGAACATTGTTTAAATTTACTTAATTACCTAAACAGATGGAGTATGAGTTCGTATCTGCAGTCGTTCTGATGGAGAAGACATCTCCCTAAGAAGCACGCATGCTCCAGATTCTTGCTAATATTTTTCATCTGAACACTCCATTTATTCGAGCGAGGAGTATGATACACGACACGTACACAATAAACGTGGTATTTTGATAGCGTGCACGAATAGACTCAGCTCCTCTTTGTGTTCGCCCAAAAACTGCCATCAATTTTAGCGCAGAGCACCCGTTATGTTAGCAAACATGATGGATACCTGGATTAAGAATCATATGGCGAATGCAATTGCGTATTTTTTCGAGTGTGCTTAATAATTCAAAATTGCCAACTTCAGAGTGATCAAGAAATTTTGACTGTACTGTGTAAAAATTACTAAAATCGGGAAAAATTCTAACATTTGGCCAATTCTTTTATTGCAATTTATGTTTTCGTCCCCAATAACAAAACACCTTGTACTTTAATCTAACTTTAATAGTGATTTCCATTATCTCAGAAACCATGGAGTTCCTTTCCGGTTTTCCCCCAAAGGAAACGGCCAAATGGAACCGTTCACTAGCTTCTGACGTGCCCATATAGGCTTATGTGAAGTGAAATGTTTTGAATTTTAAATAATGAATGTAGCTTGATGATGACGTTTGCGTCGGATTAATCCATCGAGTGTCCTATTCGCCAGGGTCGTGTGTTCGCTACTGGGTACTCCATCTCGTTTAGCTCTTCAATCCCCATAGGTGACAGAAGAGCTGACGAGATAGGAGTATTTGGTCATGGATGTCCGACAATGACGAAGTAAGCGCGAGTGTTTGTCAGATTTATCCGACGCAGGCGGGTAAAATGTTAATATTGCTGTCACAGCTAACAGAAAAGTAATTCGTCTAAACCTGTACATAATTGTCTATTGTTGTATTCAAGTTTTAAGTCATTTCAATAACAGTTCATTTAGTTTCTCTTTGAATAAATTTGATGTGATTATTTTATTTTACATCGTATTAGCTTAAATACCGAAATACATAATGCTTGTAACCTGCTCCTAAGTATAGCAACACGGTTTCTGTGCTCCATGTCGCGGGTTCGAATTTTGCATGGAAGAAATATGGCTTAGTGCGCCTTCAAACAGCGCGGCTGCAGCGCTGCCGCGACATTTGAAGGCGCCCTTACAGATAGCTGTTCAGAGTTTAGGTGTGTTGGGTAAGTAAGTTTACCTATTTGTGAACGCGCCCACGACACAGGAGTCATTCCTAGAGTACGGTATCTTGCCATTGTGCCCTAATATATTCAGATTGGTGTATGTGACCATGGCATTAAGTTACAAGCATTTGTATTTCGACCCAGGGCAGCCCCGAAATTCAAATTTCCATATGTCTTTTGCATTTTGCAAGTCGGTTATTGAATTGTTTTTGTATGAAGTAGCCATTCAATAGAGTATTGATTAGATATTTAAAACAATTTTTTTCACTTCTAATGACAAATGGCAGGTGCAGAAAAAATATTGTATTGCACCCCTTTTTTTTTGCTTTTAATACCATCCCTATGCTAACGGAGTAGATGTCAATATCGTTAGAACGGACAGAGAAAAAAGTTGGTTTGAACGGCTAATATCAATGCGATTGGAGTGTAGAAGAACTAAGAAAGTTGTATTGATGATTTTACTGGTTATATTTCCGTAAATATCTACGTGTTACGGGCGCCAATCACATTAATCAAGATACAATTTGGCATTGACTTGCAAAATGCAAGAAACTGGGGGCTTCTCTGGAGAATAAACCGTAATCTTTTACCCGGTCGGATATATTCGACAAACACTCTCGCGTTTATTCCGCCAGGGTCGCACATCCACGACCAAATACTCCATCTCAACACCTATGGGGATTGAAGAGCTAAACGAGATGGAGTACCCAATCGCTAACACACGACCCTGCAACGCGAAAACATTCGTCGGATAAACCCGATGCCAAGCGCTAAAAAAGGTTTTTAAGGATTCTTGGTAATTTTCGACATAGGAAGTGAACAAACATAATCGAACCGCACTTCATCTACCCACACACCACTTGGGAGGCATGAACAAAGTCTCTGCACTAGGTGCGTAAAGCTCGGTGCCCGCCGAAGAACACATACATCAAACACTATTCTTTCTCCGACTTCTTCCGTTTCCGCTTCTCTGTCTTCTCAGCCTTATCAACCTTCTTCTTCTCTGTCTTCTTGGCGACGGGAACAGGTTCCACCTCCGGTTGAAACTCTTCTGGTTTCCGTTTCTTGGGGGGAGGTTTGATGGGGGATTTTTCCACTTTCTCTGGAGTTTGCGCTATCTCTTTTTTGGATGAGCGCAACTGTTTAGGCGACGGCGCGTCGTCTTCTGAAGTGGACTTCGATTTGTCCTGGTTACGGCGTGTAGCTTTGCTGGGTTTCTTAGGGTCGTCTTCTCCGGGTATGCCGAGGATCTCCGCCCACTGGTCGGGCGGGGGGGTCGGCTGTTTTCGTTCATCTTCGGTCTCTGCCGGTTTCTGAGGGACAAACGGAGAGAGTGAGGGTGTTGCTAATGTCTTAGTGTTTATACCCACAATATTTTGATATCTTTTTTTTTAAATGAAGTGTTTATATGATCACAAGTACAAAATGCGTTCAGGAGATAAGATTGAAACTAGAGGACATAATACGACTGTAGTTTAATTATGAATGGAATCAAATAAACACATCTTATATTTTAAATAACAGTTTTTCCGCTCAGCATAACAGATACACGACTCAGCAAAATATTGTGGATATAAATCATAAAAACAGACATTAAAAAAGCGACTCTGCATCGGACATCAATTTACTGACTGACACGGCCTTAGAATATAAAAAAAACAAAGTCAAAATGTAAAGAAAAACTTATTTTAATTACAGATTATTGTAGACTTTTTATAATAAAATTTGTTCTCGCGTTGACAAGGGTTCTCTGCAGCTCTGCATTAGTCCAAAAATTAAACGGAAATAAAAAAATAAGCAAAGGAACAATGCATCGCACGACAGACAAACACAAGTCACATTGCAGACATTTTTATCTAAACTGCAGAGTTAGCTCGACTCTGCAGAGTTAAGTCATATATTATTTTTGTAGAAACATGTCGACGTCTGAAGCCACATTGCAGAGCTGCAGGATTCCCTAAGGCCGTGTGTCATAAACTGCGGGCGATTACTATCAAATGCTACAGAGCGTGTAAGGTCACATTTTAATATAAAATAAATATTTATGTTATTCTGAACTGCAGACTTTGAGTCTGCAGAGTTTTTTTTTTTTGTGGATTATTGTTTTTGTCGTAATTATATTTGTATCTTCTCTTTGAATAGTGTATTATTTTGAAGTGCACAAAAGCTACTTTTCCTGCATTTTAATTGCCCCGCGATGTTGTGCTGGCAAAATGCCTAACACATTACGTTTGTGCGAGCAATCTGAGCACGGAAGAGCTATAGCCTAATTTATAAATCTTGTGGCTAGCCGAAAATTCTCATCATCATTATTAAGAGGTACGCTTTGAAAATATTAATCAAGAATCAATTGTAAACCGAAATACAGTACCCACCATTTCTTACAAATAATTTTGTACCTTCACCATTATTGATAAAAAAAGCCTATAAGATGTTTACCCATATCAATATGATATCTTAAGTCTTGGCTTTTTCTATGCCGTGGGCTGTAATAGTATTTATTTCCTTAAATCATCCCGCCTGAGGGCAGACATTTTCTCTATTCTGATGTTTGAATTGAGAATTAGAAGTTCGAGTGTTTGTCAAAAATGTAATTTTTGAAACAGTCAGATTTCGCCATCAAAGTATGTTTTGACAGTTGCGAAATCTGTTCCATTGTTGTATGTTATTAGCTTTCCCCTCGTAAATAACCAGGAGGCCAAGACCAGTAGTTTTATAAACCCTTTTTAAACCAATACAAGTAAGCCATGTTTATCAATGAACATTAAGGTTGCATAATGATGATGAGATGTTTAATCCTATTAATATACTAAACCATCCCCATTAATTTAGAAATACCAAAAGATTACGAATAAGACAACCATCCACAAAAAATAAGCGCCCGTCACATGTCCATTATCTCAGCATCGGCAGAGACATGGAGAGTCTAAGCCGCTGCAGAGTTGGATCGTGTGTGACGGCCTTAATGTATAAAATGTGACCCTAGAAATAAAATATTGGATACGCCCCTGTGACTGAGAGTGCACTGTAGGCGTTGTAGCTATTTTATAAATATAAATTTAAAACCTAATCAAATTAAGTTTAAGTATCATGGAAATCGACACTCCCTACGAATAGATGAAAGTTAGATTTATTTTTAGTTTTCTTTGCAAACTATTAAAAAGTATTTATAAAATTGATTTATATGACTATAAGTAAGCATTGATTTTTCAATCTGCAGAACTAAATGTGACATTTTGACTAATAGTCAATAGGCGGGTTTACAAAGAGCGTGCAGCCTAGTGAGCCATTTGCCGCGAGAAGCAGTTCAGTTAGTGTGGACGTGCCCAGGCCGAGGCAAGCGCGGTTTTTTTTATTAGGCCTCGGCCGAGGCACGTCCACAATAAACGAGCTGCTTCGCGAGGCTGTGTTCGCTCTGTGTGGACACGCTAATAACTGTTTCTCAATAACATTTAACAGTAAATTGAAAAATTAACCTTTGGATTTAATAAAATATACTTTTTTGTCCCGAAACAAATATAAACAGTTGTATGCTAAGTATACCAGTCAGATAAGATGTATGGAGTGTCAAAATCTCAGTTCAGTTTAACTAGAATCATATTCATATGCTACATAACAACCCACAGTGCACCCCGAGCCCGTCCGATGCAGTTCGCCGCAAACACCACACGTCGCTCCGTTTGTCCGCGCCATTCACAAAAACTATGCAATTCTGCAACCAACACGTAACTGCATTAACTCACTGCACCCGAATGAAACCTTTCGAATGGGATAGCGACGCTACCCGCAGGTTATGACAGTCGGCATTTAAACACAAAATATCCGAGAAAATTGCCTTTTAAGATCAGGCGCGTTTTCATAATCCGCTGCTGTGAAACCGCTTTTCTTGATAACTCCGCAAAGATAATTTTTATGCATTCGTTTGCCTTAAAAGGGTGCAAAAAGACCAAAGCCGACAGTACTTCTACGTTTAGTCATTGTTAAGACGTAGTCGCAGAGATATTGAAAGTTAACTTGAACTTTCGTCAATTTGTGAAAACGTATTTTAAATGTATTCTATGAAATCTGTAGATACCAATGCAATGTTTTAAGACCTGTCTGTCCCCATAGCTAAGTTACAATAGTTTCGTTTAGCGTGAACGCTTGTAGTTCGTCACGCCCCCAATTGCTTTGTTCTGGCGTCATCTCAACAAAGGAATTGGGAGCGTGGCCAACTCCAAGCGTTTACGCTAAACGAAACGATTGTAACTTGGCTTGACTGGACACTGTACGATACCGTCATAAGAGATTTCAAACATACCGATTGTCTTTATAATCATTTTTTTTTTAACAAAATACGTAGATAACGGTAGAGTGACGAGTCTTTTTACACCCAATTGAATTCAGGCTGATGATGAAGTATAAGGTCGCGGTTGAACAGGTTCGATGACCATAATATGTAATTGCCACTCAGTGGCTTAAGGAATTACCGACCAGCAATCGTCTAAAGACCCAGGTAAGTTACCTGGGTGTACTAGATTTGAAAAAACACAATAAAATTAAAAACCTATATATATATATATAATATTTTTTTGGGAAACGCCCGGTCATGGACATAAGGAGCCAATGTTATCAAAACTTTAATAGGTATTTAAATTCACATCTTTTAAAAGAAATGAAGTATTAAAAAAAGTCTGATTAAAAACTATGTACGTACCTGAGCAACTTCGAAGACGACGCCAATAAGAAAATACGCTTATAATATAAAGGTTGGGGTAAATAAAACAAATTTAATTTATTTTTATTATTAAAACATACATGTTCATTATTCATTTTAAAGATATCGTTGTTAAGGATGTATTATTATTATACATCACTTTTGCTTGAACTTTTGTAATCAATAAAAAAAAACAGTTTTACAAGTTCGAGCAATATATATAAAATAAATAACGAAAAATTCACGAATGTAAAATAATAAGATTTCCTTATAATTAAATCGACCGTTAAGCGAATTATCAGAATGTCCGACGCAGATTCACTTTCATAAAAAAAAAAAGTTAAAATCTATCGCTCTGCAGCCTGTCAAAATATGACAATTATTATTTTTACTATACTCAAGACGCCTCTGTCATGTGAATATATTATAGTATAATCATATAAAAAACTTTAAGTTGGGTCTAGAGGTGCCGAGTACGAGTCGTGCTCAAATTCGTGTGGACCGACTCTAAAAGAGCCGAGTAAGGGCGACACTACACGAAATTTAGCTCGGCTCGTACTCGTTCCTCTAGCCTAGACTCACTTCAACATTAGAATTAAAATAAAAGACATTTTCAAAAATGTCTGGCGATAATCTTAACATTAAAGATGTAAGTATCAATATGTATTGAAATCACTTATTGTGTAACAAAGAGATGGAAATGACTGGATGAATAGCGCTCTCTTTTCGCAATTACATTTTTTTTTACGTTCTTAATCGACAGGTTTTGGCGTCGTGAGCAAGTTTTAACAGTGCACAAAACTGCCAAGCCCCAAGAGGACACCAGTGTCCGCACACTTGTTGTCTTTCTATTGTGTCTCTAATCGGTATTCAAAGAGTTCATCAAAGAAAAGCTAGCCAAGAAACTGATTGAAGGTTAGGTAAGTTATCATCCCCCTAGCGATTTTCCAACTAGCTTGGGACTGCTTTCAAATTGCAGTTTTTTTTCTACAAAATTGCTTTTAGTGTCTATTTCTAATCTAACCGCTACTACTTTCAAATTGCAGAGTTTTGTTTCCAGTCTAAGCGATACTACTTTCAAAATGCAGAGTTCTGTTTCCAGTCTAACCGATAATACTTTCAAATTGCAGAGTTCTGTTTCCAGTCTAAGCGATACTACTTTCAAATTGCTGAGTTCTGTTTCAAGTCTAACCGATACTATTTTCAAATTGAATAGTTCTGTTTCTAGTCTAAGCGATACTACTTTCAAATTGCAGAGTTCCGTTTCCAGTCTAACCGATACTACTTTCAAAATGCAGAGTTCTGTTTCCAGTCTAACCGATAATACTTTCAAATTGCAGAGTTCTGTTTCCAGTCTAAGCGATACTACTTTCAAATTGCTGAGTTCTGTTTCAAGTCTAACCGATACTATTTTCAAATTGAATAGTTCTGTTTCTAGTCTAAGCGATACTACTTTCAAATTGCAGAGTTCCGTTTCCAGTCTAAGCGATACTACTTTCAAAATGCAGAGTTCTGTTTCCAGTCTAACCGATAATACTTTCAAATTGCAGAGTTCTGTTTCCAGTCTAAGCGATACTACTTTCAAATTGCTGAGTTCTGTTTCAAGTCTAACCGATACTATTTTCAAATTGAATAGTTCTGTTTCTAGTCTAAGCGATACTACTTTCAAATTGCAGAGTTCCGTTTCCAGTCTAAGCGATACTACTTTCAAAATGCAGAGTTCTGTTTCCAGTCTAACCGATAATACTTTCAAATTGCAGAGTTCTGTTTCCAGTCTAAGCGATACTACTTTCAAATTGCTGAGTTCTGTTTCAAGTCTAACCGATACTATTTTCAAATTGAATAGTTCTGTTTCTAGTCTAAGCGATACTACTTTCAAATTGCAGAGTTCCGTTTCCAGTCTAACCGATACTACTTTCAAATTGCAGAGTACTGTTTCCAGTCTAAGCGATACTACCTTCAAATTGAAGAGTTTTTTTTTACAGTATTTTCTAATAGGAAATCAGGTTCGGAAGGTGAGTAAACTCACCGCCAGTCACGCACTCACGAGACTGATCAGAGATGGCTAAAGAAGTTTTGGCCATAGTGCACCCATCTAGAGGCTGACCTTAGCATTGCTTGACTTTGAAGATCAGAGATATCACAAGCTCTTAATGCCATCCATTTGACGACCTAAACTGTTAAAGGGACTGTGCTATACACCGTAAAATTTTGATCGTTTTAATTCCGTGGAGGGTCGATTCGGTATATGAGACACTATCGATTTGTAAAGATAAAATTAAAAAATATAGTACTTTTTTTAAAACTCGAAGTAATTTACGCATGTATGAGGTCATTGAACTCGCCCAGCTGACGTTTACTTAAAGAAATAAATTACGTCGTAATGCGTGAATTAATTCCAGTTTGAAAAAAAAAAGTACTTTTTTCTAATTTTTATCTTTACAAATCGTCGACCACTTTCTCGCTCAATACGTTATGTTAATGTCTCTTCAACTCTTTTGGGACTGTGACAAAATTGTGCACTGTTGAACTTTCGGCTAGTCCATTACTACGGTACTTACGTCTCCCTTCTCTTTCTTCTTGTCTTTCTTCACGTCTTTATCTGCCTTCTCCTTGTCCTTGTCTCGCTCTTTCTCTCGCTTCTCCTTCTTGCCGCCGGTGCGCTCTCGTTCTGTAATCAGATGGACTTGTGTGAGACTCTCTCGTCGAGGGACCATACAAGTATTACGTAAAAGCTACAGGGAGATAGGGAGTCTTTGCTTTGCTTATTTTTGATGACATGGTGATTACGTTAGCAGTTTTTTTTTTTTTAAGAGAACCATTTCGATTTTTCAAAATCATATGAAAGCGAGTAGACACACATCACTAAACAATGTTTACGTAAGCATGGAGGGGGTGAGATCTTTGAGGTTAATATGTGCAAAAAAACGCTTTTTACGTGTAGGTGGGATGTCTAACATGTACCGGTGGCGCATTTCTGAAGTCTGGTGGTCCGGTGTTGATGGAGCGGGCACGGCCGGGATTAAGGTCTGGTTGTAGTCACTGTTTCTTTTATATAAACTCTGCTCGGGATTATGTCGACTTCGCGGCCTCAAAACAGCGGTATTATTTTTATAAAAAAAAAGAACAACTATTGTTTTTTTTATGATAGGTAAAATCATCCAATGACAAGTCCCGCCCTTGGGCGGAGCGCGAAATAGTATCAGACACTTGCTAAAAACCTACCCCGTTTCTTCATTGCCTATCGTGCCGGAGCCGAGCCTTCTTTTCAGAAACTGACCCATGACCCAGGCAGGCTTCGACCCTGCCTGCAGCTAAATAACTATTCAAGATTTTCGATTTTGCGAAGCGCTTTTAAAGCGTAATTTAGACGGTACGAGTTTCTCGAACGTTTTGTTCGAGAAAATCGTACGCAATAATCGTAAGCAATAATCGCCATGACATTATCGTATCAAAGTGTTTAGACACAGGTAAGAAATAAATTCTCACCTACGATTATGTCATACGAGACTCGTAAGCAATAATCACTAGGCGATAATGTCCTGCGTCTGTTTAGACAGCAAAAATATAATGAGAAGATTCTTGCTTTCGAGAATCTCGACTTGTCTATACCTACCAAAGATCTTATATATTTTGGGGACAATCTGGATTGATTACGGAGCAATATTACACACTCTAAAGTGTACTATATTTTCATGTGTATTAGGTTCATATATTTCATTGACAAGTAAAAGAAGAAAAAACGTTCCAAGCAAGACAACGAGAAAGAGGTTTTTTTTTTAGGTATAAAGAGAGTTTTAGTAATCTTACTTGAGACGCGCCAGTTTAGAACAATTTCGTCCAATTATCATCATCATTTCAGTCCAAACACGTCCACGGTTGGACACAGGCCTTTCCCAAATGTCGCCACAATGAGCGGTTCTAAGCGTTTCGCATCCATCGGAGTTTCCGCAACCTTTACCAGGTCATCGGTCCACCTTGTAGGCCTTCCGCGTTTCACACTGTCACCACTCCAAAACCTTTCGGCCCCAACGGCCATTTGGTCTGCGAGCAATGTGCCCAATTGGGACAATTCTATTCTAAAGAAGTTCAAGATGTTGTTATAGTACGTTGCAAATAAGCTCTAAACATATCAATACAATTAATAAATACCTACATGTGTTTTTTTTTTGTTTTTAACTGCATATTAATTTTGCTCCGGAATCAATCCAGTTTGTCCCTAGGATATTATATGATCCTTGTTCTCGCCAGAGTGGACGAGCGAGAGGTAAGTCATAGTACCTCTCGCTCGTCCACTCTAGCGAGAATCGTATGTTCGAGTCGAGAAACTCGAACCGTCTAGGTATGAATGTTTAGACGGAGATGCTTTTTTGTTCTTACGATTATCGTACGTTCGAGACGAGAAACTCGCACCGCCTAGGTATGTGTTTAGACGATGACATTTTTTCTATGGTCTTACGATTCTCGTATGTTCGAGGCGAGAAACTCGTACCGTCTAAATTGCGCTTAAATGACAAGCTTTATTTTTTTTTTTGTTTTTTGTAACTTTCAAATATTTCCGTAACGTAATCTCGTAGATAAACACGTTTGAAATAGTAAATTAGGGTCAGCTTTGAAAAACAAATGTTGAAATAGTATTTGTTATGACTGATGATTAAATTATGAATTTACCAATAATGACAAATTTTCGTGGACAATTTTGGGATTTAGTTTTTTATACTTTTGACTACACAAATATGATCAGTAATGGGTACTGATTGAGCCCCATTATTTTGTGAATCGGGGAATTTTGAAGTACTATGACTTACCTCTCGCTCGTCCACTCTAGCGAGAATCGTATGTTCGAGTCGAGAAACTCGAACCGTCTAGGTATGAATGTTTAGACGGAGATGCTTTTTTGTTCTTACGATTATCGTACGTTCGAGACGAGAAACTCGCACCGCCTAGGTATGTGTTTAGACGATGACATTTTTTCTATGGTCTTACGATTCTCGTATGTTCGAGGCGAGAAACTCGTACCGTCTAAATTGCGCTTAAATGACAAGCTTTATTTTTTTTTTTGTTTTTTGTAACTTTCAAATATTTCCGTAACGTAATCTCGTAGATAAACACGTTTGAAATAGTAAATTAGGGTCAGCTTTGAAAAACAAATGTTGAAATAGTATTTGTTATGACTGATGATTAAATTATGAATTTACCAATAATGACAAATTTTCGTGGACAATTTTGGGATTTCGTTTTTTGTACTTTTGACTACACAAATATGATCAGTAACGGGTGCTGATTAAGCCCCATTATTTTGTGCACTAATTAAAAAGTAGGGGTGTATATAAATAATATAGACAACTCACTCTTCTCCTTTCCATCCTTTTCCTTCTTCCGTTCCTCCTTCACCATCTTACAGTACTCCTTGAAGTAATCTTCCCTCAGGTTGCTACTCTCCACGGCCTTGTACCGCGGGTCCATGTCAATCTTCTTCTTGGCATCGATCCACCGGGCGTGACGGTCCACCACCTTCTCTTTGAGCAGCGCAATAAACTCCACTTTCACCTATAATGAGATATTTCACCGTTATTCAATGTAATGGTTGAGCAGTTGAGTTTTTATAGTGGGTTAAGACGGTTGGTTTTTAGGAATTGTGGGGTTTGAATTTGGTTTTTTTAGGGCGGGCTGTGGTTGGCGAGGACCAGGGGAAAGTTAAGTACATGATTTCTAACCAGTACCCCCATAGGGGTAGGTTTAAATGAACCCCGGGGCTCCGGATCGAAGGCAATAAATGGAACAGGGTAGGTTTTTAGTCAGTAAGAGTCTGACACTATCACTCGCTCCACCCAAGGGCGAGATTTGTCATTTGATGATTTTACCAACCAATAAAAATTAAAAAATACTGGTAGGTATCATAAAAAGGACCACCAATATACAGGCTGTGCCTAGCTTGAAAGTCCACGGCCACTTCTAAGGCATATCTATTTGTTTTCTTCTAATTTGAATATTTCTCTGTTTTCTTATGAACTTGTGTGTGTGGTCAATAAATTTATTATTATTACTTAAATTTTCTAGAATGTTGTGTTTTTCATTATGTTAAAAAACTAATTGAAGGTTGGTTGATGTGCTACATGTCATTCAATTCTCACATGAAACATATATAGCCTATAGATAAGTGTTCTGGGTCTGAGTGTATTGTGTATGTGAACACCCACGACACAGAATTTTCCTAGTGTGTGTAATGAATTTGAGAAATATTTAATAAAACCAATTCACAATAATAAATATAATTTTCCATCAATGAAAAAAAAAAATAGAATTGTTCAATTAGAATGTTGACCAAAAATGTCAAACAGCATAAAAATTCTAGTCCGTTATAATTAATTCAGATTTAACATAAATATTTATAATAATATGACAAAAAAAAAAAATATTTTAATAATTTTAAAATTTTGCATATATTTTATTATTATAGGCAACTTCATTTAATTTTATACAATTCTATTTAAAATATCTTATTTTATTGTGCACACCTACCATAGTGTTGTCTTTCTTAACCCAAAGGTTGACTGGTAGAGAATGCCTTGTTGTATTAAGTCCGCCTATGTACCGTTACTGTACATGAAAGTTACATATATATAAATAATATTTTTACCAGCCTTATTTAATCTTTTAAACGTCCTACTCGCCAGGGTCGTGTTAGACTGGGTACTCCATCTCGGTTAGCTCTTCAATCCCCATAAGTGACAGAAGAGCTGACGAGATGGAGTATTTGGTCGGGGATGTGCGACCGTGGCGGAATAAACGCGAAAGCGTTTGTCGGACATATCCGACGATGTTGTATTCTCAAAGATTATATTGTTTGATTTCGACATTTTTCGACTATTCGACTTTTTCATAACTTAGCATTTTTACTACGATAAGTACATTTAGTACCGTCTTTGTTTTATTAGTGATTATTTAATAGGTACATAAGTCTTTTTATTATTATGGAAAAATAATCGCAAGAGTTCGTCGGATTTATCCGACGTATTTGGTAAAAAGGTTGAACTCAAGAGGTTTTTATCAGTATTCTAGGAAGTTAAAGGGAGGGTTTTACAAGAATAAAACAGCCAAACATCAGCCCGTGATAACAAAAAAAAAACAATGAATTCGCTGAGCTAAATTCCTGGAAACCAGCCGTGTATATACCCAACACGCACAGAGCTACGCCAACAAGAGCTGAAAGAAATGGTTCATGATTAGATGCTGAAAAGCTAAAATTTTTTTATTAAAAACCTGTGGAGCGAATAAATTATTAAGTTCTGAAAGAGAATTTTTCATTAGTATTAATTCGGGTACTTGGTAGACGGAAGTATGTTTCTGCTTCATTAGAAATTAAACTTGGATTTTCTGCTATTTTCAATTCATTTCGATATCAACAATATTTATAGTAGATTTGTTAAGTCACTTCAAAATTCCCCGATTTTAATAGAGGAAATTATTCTTACTGCATTTTGACTACATTTATTTTGAAACAACTATATCAAAATCCTTATAAATTAATTTAAATTCAGCGCATTGCACTTCAGGGTTTCCAATGTACGCCGAAATTTTCTCGAAAGGCAATACAACATTGCCTTTTACTTTGTATACAATTTTATAATTATAAAAAATAAAATTCATTTTAAAAAATGTCATGAGATTAATAGTATTAATATAGGAATAAAATTTATAGATTTGGGAGTCGAACCCAGATTATGTTACGCTTACAAATGAACGAAAAAAAAAAACAAATTTTACGGGATTGATTTTATCAATTCCAAATGACAAAATTTTCTTTATCTAGGGATTGAATCTAGGTAATCCGAATGAGCAACTAGATCAGCGAACATCTTTCATGGGTTCAGAATTGTTTCAAAGAAAGAATTTCTAAAAAAAAAAGTGATCAAACACGGGAATTGAACCCGCTGTATTTTAGTTCCAGAAAATAAACATTAGTACTATTTTTTTCAATAAAGTATTTACAAATAGACATATTGTTCTGGGTTTCGAACCCATAAACTTACTACCAACACATTATCATGACGACATAATCTAAGGGGAGGATTTTTTTTTCAACGACTAGAGGAATGTAATCTTTTAAAAATCACACTGGGACCACAAATCCAGTTGCTAAAAAATAACTAATTTATTTATCAGCATTTTTGGCAGGTTATTACCAAAAAAAATATTGTTGCAATTGTTTATTCTTCTGACCAACCATCAAAACGTAAAACGTATAAAAAACTTTATACTAAAAAACAATATACGAAAACACCAACAAACATTTAGTGAAAATCTTCAATTTTTTTTTTTTAACGCAAGACTCGAACTTGCATTTAATATGTTTAAGGTATTTTTTTAGCAAGCATAACCGCTTTTAAAACATAGTTTTGTTAATAATACTTCCGTTTACCAAATATTTTATATTATTCCTAAGCCTTTCTAAATTGTCTCAAACTGTGTTACAAATTGAACCAATCTTACGGGTGAAATATATTTTTTTTATTGCAAATGTATGGCATGAACGGCCTAGGAATCGAACCAAAGACCTCTATAAATCGCACTTGCAGCATTAGGCCAAATAAACAGATTTTCTAAAGTGATTTTGGGCATCAAGATTTTTTTTCTGTACTTACAAGCAGTTAGAATATTTTTTAAAATATTGAGCAAGTAAGTGAAATCTCAATAAAATTTTGTTCGACCTGGGGTTCGAACCCAGGTCCACAAGCAGCAGTCGCGCTTGTTACTTACTGATTTATATTTAAAATAAATCCATCTGGCCTTTATTAAAAATATTTTGAATAGGTACAAATACTCCACATGTAAAATTGATTAAATTTCGTTCCATCAAAATGTTCTATTACGACTCGTTACAATTATTATAGTTTATTATTGGAAACAGTTAACTTTCTAGTCTTTACATTACTTCAATATTTTCTTTAAACTTGAATAATTCAATATTAAAATGATTTTATAGAAATTTCCGTTCAAAAAGAAGACAAACAAAAAACGATTCAGTTTTTAATTAAGAATAAGAATCTTCTAAAAAGACCTTCAGATAGAAAATAAATAAAAAAAAATGCTGAAAAAGAAATGATTAGTACGCCTATTTCTCTTTTTATACTAATTTCCATTATTTATTTACATATAGTGACGTTTTTCAGACCCATCACCATTACTTAAGACTGGCAACACTTAGACGTGAGTATTGCCAGCGCACTAAATTATTTTCGTCCACTTTAAGCGTGGCAACACTGCCCTTACTTAGCACTGCATGCATGAATCTTGAAGCTCGTCGTGGGGGAGACATTTGTTCTCTATATAATAATAAAAGAAGATTTTTTAACCCAACGTTAGGAAAAGAAGCTACAGGTTGTTCTTTTTTTTTAATAAATAGTAAATTTAAAATATATATATTTTTTTACATTTTTTTTTTTTATATTTTCGTTTTTTTTTTTGTATTTTTATTATAACTTCTTTCACCAACATTGAAGGCAGTGTTTCCAAACATATCAAATTCTAAATCGATTGTTAATTGTACTATGATCATGTCTGATTTGATTGATCTGCTTAAAATATATCTAACCTTTAACTGTTTCGGTCGACGCGGCGTGGCCGATTGACGATTTCATTTTAAATCTACAGTTCCCAAATTACTTTTGCTCCGAGTATTTTAAAACACTCTTAATACGAGCTTTTGATTTTTGAAATAATTCTGTAATTTAAACGAAAATAATAATTTACTCATTATTACATTAAAAAAGATATTTTTTGTTACTACGTAACTTTTTTACCACTCACGTCGGATATATCCGACAAACACTCGCGTTTATTCCGCCACGGTCGCACATCCACGACCAAATACTCCATCTCGTCAGCTCTTCTGTCACCTATGGGGATTGAAGAGCTAAACGAGAAGGAGTACCCAGTCGCGAACACACGACCGTAATGGTACCCACACACGTTCCAGTATACTTGCGCAAATTAAGACTTGCACAAGTATACTGAAACGTGTTTTGGAAGATACTTGCGCAAGTTTCTGTGCAACACACGTTTCAGTATACTTGTTCAAGTCTTAATTTGCGCCAGTATAATGGAACGTGTGTGGCTACCATAACGCACGAAAACACTTGTCGGAATAATCCGACGCGAGCGGATAAATGTTTAAATGAATTGCGCTCAACCTACCGCCTTCGAAGATTCTTCAGAGCGTGTAGTTTTTACAACAAGCGGACATTCTCTGGCCCTTACTGCCTATCATGGCACTCGTTTTATGTTTTAGCCATAGAGTTTCATTTATTTAGCACAAATCGTCAATAGACCAGCCGCGCTCTAGCCGCGCGCCGTCCGGCCGGCCGACGCTCGCTCCGCTCCGCCGGCGCCGCTCCGCTAGCCACAAACAACGGAGCTACTATTTGCCTTTTAAAGCTAAAGGGAGGCGCGGCCGTGTTGTCCTGAGGAGCCTCTTGTTTTGATAATATTTGTAATGTAAACTATTATTGTTATATTTTTTTATTATTTATTATATTATATATATATTTTTTTTAATAAAATATTAACAAGCAAAATTTTAGTTTTTTTTTTTTATAAAATAGTTTAAAATTATAATATATTATCAGATTAGAAGACTTACATCAAGAAACACAGCCGTCATTAAGAAAAAATGTTTAAAAGATAAAAGATCAGCGTCATGATTTTGTAAAAATAATAAATGTTCCTCAATAATGTAATTTCTTCAAAATGTTTCATCAAAAATATGCATGTCTTTGGTATTGTTTTAGAAATGTTACGCGAAATTAATTTACCAAGTGCAAATTCATAATATAGAAAATTCAAGCTTTGAATACCGGATGAGAAAATTAAAAAGAAAAAAAATTTTTTTTTCGCTTTGCAAAACAATATCAGAGACTGATTAAAATCCAAAGAAATAAGCTTAAAAATTCGGTTCAAAATTCAATTTATAACAGCTTTGAAAAATTCGCACAGCAGATTTTTCTTACAAAAATAAAATATTCATTGCAATGGGAATCGAACCCAAAGTCTGAATTATAATTCAAAAAGGCACTTAAATACTGATCAGGATTCGAACCTGAAACAACCACCAAACCACTGAACACAAAAACAAAATATATTAAAAAATTCGCTAAAAAAGATATACAGATAATAATCCTTTGATTTCGGGAATCGAACCCAAATTCTCGATGATCATAATCTGTAACATTAGATAATTATTTAAAAAATCTGCTTATACGATTTGGACTATCAATGACATTAATAAAACAATTGTTTACACATATAATACGAATTAAATTTAAACACACATTATAGAATAAATTAAAACATTTTATTTGCGTCCCACTGCTGGGCAAAAGCCTCTCCCTCCTATTTAGAAACCTCTCTTGTCTAGGGCGATCTCTGGTCAAGTTTGCCCCGCAGACATGATTCGATTGTCACACCACTTTCGCCGCGGTCGACGTCGACCTCCGTCACTTTATTTTTTAAAATAAAATATAAAATTATCCTAACATTTTTTTTTCCATGCCGCATAAATCTGGACATAGGCTCTCTTTTAGAAACACGCAAATTACAAGTTTTTTTTTTAACTATTTATTTTAGTAGTAGCGCCCCGCCCCAGCTTCGCACGGGTGCAATGGTGATATTAAATAACAATATATTATGCATGTATTAAAACTTCCTCTTGAATCACTCAATTAAAAAAAACCGCATCAAAATCCGTTGCGTAATTTTAAAGATCTAAGCATACATAGGGACAGACAGCGGGAAGCGACTTTGTTTTATATGTAGAGATAGTGATAATAAATATTATCCTACTATTTACTGCACACTATATAACCCATTGCTGAACAAAGGCTTTTTGGTGCTTTCACCTGATGGTAAGCAGTGATGCAATCGTTGATGGTGAGGCGCACTAGTTTATAAATATCTTAGTATGTTTTCTCCTAATCACAATTTTGATAACATTAGAAGTTCTAGTCGACTATTACAAGCATATAACCCCCATATGCTGGGCCACAGGCCTCCTCTCATTGGGAGGGATTCAACTATAAATCCCCACGCCTATTATGAAATAAAAACTCTGCCTTCTTTTGACGTGCAAGTTTTTCTACATCTTTCTCACACATATATAGGGTGACTGGTAATTAGTGCACGATACTTAAACACGTGATTGTAGTCATGATAACAAGCAACTTTTACTATGGGACTACACTTGAAATCGCGATAAAAATCAGCAAGTTCAGTATATTTTGACCAGTTAGGCGAACTTAAATGTACTGACCAGCAGATTTTTTTCGCGATTTCAGGTTTGGTCTCATAGTAAAAGTTGTTTGGTATCATGACTACAATCATGTGTTTAAGTATCGTGAATTAATTACCAGTCACTCTATATACCCGCCCCAGCTACGCACGATCTTAGAAATTCTCGGTTATTCTCTACTGTAAAATGTATTATTTATTTATTTAAACCTTCTGCATGAATCAATCTATCAGTACAGTAGTTTTTGAGATTATCGCGTTCAAACAGACAGACAGACGCTGTGGAGGCCTATAGTTTGTAATATTGTAAGGATTTCAGTATTATGCATAGCACATAGGATTCTTTTTATCCGGAGAGTAGGATTCTTTGGGTTTTTTTTACGCGGGTGTAGCTCTGGTCACAGCTAGTAGAAAATATACGGCTTCTAAGGGTCGAAACACATAACTACGTTAGGTCGCCGCAACGCTAAAATCGGCGGTGCCGCCCGACACAACGCGGAATTTTACGGTGTGCAACGCGACGCAAATTTCAGCGTTAAGACTTAAGCGTCATACTTGGTGACAATGATGCAGATTGTTTCTTGACAATTATTTAAATTCCATAATACTAAACTAGTGTATATTATTATGTTTATTTAAGGGTATTACATCGCTCAATGACCTTCAAAAATTTACCTCTACACTAGTAGAGAAGAATTGACCTCTAAACAGGCATTGCAGGGGGTGCTGCGCGCGGGGTGTTAGTACTGATTCGAGTTTTTTCTTGATTACTTACAGATATTCAATGAAATTCGAAAAAAAATCGATACAAGTTATTCAATTTATCGTAACATATATTTTGGTATAAATTCAATGTATAACTATAGAGCCGTTTTCGAGAAAATATGGAATTAATGTTCAAAAAAGGCCTATTTACCAGATTTTTTTTCTAGAGTTAGGGTATTTTTTTGAGAAACGTAATCAATACAATTTATTAGTAATGTCCTTAAGTATCCCCTTCATTTTTTATATGGTAATCGTACATAAGGAATAATCTATAAACTTCAATCAACCTAGGTGTTTTTTTGGATTTGGGCGATGTAATCCCCTTAAGTGCACTATGAAGATTTTTGACTACAATAGACCATAAATTACTAATTTACTACTAACTAACTACTATTACTAATTTATTATTTATATATCTATCTATCTATCTATCTAATTACTATTATTTCCACATCCAGTTTCACCTCCGCCTCCGTAACATAGAAGAGAAGATGAAACTCGTCACCTTCGCATCCGCCTCTGCTAAGATGAACTCCGTTACAACCCTACTCCTAAATAAAAGATGGTAAGGCCACGGCGTCTGTGTGTAGATTATTTCTCAGTGTTCCACCGCTTTACGCAGATGTGACGCATATTTTCTCTATAGAATGATTTTAATAGTAATCTTATCGATAGTTATATGTTTGAGCCGTTTGGGGTTGAAACACTAGGGCCATGGGGTCCGAGCGCTCATCGAGTTGTTCATGACATCAGCAAACAGCTGGTCGACTCTTCGCGTGACCAGAGGGCTGGGCTTTTCTTCGGTCAACGAATCAGCAATGCCATCCAACGTGGCAATGCTGCCAGCGTCCTGGGCACTTTTCCCATTGATATCGATATGGATGAATTTTTTGATGCCCAATAAGTTATTTTTCTACCCGTTTGTGCATATTATTATTTTTAATTTGTATATATACTAATTAAGTTTTGATTATTAAAAGTGTAAAGCAAAATAATAGTAAACTAGTTCTATTAATGTAGAATTATTTATTTGGCTTCAGAAACATTTTTGTTATACTAGTATTGGATGTTGTGACTAATAGAACTTTAAGATTATTTATTTATCTTTTGACATTACTTCATATTGTGACATTTATAATTTCTGATTATTTATTTACGCATTGAAACCCTGCGCGCACCGGTGAATTTTGTCACCGTGATTTTAATGTGTTTGACACTGTCACGTCACGTATCCAAAGTTGAGTGCGCGCACGACTAGCGACAGTGACAAAACCTTTTTTTGAAATCGAAGTCCAACGACGAGAGTGACAATTTTGTCACCACTGCGCACACCGCTATGAAAACATAAAGGCGCGGTGACAGTTTCGTCACGGGCTTGTCCGCCATGGTCGGTGTACAAAAATGTCACCCAGTTGTCGACTGGCCCGTTGGTCTAGTGGTTAGTAGCCCTGACTGCTATGCCGGAGGTCGTGGGTTCGATTCCCACCCAAGACAAATGTTTGTGTGATGAGCACGATCATTTGTTCTGTGTCTGGGTGTTATTTATCTATAATATGTATGTATTTGGAAATATATAAGTATGTTTATCAGCTGTCTGGTACCCATAACACAAGCTCTGCTTAGCTTGGGACTAGACGGTGTTGTGTGATAGTTGTGGAATATATTATTATTATTATAGTTGTCACGTCGTAACGTGCGCGCACCTCCATACATATCCATGGACTTGATAAGGGTGACAAAACAGTCGCGGTGACAAAAGTCACCAGTGCGCGCATTGCTTGACATTCCTCCATATTGTGACATTTATAATTTTTTTTTGTTATATTCATGTATCATCTACAAATTAATTTTGACATATCTAGCTAATAATTTCCAATTTACATCTCGCATGTTTTATATTATACTTTATCTCTTTGCATGCGACCATTGTACGCCTCTAGGCATAACATAGCGACCTATGAACTATAATTTAAGATCTGTATACTGCAACCTATGTTAAACAAATAATAAATGATTATTGATACTAAGCCTCCACTGTCCGTCCGCCTGTGTCTATCAGCAAGTTGTATCTCAAAAACAGTAAGAGGTAGAGAATTGAAATATTCAAAGAACGTCTATTTCTGTTGCCGCTACAACCACAAATTAAATGGGGTTCCCTTCAAGAAAGGTGGCCATTAAGCAACCAAAACCACATGTTCAAGTAGCAGCTAAGCTGTAGAGATGGTTTTTTTTTTTTTGTGTAGGTAAAATCATCCAATGACAAATCCCGCCCTTGGGTGGGGCGGGAAATAGTGTCAGACTTTTACTGACTAAAAACCTACCTTTCCGTTCCTTGCCTTAATCCTGGGGCCCGTGGTGACAGTCTCACATAACCTTTGGCCCCAGTAGGCTTCGGCCCTGCTGGACCCCTACAGTTTGCTGACGACTCCTTGAGGCGCGCGGGAACGGTGCGCGCCGTAGACGACCTGAGCTCGGACCGGTCTGTTACCGGACGGACGGACAGCGAGCTACCCATTGCCCACCGTCCGCGAGCCCGCGCCTACGGTGGCCGGAAATTGGGATCGGAAACCCGGCGGCGGCGGCGGCGTGTGCGCCTTTGCCTAATGCGGTCGGCCTCCTCCTTTGCTAGCATTACTGCTTCGCAAAAGGAGGCGACCGCCTGCCACTCCTCCTCGCCTGCCACTCCTCCTCAAGCTGTAGAGATGGTGCTGCTGACAGCTGTCGGGTTCATACAATGTAGCTACCTATGCTTTTGTTTCATCTTGAAGATGCATATATTCGTCCTGTTGTCATCTTATTTAAGCTATGTAAAATAGAGCTCAATTACTAAGCCATGAATACGACGTGCTAGCTACCTTTTTTTTTGCTTTCGAGGGGAAACCTTCAAAAGGTGCCTGGACTTTGGAGATAAGTTTAGGGAGTGTGGGATTTTTATCTCACTAAAACCACCTCGTTAATCACCATCAGCACGCAGAAGGGGCGCCGTTACCTCTTAAAAGACCATTCCGGAACCCCCTCCGTGCAACGATGCCTGTTAGGGCACATTCCTGGTTTTGTCACACCATTGACAGCCCCATTTTTTTGTCCAGGCAATTACTGTCAATTCCAGGTTGCCTGGAAGAGATCGCTGAATGCGATAAGGCCACAAATTGTATGTTTGTGTTTTAGTTTCCTTTTGTATGTGTAATTGTGTACAATAAAGTATATAATATTCCTGAAGAGACTGTATAACGGTATCCCCTGAGCCTCACTGTGCCACTGTTGTCCCTGGAATCACTCAACGGACGAGCAGAGTCCCCACTCTGACCGCCTGTGTTTCCAACGTGCTAGCTGTTCTACCTATCCTTTTCTTTAATCTTAAAGATGCATATCTATGTCCTGCTGTCATCCTACGCATGCAACGTAAAAAAGATCTTAGTTGCTAAGTCATGAACGCGTCGTGTCGTCTCGCTCGCTCCCGCAGGACTCACCTGTTCTCTGGCCTTGTCTTTCTCTTCCTTCTCCCTCTTCCGCAGCTCGGCGAGGTACTCGTTGAAGAAGGTCTCCCGCTCGCGTGCCTTGTCTATACCTTTGTAGCGCTCGTCGCGGCCGTGCTTGGACGTGAACTCGTTGAACGAGGACCTGTGGGAGATACTTGATTAATATACGAGTAAAACCGAGCAGTGGTGACAGAGTGGTAACGGCCCCCGACTACAAGTTATAGGGGACCGTTCAAGTATTACGTAACCAGATTTTATTGCAAATATTAACCCCCCTCCCCCTTGTCAGCAAAAGTAAGCAAAGATCTCACCCCTCCCTCTCATGCTTACGTAAACATTGTTCAGTGATTTCAGTGATGTGTCTACTCACTTTCATGTGATTTGGAATATCGAGATTATTCTCTTAAAAAAAAAACTGCTGACGTAATCACCATCCAGACCCGCCCATCCCCCATGTCATTAGTTTAAAATTGCGTGTCCACACGCCAAGCCCAATCCCGATTATACTTAGTTTCCCAAAAAGGTCACGCAATTTGGTGCTAGCATCGAATTCAAGAGTACCTAACGTCACAATGCTATTACCCATTTAGTTTGTAGCATAAAATCTAATATATTAAACAAACTAGTTGTAGAACACTGGACTTCTACTGCAAAGAAATTTTAGACAGTTTAGCATTTCTAGAGTGCAACTGCACTTTTGACCCCTGACCGTACCTATACATTGGATTTTCAATTCAATGTATCCTATTTGGATGTTCGTCGTTGCGGCAGCGCTGCGTTTTCTTAGAGAATAGCACCACAGAACCGATCTTTATAGCGACCCTTGGGGGAAGCCTATGTCCAGCAGTGGACGTTGTTAGGCTGAAATAATGATGATGAGGCGTGCACTTACTTGGAGTGCAGCTTCGCCTCGTCCATGAGAGCTCTAAATGCAATCTTCTTCTGCTGCAAGCGATTCTTTTTCTCTTTGCGTTCCTCCTCGGCACGGTCGCGCACGTATTGATCGAACACCTACCAAAGAAAAACAAGCTCAGGAATTTATTAAGATTCTTAAGTGCTCGATTACGGAGACGCGGCGCGTCAGGCGGTTCGTCGTACACTGCCATATGTCTGTGTTTGCGCGAGCGATGACGCGGCCCGCTGCTGCAACATACGACGAAACGCCCAAAGCACCGCGTCTCCGTAAACACGGCCTAAGTCAATCCACTTCGACGCCTCCGGCCAATAAGTTTGTAATCGCAAAAATTTGAGCGGTTTCGCACTACATACGATCCGAAAGTGTGGGTATGGTCCGTAGTAGCCGTAGAACTATTTCATTTTTTTTTTTTCGATTACGAGATTACTTTTTACACATTTTAAGGTTCTAACTACATGTAGTTAACTACTTTTAATCTGAATTTGTAATCTGATAAAAAAATTAGAAGTTAACTACGGTCTATACTGGTATTTAAACTAGTAAGAGGTTTTTGGTAAATTTAATATAATATAGCATTCATCCAGTCGATAATAAATATGAAGTTTAAAACTGTAGAGTTGAATGTATGATGTCGGTCCCTTACCTGCCTGCGCTCCTTCGAGTTGAGCATGAGGTATCGGGGGTCGAAGACGATCTTGTGCAGCTCTTTCTCCCAGGTGGAGAAGGCGGACACGTCCTTCTCCTGCAGCATGTGCAGGAAGGCGGCGAGGCGCTGCGGGTGCGGCAGCGCGCCGCGCTCGCGGGCGGCGCGCACCTCGGCCTCCACGGCGGCCGCCGCGCCCACCAGGATGGTGCCGCCGCCCGACAGGCTCGACTGCACCGCCGGCGCCTTCTTCTCTGTACCACAAACGGATCACGTCGCGATTACTTGACAACCATTAGCTACTATAACTGTTCTAAACATATTTTTAACCCCAATTGATCCAATGATATTCTAATAACAAATATTTTATATAATATACTCTTACAAAGCAATCGAAAAATGTGTTCCGCGCAGCAGCGGCAGCATACAAACACACTTTTTATTCGTTGTACAGTCAGGGGTCAAAAGTGCAGTTGCATTCTACCGATAATAAAGTGTCTAGGATTTTTTTATAGAACAGAATCAATGGATCATCACTCAGTTCGTTTGTACCATAGAACCTAAAGAATTAAATAAACCAGCTGTGGCCCAGTGGCCCTCTTTTACAAAGAAATTTTATAAACTTTAGCATTAGTAAAGTGCAACTGCACTTTTGACCCCTGAACATACATTTCACTGCAAATTAAAATAATAGAAAAGGGATAGCATAGGTAATCCTAAACCTTTGCAGCAACGGCGTCCTGAAGGTATTTTCAGAAAGATTGGACGGGCCTACCTACAATGGATAGGTTTATCAAGCTGCATGTCAGCTTGATAAACCTTCCTCACTCAAAACCTGTTGTACTCGTATTTATGTGGGCTTAATTATTAGATACTAACATAGTTTTATTTTTATTATTATAAATCCAAAGAAAAAACAGCTATTGTTATCAATTACGCGTGAATGTAAACAAACTTTATAGTGGCCACCAACCACCTAAAAAGATCCTAATTAGGATATTTTCGAGTCTTCATGATTGGCTGCTCTACGGAAAAACCAACTAACCGCCGCGTAACTAACACGGTGACAGGTAACAGGTGGTCCCGGGTGGTTTTAATGCCAGAGTTCACTTTGCGGGTCTAATGTGTTGTGTAGTACGGTCACTCGGATGATAATTTATTGAAAAGCAGGAAGGGTGCTTCACGAAGTTATTAATATATTTAAGTAAATCTTGGAATTGTACACAGTTGTTACTGACAGAGCTCCGAGAGCGACTGCCCTAAACATAATACATTATTCTAGACAACCAGATAAGGGTACTATAATGATGCAACTAATCAATGCTATTAATCATGTGACAGACGATATATGGTTGCGCCAATTTGCTATGATCCGCGACTTTGTTTTTTGTAATTTATTTTTTTGGCCTAGCAATCCTATCCCTTCCGTCTTCCTTCACCCGCACGACCGCAAGAAATGATTTGACATTGACGTGTGTGCATCGATTGTGAATGTGACCGCACCGCCAATCGCCCGCTCGAAATTACAAGAAAATTGACAATTTCGTGATCCAACCATTCAAAACTCAACAATAGTGCAGTGTAGTGCAAACAGGACCTGGCAGTGGTTAAATGTGCGAAGTCGAGGATCGCCGGCCGGTGCCACGTGCAACCTTCGAAGTCTAAAGGTCAGTGTTCCTTCCCAATACATTTATCCCATTAATAAACGCTAGACGCAGTACCTGCATATTGTTAACAAACCTTAGATCGCTTTTCAAACCTACAGTCCACATCAAGCAAATTCGCGCAACCATTACTTTTTGGTCCTACGAGCAGGATCGTGAATCATTTTCTTGTAATTTCGCAATATAGTATTTGTTCCATAGGGAATAAACGCAACGCGCCTATTTACCTAGATATAATAGTAGAAAACCCGCATCTAGGCATTTAGGCAACTATACGTTATTTCGCTCGTATAGTTAAAGAGTCATTGATAATTACGGTACCTACGCCGTCAACCGCACCGCATAATTATAGTTAGCTACGTAAATATCAGCGTAGATATAAATCGATCGCATTCTTTTTCTTGACAAAATTCATTCGGAAGTCCTACAAATTGCATGTAGGTAGACGCATTTCAAAAATACCCGTTCATGGTTGAGTGAATATTTGTAGGAAACGGATAAACCATAGATTATATACGCATATATTTAATCGAGAAATTGGGTAATATTCACTCATTGATACAGGTTATTCCGTTCGTTCGCCGTTCGCTTTGTTGTTTACAATACTACCATATTGTTATCTGATAATTATCGCTTACTTAATAATTCGTTAAGTGTTTGTTTGAGTGTATAGTGTGAATATATCAAAACAAGATGTCTCTTAAGGGAACCAAGGTTAGTACTGATTTAAAGGTTCAGTTAAAGCTTTTATACGCTGAAAGGGACTCACAGTTTTCACGTGTTCAATCAATTTGTGATAAATCTTTGCAAACCTCGGATCTGGCGATTAGAGATGCTTTCTTGTGTTCGTTGGAAACTTTAGATAGTTTGCGCACGGATTTTAAATCTACAATTAAGGATATAAACATTTTAGAGTTGGAGTTAAATCCTGATTACTGTGTGAGTTATCAGGCATTGTCGTCCTTTGATGACTTGTATTGTCGTATCAAACGTATTGCTAGGAGTTTAGAGACTCCCCCCCCCGCGAGTGGTTTATCCAACCCTCCTCGCGAACGCCCACGATTGCCGCCAATTCAAATACCTGAATTTGATGGTGACATTCGAAATTGGAATTTATTTATAGATAGTTTCGAAAATATAAGGGATAGGAACACATCGCTGACAGATCACGAGAGATTGCATTATCTCGTAGAAAAATTGACCGGTAAGGCAAAGGCTGTCTGTGCTGGAATTACGTTTAGCGCTGAAAATTACACTTTAGTTTTGGACACTTTAAAAACAAAATACGAAGATAAGCGATTAGTAGCCACCGCATATTTAGATCAATTATTCGATTTGAAAAGTTTTTCCGTTTGTAACGATCATAATTTAGAGAAGTTTTTAAATATTTTCGCATCATCTGTTCGTGCAGTAAAGAACCTAAAGGTCAATGACCTCTGTGACTTTTTGTTTTTGTATATCGGTTTAAAGAAATTAGATCCTGAAACTGTTCGTCTGTTTGAAACGACTCAGCGCGGCAAAGAAATACCTAAGTTCGAAGATTTAGAATCTTTTATTCGCGACCATATTAAGGTATTGCAGCGCACGTCGGCACGTCATGAAGTCACGAATAGGACAGGTTCCGATCGCCGTATAGACGCGTCATCGAAGTCAGTCAAGACTGCACATACGCTAGTTAATACCGCCTCAACACCTGACTGTTCTCTGTGTAAGGGTAGCCATACACAGCTGTACAAGTGTTCGGGATTTCAGAAATTATCGCCTAGTGATCGTTACAAGTTTGTCCGCACTAATAATTTGTGTTTTAATTGTCTAAGTGACAAACATCTGGTTACGTCATGTAACAGTGGTGTTAGCTGTCGTAAATGTCTAGCTAGACATCATACCTTCTTACATTTTGAGAGTAGTAAGCTGCCATCGCAGCAGCAGCCTGCGCAGACGCGCGACGCTTGTGACGCGCGGCCTGCTGCAAGTGCAAACGACGTAACATTGTGTTCGCTTTCCGCCGCTGGTACTCAAATCACTACCGTTTTACTTGCGACCGCGCAAGTTGTCATTGTAGATGCCTTTGGCAAACCGCGCACCGTTCGGGCGCTACTAGATGGCGCTTCCCAGAGTAATTTTATTACTCGGGATTGTTGTCAACGCCTTGGTTTTAGTTTTAATAATTGGTCATCCCGCTCAGAAGTGAAAGGTTTTGGAGGTTTAAAGGCAACCATTCACGGTTCCATTAAAATAATATTTAGTTCACGTTTTAATCGTAATATTTCGTTTGAAATGGATTCGCTAGTCGCAGATAAGATTACGGAACGGTTGCCCACGGTACCGGTTGACACGTCCATGCTGACGGAGTTTAAGAACTTGCAGTTAGCCGACGGAAATTACGCTTTCCCTGGAGATATCGATCTATTGATCGGTGCTTCGATTCTCCCGCATCTCCAGTTATCACGTAAAATTCAAGGTCTTCCGATGTACCCCGCTCCGCACGCACTGGAAACAGTTCTCGGGTTTGTTATAGTTGGTTCCGCACCCGCTTGTTTAAATAGTTACTCGACTGTGTCGCACTGTTGCACCGTCGAGCCGCCGCTTGAGTCTACCATCCGCAAGTTCTGGGAGATTGAAGAGGTCAATGTCCCGCCTATTCTCAGCCCTGAGGATCAGGTCACTGAGGAGATTTATACCCGCACGACTACTCGTGATAAAGATGGTCGTTATGTTGTCGCGCTCCCTTTCAAGGGTGATATTTTTTCGCTCGGTGGCTCCCGTGCCTCCGCAGAAAAACGCTTTCTATGCTTGGAACGTAAGATGCAGGCGTCTCCTAAGTTGAAGCAAGCCTATGATGATGTGCTGATCGAATATTTAGATAAAGGTTATATCTCATCAGCGCCTGCCGAGACTGAGGAGACGCGTGATTACCCGTTTAACCCCGCTACTGTTTCAGAGCCACCCGAGGAGAAGAAACATACGCTTGTAGTATCAGTTCCGCGTGAAGAGTCAGTTGTTTTGTTGTTGTCTAATCGAGTCTCGTCTTGGTCGAGACTATTACGCTGTGTAGTTTATGTCCTAAGATTTTTGAGATTATTACCATCGCGTGGTTCTATAATCGCAGCTGATTTGGAAAGAGCTGAATCAGTTGTACTTCGAGAGTTGCAGAAATTTTATTTTTCAATAGAATTTCGTAGTTTAGAATCACATAAACCTTGTAGTCGCGCACTTCAACATTTGAAACCATTTTTGCAAGACGGACTCATTCGTGTCGGTGGCCGTCTGCGAAATGCTAAGTTAGAGTTTGAACAAATGCATCCAGTAGTTCTACCACGCAAGGATCACGTTTTGGATTTGTTGGTGGATTATCACCATAAGGTGAATTGTCACGCTGGTCCCGATTTATTAATGTCCATTCTTCGACAGAAGTACTGGATACTTTCCGCTCGCAATTTGATACGCGCTAGAGTGCACAGATGTGTGCCCTGCTTTAAGCTCCGCCCGCGTTTCAACGCGCCGGAAATGGCCGACCATCGTTCTTGTCGTGTTGTACAGACGGTGAAACCTTTCATACATACTGGGACGGACTATGCTGGACCGTTTAAAGTCACTATTGCCCGTGGTCGTGGTATACGTTCCACAAAGGCATACATTTGCCTATTCGTTTGTATGACAACTCGTGCAGTTCACATAGAGTTAACCAGTGATTTGAGTACGCAGGGTTTTATGTCTGCATTTAAACGATTTTTATCTCGCCGTGGTCCCGTTAAGCGCTTATACTCTGACAACGGCACAAATTATGTTGGAGCGCGACGCAATATTTCGGAATTACATACATTCTTACGCTCCAAGTACTACCAAAGTGAATTCGCCCATGTCTTAGCTGAGAATCGCATTGATTGGTGTTTTAATACGCCAGCGGCTAGTCATTTTGGTGGCAATTGGGAGGCGAATATTAAAAGCCTTAAGTCGCACCTGTTTCGGGTCATAGGCGAACAGATTCTCTCGTACGAGGAGTTGAGCACCGTACTCGCTCAGGTAGAGGCGTTGATGAATACGCGTCCGTTGTGTCGGACTTTGTCTAGTGATCCATCGGAGCCGCTAGCGTTGACGCCGGCTCACTTCTTGACGACGACTCCTCTTAAATATTTGCCCGCTTTAGATGTCGAGACTGACAAACTGCAGCTTCACCCGCGTCACGCTCTGCTAGATAGCTTAGTTCAGTCCTTTTGGAAGCGATGGAGGACAGATTATCTGCATACGCTGCAGTCGCGTCAAAAGTGGAACACTCCTTCAGATCCAGTCACAGTCGGTACTGTGGTGATACTGAAGACTGAGAGTGCGCCTCCTCTGCACTGGCCTCTTGGTGTAGTGGAAGAAGTTTTTCCGGGTTCGAACGGAATAACGCGAGTCGTAAAGGTTAAAACCGCAACTGGATCGTACCTGCGTCCGGTTATTCGCCTCTGCCCTCTGCCTAATCAGCAGTAGTGGCATAGTTAGTTATAAGTTGTTTCGCTACCTAGTATTGATAGTTTAGATATAGTAATAGGGTTTAGTTTCGCTTTTGTTTTTTTTTTCTTTTCTTTGAAGGTAACCCTTCAAACCCGGGGGGAATGGTTGCGCCAATTTGCTATGATCCGCGACTTTGTTTTTTGTAATTTATTTTTTTGGCCTAGCAATCCTATCCCTTCCGTCTTCCTTCACCCGCACGACCGCAAGAAATGATTTGACATTGACGTGTGTGCATCGATTGTGAATGTGACCGCACCGCCAATCGCCCGCTCGAAATTACAAGAAAATTGACAATTTCGTGATCCAACCATTCAAAACTCAACAATAGTGCAGTGTAGTGCAAACAGGACCTGGCAGTGGTTAAATGTGCGAAGTCGAGGATCGCCGGCCGGTGCCACGTGCAACCTTCGAAGTCTAAAGGTCAGTGTTCCTTCCCAATACATTTATCCCATTAATAAACGCTAGACGCAGTACCTGCATATTGTTAACAAACCTTAGATCGCTTTTCAAACCTACAGTCCACATCAAGCAAATTCGCGCAACCAATATATGAGTAGACACAAGCTAAGACCTTAAACGTGAGTGTTTATCGGATATTTCCGACGTAGGCAGTTAAAAGTTAACAAAGAAGCCACTAACCTTCATCCACCTTCGTTTTCTTGGCTGCTTCCACTGCCGCATCATCAGTACTGGAGTCGGCGGCCCTCTTCAGCTCCCCGTTAGCAGATTTGCTGCTTGACGCGACAGCCGCGTCTTTGCGCTACGACAAGACATTATTATATTAAAAAACCGCTCCCTTGAAATCAGTTATTCGCACAGTAATAGAGGGCGAGGGGCCGCTCAAGTATTACGTAAGCACTACGGGGGGGTTCTGCTTTGCTTATTTTTTATGACATGAGGGGGTCTAGATGGTGATTACGTCAGCAATGCATATTTTTTGAGTTTTTTAAGAGAACGATGGTCGATGTTTCAAAGTTACAAGAAAGTGAGTTGACACACATCATTAAGCAGCATGTACAGTCAGGGCTCAAAAGTGCAGTTGCACTCTACCGACACTAAAGTATGTAAAATTTCTTTGTAAAAGAGGGTCAATGGATCATTACCCATTTAGTTTGAAGCATAGAATCTAAAATATTGAATAAACTAGTTGCAGAACACTGGAATTCTACTACAAAGAAATTTTACACAATTTAGTATTGTTAGAGTGCAACTGCACTTTTGACCCCGGACTGTACAGACTCCAGTACATCAACCTACCTCAATCTGTCAAATTTCTTTAATAGATTTTCAACCTTATCACAATAGTGGAAGGTTAACGATTGTGATTGAATGAATATCATTGAAGACTTAAGAGTCATGGATTCGTGTGTGATGGAATGAGAACTGTTAATATGATTTAACAATGTCAAAATTTTAAAACTGTGAAGCACCAAGAGGACACCGGTGTCCGCCACCTATTGTCTTTCTATTGTGTCTCTAATTACGGTATTCAAAAGGTTAATTTTATGTTTTTTTCTTTTATTTCAAGTATTTCTTTTTCTAGACTTACAACTACTGCTCATTGATTAATAACCAAACTAACACACTGACAAACGCAGGTACCTATGTTTACGTAAGCATGGGGAAGAAGGGAGTTTTTTATGGTAGGTAAAATCATCCAATGACAGGGTTGAAAACTTTGCTTATTTTTGCTGACAAGGGGGAGGTAGGGGGCTTAATATTTGCAAAAAAAATCTGCTTACGTAATACTTGAACAGCCCCCGAAGAAAAAATCGCAAGATAGTAAACTACATTGAAAGCTTATTGCAGAAACGAGTTTCCAATTAGCTTGGGGTCGTGGCAACAACGCGCAACGGTCGCAAAGCAAGATTATTCGACACAACACCCGTATTCAATATCACGATAAAACACTATTTTCCAATGCGAATACACCGCGTATTCGCGTTAAGAAAATAGTGATTCATTGTTGTCACTTAGCCACGCCCCACGACCAATAGGAGCATAGTAAATTAGAAAGTCGTATTCACATTGACCAACGCAAATAACGTTCATCGCTAAATCCTGCAATTTTATGGTATAATGGTAGCCAAGTTATTTTTTTTGTAGAAAGAGCGATAGACTCAGGCGCATCAACATGGCTATCAAAATAAATTGATTTCTAAAATCGCTTAATTCGACCGGAAACGGTCTTATCTTGGCTGGGAATGCAGATGAAGTAAATACTTCAGACAGTATAGACGCCTATTTTATCAATTTTAAAAATGAATACAACTAAATATATTATAATAATAATATAATATATTCCACAACTATCACACAACGCCGTCTAGTCTCAAGCTAAGCAGAGCTTGTGTTATGAGTACTAGACAACTGATAGACATACTTATATATTTTTAAATACGTACATATTATAGAAAAATTACACCCGGACACAGAACAAATGATCGTACTCATCACACAAACATTTGTCCTGGGTGGGAATCGAACCCACGACCTCCAGCATAGTAGTCAGGGCCACGGATCACTAGACCAACAGGCCTGTCAAAAAGTGAAGGTTTTATGTAAAATCCCGTGCCAAGAGTAGGAAACGCGTCGCCCTATCAGACACAGAAGTCCCATGTAGCTATAACATCGAACATCCATGCATTCACGTGTTACCTGTGAGGCAGGTAACGGGGAGGGGCCGGGCGAGCACAGGCCGGCATCGCTCGCCCTCGCGTGCACCACCAGCCGACCCTCCGAGTCCCAAGTGCTGAGAGTAACTCTCGCGCGGTGAGACTAGATATAGGTATAAGGTCTGTTTTAATGGCGTCACGAATTAAGAGTTAGCAACCGGTTCCTATATAATACTTTTCGTTCAGTGATACTTCGTCCAACTGATCGGGTTTTATGCCAATTTATACCCTACGTTTTTGATGCTAGCCTTTAGTTTTCAACTTCTACGTGTTTTGTGAAGTAATTTGGAATATTGTTGGTCGATAATTATAGGAACCGGTCATTAGAATATTAATAAGAAGCCTAAATCAATTTTTAAATAAAAAAACGCAAACCAAACTTTAAAATAAAATAATCCAAATGTATTCCTTATATTACGGCAGAAACACATGCGTTGCGGCGCCACGCCGCTAAAATCGGCGGTGTCGCCCGCAGTTACGAATTTTGCGCTATGCACCGCGGCGCGAATTCCATAGCCTTATTAAATGGATGTATCCAGTATCTTGTTCGACTTTTATTTACAATAGAGTAATGGTAATTGGTAATGGGTTCAAACCCAGCCAGGCGCATTACTTTGTGTAATTTATTTCATCACCACTGCTCTCAAAACGGTGAAGGAAAACATTGTGAGGAAACCGGCATGTCCTAGAACCAAAAATTCGAAGACATGTGACATTCACCAAGCCGCACTGGGCCAGCGTGGTTGATTACGGCCCTTTCCCTCTTTTAGAGAGGAGGCCTGTGTCCCAGCAGTGGAAACATTAAAAGACTGATGATGATGATGAATGTATTCCTAATCACTACATAGTATAAACAAAGTCGCTTCCCGCTGCCTATCTCTATGTATGCTTAGATCTTTAAAACTACCCAACGAATTTTGATGTGGTTTTTTAAGTAGATAGAGTGATTCAAGAAGAAGGTTTATATGTATGTAATATACGCATAATATATTTAATATCACCATTGCACCCGTACGAAGCTGGGGCGGGTCGTAAAGAATAAAGAAGAATAATTGCGAATCGTGAACGTCGTGAACGGTCAGAATCCAGTTCATAAATTTTGCTTATCTCAGAGTTCCTCAATTTTGGCCAATTTCTTCGATTTGACAGTAAGACGTGACGTCACAACATGGCAACCGATCCTATTCTTATTTGGAACGCATCCTTTTTTCAACTCTCCTCTGGAAGGTATCCAGGATGAAATTTCTTTAGAACTAAGCATAAACTTTGTACCTATTTGTTTACTCTTCAAGTTGAACAAGGGCCAGCCGATGATGATCAAGGGGGTAGGGAGCTATTGGAAGTATAGAGAATAATAAAACGTTTTTTTTTTTTAAATAATAATAAGTTTTTTTTCTCCACAATATAACTCCTAAGTGCTAGCCTTATATCTACGGTAACATATAGGATGGGCATTATATTGTGGGGGACTGGTGCCTAAACTAGGCTCTGAAGCTGTAAAGTAAGCCTCTAGGGGCGGCGGTAGCTCCCCCCTGCCCCCCCTTAGCAACGCCCTTGAAGTTGAAGGCTAAAATCTACAAGTCCGTGATAAGGCCTGCCATACTGTATTGATCAGAATATTGAGCTGTGCAAAAGACGGAAGAAAAAAGATTGCACGTAGCGGAGATGAGAATGTTGAGATGGATGTGTGGTGTGACGAGAATGGATAAAGTGAGAAATGAGTATATTAGGGGAAGTTTGAAAGTGGCGCCAGTGACTGAAAAGTTGAAAGGGAATTGTCTGTCTTGGTATGGTTATGTGAAGAGGAGGGATGAAACGCATGTTGCTGAATAAGTTATGAGTATACATGTGGATGCATAGAGAGGGAGGGCAAAGAAAAGATGGATGAATTGTGCGATGAGCAAGGTTGGCATGATTAAAACAAGTTGTTAAACACATGTTTAAAACTGTGTTTTCAAAGGTTTGCATTTAGGGGCCGGTTCTAGTCACTGTTTTTTTTGTATGAATTTCGCTCGGGATTATGTCGTCTTCGCGGCCCCAAAACAGCGGTTTTATTTCTATATAAAAAAAATAACAACAACTATTCTAGATTTTTGTTCTTGCGAAACGCTTTTAAATAACTAGCTTTTTTTTTTTTTTTTGTAACTTTCAAATATTTCCGTAACGTAATCTCGTAGATGAGACGTTTGAAATCTTAAATTAGGGTCAGACACGCGATTTTTTTTTATCGAGCCAACTAATTTATATCGTGTTTTCATTTTTGCCAAGCCCTTGGCCATATAGTCAATTTTAATTTAAAAAAAATCATGGTGTTCTCTTTTATATTTGTGGATTTCCATAGATTTAAAAAAGGTCAAAATGAGTAGAACCGGGCCTTAAACCGTGTTTTTAGTTTCAATAAGATCGCAATGCATGAAATAATCGCTTTTAGCTCGCACAGCTTAATAATGTTTCACAAGGAAAGATCAAAACCATTTGTTTTATTATTGAAATGTCGATATACACGATGTTCAAAGTATTAACGTTCAACATGTACCTTCTAACCAGTACATGATTCAGAGCCCAAGCCCTAAGGCTTAGCACGCACTGCGATTAAACGCACGCGTTTTCCCGCAGGTCTGAAACCGCAAAAAAATGTAACACATGGCTTTCTATACAAGCGCACGCATTAGCGATTTTAAGCTATCTGCTCAGCTGCAAAAGTGATTTATTAAAAAAGAGATGTTTTTTTTGTTAAATATGTCATTGGGGTTGATTAGAATATCGATTTTATAATAGTTTAAATTAAAAGTGTTTTTTTTTTTTGTTATTTTTATTATTAGACGGAATTGATGAAAGAAAAGACCCCCTTCGACTCCCAGTGGCCACTAGGGAGTTTGGAATTATGTATGGGATCCATGGTTCACGTTAGTGCGTTGGTGTCTGAGACATCGTGTGTTTAAAATTGATAAAAATAATGCTATATTTTAACTAGTTCAAAAAAAATAATTACATTACAATTACTCAAAAACCCGCTTATAAGCACGCAATATTAAACACGCAATGAACTGTTTCCCGCACTTGTGCGGAAAAGAACGCGTGCTCTCCCCGCCATAATTTTATTATTTTTTAGGCGCGTTTGAAAATCATCGTTTGACACGTGCAAATTTGTTACTGCAGTCCTCGGTTCCATAACACATTCCCCTACGGTTCGTGCGAATTCCGCCTCGGTCGCAATGAAAAACTTTCTGCACTTGTTTCAAAATCTACTTATATATTCATGAGTTCCTATCAAACAAATATATATTTGTTTTATTACATTCTGCAATCCTAAAAAGTCATTTAACACATCGAGTGCTTTGCTTTATATCCTTGGACATGATCCGAAAGCCCGCGCCTACGCAGGCTTGAAATCAGGATCGGGGGCGCGCCGCCGCCCGCGCCGGGAGGAAGCCCGGTCCTTCACGCGGTCGGCCGCCTCCTTCACTAGCATCACTGCTTCCATGAAGGAGGCGACCGCCTGCCATTCCCTCTTGCTTCTTATCATGGCCTGTACCAGGACCTCCAAGAGGACACGTGGCTCCACACAAACAGGGAGCCATTGTTTGACTTATCTTCATGTCCAGGATTTATCAAATATTCTACACTTCATATGGAGAATGGACCCCCATTCTCCTAGGCATGAAAGTGCTTAAAAATTGAACCAAAATGTCGATCGACCTTGAATGTGCAGTAATAGCTTTTTGCTGCACGTAGCCATTTTAAGGACAGCCATTTTGGTTCAACTTATTTGCCGCGTACAGTTACACAAATAATAACTTGACCCCGACCGCACCCCACAGATGTCTTTTACTTAATACGCGTGATTCTGGACAGCAGTCCCGCGAGTTTGTCATCAGTTGTAAACACGCATCAGCCCGCAGAAATCTACATCGTAGACTAGCATGTCTCACGCAGCGTGACATTTTCTGCATGCGGAGTAATTCCGCATGAGTGATGAACCACAACTACCGTGCCTATGTATCACTACTATATAATTATATATTTTTTCCGTATGATATTAAACACCCTATAAGCATTGTCAAACGGAGTCTGTACTTGCCCCAGACCCGACCGCTTAACAAATTCATAAAAAATATCAATCTTCAAAAAAATCGACGAATTGATGCCGATAAATGTCATTCAGGCAATGGCAGAGCGTTGATGACGTTCAGCCCTCACCTGCAGCTCGAGCAGCGCGGCGGGCGGCTGGCTGACGGCCTTGTCGACGTCGGCGCGGCCCAGCAGCAGCGCCGGCCGCTCCCACACGGACGAGTGCGCCGCCGAGTTGTAGAAGAACACCGACCCGTCGCCCGTCCACACCACGCACCTGACAACCAATGGGACATTACATCATCACCTGTTTATACACTTACAATAAGCGCAAAAAAAGATCTTCTAAACATGTCAAAGAAAAATGTGTTCAGCACGCCATGGTCACGATTACATGACAAACTTCATTCTTCTTCCTTTCCTTTCACCTAACTTAAAAATTGCCTAATAAACTTACCCCCAAAATAGGGTATTCCTTCACTACCCTTTCTCTTTACCTTTTTACACCACCAAATAAATTTCCGAAAAGGGGAAATCCCTTCGATAACCTTTAATTTTACCCCCCTTTTCAAACCTAGAGGTCCAGCTTGCTATCAAGCAGGCAGGGTAGAAGCCTGGGGCCAAGGGTCTGTGTCTGAAAGGAAGGCTCGGCCCCAGTATGAAAGACAACGAACGAACGGGATGGGTTTTTTTAGTCAGTGAGAGTCTGACACTATCTCCCGCTCTGCCCAAGGTCGAGAGATGTCATTGGATGATTTTCACCCACCGCAAAAAAACCCTCATAAGGGTAGATCCCTTAACTACCCCGTCATTTTACCCTGCCTATCCAAATTGCCCCTAAAACCTATGTGACTCACCAAGGCGTGCCCAGTATGGGTGTGCTAGAGATGGGGCGGCTCCGGTCCTGCTTGGCCTTGTCCTTATCTTTGTCCTTGTCGCCCTTGTCCTTGTCCAGCTTGTCGCGCTCGGCGGCCTGGCGCTGCAGGTCGGCCTGCTGCTGCTCCTGGCGCTCGCGCTCCTCGGCGGCGCGCCGCTCGGCCGCCAGCAGGCGCTCGGCCTCGGCCGCCGCCTTCGCTTCGGCGTGCGCTTCTACGTCGATTACTGTCAACAAATTATTAATTTACTTTACCTTCCGATATCGTCCTCCTAACTTACGTTGCTCAAAGTTGGTCGCTTACTGAATAACAACAATTCAAACTCAAGATTTTCAAAGGGCAATGGAGCGCCGACATAGCACGTAGAATTGCCAAACTTAAGTGGCAATGGGCTGGGCACATTGCACGCAGAATAGATGGCCGCTGGGGCCGAAAGGTTCTGGAGTGGGGCGTTGGAAGGCCTCCCACAAGGTGGACCGATGACCTGGTCAGGGTCGCTGGAGTCCGATGGATGCGAGACGCACAGGACCAGCCATTGTGGCAACGCTTGGGGGAGGCCTATGTCCAACAGTGAACGTCTTTTGGCTGAAATGATGATGACGATGAATGGAGCGCTACTCGGATGCGGCCATCAAGTGAATGGATCGCGTTAGAAACACCACGCTGCGCTCCATAACCCAAATAGCAGATGTCGGAGAAAAAACAGCTAGGCTGAAGTGGGAGTTAGCTGGCCACGTCGCACGAATGCCCCCGGACAGATGGGCGAAGATTGTCACTCACTGGACGCCTGAGGGAGGTCGACGCCGTCGAGGTCGACCACGACGAAGGTGGTGTGACGATCTGATCATGTTTGCGGGGCAAAATTGGTCAGAGATTGCCCTAGACAGGGAAGTTTGGAAGGATAAAGGGGAGGCCTTTGCCCAGCAGTGGGACACACAATAGGCTATAAAAAAAAGACTAGAAGTGCTGTATATCAATATCAAAACTAACTGGTAACTGATAATACAATATCTTTATTATGTATTTGTAGGTAAGGTTCCGCAAACCTCCGTTGAAAAGGGAGGATGCTCCGACCAGTACCTCTACCATGAGTTTTAAGCAAAAGTATTCGTCGCTACTCGATATCGACGCCGTAAATATTTTGTATGGCAAATTTTGCAGCGCCTCTAGCGGTCACTTGCAGAACCAAAATTTGCCATACAAAATATTTACGGCGTCGATATCGACTAGCGACGAATACTTTTGCTTAAAACTCATGGTAGAGGTACTGACGGGTGTTACGTCTGGTGAGCTGCTGCCCGCTAGATGATTTCAGGCTGTTCTATATGTTCAAATCGCGCGGAGAACTTTACTTGCGCGATGCAGGATTAGTTCTTATGTGACACCATAGATGTCGCTACATGACGAAATGACCGTGGTACATGCAAAAATGGTAGATGAAAATCTATTTCTCTTCTGATTCTGAATAAACTTTATTGTACAACAAAAATAGTTAAAATTACACAGAAACTTATATCTATGGGTACAATGGCGGTCTTGTCGCTGGCAGCGATATCTACCAGACAACCTTAGGATGGACTATAACAACTTTTTTTTTTTACTATTGATAGGTTCGCGCATGACCGCTACCGTCCCCCCCCCCCCCCCCGTGCTACTTAAACCTAAACTAAAAAGGAGATAATCTGCGGTGTAATGCTAGCAGAACAAAATAAAAAAATAAAATAAAAATAATACATAGATAAAAATATACAAAAGATAATACATAAGCTGTAATCCTCGGCTTACAAGTTGAACTATCATGGCGGTCGACCTTGCATAAGCAGTAACCAATTTTCGAGTCTCAATCGAAGTGCTGCGCATAACCAACGGGTCCAACTTATTTGCCGCGTACTATATCTTATTCTAAAATTGAAAAACATGAGTTTGAACAAACTCACCTTCGATCTTACCATCGTCGACGTCCATGATCTTCTTGTCATTTTTATTCTTCTCAGGAGTCTCGCCTTTTTCGAGGGCAATCTTCGCTCTCAACTCTGCGTGGGACAAAGAATATCAAATTAATAATAATATAACAAAATTTTTATATAGCGCCATCTCTTCGCCACGCTGGCGAAGGAGACGGGCATGGAGGAACTTTTATATTCTAATTTCTAATCGAAAATTCATAATACACTTAACACCACCTGCTCGCTAATTCCCTTTTATATGTCATACAAACATTAATAATAATATAACAAAATTTTTACACAGCGCCATCTAGTTGCGCTTCGCCACGCTGGCGAAGGAGACGGGCATGGAGGAACTTCTAGATTCTAATTTCTAATCGAAAATTCATAATACACTTTACACCACCTGCTCGCTAATTCCCTTTTATATGTCATACAAACATCACTTAAAGCAAGTCAGTATCCCTACCCTAGGGAGATATTGTAAAGTTTTTTTCTCTAAAGAATTCCCTTCGTTGTAATGTTGGCTCCCCTGCCTGTCTAAACGTCAAAGAACGAAGGTGCTTGTCAGGGCTGCCAGATGTACGATTTTAATCGTACTCCTACGATTTTTTGGTTTTACACATTTTTAATCAGAGGTTTCATCCTGTGAGTAGACTCCTTTCTTGCATCCCAATAAAGCTATGAATTGTTCCGAATTCCTATGTAGTAGTATATTTTATCCAATAACAGTTTTTTTTACAGTTTCCAAAAGAAGGCAATTTGTAAAAGTAACGAGATATAGGTAAATCTCCCTAATATTGAGTATTTTCATTATTAAAAATGTAGCAACAATGGTTTGCCTGGGGAGCGGGGAGCGTCATAGAAAATTAAAACTATAGAATCTTACAGTACTGAATTTATTGAATGTCGAGTTATAGAAGATAAGCTTGTATATACTCGTATTACTTACAGGTATTTCTCTTAAATATAGTTTGTTTTCATAATTTGTCTTTTAATTATCTCGCAGACGGTGTAAAAAGTAGAGTATGTAACACGGGGATAAAGCTGTCCTTGTCTTGGGCGGCTTGAACTCCTCACTTCACTCGGGTTTCTACATAACTCTCTCGCATTGCTCGGGAGTTAACTATATAAATCCCTCACTACCGTTCGGGAATAAAACTTAGCAACCTTTGCTTATCGGAATTCAACATGCCGCCCGCGACTTAAAGACACTGCTTTATCCCCTTACTCACGTAATCTACTATTACTCAGCCGAATAGGATTGAGCCTCAAGGTCTTTCTCAGCCTCAACAGTGGGAAAGAGTTCTAGGTGGCCAGGTCGAAGAGCGAGGGGGAAAGGGTGTCAAGCGGATGAGGCCGAGCAGGGGGCGGTAGAGGTGACAAGCGGAGGAGGCAGAGTGGAGGGGGGGAGGTGTGCCAGGCAGATAAGGCTGTGAGAAGGGGAGGACGGGTGACATATCAACACACAGCCAAAACTAATGGGACTAAAAACATGAAATTTTCCTTCTATAACGTAGACGATCACTAAGAAGGGGTTTTTGGTACCTTCGAGCTCCTTCATGGGCTTGGGCTTCTCCCAGACGCTCTCCTGCTTGGCGGCGTTGTAGTAGTAGGGGCGGCCGTCGGGCGCGCGGTGCGTCGTCCACGCGCCTGCCGCCGCTATCAGAGCTGGGGTAATCACCTGCACAAACAAATCTGGTTATATCTTATATACATTACACAAAAACATTAATATACACCGTTAAATTTTAGTCGTTTAATCCCGCGGAGGGTCGATTCGGTACATGAAATACTATTGATTTGTAAAGAAAATATTAAAAAATAAAGAACTTTTTTTCTAAAAGTCGAGGTAATATACGCATATACGAACATGAGTAAATTAATTCCGAGTTTAAAACAAAAACTTATTTTTGATTTTTTCTTTACAAATCGATAGTGTTTCATGTACCGAATCGACCCTCCACATGATTAAAACTGATGGGAAGACCGCAGCAAGCAAATTCAAACATTCTCACAAACGAAGTCGCTGGTAAAATGGTAGTAGAAAATAAAAGTAGTACTTACAATTTCTTCTTTGGCAGGACGTTCAGGCGGCGTGGGCGAGTCGCTGATGAGTGTCGGCTCTGACGGCGAAGCCACGCGCGGACCCCCCGCCGGCCCCGGCGCCCCCGCGCCGCCTACGGGCCCCGGACCACCGGGGCCCACGGCGCCAGATGCGGGCCCCGCGCCTGCCGCGCCGGCAGCGCCGCCCATGTTTATTGCTGCACCCGCGAGGGGAACGATAATAATGTTAGATAATACTGACAATCATTTATTTAACTATTTATACACCGTTAAATTTGTTGTTTTAATCCCGCGGAGGGTCGATTTGGTACATGAAACACTATCGATTTATAAAGAGAAAATTTAAAAATAACGTACTTTTTTTTAAAAACTCGTATTAATTTACGCATATACGAGATCAATTTCTTCAAGTAAACGTCAGCTGAGCGAGGCCAGTGAACTGTAGGTAATTACACACACTACCTACAGACAAGCACCTACAAGGTCATGAACTCGTTTACCTAAAGAAATTAATTTCGTACATGAATATATATCAATTCAAGTTTTTGAAAAAAAGTACTTTATTTATTATTTTTTTCTTTACAAATCGATAGTGTTTCATGTACCGAGTTGCCCCTCCGCGGGATTAAAACGACCAAAATTTAACGGTGTATACATACATGAAATAAAAAGATATATAGACAATATTATTAAAGCTATCCACAGATTTCCCGATACCCGGCCCTGCCGTGTTTCGTCAGGCACGGAGAAAAAGCCGGTTGCGTACAATTTGTGCGAACTCGTTCACATAGCTCCGTGTCAGGGGCATCTGGATAGGCAGTGTCCCGGAGCACGCTCGGAGGCACTGACCGTGGTATCCGATTTTTATCTAGGTACGTTGACGACAACATGAACACAGAAAGGTTGATAGAACTTGTACAACAGAATAATGTACTATACGATCTTTCAAAGCGGGATGGAACTATACACCCTATATTATCCAGTCCTTTAACAATTCAGATTAGCGCGAGCTCGTGGGCCTCTTCAGAATATCAGGTTTCCACATTATAGTAAAGTAACTCACTAGAGTCAGGCACGGCCGCGTTGGCCATGTTGGGGGGCGGCTGCGCCACGAGGGGGGGCGGCCAGCTGCCCCAGGCAGGCCAACCGCCGCCCGGGCCCGGGAAACCGCCCCCGTAGCCGCCGTAGCCGGGTTGAGCGGCGCCAGGGAACATGTTACCTGTGGAAACGTGAGGAAACCAAATAAATTACGTACAAAGCGTTTTGGAAACAAAGATTCAAAGCAAATTGTTTCAAATGAACCATTTTCAGGCGCTTTTGAAAGGTCAAGAAGTCGGTCTATCAGAAAAAATGATGCTAATTACACATTCTAAAGCGTAGATCTCTATGGAGAAGAATGTTCAAGAAAGTCCATGGACACTCTTTTCAATCATGATAAGTATTACTCAAATATCTCGATCACATGTTTCTTGTCGCTGTGATTATGTAAGAACAATAAAAAAAATACATTCTAAATATAGATAGTAAAATAAAACAAAACACATTTATTATGCGTACAACTATGGAGTGGAATTCCCTGCCGGAGTTTGTAGTTTCAACTTTAGGGCTAGTCAATGTAGCAAGCGACATCGTCGCATTTTTCAATTGCCTACATCCACCTTAAATATCACCTCCAATAGTCCTCTAACACGCGTGGTATGGCTATATAATGAAAGGTCCAATTTGAAGGATCACCCTATTGATGTTTTCTCAATGAGTTTCATTTCATACAGACGCTGCCTATATAAACAATGCAAACAATGTACATCTATATAGTTTTGTTTATTTTGCTTTTGTAGTGTTCCGAATTTGGTTTTGCTGGACACACTTTTTATTGTTTCTATTTGTCTCTAACAATCATTATGTCAATGTTATGCATACCTGTTATTTGTATGGTTACTGTAATGTCGTTTATAGATGTAATTTTATCTGAATTGTAAGTGGCCTGTTGGTGTGCTTATCTATACTTATAATAAATCTGTAGAAGTAAAAATTCTGTACATTGAAAATATCAAAAAAATAAATGGCAGGTGTTACTAGACCGACACCGAACCCAAAAATGTGATTTAAAAAATTTTTGTCTGTCTGTCTGTTTGTGCAGGCATCACGCAAAAACTACCGGTTTGATTACGATGAAACTTGGTATAATTATTCTTTAATATCCTGGACACCACACCGGGTACTTTTTATACCGGAAAAGTATATACAATAAAAAACAAGCTTAATTTTGCGGTTCGATCCCTAAGCCCGATTGCTGTATCAACCGCAAATAATAAGTTTGTCGCAGGTTACGTCACCCGTTTCTATTGTAATTAGCCACAAAAGGCCCGCGCCGGGACAGAAGTATTAATACCGGTAAGTATGCTCGATAGATAACGTTCTACACAAATAGCACTTTACACAAAAAACTCATTGATAAGTTTCGTCGTTCACGCGAACGAAGTTGCGGGCACAGCTAGTCTTCTACTATATAAAAATAAGTCGGGTTTTCCTTCCTGACGCTATAACTCCAGAAAGCACGAACCGATTTCCACGGTTTTGCATTCGTTGGAAAGGTCTCGGGCTCCGTGAGGTTTATAGCAAAGAAAATTCAGGGTAGAGTAGGGTAGAGTAGAGTAGAGTAGGGTAGAGCAGGGTAGAGTAGGGTAGAGTAGGGTAGGGTAGAGTAGGGTAGGGTAGGGTAGAGTAGGGTAGAGTAAGGTAGAGTAGGGTAGAGTAGGGTAGGGTAGGGTAGAGTAGGGTAGAGTAGGGTAGAGTAAGGTAGAGTAGGGTAGAGTAGGGTAGGGTAGGGTAGAGTAGGGTAGAGTAGGGTAGAGTAAGGTAGAGTAGGGTAGAGTAGGGTAGGGTAGGGTAGAGTAGGGTAGAGTAAGGTAGAGTAGGGTAGAGTAGGGTAGGGTAGGGTAGAGTAGGGTAGAGCCTACTCTACCTTACTCTACCCTAGTAGAGTAGAGTAGGGTAGAGCGGGAGCGAAGCCGCGGGCGAAAGCTAGTTATAAATAAATAAATCGTAGATAGATGCGTGTTTGCGATGCTTGACGTCGATTTAGACTGGTCTAGTAGTAATATCTTACCATTAGGCGGCTGCTGCGCGATGGGCGCGCTCTCTCCTGGCGGCATCTCATCATTATCCGTGGGGCTCTCTCCTTCCTTTTCTTTTGAACCTGATAAAAAAAAATATTATACTTTTTAATTTAAAAAAAAGCTTAAGTCAGAAACAAGACGAGCAACGGTTAGCTCACTGTTAAACGTCCGGTAAGAGATGTCAGCAAAACCGTAAAGGTTTAAAAGGACCGATGCCCGCTAAGACCTCGGTGGATTTTTAAAAGATACCGTAAGCCTAAAAGCAAAAGAATAACTGAACAGGGGGCTTACACTATAGTTTAATTCCGATCGGTCGACATTGGAATTGTGACGTTAGGTAAATCTAGAATTCGATGCTAGCGCCAAATTGCGTGTCCTTTTTGTGAAACTAAGTAAAATGGGGATTGGGCTTGGCGTGTGGTCACGCAATTTTACACCAATTGGCGCGCAGAATTTTGGTCGTTTTAAAATACTAAAAAAAAAAATACTGTTTTTTAATTTTCTCTTTACAAATCGATAGTGTTTCATGTACCTAATCGACCCTCCGCGGGATTAAAACGACCAAAATTTATCGGTGTATACTAACAATTATGTTATATAGGACTGTTTAGACAATTGTAAAACATCAGAAATTCAGAAGCTAGCGCAATAAAAATTCTTACCTCCCTCCTTAACCCAGGGCGGTGGTTGAGTCATGAACGGTGGCACATTCCCGGTGGGGGGCGCGTTATGCACTCCGGGGGGCATCACGTTGGACATGACGCCGTTGGGCATCATACCCATAGGGCCCGACATCGGCCCGCCCATGGGCCCGTTCATTGGTACGTTCTGTGGCATAGGACCGCCTGTGGAAACAAAAATTTACACATTAACGATTGCATCACTGCTTACCATCATTTGCGATCGCAAACTGTTATACCCCGGTTTCCCCATTATTTTGCATAGCATCAGCCTTATAATGTTCCCACTGCTGGAACTCAGGCAGAATCAGAAAAGTTTATTTCAAATAGACCAATTACAGGCACTTTTGAATTGTCAAAATGTCGGTCAGTCCAAAAAAAAAAAAAAAGTGAAGCTAAATTGCACATTCCAAAGCGTAGATCTCTATGGAGAAGAACATGCAAGAAACTCCATGGACCCTCTTTTAAAATCATATTATGAGTTACATAATAGGCCTCCTCTCTAGGAGAGGGAATGGGCTGTAATCCACCACGCGGGTCCAGTGCGGATTGGTGAATGTCACATGTCTTCAAATTTTTGTTTCTAGGACATGCCGGTTTCCTCACGATGTTTTGTTTCACTGTTTTGAGAGCAGTAGCCGTTATTCCGCCATGGTCGTGGATGTACGACCCTGGCGGAATAAACGCGTGAGTGCTTGTCGGATATGTCCGACGTAAGCGTTTAAAAGATTAATGACTTGATTTCAAAGAAAATAGACCTTACCTGAAGACACCATAGCTTCCATATCCGATTGTGATATGACCTTGCAGGTGGGTCCCTCTTGGGGCCGTGTCCAGGTGGTCTCCCGTGTCCTGGAGTGGTAGTAGTACGGTTTGCCTTCGTCCGACTTCGTCTCCACCCAGAGCTCGGGGGCAGGCTGTGAAAAAAAGAGAATAGTTTAGTGTTTTTGAAGATATCCTTATTCATGACAGAATTTTCGAAAAATATCCCTAAATAACGGAGTTTTTGGTAGGATTTCTTCGAGTGGAGTTCAGTGGTTAATTCGTGTATGTATACGAAAGGTACACAGCTCATTAGAGCCACCCGGCACCCACTCCGCACTACACCTCGCCTCCTGAGGCTAGCGGCTAGTATTCTTTATATGGACGTGAATGGGTATGCGCTCACTACATCAACTTATCAGCCGATCCGGTGACGCTACGGAGTGGATATAGTGAGTGCACGCCTATACAAGTCCATATAAAGAATACTAGCCGCAGCAGGCGAGGCGGTGCGGAGTGGGTGCCGGGTGGCTCTAATGAGCTGTGAACTTAAGTGTACTAGAAGTAGTACACAAGCCCGTATTACGAGTCCATACCAAATATAGGTCAGCATTAAACTATTTTGGTGTAATAAACTAGTGCGCTTCACCATCAACGATTGCATCACTGCTTACCAGCAGGTGGGATCGCAGTCAAACACTAGTTTATAATATTTAAAAAAAAGTTGAATGGTGACATTTTCCTCGTTATGAAGATAAAATTTTAATTGATAACAATTGGTAATCTTATACAGAAAAAACACTTACCATATTAGGTGGTGGCATGCCAGGTGGGCCACCGAAAGGGGGTGGCTGTCCCATCATATTTGGTGGAGGACCCATGGGTCCGCCCGGGGGCATCATACCCGGCGGGGGCCCGAACGGGGGAGGACCACCCATCATGCCAGGCGGAGGGCCGCCCATCATCCCTGGGGGCGGAGGACCCATAGGTCCCCAGTTGTTGTCAAAGTTCGGTCCGTTATTCGGACCAAAGCCGCGTGGGCCGCCGCGTCCGCGGAAAAAGCCTCGACCTCTCATCGGGGGACCGCCTGGACCGTAACCGCGTCCTCTGAATCTCATAGGAGGCCCATTCATCCAGCCCGGAGGAGGACCACGGCCTCTGCTTCTGTCAAAATTCGTTAGTGTTAGTTAGACTAATAGGTGGCTCAGCTTAGAAAACACATTACTAGTTACAAATACATAGACAGGTACAGTACGGCCAAAATACCTGATCGCTCCGAACTTCGAAGTATTTTTTTTTTCAATACACTTATTCGAAAACTCGCTCTTATCCCACCGCTTTTGGGCTCGCTATTTACTGTTTTCCGCACTAGTGCGGAAAAGTGCGAGTACTCTCCCCGCCATAATTTATTATATTTATCGTAACAGGCTGCACACTAAGAGATCCCTACGAAACGCGCGTTAATACCCGTTTATTATTTCGACGTAAATGCATTGAAAAACGTCGTTTGATACACATGGAAATTACTGTAGCAGTCGGCCCCATAACACTCTCGCCTACGGCTCGGGCGAATTCCGCCTCGGTCGCAATAATAAACTTTCTCCACTTGAATCAAAATAATCAAAATTAAAGGATGTTTCTAATATTTCTTTAACATACACGTATTTATTGTAATGCGTGCAATACTGACAACAATGACTGGCCTGTTGGTCTAGTGGTTAGTGACCCTGACTGCTATGCCGGAGGTCGTGGGTTCGATTCCCACCCAGGACAAATGTTTGTGTGATGAGCACGATCATTTGTGCTGTGTCTGGGTGTAATTTATCAATAATATGTATGTATTAAGAAATATATATGTATGTTTATCAGTCGTCTAGTACTCATAACACAAGCTCTGCTTAGCTTGGGACTAGACAGCTTTGTGTGATAGTTTTGTGCAATATAAAATATTACTGCTTTTTGAAATTTTCCTACGTGCATGATGACATTCGAATGATATTGAAAACACCCTAACATGTCGAATGCGTGTTGCTTATTTTTTTCGAGTATGCGCAATAGTTCGGAGCGCCAACTTCGGTGTGGCCAACATAACTTTGATCGTACTGTACTAACAAATAGTACCTAAGGCACGGTATCCATCAAAGTGGAGAGGAGAGGAGACGAGAGGAGATGTGTCTGAATAAACCAATCCGATTTCGTTATATCCACATCTCTTCTCCACTTAGCTTTGGTGGAAATGGATCAAGCGGAGAGAGATGTCTCATTTTTCTATAAAAATTTTTGTGGCGAGCGAGCAAGCGGTGCGGCAGAGCAGAGAAATGTCTAGTCGGGCGGCCGGGTGGCCACCCCGCTGGCTTCTCCCCGCGGCTCTTCTCTCACAGCTCACATCTCTGCTACACAAAACTCACATCTCCTCTTCGCTACACTTCTCCTCTCCGCTTTGGTGAAAATAACCTGCCAGCTTCGCAACACATCTCCTCTCGTCTCTCCCCCTCTCCGCTTTAGTGGAAACCGGGCCTTAGGGCATTGTTAGGGCGCTATCAAAAATTTATATTTTTCATACATTCAACGTTCGAACGGCCGATGCATCGCATATTGTAGCATTTTTACAGTTGTAATTACGAATGTATTAATATAATACACTAGCTTTTGCCTGCGGCTGCGCTCCTGCTCTGCCCTACTCTACCCTATACCAACAAATGAGCTGGTTTTGGATTATTTTATTTATTTACGGTATAAAAATTATCCTTTGTCCTTCTCCTGGTTCTAAGCTACCGTCCCACAAATTTTCAGCCAAATCGTTTCAGTCGTTCTTGAGTTATAAATAGAGTAAGTAGCACGACTTTTTTATATAGATTTAAATTTCTTATGACTAAAGCTCAAAGCTCATTAGAGCCACCCGGCACCCGCTCCACATCGCTTCGCCTTCTGCGGCTGCGGAGTGGGCGTAACACTATCGTTTATTTTGGTTTTATTGTTATCCAGTAATAAGAAACTCACAGTTGATTCTAATCGTTTAATTAATGGTTTTATCTTTTGAATGTGTCTCTGTCTTGATATTCCCACACAAATATCAAAATTCCGAGGCCGCTATAAACTTGTACAAAATAAAAAAAAATTATATGTTCGCCTAACTGGTCAAAATGTACTAAACTTGGCAGATTTTTTTCGCGATTTCAGGTTTAGTCCCATAGTAAAAGTTGTTTGCTATCATGACTACAATCACGTGTTTAAGTATCGTTCACTAATTACCAGTCGCCCTATAAACCCCTATTTTTTAATTAGTGCACAAAAAAATGGGGCTCAATCAGTACCCGTTACTGATCATATTTATGTAGTCAAAAGTACAAAAAATTAAATTCCAAAATTGTCCACGAAAATTTGTCATTATTGGTAAATTCATAATTGAATCATTATTTATAACAATTACTACTAGAAAATACTAAGCGCAGTGTTTTTCCATTTTTATTGACATTCTTTCATTCATAAACAATAACCTGTAAAACGTTTCCAGAAATTGAGTGAGATTTTGGGATCTATACAAACGCTCATAACTTTGCTGTTTATGAATATTATGCATTGAGACTTTACTTATATATATAATAACAAGGCCTTTTCTAATAAGCCCTTTAAGTATTTGCACTAATTAAAAAAATAGTGGTGTATACATTGCCTTGGTATTGCATATAATATCGGACTATATGTATAGATAGCCGGTAACACATAGATGACCGCGGAATTTTGGCTCTATACATATGTATAGATAGATAAGAAAAAAAATGCGTAAAGCGAGACCGCTATGAGCCTTTCCATATCGAGTTAAAATCTCATTCGTGCAAGCGAGAAAGGGGAAAGGAGCTATACACCCCATATAGGTCCATCCCGCTAACAATTAAGTTTAGGAAATGATTTTAAAAGAGTGTCCACGGAGTTTCTTGCACGTTCTTCTCCATAGAGATCTACGCTTTGAAACGTGCAATTTAGCTTCACTTTTTTTGACTGACCGACATTTTGACTATTCAAAAGTGCCTGTAAATGGTCTATTTGAAATAAATGAGTCTGATTTGATTAGGTAATCAAATGGATCGCTATAAGAGCTCGTGGTACAATGCAGTGTCGCAGTAATTGTGGTATTTTTTTGGTAAAATCATCCAATGACAAATCCCGCCCTTGGGCGGAGCGGGAAGTAGTGTCAGACTCTACTGACCAAAAACCTACCCCGTTCCTTCGTTGCCTATCGTGCCGGGGCCGGGCCTTCTTTTCAGAAACTGACCCAAGCAGGCTTCGACCCAGCCTAAAGGCCCAGCCTGCAGCTAGCAGGCTGGGCCTTTACGGCGCGGGAACAGTACGCGCCGTTGACGACTTGGGCTCGGTCCGGTGTTTACCGGCCGATCGGACAGCGTGCTACCCATTGCACGCCGCCCGCAAACCCGCGCCTACGGTGGCCGGAAATCGGGATCGGAATCCCGGCGGCGGCTGGGGCGAGCGCCCCGTTACCTCTGCCTGATGCGGTCGGTCTCCTCTTTTGCTAGCATTACTGCTTCGCAGAAGGAGGCAACCACCTGCCCTCCCTCCTCATCCAGATCGCTGCCGCCGTTCGTGCAGTAACTATAGTATTCGCTTTTAGAAGTTCTATTTCATCAATAAAACATTATTCGAGTATCAAGTGTTAAATTACACATTGCACAGCTGTTGAGCAGGTCAACTTTATGGTAACGAAACAATACAGACTTGCAACAATGATCCGTAAAAATGTTTTGCATAGTACTGTGATATCTAGTGTACAATTGAAAGTAGTTTGACTGGCCTGTTGGTCTAGTGGTCAGTGGCCCTGACTGCTATGCCGGAGGTCGTGGGTTCAATTCCCACCCAGGACAAATGTTTGTGTGATGAGCACGATCATTTTTTCCGTGCCTGGGTGTAAATTATCTCTAATATGTACATATGTATTTCGAAATATATAAGTATGTCTCAGTATATCAGTTGTCTAGTACACAAGCTCTGCTTAGCTTGGAACTAGATGGCGTTAATGATAGTTGTGGAATATTATATTATTATATTAGTTTTTACGGTCGACATTGAAGCCGAATTTCAGCTTTAATCTTAGTTACGGCCAAAATAGAAACTGCCTAATAAGGTTATGGGAAAAAATGACAATTTTAATCTGTTAAGTACTTTTTTTTTATTTTATTAACGTCTTATAGTGTAACTGTTGTAATAATAGTTGTAATTATTTATGTTTTTCTATGTTTTTTATTTTATATAGTGAATGTGAGAACACTGTAGACTTCGCGAATTCTTAGACTACTTCCTATTACAACCCACTTTTTTTATTACTATGATTATTTTTGTTTGTGCTTTTGGATACAATACTGACTGGTCTACACCACGGTAATATAGATAATATTACCGTGTCTACACTGTCCTTACATAATTATTAATACTGTAATATGGAAACATTGTAAGATAAACCATTCTTTTTAACACCAAGTAACCATGGAGTTTCTTGCTGGTTCTTCTCCATAGGAAATGACTAATTTGGAACCATGCACTTTGACATTTTATAAGTGCCCATGTAGGCCTACGCGAAATAAATGATTTTGATTTGATTTGATTTGAATCGACTTGCAAAAATAGCATGGTTGTGTGAATTTTGATAATTACTTTTTAACACAAATAAACCCTTTCGCGAGCAATACTATTTACACCTCCGATTTTGGTTTTATTTATTCTAAACATTGCAGAATAACATTTGTAATATAATATTTGTAGATTTCCCTCCCTTGCTTAGCCTCCTCCCACCCTTTATTTGGGCCAATGCCCGTTAGTGACTTTTATTACTTCATACATTTTGGCGCAACTTTTAGCAATCATTTTGCCAATGCTCGCGAAAGGGTTAACTTCTCAATTCCCATTCATTAATGCTTGTTTGCTTGGTTTCGTCCCAGTGTGACATAAACCCTTTTTATGCAGTGGCCATAAGCTAGTATTATTTACATGCATAAAGCTAGAACTACATCGCATGGCGTGGATCAAGTGTAGCTCTACAAGTCTAGTTTATATATCAAATGTATGAAGACCGACGCGCCCAGATCGGCGTGTGTGGCACACGTGCAGAATTGCACTGTTACTGCAGTCTATTCAGCTAATTGGTAGACTAGGGCCTATATTAAGATTGGCAGTTCAATTGAATCAAAGATGTTGCATCGGAAATGCTCAATAACGTGGGCCGCTGGGACTCTTTTCAAAGGAAACCTTCTTAGAACACAGAGGGCCACTAAAAGACACAGATGTGGTTTTAATCATTAAAGTCTGACATGTCCCATCGCTACACCCAGAGCGAGAGAAGTAATTAGGTGATTTCCTACCTTAAAAAAAAATATTCTTGTCAGCCTTGTGGTAATTTGAAAATGGGGCGGTAACCAAAGATATATGTGGTAACCGCCACAGAAAGCAAGCTAGTAATAATCTTGTTTTAAGAATGCATCCCCAAATACCCCCAAAATCTAACCTATAACCTTTCATGTAGTCCATCCTATGGTTGCCTGTAAGAGATTGCCCAGTGCAATAAGGCCGCCCATTATACACATAATTTTTACATTATACAAATAAATAAGTGCATGTATGTCAATGGGGACACAGTTCAAGAACAGACTCACATAGACTTATTATATTTTCAACACAATATAATGGCAAATGACATTTGACACTCATGATGAATTTCAATTAGATTTCTTTAAAAACATTAGAATAGAATAGAATAAAACTTTATTGTACATCAAAAAATTACATTGTTCCTCATTAATATAACTCCTGTAATGTGGGTGCGTTCACAAACATGCTTTTGACTGGCCTGTTGGTCTAGTGGCTAGTGACCCTGACTGCTATGCCAGAGGTCGTGGGTTTGATTCCCACCCAGGACAAATGTTTGTGTGATGAGCACAATCATTTTTCTGTGTCTGGGTGTAATTTATCTATAATATGTATGTATTTAGAAATATAAAAGTATGTTTATCACTTGTCTAGTACCCATAACACAAGCTCGACTTAGCTTGGGACTAGAGGATGTTGTGTGATAGTGTGTGTGATATTATTATGATATTATGTACCAAATATTTGTTCCATGTGAGAATCAAACCTATGACATGCAGCCCAGCTGATGATCGTTCGACCACTGTAACAAACATGCTATCAAATATATCCCATTAAATATAAGCAGTTTCTAATAATGATGCATTGCTAGTATTTTAGCTCACCGAATCTGTAATGCTACATTTACATGTGGGCCCAGCCTAGGCTAACCGCCATTGTTGAAATGGGGAAACACCGATAAGACAATGGCGATTAGCCAAGACTGGGCCCACACGTAAACGTAGCATTAGCTATAATTTTGTCACTTGTAAGCTGTAGCAAGCATGGCATGATTAGCTAATTTGTTTACTTAATAAAATTCAGCCATATTACATGCATTACGCCAATTAGGATGAGCCTAGTCACTAAAGGACTTATGCACATTACAATTAAGGTTTAAATAGCACTCATAGTCAACTTTATAATGTTCCCGCTGCTGCAACTCAGGCCTCCTCCCCTTCAAGAAGATTAAATGTGCTGCAATTCACCACATCAGCTTAGTACGGTTTGGTGGATGTCACATGACTTTAAAGGTTTGGTTCAAACGGTGAAGGAAAACATCATGAGGAAACCGGCATGTTCTATGGTTTCCTCATTATGTTTTCCTTCACCGTTTTGAGAGAACTGGTGATAAAATAAATTACAGAAAGTAATGCCATCTGGCTAGGATTTGAAACTGCAACTAATAACTTATAAGTCAAAGCTGTTACCACTGCTTCCCCATAAAACATGGCTCTCACTACAATATTGTTGCCTAGAAATACATAATCAAACATAACTTAAAAATGGCTAAGGCCATTCCACGGACGCATAGCTTAAAAGACGTATGTGTACTCGTCATTACACGCTTGGTGTATGCCTGTGTGAAGCTCACATACAAAACTATGAAACTGTGACAACAAAGCCTTATAGGACATTAAAATTCAGTCCTTTTGTTTCAACAGTTGAGAACTGACTGCAGGTGCATATTGTTTTCATTAAACCTTTTGACTGCCTACGTTGGATATATCTGTCAAACACTCTTGCATTTATTATACCAAGGTTGCAAATCCACTACCAAATCCTCCGTCTCGTCAGCTCTTCTGTCACCTATGGGGATTGAACAGCTAAACAAGATGAAGTACTCAAACACAAACACACAACCCTGACAAATAGAACACAAAAACATTTGTCGGACCAATCCGACGCAAGTGTTTAAAGGGTTAAATAAATCAAACTAACAATACGAGCAAATAAGCGAACTCATAAAATATGCAACTTGGGTATAATTGCAGGAAATTCTAAATCATACTTTCCATTACCAGAGGCCCTATCACAAGCTCTTAATGCAATTCATTAGGCGGCCTAAACTGAATTGTTAAAGGAATGAAGCTATATAGGGTGTATAGCCCCATCTTTGTTTCACACTCGCACAAATTACATTTTAACATGTCATGGTAAAACCACGGTTACAAGATGAAATTTAATATGTATAGTTTTAGCTATAAGATGTTAGTGCAGGGCAGCAATGCAGTCTTTTAGAAATGGAGAGTCATAGACAAAAATTACATTTTTGGATTTTGGAGCCTACGGACAGTAAAAATCTGTTTAAAGAGGTTATAAAACTAAAATATTTTCAAAACCTATTCAATTATAGATTCAATATGACCGCGCTAGAATCGCTATTATATAAATTAACATGATTTACGCCAGCATGTAAGTATAGACCAAAATATTTTACAAGTAAGCAATATGTACCAAAGGTCTTATTGAAAAATAATTTCATTAACATACAAGGAATGGTCTAAAACTTTAGAGAAATGCTTGCAAAGGCCGTAGAAGGTTATTCAGATCACAAATTACGATAATATACTCAAGATATTCAATTATTTGCATGACGACTGATAATGTAGGTACATCATATCATATCATCTTAGTGTATGAAACGGAGACATTTTTACCTGAAGTTCCCACGTCCTCGACCTCCTCTGAAGTTATTTCCACCTTCGTCGTCGTCGAAGCCCTCTTCAAACCCCACAGCCACTACATCACCGAAATCTTTCGTACTGTCCACCAAATTTTCACTCACTTCACTATTGCGATTAACCACTTCATTAACAGCTGCGTCCTGAGAGTCAATGTATTCCTCTTCCATTTTACGTTTTATAACTACTAAGTTAACAAAAACTTAAGTCCTCATACTAAATCAGTATATTTTGTTAAAATTGAGACACATTTCATTTGATATGAAAATCAACAATGTCGAACTAAGATGGCTGCCGGCGGCTTGCCCACTAGTGCTTGACGCAACTATAGTTGTGTATTTGTTGAGTCGAAGTATCGATTTTGTCTGCAGCTAAGTATATTTTTAGAATAAACTGGGTGTTTCAGAGCAATGCATATTTGATCAATAATGCTCTGAGCGATTTTAAAATTTACTGCACAAACTACATGCAAAGTACATATATTTGAATGAGTTGATTAGAGACCTTGAGATTTTTTTGCCTATTTTTCCGAGTAACGTATTTGACTAATCTAACCAATAGTTCGGTTTCATCTGAAATAATTTATTTTATTTAGTTTTCATTTCCTTGTATGAGTAAATCCATGAGCTGCTAGAACTAGAACGTAGAATTTATTATAAGCTAGTTATCTAAGAAAATACATTAAACTAGAACCATGCACGTGGCCATTCACAGCAAACTGTAGACTCGACTCGATTTTAAATTATACATGCATTGTTATCCAAACCGAACGAGAGCGTTAAACAGCTGAATCTGTTAGGGGTAACTGTTTTAAAATTCATTAAAACATGATCTGATCTGAATTAAACAATCATCATAGGTATAGTACACGGAAAATAAGTTGAACTATTTGCTGTGATTATGTGAAGCCCCCCACTTCTATTGAGACCCAAAAATTTGTTTATTGCGCATTCTAGGTTGACCGTCATGATAGTTCAACTTGTATGACGAGGATTAACACCGATTTTCGGGTCTCAATGTGGGAGTCAGAGGTGGGAGGCTGCGCGTAGCCTTAAAGTTAACTTATTTTCCGCAGTACTATACATACATTGCAAGTTAATAAAACAGTTTATAAAATTAGACTTGAAGCAAAAAATTATCTAGATTGATTATCTAGCGAGACATGATGTTATGTGGTGGTAAGCAATTATACAGATTATTATTTATAACGTTTTTATAGAAAGTAATGAAAAACACAGCTGAAAAACATTCCTCGTTACCTCAACTGACATATCTCAGTCTGAAGAGAAAGACCTGTTCGTTGAAAATATAACCATTAATTGAGTATCAGGGAAAACAGCATCAAAATCGAGTATTTAAATAAAGCAGATAGCAATTCAAATATTGATATTAGGAGGAGTATAGCACGCGGCAAATAAGTTCAACTAAAATGGCCGTTGTTGCTGTGGTTACACGCAGCCCCCTTCTGTGCCGCACATCGATTGAGACCCGAAAATCTGTTACTGCGCATTGAAGGTCGATGGCCATTTTGGTTCAACATGTATGCCGCATATTGTAGCATGCGACTTTATCATTTAACGATATGGATATTATTGTTGCAAAATTTAGTTGTGCATCACTATGTCTGCTGACATTGTTGGATCAGCCAATCACAACCGCTGTATTTTACTACGTCCCCCGGCCCGCAACGGTGAATCTACACGAAATTGGTCAGAGAAGATACTTTTTAGGTTTCCGTACCCAAAAGGCAAAAACGGCACTCTATTACTAAGACTTCGCTGTCTGTCCGTTTGTCCGTCTATCAGTTGCCAGGCTGTATTTCAAGAAGTTATTTTTAGCTAGACAGTTGAAATTTTCACAAATTATGTAGTACAATTACACAACAGAAAAGTAGAACACAAATTATGTATTCTATTGCCGCTATAACAACAAATGCTAAAAACAAAATAAAAAAAAATATAAAAAAAGTGTTTTTTTTTTGCTCGATATCAATAATGGCAACAGGTAGGCACTTGAAATATTCACAAAATACTCAGTTGTATACTTTAAATAATAAAATTAATATAAAATAAATACTTGACCATACCAAAAATGCAATTTTTTGCCTATTTTGTTGTTGTTCTGTTGTTTACCTAGTCAATGGTATGGAACCCTTCGTGCGCGAGTCCGACACGCACTTGGCCGGTTTTTCTAATTCTCTTTGGCGTTGAAAGAGTATGTAAAGCTACTGTGGCCAAAATATGAATAAAATAATATCTATAGCGCCCATTACACGGACATGCAAACGTCAATCATTGCCATCAATCGTGAATGATGGTTTTCGTCAATCAGTCAATCATCCCATTACATGTTAGGTTATTCGTCTGACAGGAAAACTTATCGTGTAATGGGCGCCTAAGATTTCATAATTATATGTATTCGCTGGATGACTAATCAATCTGACTTTTGTTCATGTTTAGACTTGAACAAAAACTAAGTGCGTATCATCACTAGTCGACCGATGAGCTGGGTGCGCGGCCAGAGCGCGGCTGTCGCGCTTCAGTCGCATGTTTTTAGTTTGTATGGATTAACAAAACAGCGCGACGGCAGCGCTGCTGTCGCGTTTTAAGTATTTAAGGCGCCCTAAAGCGTCTATTACACCACTCGATATTCCGCACAAGTTACACAGGCTGTCTTAAATATAACTTCGGAGTAAGACAGTCTGACTCTTTTTTTCACTACGCGACTTCGACAAAACCAGTCTGAATGTCGAGTGGTGCAATAAATCCATAAGACATTAAAGGATCTAATACACCACTCGATATTCAGACCGGTTTTGTCGACGTCACGTAGTGTAATAAGGGTCGGACTGTCTTACTAGGAAGTAAACTTTAAGACAATCTATGTAACTTGTGTGAAATATCGAGTGGTGTAGTAATATACCCTTTACTGTCGCGAGCCAGAATGATGGCACTGTGGGCCAGATTTTAGAGATCCATAACTTAGATTTGAACTTGAAACAGTGGTTAACTGTTTCCTAATCACAATAGTAAGAACAACATCGAAAAATTAATAAACACCAAAGATAAAAACTTAACACTTCGCATCCTATAACAATAACCAAAAATCAATCACGACGCCTATCAATTGCAAATCGACATGCAATAATTTACATTTTTGGCGCCAATATTATCAACGATATTTACAAATTCAAATCAATAATAAAGATCTCAAGATGGTCTACCTGTCTGCAAGTAGTGTTGATGGCTAAGAGCACTGATCCGATCACTATGTTGTTGATAACAGTGATAGCAGCGTCGCTTCGAGAGACGCCATTCAGGTATACGTAGATGACCTATGAGATATGCATAGGGTTGGCACGTGTACCATGTTTTTAAAATTTCTGTGTGTACCATCCTACTATTATTATAAACGCAAAAGTTAGTATGTGTGGATGTTTGGGGGCCATTCAAGTATTACGTACCTAAGCACTTCAGGGTGTGGGGGGTCTTTGTTTTGTTTATTTTTGATGACATGGGGGAAGAGGGGTCTGGATGGTGATTACGTAAGCAGTATATTTTTTTTGTTATCGATGTTCCAAAAGAAAGCGATAAACATCCAATGTAATTGAAGACTTGAGTCAGCCTCTATTTCAAACCTATTTATTCCTTATTTCTAGAGTTATAAGCACTCCTCATAAATTAATAACCACCAGAACACATTGAAAAATGCATGTACCAAATAATCATGAGGGGGGGGGCGGAAGCTTTGGTTACTTTTGGCTTCCTTTCAGAAGCAGACGTTCGGCTCCATTACGCTTCGACCCTACCTGCTGCCAGGCTGGGCCCCAGTGGAGGGGAGGGAGGTTAATATTTGCTAAAAGATTATTCAAATTTAGTTAATTGCCTAACATCGGTTTAGGAAAAAAAATAATTGTAACCATTTTGAAATAAAATTTGTAGATAAATGACATGTGAAGATTGTTTACTTCACAGGTTTACATTTAATTAAGTACCTACCTAAAAAAGATATAATTATGCCTAGTTTACACGTGGGCCCAGCCTCGGCCAATCGCCATTAGGCGGGTCAACACAGAGCGAGCAGCCTCAAGAGGCATTTGCTGCGCGAATCAGCTCGGTTAGTGTGGACGTGCTTCGGCCGAGGCCTACCAAAAAACTGTGTTTACCACGCCACTTAAGCACTTAAGGCCTGGTTTCCACCAAAGCGGAGAGGAGAAGTGTAGCGGAGAGTAGATGTGAGCTTTGTGTAGCAGAGATGTGAGTTGTGAGAGAAAAGGCGCGGGGAGAAGGCAGCGGGGTGCGGGGTGCGCGAGGGCGTGCACCGCCCTGCCGCCCGACTAGACACTTTTCCGCTCTGCCACACCGCTTGCTCGCTCGCCGCACAATATTCTATAGAAAAATGAGACACCTCTCCTCTCCGCTTGATCCATTTCCACCAAAGCTAAGCCGAGAAGAGATGTGAATATAACGAAATCGGATAGGTTTGTTCAAACACATCTCCTCTCGTCTCCTCTCCTCTCCGCTTTGGTGGATACCGGGCCTAAGACTTCATTCTCAATTAGAAAAATTCATGAAAAAAAAATTGACAAATTACCGGGTCAGCTCGTCACAATGAAAAGAAAAGCTATATTTTTATCTTACAACTAGCGCCATCTATACTGTGTGTGAGTAAATAATCACCCAGGAGAGTTACCTGCTTTTGGTTATACGACTTTTTTTGTTATTTCATCCCATAGATCTTTCCTCACATTATTATGATAAGTCTAGTATAGTATGCCATAATGGACTACGGATGCCATTTTCAATAAGACGAATTGCTGTTTATTTTTCCGGCCGCACACAACCTCCGGCCTCCAGTGATATTAATTACATTATGCATGTTTTACGCATATAAACCTTCCTCTCGAATCACTCATCTATCTATCTAAACCGCATCAAAATCCATTGCGCAGTTTTAAGATCTAAATACACATAGGGACAGACAGCGGGAAGAGACTGTTTTATACTACGTAGTGATAGTGATGATATTATATTTCACACAGAATAGGTGCCAACCCTAGCTATGCACTACCTATGCAAGGCGCGGCGCGCAGGCGCGGTGATATTAGTTGCTATTTCGCTTGCACTGTATGGGATACAAACGAGAGAAAGTATTTTTTAGTTATTTCAGTCCCATATTGATTGAATCCAGGACCTTCAGTGACGGATGAACTTAATAATGCTGCGATAAGACCTCCATTGTATAATTGTAACCATTTTTAGGTGGGAAAATCACTACATAGTATAAAACAAAAGTCGCTTCCCGCTGTCTGTCCCATGTATGCATACGAGTAAATCTTTAAACTACGCAACGGATTTTGATGCGGTTTTTTAATAGATAGAGTGAACAATTCTCCTGTCTCCATTCCTGATAAGGAATATCGGAGCATAACCATCTTCATCCACGCTCTTTGAGTAATAATGAATTAAGCCTTCTGGTCAGGCGTACCTACACATACAGTATGTAATCATGAGAGACTAACTGCTTACGTGGTGTGCTACTATGCAGAGGCCCTTACTTTGTCTGGCGGCTACGTCCAGAGGCCATATGTGTCCACAAGCTCACGGTGGAGCACACGTTAGAGGTGTGCCCCTACATGGAAAGAGCACCGCCGTGTCCTTGTAGGAGCGATCGACGTCGGCGATCTCTCGCGCCGGGCCTGGTACAGGCCATAGTCCGAAGCGAGGAGGAGTGGCAGGCGGTCGCCTCCTTCTGTGAAGCAGTAATGCTAGCAAAGGAAAAGGCCGCACGCGCGAGGCAACAACGCTGACACCCCAGCCGCCGCCGGGATTCTGATCTCGATTTCCGGGCACAGTAGGCGCGGACGGCAAACCATGAATAGATTGCCGTTCGACCGTCCGGTAACCGTTTGGAACGGCCGAACCTAGACGTCGACGGCGCGTATCGTTCCACGCGCGCCTTAAGGAGTTGTCAGTAAACCGTAGGGGCAGGGTCAAAGCCTGCTGGGGTTTCGGTCGGTTTCTGAAAAGGAGATTTGGCCCCGATATGAAAGGCAACGAAGGAAAAGGAGTAGGTCTTTAACCCCCGACGGAATAGAGGGGTGTTCCTATAAGTTTGACGTGTGTCTGTGTGTCTGTCCGTGGCATAATAGCTCCTACACGAATGGACCGATTTTGATGAGTTTTTTTTTTTTGTTTGAAAGCCGACCTATTCGAGATGGTTCTTAGCTACGATTTATGAAGACCTGTGCAGGTGTTCAAGGTCATCAGGTCGTTTGTTAACTGCGGTAGGGTTTTTAAACATTTAGTGGGTGTTTATTTTAAATATTGGAAATACTCGTGTACAATCTGGTGCCATTGGGCTGCTCTGATGATGGAGCTCGAAGATGCGCCCTGGATTGCTTATTAACATAGTAAACCTATCGAGTTTTTGGCCTCATTAGATTTGCTTTAACGCTATAAGTTTCTCATGATGAGAAGGACCTGATGCTAAAACTGGGGTAGGTGGCTGCTGGAAAATTGGAATGCCTACAGTAAACCCATCGAGTTTGGACTCATTAACCTTTTGATACAATAGAAAGACAATAGGCGTGTGGACACCGGTGTCCTCTGGGGTTTGACAATTTAGATTAGTCTTGACTAGCTCTATACATTTCATATTGATGACAAGTACTGGCGGAGTTTTTAAATTTTGTAGTTTTGTAGTTTTAGAGTCTGTAAAATCTGACAACCTCCCGCCCCACCCAAGGGCGTCGAAAAAAATAATGTGTTCACAAGCTGACGAGTTATTCTAGAATTTAAACGCAGTTCAATATATGTCACATGAGCTAGTGAGAGAGTATGAACAAGAATGTGAGAGACAGGTTATAGTTGCGATGATGCACTCGTCGAGCCAAAACAGTCTTGAGCATATTCAATGCCGAGCTGCTAACATTATCGTGTACATTTCAAGAGAAAAGTGCATCAGAATTGAACAATTTAATAAAGCTGTTCCAGGTGAGTGTAGTGCGAGTGACAAACGTAAGAGTGCGAGGGACAGAGGTGAGAGTGTGATGGAAAGAGGTAAGTGTGAGAGATAGGGGCATGTGAGGTAAGAACGAATGACAGAGTGCTAGTGCAAATGACGGAGTGCGAGCGACGGCGTGCGAGCGACGGGGTGCGAGTGACGGAGTTTGAGTGACGGTGTTCGAGCAACGGAGTGCAAATGACGGGGTGCGAGCGACGGGGTGCGAGCGACGGGGTGCGAGCGACGGGATGCGAGCGACGGGATGCGAGCGACGGGATGCGAGCGACGGGGTGCGAGCGACGGGGTGCGAGCGACGGGATGCGAGCGACGGGGTGCGAGCGACGGGGTGCGAGCGACGGGATGCGAGCGACGGGATGCGAGCGACGGGGTGCGAGCGACGGGGTGCGAGCGATGGAGTGTGAGTGACGGGGTTCGAGCGACGGAGTGTGAGTGACGGGGTTCGAGCGACGGAGTGCGAGTGACGGAGTGTGAGTGACGGAGTGTGAGTGACGGAGTGTGAGTGACGGAGTGTGAGTGACGGAGTGTGAGTAACGGGAGTGTGAGTGACGAGGTTCGAGCGACGGAGTGTGAGTGACGGAGTGTGAGTGACGTAGTGTGAGTGACGGGGTGCGAGCGACGGAGTGTGAGGAGTGACGGGGTGCGAGCGACTGAAGCGCGAGTGACAGAAGCGCGAGTGCGCGAGTGACAGAAGCGCGAGTGCGCGAGTGACAGAAGCGCGAGTGCGCGACTGGCAGAGGTAAGAGTGCTCATGAATGACGTGCGAAGTTAGAGCGACAGTAAGCATGGTGTGCGTGATAATGTAGAGTGTGAATAAAGAACGGCGCTGTTCAAGGTACAGGTTGTAAGTAAAGCGGGAGGATATCCAGTGAGAGGAGAGAATGTGAGAGCTAGAGCGTGAATGAACTACTGAGAACGAAGGATAAGGACCAACAGCTACGAAAATGAAAATCTGACTGGTGTTTTATTGTTACAATTTTTATTTTATTATATATAAATAATTATTTATATAATAACGTAGCATAAAGAATCACACATGTCCTGGTTACTTATATAAAAAACGAGCAGTGACTATTACTTGCAAGAGATTGGGCAAGAGATTGGGCAATCTCTTAGTTTTCTATCCCGACTTGTCTTTGAATCGCACGGCTTGACCGCGCACCGCGGATGGGTGTTCAAATAGGTGAAGCAATTGGGAAAGCTTGGCATTTCTCTTTCAACGATCGGAGTGCAATACCTAGGGCTTCCGACCGAGGGAAACTTCGTCCTATGAGGGATCTTTTGCAACTCCGACTGTAGCCTTTCCTCAGTTATTGGAGCAGGGAATTTGTTTGTTCGTACGTTCGAATTGCCGGTCATCGTTGACTGGTAGCAAGTGAAGATGCTGTTCACCCGCGGTTTGTTGGGATCGTTGACCTGCTTGGTGTCATTGTGCCCAGGGTGCCTTTGGAACACCGTCAAGTTGCTGCCTGGCCGTTTAATCATCTGCACAGAGTGAATGGCCTTCTTAGGTGCAGCTGGTATCAATGCTGGTTCGGAACGCTCTTCACTAACGTTCTTCCAAGCAGAGGAAACCTCTGGATCCTCAGAGTCTTCTTCATCGGTCAAAGCTAGACAGCATTGGGTAAACGGCCCAGGGCCTGCAGCTGAGCCGAGGCTTGCTGGATTGACAGGTATTGGGTGTGAGCATTTGCAATTAATACATGGGCCTGTCCACTGTCCACTAGCGTTTGGCGGGGGAGGTAGTCCACTCACAGTTGGAGGGGGCGGGCCGGGCGTTGGACATGGTACCGTAGGGTTTGGGCATGTGACTCCGCAGCATGCACCACAGCCGAAAGGAAGGCACGCTCCACAGCCGCAAGGTCCGCAACCACATGCTCCGCAACCACAGGGGCCGGCAAGAGGGCCACATGGCCCGCAGCAAGGCCCACACGGGCCACACGGGCCACAAGGGCCACAACAGCCGCAACCACAAGGGCCGCAATTACCACAAAAGCAACCGCAAGGGCTGCAAGGGCCAACACACATGCCTCCACAACCACCAACGCAGCCGCAACCCGGGCCCACGCAACACTGTGCAGACGAGCCACAGGGACCGAAACCGCCGCAACCACAACCAACACCAGGGAAACAAGGACCGCATGGGCCAAACGGACCTTTAGGGCCGCATGGACCGCAAGGCCCACAGCCGCCGCAGCACGGGGTGCACGGTGCACCACACCCGCCCGCGGACGGCCCGCCACAACAACATGGCCCACACGGCCCGCAGCACGGCCCACACACGCTGCATGGTCCAGCCATAGGAGGCATTGTAGCATTACCTCCCCCCTTTGCTGGTGCATAGAGTGGAAGACAGCTCATAGGTACACTGCTCATATCAAAGGGCAATTTAATTTTAGTCACATCCAACATATTCATAGCTTGTTCACTGGGCATTATGTTAATAGAGCTGCTTTGATCAGATGTTGGCATTACAGCTAGAGAATTAAGCACTCCGCAGACACATGCAGGATTGCAGGGACCACAGGGACCACCAGGGTTAGGTGCGCAGGGCCCGCATGGGCCACCCGGGGCCACAGGGCCGCCGGGCACACAGGTACCAGTTACGTGGTACGGTCCACAAAACCAAAATCCATAAGGGTAGTAATAGTAACCTGTCATGTATTGGACACACCGAGGGGGCGTATTGCAGGGGGCGGGGAGCGAACAGTTACAAGGGCCGCAGCAAGGCCCGCACGGCCCGCACGGCCCGCACTTCCCCGGGCAGGGGCAGCAGGGGCCGCACACGTTGCTGATGTGTTGCATCACCTTGTTTGACGCAAAATCCTGCTTGGCTGGGGCCATATGCGCCTCATTGCGATAGTACGGCCGGCAGTTGCTGGAAAGCTTTAGTGAGGGTTTCGAGGTGAGCGGGTGACGATAGTGGTCTTGATGGAAGACAGCAGAATGAGTCTTCAGAAGGAATGAGCACGGTATGTGAGAAGCCAGTCGCGGCCTGCTTGCCCCGAAGCATGGACACGACGCGCACCGGAGCAGCGAGCTGACGAACTTCTGCTTCTCTGGGGCCGCCTGCCTCTGCAGACCATGCACTCCCGCCACCGGAATATCACGAATCACATTTAGTTTCTCCATCTTATTCTTCATCGAAGTGAGATTCGCTGAAACGACCATTGCTTTACTGTAATGACAATCCTGATTGCTTTACTGTAATGACAATCATATCTCATACAATTTCTACTGGAGGGTGTGTGGATCAAAGATAAAATAAAACGGCAATGTATAAAGAGATGTTGGTTGTTTTATTGCTTGATAGTTACAATTTGATGTTATTTTAATTAGAATCATCAGCTTTCGTTAACTGAAGAGTCAGACTTTGGTGCTAGAAAGTCTTGGTTTCATAATCTCTGTAGTCAGTGTCTTTGCTGGTCTGAGTGGGAAAGGGATTTTTATAATTTGGGATGTTGGAATACTGAAACGTCCCTGGGAGAGTAGCAGGTCGATCGCGTTGCTCCTTAGTCGGTAAAACCCGCGGGCTTTCTAAAACTGGGCATAATTCGCAATTTACTCTTTTGACCCGCTTATGATGTATGGGGCTCCTGCTTTCTGAACGTCTCTCGTAGTAATTAGATTTCTTTGTCTTATCACTGAAATAGTATGAGGGGGGTTGGCGCGGCCTAGTTCTCGCCTTGATACAAGGCGTACAATAAACTGGGTTATGTTCAGGGAAAAATCTGGTACAGCCCGAGTACTGGGCTTGGGGACAAGACTGCGTCAGGGGCTGGGTGCTGTAGGGGCACACGTGGACTGAAGCGTGAGGCGCGCGCAGGGCCGGCACTAACGCAGGGACGGCGTTGAACGGAAAGAACTTCGATATGCCTCCTTTGGATTGAGGCGGAGCACGTTCACGTTGGGGGGGATCAGCTCGTGGCAGTGGATAGTTGACATCAAGTTGCTTGGATGTCGGGTTTGCTGGTGGAATCTGTACACTCTGGCAACGAGGCTCTGGGTCACCGCCTACCACGGCCGCTGAGATGGGACTTAAACAGGTGCAGCATTTCGGACACGGGCATGGAGGTTTAGGGGGAGGACAAGGGCAAGGACATGGGCCACAACACGGTCCGCAAGGAGGACAAGGCGGCCCGCAGCAGGGACCACAGGGGCCACCAGGAGTGCAGGGGCCAGCGGGCACGCATGTCCCTGTGACATGATACGGTCCACAGAACCAAAAGCCATAGGGATAGTAATAGTATCCGGTCATGTACTGTATACACTTCGGAGGTGTGTTGCACGGTGGGGGGAGGCAGTTGCAGCAGCAGGTGGGACAGCCGCAGGGCCCGCACGGACAGGGACACGGCTTGCAAGCTGGGGCGCATTTGGAATTGTTATACGATGTATGAAAATAACTGCAGGGTACGTTCGGGAGCGAGCCTGTCCGTTGCATCAGTAACGAGTCGCAATTGATGGAGCTAGCAGGGCCGGATATTATCGGTGAACCGCCGAGTCTCGTCCTAGTGAGCGGCATGATGTCTGGGCTAGACACGCAGAACCGCAAACGCGTGGCCTCGCCCCCATTGCGACCCTCGATCTTAAACGACGTCAGCGGCTTCACAGGTTCTCTCTTCACGGTCCCCACGCGCAGAGGTCGGGCCTTATACTTCAAGTTTCTGAGACATGGGACCGCCGTCGCTGTAAGGGAATTGTATGCTATTCACCTTCATTAAAAGATCCGAGACTGTCGGGGAGTTCTAATATTCAAACGGGGACTTAATCTACACGGAGATAGCTGACTACAACAGGCTTAGTCTGTGTGAGTGACAAATCAAATAATACGACCAAATTATGGATGCTTTTTAATGTAAACGTTATAATAATTTTATAATAATATGTACAAAGTATAAAATAATTTCAAGAAATTGTTGTATAAAACATTTTGTTCAAATAACTTGATAAAAGTTCGTTCGCGAAGTTAGCACGGTACTTGCTTGCTATAAGTTTCTATTCTAGCTGGCGCCTTTTTATCATCTTTCTTGCAGTCGTCTGCTTTGCTTGTCGACACCTTCGCCAGGCATTGAGGGCATATAGGGCTGGCTACGCACTTCTTAGGACAAGGCTTAGGGCAAGGCGGGCAACAAGGGCCGCACGGACCGCAGGGGCCACAGGGGCCGCATGGGCCGCAAGGACCGCAGGGGCCACACGGCCCGCAGGGGCAGGGGCAGCCGCAAGGGCCACAAGGTCCGCAGGGGCCACACGGTCCACAAGGTCCACATGGTCCACATGGGCCGCAGGGGCCGCAAGGTCCACAAGGTCCGCACGGGCAAGGGCAACGGCAAGGGCCACACGGTCCGCACGGGCCGCAAGGTCCACATGGTCCGCATGGTCCACATGGTCCGCAAGGGCCGCAGGGACATGGACCGCACGGGCCGCAGCAGGCACCGCATGGGCCGCATGGGCCGCATGGGCAGCACGGTCCGCAAGGACCGCACGGCACGCAGGGCCCGCAGCCACATCCACAGCCAGGGCACCCGCATGTCGGGCATCCTCCTTTCTTGTCACCCTTTTTGTCTGCATAGTTTCTCGTCAAGCTGAGACGATCTCTGGCACAAAGAAGCTTCGTGCGTCCATCGCTGGTCCGCGGTCGAAAGGACCCCGCCGTATACCAGTGGAGTGCTGCAAAGGACATCCAAGCATATAATACTGGGCGAGAAAGCCGCTGGTCGGAAGCTCATGCTATTCGGAAGAACGAAGGGCTCACGCGCACTCGCCGAGTATTATAAGCATGGAGGTCCTGTGACGGCGGCCACCGTTCTCCAAAATAACAGAACCGCACCAGCGGCTAGTTGTTTGTCGGTAAGGGCCAATTTTACACGAAAAAAGTTTTATCATGATGCGTGTGAAATTATATTGCATGATGCTTCAATAAATTTTTCCAACTCAGTGACAGCCACGTGACAAATGTCAAACCGACAGCAACGCGCGATTGTCTTTTTATAAAAATTGCTTTTGTATTTGTTTTTTACCAATAAGATATTTACTATCTACTTATTCAACACTAAGCTAGGACTTACCTTTCTTAGAACCCAAATGAACATGCTAACTACCGTAAAACCTTTCAATGATGTAAATTAGGTACACTTTTTTATGTCTCATTGCTAGACTATTGATTGTTGACCAGTCGATCAAGTGGATCAATTCTATGTTGGGTTTCACAAACTACCACAATCAACTACAATGTGACATCAAAACAATAGGAAATACTTACATAATACTCCATTATTTTTTTTATTAGCCGCAGTAGCTAATGGTCGCCCTTTGAAGTATTTAAGCAACGACACGTTCTTAGGTAAAAGCGCTTTTCTGATTATTAAGGACATCTTTTCAAATTACTTGTCCTTTTTAATATATTGAAACTAATAATTTTGTAGCCTGAAATATTACTTGATAATTTATCTAGAGAGTGTATATTTTACTTGAAAATTTGGGCCATGGTAGGAGCGTGACCTCAGAGCTTGTTTCCAGAGAACAAAAGCTGTGTGACTGAATTGAAAGCGTTCGATTTTTTTCAATATTCTTTTTCAAATTCTTCTGGCCTTCTTTTCTTTTTTTTCATTTCTTGAAAGTTCCATATTACCTACAAAACTTTTTGGTGTATTTTCGTTAATCTAGAATTTTCGTAGCCGATAAAATATCGGGGTACTCAACAGTGGCGTAGCTAGTCCCACAGGGGCGCCGTATTAAAAGTTCTACAGGGGCCCCGTGTAAAAAAATTTTGCTTTTTTTTTTACAAAATTTTGGTTTATCTACGAGACGGCCGTATCATTTACATCCATTACGGCTCTCGAAACAGTAGGTACCTACAGGGCCAGGGTTTTCCGAGTTTACACCGTTAAATTTTAGTAGTTTTAATCCCGTGGGGGATCGATTCGGTACATGAAACACAATCGATTTATAAAGATAAAATTAAAAAATAAAGTACTTTTTTTCTAAGACTCGAATTAAAATATGCATGTACGAAACTAATATCTTTAAGTAAACGAGTCAATGACCTTGTAGGTAGTTGTCGGTCGTTGCGTACTAATTAGCTACAGTTCATTGACCTCGATCAGCTGACGTTTACTTTAAGAAATCAATTTCGAACATGCGTAAACTAATTTCGAGTTTAAAAAAAGTGCTTTACACAAATTGATCGGGTTTCATTTACCGAATCGACCCACCGCGGGATTAAAACGACCGAAATTTAACGGTGTATACAGTAGGTAGTCGCACGCCAAAGTTTAACATGACTTCGCTTGCATTATTATGTTTTCAAACGAGAGATATTTGTAATACTTACAAAACAAGTTTGAAAAGAGTGTCCATGGAGTTTCTTGCACATTCTTCTCCACGTTCACTACGCTTTGGAATGTGCCATTAGCATCATTTTTTCTGACAGACCGACTTCATGACTTTTCAAAAGTGCCTGTAAATGGTTTGTTTGAAATAAAATGCTTTGAATCTTTGAATATAGATATGCTCAGTTATGTGTGTATGCTCACTTTTGTGAGATTAAAAAAGAAATCGACATCCTTCTCTTAAAAAACTAAAAAAATATATCGGTAGGTATTGCTGACGTAATCACCATCCAAACCCCTCACCCCATCTCCCATGTCATCAAAATAAGCAAAACAAAGATCCCCTTTGGTGCTTACGCAATACTTGAATGCCCTAATTTACAGGATCAACTCGACTACCCCTTTTAGGCACTCGTAAGCTTACTTCCAAGCAATCAATACATTTCGTGTCATACGAAAGATGAAATAGTTTTACCCTACGGACTTTCTTATGGTCCATTAATGTAAATGACCAACAAACTCTTTTCATATCTATCAGGGGAAGCAGAGTGCTGCACTTCACCAGAATCTAGAAGATTCCGCAAAAAGAAAAACAAATAAAATAACATTTAAAAAATAAAATCGGCCAAATAGTTATGTTAAATAATTTTTATACCTTGAAAATATTCGATTAAAGATTATGCCAGGTGTGCAAATAAGTTTCAGAGCGTCAAGATTCTGGCAGATAGAGATAATTAGCAGATTTCATGCTGCTAATTTTCAGTGACAGTTAGGTCCGAAAAACTTTACTCTCGTTCGCGTTAGGCCCGTTAGGGTGCGCGGCGAGGTGAGGGCCCACGTCGCCCACTCTTAGCTACGCCACTGCTGCCAAGTTGAAGCCTCCTCTAAAGTGGTTGATTGACATACGAACCAATATCGCGGTTTTACTCGCGGCTCGTCGGTACTGATCGACTAGCGAGTAAAACTTATGAACGACGAGCCGTGTAGAAAATGAAGTAAACACGACGAGCCGCGAGCCAGGCTCGTCGTTCGTATTGTAATGATACACCGGCGAGCTTTACCGACGATGCATAAGACCGCGGTTTTACTCGCCGTCGATCAGGGCCTAGGAGCAGTGCTGTAACTAACCTTTTTTTTTAATATTTATTTAAAGAGCTTTTTCGCTAGTACGAATATGACAAATCTGTAGGTAAACATAATTATGAAATAAAATTAGTGTTAGTTTAAAAAAAATAAAAAAAAATAACTAGGTCCTGGGTCGGTTTTTCAGAGCAAACTTAACCATATTAATTATTAGGACCATTTTATCTGATAAAGGGTTCGATAAATTAATGTTATGTGCGCCAATTTGTGTTCTGAGCGATTGATTCCGAACGCATCTCATCAAAATATGATATGTGTCTTCGTCTTCGTTACATGTACTACAAACAGGTGATGTTAACTTTTTCATCATAAAACCGAATTTATTAAGAGGCATATGACCTGAACGGTGCCTTAATAATATGGTTAAGTCTGCCCTGGTAAAAAAACACTTATCAATCCATGGTGAATAAGAAGGTTGTGAATGGATTGTTCTATACCAAATGCCTTTTTTCCTTGAACGAAGATCAAATAAATCTTTCCAATTTTGAAGACATATCTTTTTAAGAATGGGGACATAGACCATGTACCTACAGCTATGAAATCAGTGCCATCCGAACATGCTTGCTTTGCCAGATAATCTGCCTTGTCGTTGCCATCTATACTTATATGAGACGGGATCCACTGAATTATTATTTTTTTACCTTGAGAATTAAATCTTAAAATGTATTTAATAATTGATTAGCTATCGGTCTACCTCGAAAAGATGCGGTGCATCGAGCCAAGTGTTGAATGGAACTCTTTGAGTCAGTGAAAACAACATATTTGCCCTGGTCCAGGGATTCAATATATGATAACGCCTCTGAAATAGCAATGAGTTCGACAAACATGATAGACACATTGGTGGAGATTTTAAATTTCATAAAACATTCAGTTTGTTCGTCATAGAAAGCGCAGCCTACATAATCACCATCTTTTGATCCGTCCGTATAAATTTTATAAAATTCAGAATATATGGATAAAATTTTAATGTTTCTTCTTTCATTTTAGAAATACTGTATTTATTCTTTGCTTTATTAATTAAATCTAGGTTAGTTTTTAATACGTTATTTAAGTTTATATCAGCCATCCAACTAACCTTTTATACGCCTGGTGCAAGCTTCTTTAACTGCGCTCCGAGAAAAAATTACAATAAACCAAAATGGCTAGATGTAAAAAATTTGCGCCCCTGCAGAGACTGCGCCCTGTGCCTGTGCACCGTTGGCACCGCCCTAGTTACGGCACTGCTTAAGAGCCATTACGCACTGACGACTTGTTGCCGGCGACTCAGTCCCTCGTCGACCAAAACATATGCAAATAGGGCTAGGTTATGGCTTCAAATGTAGGCATTCACACTGCGAGCAAATGTTGTAAAGACCGAACGTCGCATGCAAAAATGGCGGCTTTCGATACCGATAAATTTATGTTGAAAATACAATCCCGAAAAGCTATTTGGGATTTATCGAGATACAAATATTCTAATCGGGATTTGAAGGGAAAATATTGGGAAGAGTCGTCAAATAAGAACGTCCATTCGGCCCTAGTTGCCATGTTTTGGCCGCTGAGACATGAGTCGCCGGCGACAAGTGGACAGTTCGTAATGGATCTTATTTAGGTAATGTCCGGCTGTCCGATAAGGACTGAGCCGACTGAGCCCGAAACGGTGCGCTGTGGTCCACGCGCGCCTCAAAGTGATGTCAGCGAAATTGTAAGGGCCAACGCTAAGGCGTCTCAAACAAACCTGCTCCGTCCAGGGTCGTCGCACGGGCATCCGTTGCTGGGGAGCCTGGCCCTGCACCCGTTTTGCTATGTAATAAATATTAAGTTCTCCATCGACACGACTACATGCACACCGTTAGGGCCAACGCTGCGCACGCGGTCCCATACAAAAGTACTCCGTCCGGGCACCTGCGCCCCGCTTGCTACATAATACATTAAACATGATCTTTAATGTATGCACGTATTTACAGTTTTCAGACTTTTCCCTATACTTGTGCTATAAGACCATTCTTCATGCCAAATTTCAGGGTTCTAGGTCAACGGGAAGTACCCTATAAATTTTGATTCCCTTAATTGTCGTATTGCACGTTTTTTTGCAATAACGGCCGTGTCTTTTTTTGTTGTTAATTTAGAAGTTTGATTTTTTAGCTTCAAGGGACCACAAACCTGGGGGCTTACTCTCGAGTTTAATTCCTATCGGTCGACATTGGAATTGTGATGTTAGGTACTCTTGAATTCGATGCTAGCGCCAAATTGGTTTAAAATTTCGTGACCACACGTCATGCCCAATCCCGATTTTACTTAGTTTCCCAAAAAGGTCACGCAATTTGGCGCTAGCATCGAATTCAAGAGTACCTAACGTTACAATTTCATTGTCTACCGATCGGAAATAAACTCGAGAGTTAGCCCCCTGTAGTATGTATGGTTCAAATTTCAACTCGATACCTCCACGCGTTCTAGAGATAAAAGGTCTTGACAGACAAAGACACACAGATAACAAGTGATCCTATAAGGGTTTTTTTATGGTAGGTAAAATCATCCAATGACAAATCCCGCCCTTGGGCGGAGCGGGAAATAGTGTCAGACTCTTACTGACTAAAAACCTACTCCGTTCCTTCGTTGCCTATCGTGCCGGGGCCGGGTATTCCTTTCGGAAGCTGACCCATGACCCCACCAGGCTTCGACCCTGCCTGCCTGCAGCTAGCAGGCTGGGCCTCTTCGGTTTGCTGACAGCTCCTTGAGGCGCGCGGGAACAGAACACGCCGTCGACGACTTGGGCTCGGTCCGGTCGGTCCCGGCGGATCCTATAAGGATTCCGATTTTTCATTTTGAAGTGCGGATCCCTAAAAAAGGCTGAAAAGGCTTCGGATGTTTTTAATATCGGAAAATAAATTTTAGAATTTAGCGAGATGCAATTACGGCGCCTCTCCTGTTTGCTCCTAATAATATATACATATACCGCAATACCGTCTACGGCCAGCTAGGATTTCAGAAGTAATAGAACGCGCGCGGCGCGCGTCTCGTTCATTTCTTCGCTTTAAAATATAGACAATTGAGAAATTTCTTTTATTTTTCTTTACCATTTAGGCGCCCTCTAGGATTTGGCGCCTGGAGCGACCGCTCCTTTCGCCGTATTGGCGGGCCGGCCCTGTAAGCACGCTCGACGTGATCCCGAGCAGCGGCTCCGCATGCGGATCAATCCCGTATGCGAGATGAAATCCGCACTATATTAAAACCAATCTTATTAGGTTGTCAGCAGAAAAAAATATACCAAAAATTATTTTAACTTCTTTATTTATAATAATCAAATAAACAAAACATATTTACATACAATATAGTGATTTTTTGAATAAATAAGAAACATTTTTGTTTAAACCTAAATTCGTTATTTTGACTAAAAATTATAATAAATAAATAGCTACTGTTTTGATTGTGAGCAATGAATTTTTTTATTATTGATAGGCTCGCGTTTGATCACTATCTCACCTGATGGTAAGCGATGATGTGGTCGACGATGGAGCACGCTTGCCTAGAAGTAACCTATTCACTCTTGACTTAAATCGGAAATAGGGGTAAACCTAGCTTCCAAGGGCGTCGCCAGACGATGATCAAGGTGGAAGTATACAGAATAATAAAAAAGTTGTTTTGAACATCGAAAAGTACTTTTGAATCAAGGACGTCACCAGCTCATGATCAAGTGGGGGGGGGGGGGGCTATTGGAAGTGTAGAGAATAATAAAAAGGTATTTTTAAACAATAATAAAAGTTTATTATCTCCAAAAATAACTCCTAATTGCTAGCCTTATATCTACGGTAACATATAGGATGGGCATTATATTGTGGGAGACTGGTGCCTTAACTAGGCTCTGAAGCTGTAAAGCAAGCCTCCAGGTGGAGGCCGTAGCCCCCCTGCCCCCCATGGCGACGCCCTTGCTAGCTTTTAACAGTACAATGCTCTTCGATTTATTATCACTATAAATCAAATTAGGTATCTTCCAAATAGTAAGTGTATGTAATGAAAAGATTAGGTACTTCAAATTGGTCAATTTTATATTAAAGTGCATAAACAATGTCGGTGACGGAATCCAGATACTACACTATAATAGATCTAAGATGGTGCTGCTGACAGCTGTCGGGTTCAAACAATGTAGCTACCTATCCTACACGGCTAAGATTTGATAATTTTAATACCGTGGAGGATCGATCCGGACATGAAACACTATCGATTTGTAAAGATAAAATGTAAGTAGTAGTCGGTCGTATAAGTCTACGGGTCATTGACTCGCTCAGCTGTTGATTACTTAAAGAAATTAATTTCGTAAATTTGTAGGTATTTTAATTCGAGTTTTATAAAAAAAAAGTAAAAGCGACCTACTTTATTTTTAATTTTATCTTTATAAATATACAGTCACGTACCGGATCGACCCTCCACGGGATTAATACGATCAAAATATACCCGTGTATAAAAAAAAGCTCTGATAAATTCCAGGATTCCCTATGTCCTTAGTGACCAAAAATGCCGGGAATAAAAATTAAAGACCGCGGGATTTTGTTTGTGACCTAAATCCCGCCTAGAGAAACCCCGGGATGGACTAACGAAACATCTCGAGATAAATACTTTGAAGAATTAAACACCCAGGACTGTTATTTAATTAAAAATGCAACATTCTCGGGGTTATTAAATAACAATAGGAAATATGCATGTAAAAAAGAAACTCATAACTGGGTAAGCATTTGTCAGTAAACTAGCTGACCCCAATGAATATCAGAGGCAGCCGTGTGTGTCAAATGTCACTAAATATCGACAGCTGCAGTTACCTCTTCCGTGAGAAGTGAGTTTTTAGGCTCAATTTATACCATCGCGGAATAGAATGGAATGTAAGCGTCAATTTTGTCTCAAGACGCGTCAATCTGCCATTTTTTTTAATATATAGGGTGACTGGTAATTAGTGAACGATACTTTAACACGTGATTGTAGTCATAATAACAAACAACTTTTACTATGGGATCAAAATTCTGCCAAGTACAGTTCATTTTGAGTTACATAAATGTACTGCATTTGGCAGATTTTTTTTGCGATTACACCGCAATTTTTAAAATATTTCGTATTCAAAGTTTGAATCGCAAACAAAGAGGTTGAACAAAAATTTCACAAAAATGTTGGTAACAGGTGCCATTATATACCTAAGTGTAGTTCATTATGCTATGTAAAATTTCGTTGCAAGAGGTCGCTTCGTTTACATTCCGTGGTGGTGTAAATTGAGCCTAACTGTAACTCATTGTACAAGTCTGTCCACAGGACGAAATAATTTGAACATCAACTCAATCAGATATCAAAGAAACACGTTTAAAATTCTGGTAATATAAATAATTAACTTTTTAATAAAATTGTTGTTTGGAAGTATATTTATGGGCTATGGTAGGCGCCAAATAAATCTGCTTATAAACACGGCTAAATTTTGATAGTTTTAATCCCGTGCAGGGTCGATCCGGTACATGAAACACTATCGATTTGTAAAGATAAAATTAAAAAATAAAGCACTTTTTTCTTAAACTCGAATTAATATACGCATGAACAAAATTAATTTCTTTAAGTAAACACCAGCTGAGCGAGTCCAATGACCTGTAGGTAGTGAGTAAGCACCGATTTTTCTAATTTTATCTTTACAAATCGATAGTGTTTCATGGTACATGAAATCGGATGGACCCTCCACGGGATTAAAATGATCAAAATTTAAAACTGACTGACATATCAATGCATAGCCGAAACAGCTGGGGTTATGAGCGTGAAATGCACAAGGTTTCTATTTATGACTATTATTATTCCTTGTATAAGCCACTGAATAATTTTAAATACCGTTACATTATAATCTATGTCGGAAGAAACCCCTCTCCTCAGTACAAAATTTCAGCTCTCCAAGATTTCTGGGTACAAGGGCTGATGTGACAGTGAGTCAGGATTTTGCTTTTCATATATAATTAATCATATCAATAAATATAAGGAGGTTAATGACCGCTAAGGCAAATTTGTCTGGCGTCTACCATAATAAAGGGTAAATATTTACAGCGCCTTTAAGTCGTGGTAATAAGGGCGGTTTTCGTAACTCAAGTATAACTGTAGGTACTTCATTCGCAAATATGAGAAATTTAAACAATTTTTTTTTACCGTCTATTCAAGACAATAAAGGCCGAAACCTTGCCGCTAATATCGGCGGTGCCGCCCGCCGCAACATACCGCGCGTACCATACCTTAGCATTGCATTGCATCGAGCCTTATAATGTTCCCACTGCTGGGACTCAGGCCTCCTCTCTAGGAGAGATAATGGGCCGTAATCCACCACGCGGGCCCAGTGCGGGTTGGTGAATATCACTTGTCTTCGAATTGTTGGTTCTAGGACATGCCGGTTTCCTCACGATGTTTTCCTTCACCGTTTTGAGAGCAGTGGTGATGAATTTACACAAAGTAATGCGCCTGGCTGAGTTTGAACCCGCGACCTACTACTCGGCCACCATTGCACGATAGCTTTATTAAATGGATATAGCCAGTATCATCTTTGTCGTTTATTTAAAATAGAGTAATGTCTTCTTAATAACAAATAAGCAAAGTTTATTACAATCCATGGTAAAGAAACGTCTATCCACACTCAAAAATCTCGAGAAACTAGTTACCCCATCGATATATTTGTACTACGCACTAGATTAGGCATGCCGTACAATAACTTTCCTTGACTTACGTGTACTGTATGCCGAACATCTTGACTTGATGCCATTAGTGCAGTTTTGCAGTATTTAAGCGCTGTAACCTTAAAAGTTTTGTTAGACGTCATAATGACAATTTAGCGCTGCAGCGAACTTTTGTTTTAACGTTTCGGTATTGTGACAAATAGTTTCTATGAACGAGCTTGTCTATCACTTAGAATGTAAGTCGATGAGTTATCCTTAGGATACGGCAATAAACACTGAAAGTTGCGTTGCGGCGACGCGAAAAAGGGCGGCGAGCGGTACCGCCGACTTTAGCTGTGCGGCGCTTCAACGTGGTTACGTGTTTCTGCCTTTATTGCGTTGGTAACATGACAAATGACGGCTGCAGTACATAATTGGTATGTTAACCACCTTTTTGCTTCTAATGCCATCCTTATGTCTACGGAATAAAGTCAAAATTGGTTGAACGGACTGTAATAGTACATTGTGATACAAGTGTGTAATGTAGGCGGTTACCGTCGAGGCGGTGGCGAGGGTCTTAAGAGAGCCAAGAACGGTAACCATTCATTACTCACGTGTATCATACGACGTTTTTCAATACACTTGTGAAGAAAAATAATTTATTTAACAAAGAGGTTGAACAAAAAGGTTATAGCTACATTACAGCACTAGTGCGTAATGGTAATAAAAATGTCACAGTTTGGTAACAGGTGTCATTATATACCTAAGTGTGGTGCAATAAGAGCCACTTTCTGAGCAAGTGTATTGAAAAAAATATTTAATTCAATTGCGAATGTAGTATCGAATAATACGGAGTCCTATGTAAACGATTCAACGCGAAGGCGAACGAGAAGCGATACTGGTTTCCAAGATCCCCTAAATAATAATCACTGTCCGATCTCCCCCAGCTACGCTGGTCTAGTGGTTAGTGGCCCTGACTGCTATGCCAGAGGTCGTGGGTTCGATTTCCAGCAAGAACAAATGTTTGTGTGATGAGCACGATCATTTGTTTTATGTCTGGGTGTAATTTATCTATAATATGTATGTATTTAGAAATATATAAGTATGTTTATCAGTTGTCTAGTATTCATAACACAAGCTCTGCTTAGCTTGGGACTAGACGGCGTTATGTGGTATATGTAACCCACAGGGAGCGCCCTTTTTTAATTTCTATTTAAGACCCACACAGGCTGGTCATCGGTCCACCTTGTAGGAGGCCTTCCATCACTGCGTCTTCCGTCTTCCTGGCCGATGGATGCGAGACGCACAGGACCGTTCACTATGGCGACACTTGGAGGAGGCCTATGTCCAACAGTGGACGTCTTTCGGCTGAAATGATGATGATGGTGATGATAGGCTAGTCTGGTTAAGCAGTCGACAACCTCAGGCTGAATAGCAAAAGGCTACAAAAAAAAAACTACTTCACGAGCAAGTACAATAAAGCCGCATCGCTTTCCATTCGTGTGTCCCGCACTGAATCGCTTCGCATCGGTAATCGTGTTGAATTGTTTATAAGAATTATAATTATACAACTTTAGTTAATTACTAGTTTTAGTGTATGCGAAACCTGAAATACTTGTCTAATATTTTTATGTAAAAAAATCTATTTACAAAATTTCATAACTGTATCATGAAAAATCACAAAGTTACAAGCTTTTTATGTTGCCCACACAAAGTCATGGTCACCGGCCCATCCAGGCACTGCGCTGGCACCTAATGCTCGCTATGACCTGTGTCGTACTTAATATCAAAGGTGTCTAACTGGTGACCTTTTTTAAAAATGATTGGAATCGATTCAGTTACTGATTCTGAACAAACTATATTCAGAGTTCGCATATACTAAAAAATACAGTACGGCCGACGGATCTTGGCGAGTCTGAAGTTAGGTTGGAATAAAAATAAATGCCAATAACAGTTGTTAGACCTACCCCAATTAGGGGAGGCCTTTGCCCAGCAGTGGAAAGGTATAAGCTAACGAAAAAAAAAAAACAGTTATTATTGGTGAAAACCACTGTTATTGTTTTTTTTTTAACTATTTATTTTTTCACGAGTGCACAAGCGCTAAAGTTCGCAGAGCCTAACTTCAGACGCGCCAAGATCCGCCGGCCGTACTGTAATGTTGTATACATAAAAAAAAAAACATATACACCGTTAAATTTTGCTCGTTTTAATCCCGTGGAGGGTCGATTTGTTATATGAAACAGTATCTATTTTTTTACTAAAAGTCAAGGTAATATACGCATGTACGATTTTTTTTTTTAAGTAAACTAGTCAATGACCTTGTAGGTAGTTGCGTACTAACTACCCATAGGTCATTGAACTCGCCCAGCTGACGTTTACTTAAAGAAATCAATTTCATACATGCGTAAATTAATTATTTTTATTTTTTAATTTATCCTTCAAATCGATAGTGTTTCATGTACCGAATCGACCTTCCGCGGGATTAAAACGACCAAAATTTAACTGTGTATAACATATTGCACTTGTCACTAGTCGAAAGTATAATTTTGCAGCCGGCTCCACCATCCCTAGACACGTTTTGAATAATTTATCTGATAAGATTTTTTCTACTTCGAATCCATCTGTTGGATATGGACACTGCAAAACAAACAATAAAAGCATTTTTAATAAATTTATTTTTATTTTCAACAATGGCAACTCTGGAGTTTATTGACAGTTTAAAGCCCAGAGTTGCCATATAAAAATATCTGGTCATCAATTATTATAGGTGATAATATCACTGTTATGATTATAAACATTGATGATTTATAATGTTTTACTTTTAAAGCGGATGTACGCGGCAAATACGTTGAACCAAAATGGCCGTCTTTGCTATGGTTACGCGCAGCCTCCCGCTTCGATTGAGCCCCGAAAATCTGTTACTGCGCGTTAAAGGCCGATCGCCATTTTGGTTTAACTTGCATTTTAAATTTACGTACTTTTTTTGATATTTTAGTACAAGAAATGTATCTTATTCCTATTTAAAAGGAAAAATATTGCGAGGTGTGAGTGTTTTCAAAGCCGTGATCAAAGTAAGCACGATACAAATACTCGTAGATTTAACAAAATAATATTATTTAACGGTACTTATATTTACCGTGAAATTTTAGTAGTATTCTCGCGGCCTAACGACTTATCATAAGGAATACTTTCGAAGCATACAATAAAAGTAAAATAAAAACGTTTACAAAACAAAAAAATACCAACAACACAAAAAAAAATACACTATGTACAAGGATCAAAATAACTTTAATTTCGGTAGCCGGTGTTTCTCAGTACTGTTTGTTTCATATTTTTTTTAAGTTGTTTTTTTTTTACTTTTACTGTATGCTTCGAAAGTACTCCTTATGGCAAGCTCGCCGCGGGAAAGCAACCACTAAAATTTCACGGTGTATAGTAACGCATTTGGTATCGTTATCACGCCTTGGGCCGTTAACGTTATTATTTACCGAAAAAGTTAGTCAGTTTACCGGTAAAAGTTAATTCAAATACCATTACCACGCATAACGTTACCTTTGTACTACGTACCAAAATTTTAACGTTATTCTAAATCCTGGCTTCAACATAGTCGTTTCAGGATATGCGTTTATTATAATACATGTACATGTATACAACGTGGCGCTTACAATACGACAATATATTAAAATAAATTAAAATCTTACTAGTACTAGTCCATAGGAATATTATTAAACCAAATATTTTTTTTTTTTAAAACCCCAACAGTCCTTGTCATCAATATGAAATGTATAGAACTGGTCACGACGAATCTAATGAGCCTAAACTCGATTGGTTTACTAGCAGGCGTTCCAAAGTTCCATCAGCCAGCTCCCAGTTCTAGCATCAGGTCCTTGTCATCATGAGAAATGTATAGCACTGGTTAAGGCAAATCTAATGAGCCCAAACTCGTTAGGTTTACTATGTTAATAAGCAATACAGGGCTCTTATCTTCGAGCTCCATCATCAGACCAGCTCAATGGCACCATATTGTACACGAGCATGTCCAATGTTTAAAATATAGTAAATACCCATTAAGTGTTTAAAAACCCTACCGCAGTTAACAAAGGAACTGATGACCGTGAACACCTGCACAGATCTTCATAAATTGTAGCTAAGAACCATCTCGAATACGTCAGCTTACAAACAAAAAAAAACCGCGTCAAAATCGGTCCATTCGTGTAGGAGCTACGGTGCCACGGACAGGCACACAGACAGACAGACAATTCAAACTTATAACACCCCTCTTTTCCGTCGGGGGTTAAAAAATCCTTCAAAGAAACTAAATAGCATATAATCGTAAACAAAAAAGAACACTTTTTATAAGTATCGGTACAAAAACGACGAATTTTTTTCTTTGGTTTTTTTTTTTTTAAAGTAAATGTGAACTTCATATATACAGTACTAATTATTATAATTATGTATGTTATTATAAATAAATGATTAAAACACCATAGAAAAGTATTTTTATCATTTCACGGCACCAAGTTTTGGTATTTGTTCAAATCCCTAGATTTTTTCAGGGAAATGATAAAATATTGTTGTTATTTTAACATCCTCCGTAATATGATCAAGTCACTTAGGGATTTGATCAAATCTCTATTTTTGACATATCCCTGAGACTTATACATCATGTGAAAATGCTGAAAATAGGAAATAATGTCCTTTTATAACCCAGCCAGGCGCATTACTTTGTGTAATTTATTTCATCACCACTGCTCTCAAAACGGTGAAGGAAAACATCGTGAGGAAACCGGCATGTCCTAGAACCAACAATTCGAAGACATGTGACATCCACCAACCCGCACTGGGCCCGCGTGGTGGATTACGGCCCATTCCTTCTCCTGGAGAGGAGGCCTGTGTCCCAGCTGTGGGAACATTATATCGCTGATGCTATGCTATACTTCATGTGAAAATAACGTCCTGTTATTATCCTGTTATGTCCTATGACTAAACTACTGGATGTATTCGAATAATATCTGGTATACAAACTGGGAACATTATGAGGTGTATGCAGTTAAGTTTATTGTTGTATTGCCAGCGCCACCCTGCATGTGTAGTGGACCATATAAAGGGCGTATGTACATGTGACTATCGGTGGTACTTCTGCAGCTTCTCGCAGGAGGGCGTGCGCAGCTTCTGCGCGTCGGCGTACTGGCGCGAGTCGCCGAAGTTGCGCGCCTTCCACACCATGCTGTCGCGGTAGTTGCGCTCGCGCTGGCACGCGTGCCGGAGGCCCACTGCAACACAACACCAACCTATACTACAAGCCGCATTACTTGAACCCCATGCTATGGTTACACGCAACCCTCACTTCAAAACCCAAGAATCTGTTATGCACATTGAAAGTCGAAAAATAATTTCTCGCGGCTATTTTTATTCTTTACGTTTTTTTTTTTTTTTTATTTAAACGGTATAAATTGTTGTTTAAATACTTTTTGTGAAAAAAAAAAAAGGAATGAATTACTTCTAAGGAAGAATAATTTTTTTCATTACAACAAAAAAGAGAAATACATTTATTATGCGTACAGCTAAGGAGTTGAATTTTCTGCTGCTATATGTGTTTCCTGATAGCTACAACCTGAGAGTCTTTAAGTCAAGAGTGAATAGGTTACTTCTAGGCAAGCGTGCTCTATTGTCGGCCACATCATCGCTTACCATCAGATGAGACGATGGTCAAGTGCGAGCGTATCAGTAGTAAAAAAGACATACCTATATATTCCTCCTCTATGGCCATTTCGAGCCGTCGCAACGATCCCTGGTAATCAGTGTGGAAGTTCTCTTTTACGTAGTACGGCACCTGAAGGTGTAGAAAAAGACATTTTTACTTTATTTTATTTTGGGAAAACAAACAGTTATACACCGTTAAATTTTGGTCGTTTTAATCCTGTGGAAGGTCGGTCCGGTACATGGAAACACTATCGATTTGTAGCGACATCTATGTCGTCACAAATGAACTAATCCTGCATCGCGTAAGTAAGATTCGCGGCGCGATTGGAACATATAGAACAAACCCAAAATCATCTATCGGGCAGTAGCCCACCAGACATAACACCAGTCTGGTCGGAGGATCCTCCCTTTTCAATGGAGGTATGTGGGACTTTACTCTCTTTTCCACTACCCCCAAAGATTTATAAAGATAAAATTTAAAAATAAAGTGCTTTTTTTAAAACTTGAATTCACAAATATGATAATGTAAGACTCACCTTCAGGTTGACGGTCTCCCTGGGCACGGGGTACTTGGAGCTGGGCGCGAGGCTGTAGACGGGCTCGCTGATGAAGTAGCCCGACATCATGGACAGCAGCACCAGCACGAGCACGGGCAGCAGCTGCACCAGCCCCGCGTGCGCGTCGCGCTGCTCCGGCTCGCGCGCGCGCCGCCGCGCGTACACCGTCGGACCGCCGCCGGGAAAGGCTGCTGAGGGGGGGACCACCATCGATCAACTTGCCTCTACTGTCCAGGACAAGTAGCTTCATAGACTAGTATTCGGCATTATACGCCTGGTGTAGGCATGCTCACAGCTTATACAGTATGTATACGACACATGGGCAATAAATGAAATCACATGTGTTTTTTAGCGTTTACTAACGATATGCAGAAAATGAACGAAATCAGTCCAATAGTTTAGACAAAAAATTGAGTTTTCATTTTAAGTAAATACTGTGAAATTACAATAAAAACGCCGTCCCGCACCGCGCCGCGCCGCACCGTCTCGTCTGTATTTAAGCTGTTGCCATTCTGTACTCAAGGTGAGTAGGTATTGTACCTACGTATTCTAAACACAGTGTTTGACTTTTACTAAATTTATTTAGTATTTATTTTGTTTGAAAATTTAAGTTAGTTAATTTTTTGATTTTTAAATTAATAATTAATTTAGTTATACTTCTGTGGACGAGTATTGTTCGTGATTTCATTTATTGTCAATATGTCGAATACATACTGTATACTAAACTATGAGAATCGGTTGACGAAGCGCCAACGATATACGATATGACGTAGCCGTCGTGCCAACGAAACTACATCCGTGGAAAGAAGGCCTAAAGGAGATTCAAGATTCAAAGCATTTATTAAAAAAAAAAAAACATTTTCAGGCACTTTTGAAAAGTCAAGAAGTCGGTCTGTCAGAACAAATGATGCTAATTTGACATTCTAAAGCGTAGATCACTATGGAGAAGAATGTGTAAGAAACTCCATGGCTCCAAGGCTAAGTATGTATGCTTTCCAGTTATTGTACCAAAATAAGTGCCTGTAATTAGTTATAGAAATTGAAATATTCTTTTTTTTAATATTGCGACTGAAACAAAGACTTTGCGCACGTAGGACAATGATGCCGCATCGCGTTAATATCACGTAACCCACAACGTTACGCTTCGCAATCACATCCACGTTGATTTCCCCAAATGTATGACCGAAAAGTAATGTGTCAGGGCGTTACCGGTAGCACCAAAAAACATGTTGAACAGCTCCTCAGCCGTGAGATCGGACTCGAAGCCCCGGGAGTAGTACTGGTGGTGTGCCGTTGCCGGTGCATGGGTGGCTTCCTCGCCTCTGAGGTCATATTGCTTGCGTTTCTCCGCGTCGGTCAAAATGGCTGCTGCGTTTCCTATAGCCTGTAAAAAAAAACCAAATAATTTTATTTGAAAGGAGAAAGAAAGAAAAAGAATATTTTCCACAAACATAGCGCAAATCCTAAAATAACAGCTACAAACAACGGCTCTATATAATAAAAAAAGTATAATGCTGGAGTAGTTCAGCATAATGCTGGAGCTCGTGTGCAAGACAGAGCCACAGCGCTGATTTTCAGCGCAAACCGTCGCGTGATTTCAGAAAAACGTCCATATATGTTGGTAGTTGTTCAACTTAGCCTAATGTTAGTATTAAATTATAATAATAAGCCACTAATGAAACATTGTACCAAAAGTACAACGGTTCATCAGTATCAAGAGGGAAAGTTCAACTGGTCAGAAAACACACTCAGGATGCCATTGGAGGAGGACCGCAGGCGCGCCAACATAGAAGCGCATCACTTCCGCATGATCGCGGCGAACCCATCAGAGTGGTATTTCGCTTTTAGATAATTATTAAATTTAAATTATGGTCGTTTTAATCCCGCGAAGGGTCGATTCGATTTGTAAAGAGAAAATTAAAAAATAAAGTACTTTTTTTAAACTCGAATTAATTTATGCATGTACGAAATTTATTTCTGTAAGTAAACGTCAGCTGAACGAGGTGACTGAACTGTAGGTAGTTAGTACGCAACGACCGACAACTACCTACAAGGTCATTGACTCGTTTACTTATAAAAATGAATTTCGTATATGCTAATATTAATTCGAGTTTTTGAAATACTTTTTTTAAAATTTTTCTTTACAAATCGATAGTGTTTCATGTACCGGATCGATCCTCCGCGGGATTAAAACGACTAAAATGTAACGGTGTATAATTATTATATAGAAGATTGTTAGTACATATGTAAATACAAAGAAAAAAAATAAAAATAAGTCAATCACAAAACGGCATCGCATACTAGCGTCAGAACTCAGAACTAAGAATTAAATAGTTTGTTGTAAGATTTAATTAATTGAACACAGATAAGAAGGCCATTTACTCGTAGATAGCGACGTTTGTATTGTATTTTTTTCCACATTACAGCTTTATTTTTGACGAACTTGAATTCGATGCTAGCGCTAAATTGGTTGAAAATTGCGTGACCACACGCCAAGCCCAATCCCCATTTTACTTAGTTTCCCAAAAAGGTCACGCAATTTGGCGCATCGAATTCAAGAGCACCTAACGTCACAATTCCAATGCCGACCGATCGGAATTAAACTCGAGAGTAAGCACCCTGACCACGAGTCACGACATATCATAGATTTAACCTATTCTCATTTCTCCACGATCTCCCTATGACTTTCGTCTTACGAAGGTACCTTGAAAGCTTCGGCGGCTCCCGGCGCGTGGTTCTTGTCCGGATGCAGCTGCAGGGCGAGCTTCTTGTACGCCTTCTTGACGTCAGAGTCCGTCGCCTCCTTCGATACTCCTGGAAAGGACATCTATATGTTTCGGTCATGTCAAGTAAACTGTTATACGGATCTTGGCGAGTCTGAAGTTTCTTTTCTTTTTAAAGTAGGTAAAATCATCCAATGACACCCCTGGATGGAGCGGGAGATAGTGTCAGACTCTTACTGACTAAAAACCTACTGCGTTTCTCCTTTGCCTTGGTTCCAGGGCCCTGGTATGTATTTCTATACCTCCTCAAAGCCCCAGACTAGGCTAGGCTCTGCAAACTTTAGCGCTTGTGCATTCGTAAAAAAATAAAGGTTTTAAAAAATAATTGCCAATAACAGTTGTTATTGCTGTTAACACTGTTATTGGCATTTATTTTTTACGTGTAAATAAAACACGAAGTAAAATAAACAATCACATAAAGACGACGGTCTTGTATGTGACTCGTCATCCTTATGTGATGAAGCGTGTGGTAAATACTCGTAACTATATTTTATTAGATAACCCACCGGCACACTTCGTCCCACCTAATAGTCGATATTTTTTAACCTTCCCTAGAGTCGCCGTGTCCTCGTGGGGGCGATTGGCGGCAGCGATCTCTCTCGCCGGGCCTTCGTTCAGGCCATGGTCCGTAGTGAGGAGGGATGGCAGGCGGTCGCTTCCTTCTGCGAAGCAGTAATGCTAGCAAAGGAGGAGGCCGACCGCATCAGGCAGAGGCAACGGGGCGCTCGCCCCAGCCGCCGCCGGGATTCCGATCCCGATTTCCGGCCACCGTAGGCGCGGGCTTGCGGACGGCGTGCAATGGGTAGCACGCTGTCCGATCGTCCGGTAACTGACCGGACCGAGCCCAAGTCGTCGACGGCGCGTTCTGTTCCCGCGCGCCTCAAGGAGCTGTCAGCACACAGAAGAGACCCAGCCTGCTAACTATAGGCAGGCAGGGTCGAAGCCTACTGGGGTCATGGGTTAATTTCCGAAAGGAATACCCGACCCCGGCACGATAGGCTACGAAGGAACGGGGTAGGTTTTTAGTCAGTAAGAGTCTGACACTACTTCCCGCTCCGCCCAAGGGCGGGATTTGTCATTGGATGATTTTACCTACCATAAAAAAATAAAAAAATCCTTCCCTAGAGTATCACGAATATTTCAAGACCAAAATCAGCCAAATCGGTCAAGACGTTCTAAAGTTTTAGCGAGACTAACAAACAGCATTCATTTTTATATATAACAAGAAGAAGATAGTTTTCATAGCCCCTTTGCTCATATTACAGCTTCGCAGGAGGTTACTGCTGTCCATTCCCTCTCGCCCCCTTTCATGGCTTGAACCAGGACAGAACGAGAAAAGTCCCTGCCACCGATTGACTCCACAAGAACACGGCGGTGCTCCACCCAAGCAGTACCGTACTCCACCGTATGCTCCACCATGTCCATACTATCCGCACTATGGAGACACACCAGGCGTTTTTTACCGCTGAATTAGACACAGTAACCTCCCGAAACAATCATGTCTGGTAATGATGTGAGTCTGGCGGAAAATGATTACGCCAAAGCGCCTCTGTAGCCACTAGGTACTCAATAAGGAGCCTTATCGCCTCGTTAGTGGCATGCCCAGTGCTGGAATGTGATTTTTCGCGTCAGCGGAGTTTCGCTCTGCACCTACAAGCGTCCCCTATACGTGTGTGCAAGGAAAGTTCCCTCCAAATCCCACAGAGGCTGGCCGGCAAGAAAGCTCGCCGCCTCGCATGACCAGAGCCCCATAAAAGTGCCATGGCCCGCACCCTCAGATTGCCAGTCAGGTCAGTCCCGGCCCGCTCCAGTCCAGGAGTAAACTGTCGAGAATAAGTCCTAGTTTCTTCATCGTCGAATCGACGCCGATGTGAACTCGTCTTATCCTTATTTGGGATAGATTCAGAGCTACCAGAAAAACTGGCCAAACTCAAACACTTTTATTTCAAATTGACCATTTACATGCACTTATGAATAGTCAAAATGTCGGTCAGTCAAAAAAAGTGGTGCTAAATTGCACGCAATCTTTTAATTGTCCCGCAATGGCTGAGGACAGAAGAGTGTAGATTATTTGCCGTGTGAAGCTGTGGAAGGTTGCTATACAGTAATTATATAATGCAAAGTTGTGGCTGTATAAAAACTTCACAACAAAAGAAATAGGTATTGTGTTTCCTTGAATTTGTATCGACTTGCTCAAGGTTCGTTCTCGCTTAGCTAACAACATTTGTTGCAGTTATATAAAATTAAACCTGTTTATATTTTAATTTTGACATTATAAATCCAGTACCATTACGTAGTTGAAACTTTCCATACTTTCCTTTTGTTTGTTTAATGGTGTACAGTTAAGTATATAATAAACTAGCTTCTGTCAGCGGCTACGCCCGCATGGAACTCGATCTCTCCAAATAAACTCCCAAACCCCGTTTTACCCCCTTAGGCGTGGAATTTCGTAAAATCCGTTCTTAGCGGATGTCTACATCTACATCCTATAAGCAACCTGCCATGTTTTCAGTTTGTAGGTGTAGTTTCCGAGATTTTGTGATTATTCAATGAGTGGTAGGTATTTCGCTTTTATATTTATGTATAGATAACTAGATGACCCGCAAACGTTCTGCCATATATCTCTATAAAAAACATGGGGGTGGGTTTGATTTTTTTTATGGTAGGTGATATCTTCCAATGACATCTTCTGTCATTGGGCGGAGCGGGAGATGGTGTCAGACTCTTACTGACTAAAAACCGACCCCGTTCCTTCATTGCCTTGGTTCCAGGGCCCTGGTATGCATTTTCATACTATCCCAAAGCCCCACAGTAGGCGTCGACCCTGCTGGGCCCCTACAGTTTGCTGACAATTCCTTGAGGCGCGGGAACAGTGCGCGCCGTCGACGACTTGGGCTCGGTCCGGACTGTTACCGGACGGACGGACAGCGATATACCCATTGCTCGCCGTCCGCAAGCCCGCGCCTATGGTGGCCGGAAATCGGGATCGGAATTACGGCGGCGGCTTAGGCGCGGTCGGCCTCCTCCTTTGCTAGTATTACTGCTTCCCAGAAAGAGGCGAGCGCCTGCCACTCCTCGCCCGAACCATGGCGGGAGTGGAAAAAATTGCCTAAGACCAGTTCTGGCACGTCTTGCAGCCAGGTCATTGGTCCACCTGTGGGAGGCCTACCAACACACCAGAGAATGGGCAGTAGCATTCTCTGAGCTTAAGTATATATTTTAAACCACACTGCGATATAAATACAGCTAAGTATGGCGTTCTAGAAACCAACCCTCCCCCCCAAATGAAAAGCACCACTAAAAAATCCGCCCGTCTACCCTTGACTCTGGTAGCGGTCAAGGTTACGGCGAGGCAAGAGGTGCTAAGAATCTAATGCGACGTTTACATAGTGGCCCAGTCTCGGCCAATTGCCACTGTGTTAACGGGGTTTCCCCTTTTATATAATGGCTACACAATAGCGATTGGCCGATGCTGGGCCCACATGTAAACGTAGCCTATGGAGTTAAAACTGTAATATGTTTCAATCATAGATAACGCAAGCATCACGATCTGTATGAAAACCAAGCGTGCCATTTTTTGACTACCTATTATGACGTCACAAGCACTATTTAGTGAAGACGCCGCCTCGTACGGCGTCCCCCTCGCGCCACCCCCACACCAACAGCACAATTAACCATTTTTATATTTTTAACTGCACCCGACTAGCGCTGTACTCCGATGCAGGCTGAGCGCGAAAGTGACCACTTACGATTTTTGTACGTAAGCTAGGCACGCGAAGTAGTTGCTCTTGCGTTATCTAGGTATATTGACAAATTGTAGCATGACGTGGCGCAAAAGACGTACACTTAAGCAACACAAACAATTCTTGTGACATACATATATTACTGACGTGTTCCTGTAACCTATAATTAAAGATTTTTTATTGTTGACGGCTTTAGTTTTTACTACCACACTACCGATAAATATTGGATCAGTAGTGGCAACCTCTCTCACCCCCTGGGTCCTGCTTCAGGCCATGGTTCCGAGCGAAAGGGTGTTCAGTTACCTCATTTTCCTTCTGACGTCATAACTCTCTGTTCAACTGTCCGAGAACGATCAAGCCCGTATGATCGACGTCGCTCCTTATTACCCGACTACGGCAAAACCAAAGGAGGGTATGTATGTATGTGAGTATGTTCATCTGTTCCCTCATAGCTCCTAATCGACTTCAGTGGCGTAGCTACTAAGGGGCCAGGCGGGGCAGTGCCCCGGGGCCCACAAGCTCGGGGGCCCCCGAAGCCTGATTAACAAACCGCATATTGAACGAGTGAAAAATTATATTGAAAGTTTTAGTGAATCAGATAATATTGTGAACACTGCAGTTGGTTGAAATGTCTACTCAAGAAGATTTGGTAATTAAGCAGTGAAAGATACCGTCGCCTATAATATTAACGACGACGATGTCTGTCTTTGATCGTTGTGTGAATGATCAATGTTCTTATAACTTAGATTTTTTACAGATAAAGTTGCTTTGCATTTTTAAAATATGTATAATATAATTATAGTAAATTAATAAAGCCTAAACAGTTTTGGGGCCCCAAGTTGGTTTTTGCCCCAGGGCCCTTGGTCACCTAGCTACGCCACTGATCTACTTATCGGAACTCGACATATGAGGTATCATTAGAACCGTCTTAATTGTCCGCTGTACATAGGCTGTGTACGTGACGTGTGTTAAAAAATTAAAATGACATAAATACGCCGTGTTTGGTATAATTTTAAAGGGATTCACTTGTACATTTCCGAAATATTGTTCAAATTTAAAGTTATGCTCTGTAGTTAAAAAAACACCAAAATTGTTTAAATAAAAAAAAAGTAGAAATACTAAAACCCAACTACAACAAAAAACAAACGATGCTGAAAAAGTATGAAACAAGATTTTCAGGATGCTGAAATAAACAAGGTAACTGGAAAAACAAGAACAGAACATAAAGAGCACCCGCTGTCACACGTTGTAGGTACAGTACGTTCGACGGTTCTTGGCGCGCCTGAAGTTAGGCTCTGCGAACTTTAGCGCTTACCGAATCGACCCTCCGCGGGATTAAAACAACCAAAATTTAACGGTGTATATGTACCATGCCTTAGATTAGGCGTGCCGTACAATAACTTTGCTTAACTTATGTGTACTGCAGGCTGTACACCTCTTTACATTGATGACTTGATGACATTAGTGCGGTTTTGCAGTATTTAAGCTTAAGTGTTGTTAAGCGTCATAATGCCAATTTAGCACTGTAGTGAACTTTTGTTTTAATGTTTCAGTATTTTGACAAATAGTTTCAATGAACACGCTTGTCTATCATTTAGAATATAAGTTGATGAGTGTATGTGACTGGCGTATCCAAATTTGAAGGGCAGGCATGTCCAAACACCATTAATGACATAAGATATTAAATACTTAATGAGCCAATCAACAATACTAGCCATTGGAATGTGTGGTAACTAATTTTACCTTCAAACAGTTTGTGTTAACATGGAAACAATGTTTTGACTCAAGTAGACAACGGCAAAAAGCAAAAACCCATTAGCTACATGAGTCAAAAGGAAAACCCTTATAAGTCAATCCAAGAGAAAATTCTCCACATTATTCCACAACTATCACGCTATCCAGTCTCAAGCTAAGCAGAGCTTGTGTTAAAAGTACTAGACAACTGATAAACATACTTATATATTTACAAATACATACCTACATATTTATAGATAAATTACAACCAGACACAGAATAATTTTGACCTGGAAGGAAATTGAACACATGACCTCCGGCATAGCAGTGAGGGTCACTAACTACTAGACCGACAGGCCAGTCAATTAAGATAACAACATAACATCCACCCGAGATTAAAAGTACCCTAAGTGTTGTTCCAGAGCATTTTTTTAAGAAACATTGCCCGTTTTTACAGAAGTCTTTTTTTTTAATATGATCGCTGTGGTCCAAAATGTCAAATTTTAACTAATGGGTTCCGGTACCAACCCATTCGTTGAAATTTGACATTTCGAACCGCAATGGTCATTTTTTTTTTTGCACTGCATTATATATATTTGTTTTAGCATTACATTATAGTTTTTTTTTGTTGGTGTGAAGTTTGTTATAAAATCTTGGAGATATTTAGACAAACTGCCAAAATCAAATACATAGGTACTTATTCTAATTAAATAATGTTAAATATTTTGTATTGTACACAAGGTCATCATTAAATAGGTCAGCGGTCCAGATCCGGACTGCAGCCTGCCATTTGGTGACCCCTGCCCTAGACTATGAATTACTTCCGTAACATGTGAACGTTCACAATCATGTCAACTCACATACACAAGACACCCAGACCTGTCTGTAGGTAAACAAATATTTGTTACGCACAGGTTTCGTACTCACAACACACAACACAGTAGCCAATTGCTAAACCACTGCCCCAACTGTGTTGTCAACACGGAACAAATTTCGAAAAGCCAAATTTCATTACAATGAGTTTCCCTGTTTCAGAGTGAAGGAATAACAGAGACACAAAAAGCCCTAAATACCTAATGGCCTAACCTACGTGTTTTGACGACATACAAATGAATAACAATAAATTTGAATTCAAGATATTGAATGACTAGACAAATAATTGGCTCACTTACCCAAGATTTCATAAAAATCCTTGCACTTATTAACGCGGCGGACCGCCTCCTGTTGCTCTGGGGTATATTCCCTTTGAGGTACATGATGTGCTGTGGGTTTTCGTCTCCTTACTTCTTCAGGACTAGGACTCGATGGAGGAGTTCTTTTAGGGGCTGCTGTTGAAGGCCCCGCAGCCCTCACTCGCGTTAAAAGCTCCTTAGCAAGCGTAGTAGGGTATAGGCGTTCGGCTTTGAGCAGAAACTTCTCAGCTTTCTCCATATTCCCTGCAGTAAATGCATTTTGTGCTATTGCTATACATTTTTCAGCTTCGTCCTTGTTTCCTTCGAGCGTCATTTTTCACCGTGTCGACGCTCGTTTTTGGTATAAACTATTTCTGTTACGTTAGGGACACGTCGCAGAATGATTTGGAGAACGCAACGCGCAAATTTAATTAGCGCAAATAGAATTTAATTTATTTAATTCACTACATTTAGGTGTCTAATGGATGTAGGTATTGCGTCAATCAAAATACTGCAGGGCTACCAACTTGATAAATTGATTTATTGTTTCCGCATTCGGGCAAAGGTATGATTTATAAAAACTAAATTTGGTAGAATGGTAGATTTTATACAAATGTCTTCCTAGTATTCTACCCAATTATTTTATTTATCTAGTCCTAGTTTTTGCTCGAGTTCGAGATATTTGTAATTTTTGTAACATATAACATTAATGTATTCGGCTCGGATGTGCGTTCACCTTTACACAAGTTTCATAGTCTGTCTGTTTATCCGCTAACTCCTCTTAAAATATGAAACGGATTTTGACGTATTCACTAAAAAGAGTAATAATTAAGGAAGGTATAAATTTCAACTCGTACAAAGCACAGGTTTACTAATATATGTAGTATAATTTAAAATGTAAAAAGGATTTACAAACCGATCGCGACCCTATTTCTATCACTCGCCATTTTCTATCATCTGCAATCATTAAAACAATGGAAGATGTAAAATCGAGCTTAAATGCGATAAGAGTGAGGTGATTTTCTTTTCGAGTTTTGAAACCCATATTTGCAAGTCAATCCCTCGGAAACAACGAATTAAATACTGGATCAATGATCGCCATACGATCTTCGCTGAGTATTAAAGCATTCCTTTAACAATGTTGCCAAACATCTGAATCAACTAATTACGTTTTAATGATGCATTTCAATGAGCAACCGTGCTCAAAAAAATAAGCAATCTCTAATTATTCTCGATGGCACTGTTGCCCAGCTTCTAGTCCCGTCAACGTCCCAACAACACCAATGGCTGCTCAAGCCAACCGGCGCCACTGATAGGGACACGAATAAAGTATCGATACTTCTGTACTCAATATTTTATGTTCAATGCTTTTACTCAGCGATTACTTTCTGACTGGTGATGGTGTTGTATCGAAGAAATCTTAGAAGTAACCAAAATCCAAACATCGTTATTTTTTTTTCTGCTGAAGTACTGACCTGAAAAATATTCGATACTTTTAAGTATCCGTATTATGATTATGATTTTGTAAGTTTTAAGGTTTTGAGTTCCTATTAAGCCCGCCATAAACAAGTCAAAGCAGATGAAAACCTCTTAGGTTACATGCAAGAGGCCACTCATAAAAAAAACTTTAAAATTTTCTCTTTACTCTTTTCCCCATTGTTTACTTCTAATGACATGTTTCTGATATATATGGATTACACAATTCATATTTTAACTGCGAAAATTGTTAAGACAAAATTATTTTTCATAAATGCCTGCAAAAAAGGCACCTCCACCAAAGATTCCACCGAAATCCTCAGATCCAAATAATATCTGCGAGTGCTGGTCCATTTCGAAACCGGTAAGAGCAAAAAAGAGCAAAGTTCTTTTCTTTAACTTCATGTTGATCGTATAATAAGTTATCTAGAATTGATGTAACTCAATAAATATTTCTTTTAACGTACAACTCATTTAGCATACGACAAAATTAATCCTACCTAATCATATTATCAAGAATAGCAGGTTTCTGGGGAACATCTGTGATTTTAGTTTTGGCGCGCAGTATTGTATTCATATCACGGTCCAACCCTAAAACTGCGCTTCACTGGCACACGGAACACATGTGTTTGGAAAAAGAAAAAGGATGCCTTTGCCCAACAAAAGGGTTAATTACATCTGGAAGGAAAATTAATTGCTTGTTTCCAAAATAATCAAAGACCTAAGAATACTATGGACCATACCTAAAAATAAGCGTGCATACCTACTAATAGCCGGGCACTAAAGATGGCGGCAAATAAGCGTGCATATACCTACTAATAGCCGGGCACTAAAGATGGCGGCCATTGCTAGGCTTAGCACTTAGATAATCAAAACCAAAATGTATCGATATCGATACCAGACTTTTTATATTCATAACATGGGAATTGGTTTTGGAATTGGACATTGTTTACAGATATTTAATAATATTAAATTTAAGTGGCGTGACGATTTGGACTCCTTTCTAAAGGATTGGCCGGAAGTGGCAAAAGATAGAGAAGAGTGGAAGAATGGAAGGGAGGCCTTTGCCCTGCAGTGGGACGCTACAGGCTCGTAATAATAATAATTTATATGTATATACAAAGAATAAAAGGAAATAATAATAATAATTATGGGCAAGCCGTATTCGTCGGTATAAGCGCCGAGTGGAGCGGTACACTCAGAATCGCACATTCCAAAGTAATGAAAGGTGGGTTTACAGGGCTTGGGAGCGACCGGACCAAGGTGTGACTGATACACGCCTGCCGGATGATAACGCCATGTGTTCATTTTGGCGCAGCATCTGGTCGGCGCCTGTCAATCACATCGAGGGTGATTGGATCCGAGAGGTCGAGCGCACATGTGATCTTTTACCAGAAATGGGGGCAATTACCATCAGCCCCCAAGATGTAGCCCGTGCAGTCCGTCCGTTGCCTAACTGGAAATCTCCTGGGCCGGATGGGCTGCACAATTTCTGGATAAAATGGTTCCAAAGGTCGCATGCTCGCTTGGCATCTCAGTTCCAGTCTGCCTTAGAGTCAGGGTCGCTACCCCCCTTCCTAACAACAGGAATAACCCACCTGTTCCACAAATCAGGTAGTACTGCGGATCCTAAAAATTATAGACCGATCACGTGTTTGCCGACGGTCTATAAAGTGCTTACATCCATTCTGAGAGCTAAAATCAATAGTCATATTGAGACAAATTCTATCATGTCAGCCTCTCAGAATGGATGTAGGAACGGGTCCCGCGGTACTAAGGAGCTGCTCCTCATTGATATGGCCATAAGCCAACAGGTTCGACGTTCTCGAAAGAATTTGTCGGCATGTTGGATAGATTACAAGAAGGCCTATGACTCTGTTCCTCATACATGGCTCATGAGGGTGCTAGAACTGTACAAAGTTGATACAACTCTGCGCACCTTCTTGATGTCGTGTATGGGGCAGTGGAGAACAGTCCTTCGCTATCCGGGATGTCGACAGATTCGGGAGAACAGTGAACCGATAAGGATTGAGCGTGGCATATTCCAGGGTGACAGTCTGAGTCCTCTGTGGTTTTGCCTAGCCTTGAACCCTCTCAGCACACTGCTAGAGGGTACTGGCTTAGGCTTCCGGTTGAAAAGAGGTGGTCAGGTCATATCTCACCTTCTTTACATGGATGATCTGAAACTCTTTGCCCCCAACGACTTGCAACTGATGGAGCTACTAAAGGTAACTGAAACCTTTAGTAGTGCCATCAGGATGGAATTTGGTGTGGACAAATGTGCAGTCATGCATGTAAAGCGAGGAGAGATTATGGAATCCGTGGGAATTCAACTTACGGATTCCATACACCTTAGATCCCTCTGCTCAACTGAAACTTACAAGTATTTGGGTATGTCGGAAGCGTTAGGCATCAATGCTGATGACGTGAAACGGTCGTTGAAGGAGCGCTTCTTCGGCCGCCTGAATAAAGTACTGAATAGTCTTTTATCAGGCGGGAATAAGGTGCGCGCTTTCAACGGTTGGGTCATGCCGGTGTTGATGTACTCTTTCGGCATACTCAAATGGACTCAGACAGAACTTGACGCCTTGGATAGGAGGGTCCGCACACTGCTTACCGCAAATCGGATGCATCACCCACGGTCTTCGGTGATGAGACTGTACATCCCGCGGAAGTGCGGGGGTCGCGGCTTCTTAAATGCTAAGACCCTACACAACCGCGAGGTGTACAGTCTCAGGGAATACTTCTTGGAAACCGACGTGGGCATGCACCGAGATGTGGTAGCGGTGGACAAGGGCCTCACTCCGCTCTCCTTGGCTAACGAGAACTGGCGCAAACCTATAATACTGGACACTAATGACCGCATGGAAGTATGGCAGAGCAAGGAGCTTCACGGACGCTTTTACCGGGCCTTACATGGGCCCTCTGTAGACCTATTAGCGTCCGTATCTTGGCTCCGTTTTGGTGACCTCTTCGGGGAAACCGAAGGTTTTGTCTGTGCGATAATGGACGAAGTTATGATGACGAACAACTACCGGAAATATATTGTGAAGGACGGTACGGTTGACATCTGTCGGGCATGCCACCGGCCCGGGGAATCAATCCGACACATTATTTCTGGATGTTCTCATCTAGCTAACGGAGACTATTTGCATAGGCACAACCTCGTAGCCAGGATTATCCACCAGCAACTTGCTCTTAAATACAATCTTGTGGAATCAGAAGTACCGTACTATAGGTATGTGCCCGACCCAGTTCTCGACAATGGCAATGTCTCATTGTATTGGGATCGATCTATAATCACTGACAGGACTATTGTTGCCAATAAGCCTGATATAGTGGTCATAGATCGACTAGAGCGTCGCACAATGATTATTGATATAGCGGTCCCTCATGACGAGAACCTCGTGAAAGCTGAGAAGGATAAAAAAACTAAATATCTTGACTTGGCTCGCGAGGTTGTCGACATGTGGGAAGTGGACACAGCAGTCATTGTGCCGATAGTCGTGATGGCCAATGGCTTAATAGCCAAGAGCCTCGACCAACACCTACGGAGGCTCTCGTTAGGCAGTTGGATCAAGGGTCTGATTCAGAAGGCAGTACTCTTGGACACGGCGCGTATTGTCCGGAGGTTTCTCTCCCAGGAGCCCTGACCACCGGCAGCTTGGACCCTGTTCCCGATGCCGGTGGGCTACTATTTTTTATATTTTTAAATGTTTTTTATTTTCATAATTTTTTTGTTAAGAAATATTTAAAAATGTATAAAATATGTATTATATAATTTAAATAAATGGAATAATAATAATAATTAAATTTAAGTAAACGACAATAGTAAAGTATTTGTTGAACCATAAGGAAGAATAAAATCGAAAGGAAAATTTAAAAAATATGAAATTAATTGTTTTTATTTTTTTTATTTTTCGTTTTTTGAACGATGATTCGGTAAAGTAGAATGAACAGACACACAGTGCTTTAATTCCAGGTTTGATATTTTCTATCCCAATGACTTCAAGTCACTTCTGGCGCAGCACTTCACTTTTAGGGAACTCAGTCTCACTCAACTTTCAGTTGGATGTCAGTCAAATTATACAGTTGGATTTAGGAGTAAAACAAATCACAGACTGAACTAAATAACCACCACCTACTGCATGACGGATGACACTGTATTGTTTTGGTAAGTACTAGGTCTCGCTATTTTAGTTTCCGTTAGTTTTATTTTCAGAATCGTCTCTTCAACATATTTTACTGGACCCTAAACACAAACTAAAAAAAAAAATTCTCTATCGATAGCTTATTAAATAAAAGACATCACTATTTTAAATTGACAATAATATTGTAAACAAAACATGTTATAAATTTAGCAAATAGAGGTTTAGATCAGAAATAATTTGTATGTACTTTTAGGAGCTTTCATTATGTAAATAAAACAAGGACACTTATATGGAAAAAATAACAGTATGATAAAGTTTTTCATAAAATACGGCTACTGACCTATGCATGGTTAAATGAGGTTGATTGGTATTTCTCCTTGTACCACACTGAATTATTGAACACGAAGGCTTATTCAATTTGTATCCCTTGTCACTCACAGCACAAAACAACTTAGTTGAGAGCGTTTTTAGTCCTAAAAATCGCAATCCAAATCCATTGTTGTTGTTGTTGTTGTTTACTTGACACCTGACGTACTACAAACACCACGGGCACTAAAGATGGCGGATGGCACGCGAGGTAGGTATGTTGACGGAAATGTAAAAATGTTGCCAGAGAGAGGAAAAACAAACAGCATGACATCTCTTTCTTCAAACGACATTACACATTTGTCAAAAAGAGACAAAATGTAGTTTTTTATATCTACATCGATTTAATAGATATTTGTATAAGCAAGGAATGTATAGTATACTAAGGGCGTTTCTTTCTATTCTATTCTCTAAGAAAATAATAAGTGTTAGGTAGTTGTTAAATTCAGGGGTAAACAAAATGTAAGCTAGTGAAATTTTGTTTATTTCCCTGTTTGGTAGAAAAGTGGTTTTTTTTTTCTGCTAAAAACCCTAGAAGCCAAAGCTATAAAATTCGAAATTGGAACTCGAACACGTTTGACGTATCAAATAAGAACGTTGCACTTATTGAAATAATAGTATCAATAGCTTTTTTGCTACGCCATCTCGCTTTCACTCAGCAAGTTTACATTCTCTATCTCGCTTGCACAGCAGATCCAACACACCACGCCAAGGATTAATCATCCTTCGTCATATGACGTATGACGCATTAAAAGAATTGATTCAATCGAATCGTGCAATATTTTTGCGCTAGGCGTATCCGGCGCTTAGTATTTTAGTGTAAATCGCCAAAAAGTGCTACGTAGGATTTGTTTAATCAGTTTTTGGACTAACCGCTGCGAAAACACCCAAGATAAGATGGCTGCTCCGATCTACAATCCTGTGAGTTTTTTTTTAATTCTTTGTATCTCTAAAGTTACGAAAGATGTCATTATTTGCGGCATTTTACTTGTTGCCAAGGGCATTTGGAACAATTCGGTGCGATTAGTTACGATACGCCGCGTGTAAATACACTGTTCTGTTTAAACAAAGTTATCAGGATCCATTTACGGTGATACAAAATTAGTATTCATCGGTATTTCTTCGTCTTCAAGGTCTCTACCTGTTACAGAGCCGGTAATTCTTTTTACTGCACTAAATTATCTGTTTTTCCTCAATTCTCGAGGTATATTCTTGGAAATGTCGCTTTTTATTTGATGAATAATTTTTGCTAGAAATTCGTGCAGGATTTTTCGAATTAGGTACTTAGTGGTTTGAGTATTTAATTAACGCATTTGTATTCCTTACCTATCTCGCCTACTCTTTAGCATATTATATTCTAATAGAATAGAATATAACAGCTCTAAAAATTTACTGGTAGTAATGTGTCCACTAATTAAGTCTGGCTTCCCAAACTACTTGACATGTAAAATTATACCCACCTTAAGTATTTCTATCATTGCGGGTCAGGAACCTCATTAAAATGGACTCAATGATGACTACTTTGCATCATTTGAGGAAAATGTCTAGATTGCAAGCTGGGATTCACTATAGGTTAATTTTGTAATCGATGATGACACAGCAAGAGAAAACGTCCGGAAAAACATTTTCTAAAATAAACTTACACAATAACATAATTTAATAAATAAAACAGCGTTTATTTCCAAACTTTGAGAAATCCATTTTCTTTTTAGGTTTGAACTGTAGTGGTAAGAGAATATTTTTCAGTTCAGTTTGCCTTTTCGCTTGAGCGTCCTCCAACTACTTCTATTGGAAACTGTCCATTGCTACTCATATCCAGTATAGACCTAACATCAGACTGCTCTGTGTTCAAAATTAACCAAAGTTGGGACCTAGGGTCATTCTTTTATAACTCGAATAGCTACTCAAGAGTTAACCGAACTAACTCTAACTCCGAGCAGTGTGAGGAATTGACAGTTGAACTCTATGTTTGTGCATATTCTGGTTAAAGATGTTACAATAGGCTTATAGGTAAGGTACAGTTATGGATCCTGTAAGGGCACAGCAATTAATTAATATTTAAACTGTCAAGCTCCAAGCGGACAACGGTGTCCACTACTGTACATGAAGTTTAAATAAATAATAAAATCAAATTAAACATTAAAATCAAATTAAATCAAATTAAACATTAAAATCAAATCAAATTAAACTGTTAAGAGGACACCGGTGTCCGCACACCTATTTATTGTCTTTCTATTGTGTCTAATTACAGTATTCAAAAGGTTAAATATCAGAATCAATTTAAACATTCAAATCAAATTTAAATAATTGTAGCAAACATTAAAATCTAATTAGAAATTACACTTGTGCTAAGAGACTTTGCTTCACGCCTTTTAAGTATTCTAGATAATTTAATAATAATGATGATAAAATATAAAAATATCTGGTATAATTTTCTGATCATATACAGACATAATATAATAATATGCATACATGCTTAATATGAATAATTTAATAGTAATGATGACACAAAATAAACAATACACCTGACATAATTTATTTACACACATACATATTATAATGATGTACATACATATTATAATACACCCAATTAAACATGTCACATTAGATCTACAATACTATTGAATTCTAGAAGTATTCCGGTTTCGGCACCGATTTTTTCTGCACCAAAAGTTTCGGCACCCAAGCTATTCCTCTTACGGTATTTTTGGTATGTTGTTTCCAGATTCGGCACCAAGCTAACATACCTATTAGTATACCTATAAGAACGTCGATTTTTCTCGTGGCTTGTCGGTGCTCATTGACTAGCGAGTAAAACAATTTTGACAGGGACCGTTTTCGGTTAAGGTATACGGTTATGCTATCGGTATTAAAATATGGTACCGCTTTATTTTAAAGGTTGACCGAAACCGGTTAAGATTTGTGGTTACGCTACCGGTATCAAATAACGGTAGCGCTATTTTTTTTAGGTACCGCTATACCTTTACTCAACCGAAATAATTCCGGTACCGAAATTATTTCTAGTGCGAGTGCCTACGATAAATGCGACGTTGCTAGCTATCACGACAAGTGTATAGCAATTGGCACGACGAAAAAGCGCGGGAGGTTCAAAGGATACCTTAATGTTAGAGGTTTAGGTACCGTAAAAAATAACGGCACCGTTATTTTTCGGTAGTGAAAAATTTCGGTATGGAAATTTTTCGGTAGTGAGAAATAACGGTACCGTTATTTTGAGGTATTGAAATAAAAAGGTGTGACGTCATACCGTTAACCCTTATAACCGATATTTTTTTCGGTATGCAGTCCCTGGTTTTGAACGACGAGCCGAGTAGAAAATGAAGCAAACGCGACGAGCCGCGAGCCAGGCTCGTCGTTCGTATTGCAGTGATATACCGGCGAGCTTTACCGACGAACCTAAGACCGCGGTTTTACTTGCTCGTCTATCAGGGCCTTTAAGGTTCCGTTTGTGCCGTCGTAGGGGTTCTATAGAACCCTAAAAAGCAGTTAGTAGATTAGCTGCACTGGTTCATTCTCAATGAATATATTGTCATACTCATGTCATATATTTTAATGACAAGTTCTCAATATCGGCGCAACATTCTTATGAGTTTTTCGGTGAAATTCGAGGAATTTAAACGACGCATGCGGATGACGTTATGACGTCATTTCGATAACGTAATAACGGTTGTTTGTGACGAAATTCGTAGACGCGTTTTATTAGGCACCGTCATGCTTGACGATCGTTGTTCGGTTTTGTTTGTGAGTGATCGTCTATTGTTGTAACCTTGCTTTCGAATTTGAGGCTAGAGTCAGCTCTAATGACGTCATCAGGAAGATACTCTACACTCGCATTTTTTAACGTAGAGTTCAACTGTCAAGGTCATTTATGGCCGCTTATACACCAAGCTACCCTGCCCGAAGTTAGAGTTAGTTGGGTTAACTCTGGAGTAGCTACTCGAGTTATAAAAGAACGACCCAGGGTCGCAACCCTACCCTACTCTGGTTGTGCCCCGCTTGGGAAGAGCATCGCCGTGTCCTCGTGAGGGCGATCAGTAGCAATGATCTCTCGCGCCGGGGCTTGGTTCAGGCCATGCTCCAGAGCGAGGAAGAGTGGCAGGCGGTCGCCTCCTTCTGCGAAGCAGTAATGCCTAGCAAAGGAGGAGGCCGCCGGCATCAGGCAACGGCGCTCACGCCGCAGCCGCCGCCGTAATTCCGATCCAAATTTCCGGCCACAGTAGGCGCGGGCTTGCGGATGGCGGGCAATGGGTAGCTCGCTGTCCGTTTGTCCGGTAACAGACCGAACCGAGTCCAAGGCGTTTACGGCCCGCACTGTTCCCGTGCGCCTCAAGGAGTGGTCAGCAAACCGTAGGGGCCCAGTAGGGTCGAGGCCTAGTCTGGGGCTCTGGGGAGGTATGAAAATGCATACCAGAGCCCCGGATCCAAGTCAGTAAGAGTCTGACACTATTAAATTTTAGTCGTTTTAATTCCGCGGACGGTCGATCAGATACATAAAATACAATCGTTTTTTTTTCATAAACTCGAATTTATATACAGATGTACGAAATTAATTTCTTTAAGTAAACGAGTCAATGACCTTGTAGGTAGTTGGCGGTCGTTGAGAACTAACTACCTACAGTTCATTGGCCTCGCTCAGCTGACGTTTACTTAAAAAAAAAAATCGTACATGCGTAAATTAATTCGAGTTTAAAAATAAGTACTTTGTTTTTTATTTTTCTCTACAAATCGATAGTATTTCATGTACCGAATCGACCTTTCGCGGGATTAAAACGACCAAAATTTAGCGGTGTAGGTATAGGTACTTACATTTAGATTTTCTTTAACTTTGTGGATAACTGTTTACACATATCTTTATTTACGTCTAGACTCTAGACTTTAAATAGTATTCAAACATTAAATACATACAATAGTCCATTTGTATTGAATAAGAAATTGAATGGTATATACGAAATATGTGTGACTCAGACAGTATTACAATAGTCTAATTTTGGATCTGACTTCATTTTGAATTAATGAGATCAACCGAGGTTCAAAGAGATGCCTATCTATTATATAAAAGGAGAAACTGACTGACTGACATTTCAACGCATAAACGAAACAACTGGCGCTAGGAGCATGAAAGGAGACGGACGAAAGTTCATACAAAGTTGGGCTACACGTTACAAAAATAAATGCCAATAAGTTGTTAACAGCAATAACAACTGCTATTGGCATTTATTTTTTGAAACCATTTATTTTTTTACGAGTGCACAAGCGCTAAAGTTCGCAGAGCCTAACTTCAGGCGCGCCAAGAACCGGCGAACGAACTGTACCTACGTGTTCAATCATTTGTGACAACGCCGTCGGACGACGAACAGGTTCCCGCCATTCGTTCGGTCCTAAGCCTCAACCACAGACTTTGATAGTTGTATATGCAAGCTGTGAGCAGGCTTAGGTACACCAAGTGCCCGTATTCCCCAATAGACTTCAGCCCTACTGGGCCCGTAGGATTTGCTGATATCTCTATGAGGCGCGTGTGGAACACTCGCCTCCGACGACGTGGGCTCGCTCCAGACAGTTACCAGACGGCCGGACAGCGAGCTTCCTATTGCGCCGGGGCCGTTCAAGTATTACGTGAGCAGTTTTTTCGGAAATATTAACTTGCCCCTCCCCCTTGTCAGCAAAAGTAAGCAAAACTCTCTACCCCTTCCCTCATACTCACGTAAACATTGGTACTTACATGCATTTTTTAACGTGCCCAGAACACATTGAAAATTTCGTTATTAATATATGAGAAGCGGTTACAAGTCTAGAAATAAGGATTAACCTGAAATAGAGGCTGACTCGTAAGTCTTCAAGGACATTGGATGTTTGTTGCTTTCGTGTGATTTTGGAACATCGAAATCGTCCTCCTAATTAACTATCAAAAAATACTGCTGACGTAATCACCATCCAGACACCCCCGTCCCCCATGTCATCAAAACTAAGCTTACGTAATACTTGAATGGCCCCTCGTCTGTTATGTTTGGAAATCAGAGTCGGGAAACCGCAGGGTGCGCCTCGCTTCTGATACATTCGTATGACCTAACCTTGTATGCTATTAGTGTCATTAATGATTGGTCTACGACCTTCTACCAGTACGCAGTAGGCTGTGACGTTGATAGTATTGATTGTTTCATCCTGTTAACCGATATTGGATACAAGATGGGTCCGTTTTTTGTCGCCGCTAAATAAATAGGTCCCCTGACCGAATTTCAGCTGTCGCAGCCAAACTCACAGTACATTGGTGTGGGGATTGGTATCGGAGAGATACACATATTCTATCCCTTCTCTATACAATCCTACACAATCCTAATGCTCCTCAATACCTTCGTGAATGCTTTGAGTACCTCGTCCAGAGGGGTAAACTCTTCGCACCACCTCTTCTCTTCTCCTTCGTACTCCGTGTCATACTTCCAGCCGTTATGATGGCTCCTTTTCTGTAACTGCAGTGCGTCTTTGGAACTCTCTGCCTCACTCTCTTCGCGACAGCCCTTCTCTAGATGTCTTCAAGAGAAAACTTAAAGATTGTTATGTTTTTTGTGTACAATAAAGAATTATAGAGATTTGCACAAGTGTAAATGCATACACAACTGCATGCTCTTCCTATTTGCCACAGGTCTCCTAATAACATTGTAAGAATAAAGCTAGAACTACATTAGACAGACGCACACGTGTGACACGCTTGATTTGTACGTAGAGCTACGTCGCGTGGCGTGGATCAAGTGTAGCTCTACAAGTCTAGTTTCCATATAAAATGTATGGAGAACGACGTGCCCAGATTGCGTGTATGGCACACGTGTGCGCAGTGTAGTTCTACCTGCAATTTTATAAAACTTATGGGGATTATTATTCAGGAAATAAAATAATACGTAAAGGAATAATTGGAGGGATCTGACACGATATTCCTTAGCTTAAGAAAAAATGGACGTAAACGCTAAAGTACGCTAAACTTTCCTCGTCTCTGTCCGTCATATAGAATTTCCCGTTAACGTCAAGCCTAAGGCCGCTTTCCCGCTTCACTTTGTCGTGACGATAGATAATCGTGTAGTTTGTGTCGTGGCTTTCAGAATTTAATTTGGTTGTGTTTTAAAATGCGTGATGTACCTGAAATTAATGATTTTGTTTTTTATTTATTTATTATATACACCGTTAAATTTTGGTCGTTTTAATCCCGCGGAGGGACGATTTAGTACATGAAACACTATCGATTTGTAAAGATACAATTAAAAAATAAATTACTTTTTTTTTAAACTCTAATTAATTCACGCATGTACGAAATTAATTTCTTTAATTAAATGACAGCTGAGCGAGACCAATGAACTGTAGGTAGTTAGTACGCAACGACCGACAGCTACACCTACCTACAAGGTCATTGACTCGTTTACTTAAAGTCAATTCGAGTTTTTGAAAAAAAGTACTTTATTTTTTAATTTTTTCTTTACAAATCGATAGTATTTCTTGTACCGAATCGACCCTCCGCGGGATTAAAACGACTAAAATATAACGGTGTGTATATTTATATGGAGGTGTTCAAATTAAGATGACATTACATGATTTTTGTCTACGACATTTTTTGCGGTGACTACAGATAGGCATAATATGTAGTGGGAACGGCTAGTAAGACAGTAGTAAAACGATAAAAATTGTTTGTTTCTTATTTGCATTTGTTCTAAGACCCTGGGGTTTACTTTCAAATAACCCTTAGAGGGAATGTTGCCATGGTTACCTCTTCCCAAACATTTCGTAAAAAGAAAAACAAACTTATTTTGACATCATCCCCTATGAACGATTAATTAAAATTTATTACCTACATTGCGCACTGCTGGTAACCGTGGCACTGGTCTATTATGTATTGTGTCAATTTATGTATTTACGTTCAATAGAATTGATCGCATCATCAGTTCTCATCATCGCGATTTTTTAAAAATATCAAGGGCCATTCAAGTATTACGTAAGTACTACGGGGGGGGGGTCTTTGTTTTGCTTATTTTTGATGACTTGGGAGATTTTGGGCTAGATGGTGATTACGTCAGCAGTGCAAATTTTTTTTTAGTTTTTTGCCCGACTGCGCCAGAAGGAGGGTTATGTTTTTTTAAGAAACCAATGTCGATATTTCAAAATGGCTAGAAAGTGAGCATAATGCATACACACATAATTAAGCAGCATACATCTAAGGTCGTTGACTTAGCGTCATGGATTCGTGTCATGGACTGAGTATTGTTAATTTGAATTATGTCGAAATTTTAAATTAACTTTCTTTTTCCTTTATTCAAAACATGTAACCGAGATATTTGTATAACAAGTTTGAAAAGAGTGTCCATGGAGTTTCTTGCATATTCTTCTCCATAGAGATCTACGCTTTGGAATGTGGTTGCGCCAATTTGCTATGATCCGCGACTTTGTTTTTTGTAATTTATTTTTGGCCTAGCAATCCTATCCCTACCGTTTCCGCTTCCCGCACGACCTCGAGAGAAATGATTTGACATTTTGACGTGTGTGCATCGATTGTGAATGTGACCGCACCGCTAACCGCGCCCGCTCGAAATTACAAGAAAATTGACTATTTTCGTGATCCAACCATTCAGAACTCAACAGTGGTGCAGTGTAGTGCAAAACAGGACCTGGCAGTGATTTAAATGTGCGAAGTCGAGGATCGGCCGGTGCCACGTGCAACCTTCGAAGTCTAAAGGTCAGTGCTCCTTCCCAATACATTTATCCCATGCCAGGCACAGTATCTGCATATTGTTAATAAACCTTAGATCGCTTTTTCAAACATACAGTCCATTAAAACATCAAGCAAATTCGCGCATCCATTACTTTTGGTCCATACGAGCAGGATCGTGAATCATTTTCTTGTAATTTCGCAATATAGTATTTGTTCCATAGGGAATAAACGCAACGCGCCTGTTTACCTAGATATAATAGTAGAAAACCCGCATCTAGGCATTTAGGCAACTATACGTTATTTCGCTCGTATAGTTAAAGAGCCATTGATAATTACGGTACCTACGCCGTCAACCGCACCGCATAATTATAGTTAGCTACGTAAATATCAGCGTAGATATAAATCGATCGCATTCTTTTCTTGACAAAATTCATTCGGAAGTCCTACAAATTTCATGTAGGTAGACGCATTTCAAAAATACCCGTTCATTGTTGAGTGAATATTTGTAGGAAACGGATAAACCATAGATTATATACGCATATGAATATTGATTCAGGTTATTCCGTTCGTTCGCCGTTCGCTTTGTTGTTTACAATATTACCATATTGTTATCTGTTAATTATCGCTTACTTAATAATTCGTTAAGTGTTTGTTTGAGTGTATAGTGTGAATATATCAAAACAAGATGTCTCTTAAGGGAACCAAGGTTAGTACTGATTTAAAGGTTCAGTTAAAGCTTTTATACGCTAAAAGGGACTCACAGTTTTCACGTGTTCAATCAATTTGTGATAAATCTTTGCAAATCTCGGATCTGGCAATTAGAGATGCTTTCTTGTGTTCGTTGGAAACTTTAGATAGTTTGCGCGCGGATTTTGAATCTACAATTAATAATATAAACATTTTAGAGTTGGAGTTAAATCCTGATTACTGTGTGAGTTATCAGGCATTGTCGTCCTTTGATGACTTGTATTGTCGTATCAAACGTATTGCTAGGAGTTTAGAGACTCCCCCCCCCCGCGAGTGGTTTATCCAACCCTCCTCGCGAACGCCCACGATTGCCGCCAATTCAAATACCTGAATTTGATGGTGACATTCGAAATTGGAATTTATTTATAGATAGTTTCGAAAATATAATACATAGGAACACATCGCTGACAGATCACGAGAGATTGCATTATCTCGTAGAAAAATTGACCGGTAAGGCCAAGGCTGTCTGTGCTGGAATTACGTTTAGCGCTGAAAATTACACTTTAGTTTTGGACACTTTAAAAACAAAATACGAAGATAAGCGATTAGTAGCCACCGCATATTTAGATCAATTATTCGATTTGAAAAGTTTTTCCGTTTGTAACGATCATAATTTAGAGAAGTTTTTAAATATTTTCGCATCATCTGTTCGTGCAGTAAAGAACCTAAAGGTCAATGACCTCTGTGACTTTTTGTTTTTGTATATCGGTTTAAAGAAATTAGATCCTGAAACTGTTCGTCTGTTTGAAACGACTCAGCGCGGTAAAGAAATACCTAAGTTCGAAGATTTAGAATCTTTTATTCGCGACCATATTAAGGTATTGCAGCGCACGTCGGCACGTCATGAAGTCACGAATAGGACAGGTTCCGATCGCCGTATAGACGCGTCATCGAAGTCAGTCAAGACTGCACATACGCTAGTTAATACCGCCTCAACACCTGACTGTTCTCTGTGTAAGGGTAGCCATACACAGCTGTACAAGTGTTCGGGATTTCAGAAATTATCGCCTAGTGATCGTTACAAGTTTGTCCGCACTAATAATTTGTGTTTTAATTGTCTAAGTGACAAACATCTGGTTACGTCATGTAACAGTGGTGTTAGCTGTCGTAAATGTCTAGCTAGACATCATACCTTCTTACATTTTGAGAGTAGTAAGCTGCCATCGCAGCAGCAGCCTGCGCAGACGCGCGACGCTTGTGACGCGCGGCCTGCTGCAAGTGCAAACGACGTAACATTGTGTTCGCTTTCCGCCGCTGGTACTCAAATCACTACCGTTTTACTTGCGACCGCGCAAGTTGTCATTGTAGATGCCTTTGGCAAACCGCACACCGTTCGAGCGCTACTAGATGGCGCTTCCCAGAGTAATTTTATTACTCGGGATTGTTGTCAACGCCTTGGTTTTAGTTTTAATAATTGGTCATCCCGCTCAGAAGTGAAAGGTTTTGGAGGTTTAAAGGCAACCATTCACGGTTCCATTAAAATAATATTTAGTTCACGTTTTAATCGTAATATTTCGTTTGAAATGGATTCGCTAGTCGCAGATAAGATTACGGAACGGTTGCCCACGGTACCGGTTGACACGTCCATGCTGACGGAGTTTAAGAACTTGCAGTTAGCCGACGGAAATTACGCTTTCCCTGGAGATATCGATCTATTGATCGGTGCTTCGATTCTCCCGCATCTCCAGTTATCACGTAAAATTCAAGGTCTTCCGATGTACCCCGCTCCGCACGCACTGGAAACAGTTCTCGGGTTTGTTATAGTTGGTTCCGCACCCGCTTATTTAAATAGTTACTCGACTGTGTCGCACTGTTGCACCGTCGAGCCGCCGCTTGAGTCTACCATCCGCAAGTTCTGGGAGATTGAAGAGGTCAATGTCCCGCCTATTCTCAGCCCTGAGGATCAGGTCACTGAGGAGATTTATACCCGCACGACTACTCGTGATAAAGATGGTCGTTATGTTGTCGCGCTCCCTTTCAAGGGTGATATTTTTTCGCTCGGTGGCTCCCGTGCCTCCGCAGAAAAACGCTTTCTATGCTTGGAACGTAAGATTCAAGCTGAATTGTCTCCGGAAAATGTATTCCATGTCGCTGGAACAGAAAACCCAGCTGATTGTCTCTCACGTGGTTTGCTTCCCGCGCAAATTTTAAATCATCCGCTTTGGTTTTGTGGCCCTCCCTGGCTGCATACCACTCCTAACGAGTGGCCAAATGCTCCGTTTAACCCCGCTACTGTTTCAGAACCACCCGAGGAGAAGAAACATACGCTTGTGGTATCGGTTCCGCGTGAAGAGTCAGTTGTTTTGTTGTTGTCTAATCGAGTCTCGTCTTGGTCGAGACTATTACGCTGTGTAGTTTACGTTCTAAGATTTTTGAGATTATTACCATCGCGTGGTTCTATGATCGCAGCTGATTTGGATAGAGCTGAATCAGTTGTACTTCGAGAGTTGCAGAAATTTTATTTTTCAATAGAATTTCGTAGTTTAGAATCACATAAACCTTGTAGTCCCGCACTTCAACATTTGAAACCATTTTTGCAAGACGGACTCATTCGTGTCGGTGGCCGTCTGCGAAATGCTAAGTTAGAGTTTGAACAAATGCATCCAGTAGTTCTACCACGCAGGGATCACGTTTTGGATTTGTTGGTGGACTATCACCATAAGGTGAATAGTCACGCTGGTCCCGATTTATTAATGTCCATTCTTCGACAGAAGTACTGGATACTTTCCGCTCGCAATTTGATACGCGCTAGAGTGCACAGATGTGTGCCCTGCTTTAAGCTCCGCCCGCGTTTCAACGCGCCGGAAATGGCCGACCATCGTTCTTGTCGTGTTGTACAGACGGTGAAACCTTTCATACATACTGGGACGGACTATGCTGGACCGTTTAAAGTCACTATTGCCCGTGGTCGTGGTATACGTTCCACAAAGGCATACATTTGCCTATTCGTTTGTATGACAACTCGTGCGGTTCACATAGAGTTAACCAGTGATTTGAGTACGCAGGGTTTTATGTCTGCATTTAAACGATTTTTATCTCGCCGTGGTCCCGTTAAGCGCTTATACTCTGACAACGGCACAAATTATGTTGGAGCGCGACGCAATATTTCGGAATTACATACATTCTTACGCTCCAAGTACTACCAAAGTGAATTCGCCCATGTCTTAGCTGAGAATCGCATTGATTGGTGTTTTAATACGCCAGCAGCTAGTCATTTTGGTGGCAATTGGGAGGCGAATATTAAAAGCCTTAAGTCGCACCTGTTTCGGGTCATAGGCGAACAGATTCTCTCGTACGAGGAGTTGAGCACTGTACTCGCTCAGGTAGAGGCGTTGATGAATACGCGTCCGTTGTGTCGGACTTTGTCTAGTGATCCATCGGAGCCACTAGCGTTGACGCCGGCTCACTTCTTGACGACGACTCCTCTTAAATATTTGCCCGCTTTAGATGTCGAGACTGACAAACTGCAGCTCCACCCGCGTCACGCTCTGCTAGATAGCTTAGTTCAGTCCTTTTGGAAGCGATGGAGGACAGATTATCTGCATACGCTGCAGTCGCGTCAAAAGTGGAACACTCCTTCAGATCCAGTCACAGTCGGTACTGTGGTGATACTGAAGACTGAGAGTGCGCCTCCTCTGCACTGGCCTCTTGGTGTAGTGGAAGAAGTTTTTCCGGGTTCGAACGGAATAACGCGAGTCGTAAAAGTTAAAACCGCAACTGGATCGTACCTGCGTCCGGTTATTCGCCTCTGCCCTCTGCCTAATCAGTAGTAGTGGCATAGTTAGTTATAAGTTGTTTCGCTACCTAGTATTGATAGTTTAGATTAGTAATAGGGTTTAGTTTCGCTTTTGTTTTTTTTCTTTTCTTTGAAGGTAACCCTTCAAACCCGGGGGGAATGGTTGCGCCAATTTGCTATGATCCGCGACTTTGTTTTTTGTAATTTATTTTTGGCCTAGCAATCCTATCCCTACCGTTTCCGCTTCCCGCACGACCTCGAGAGAAATGATTTGACATTTTGACGTGTGTGCATCGATTGTGAATGTGACCGCACCGCTAACCGCGCCCGCTCGAAATTACAAGAAAATTGACTATTTTCGTGATCCAACCATTCAGAACTCAACAGTGGTGCAGTGTAGTGCAAAACAGGACCTGGCAGTGATTTAAATGTGCGAAGTCGAGGATCGGCCGGTGCCACGTGCAACCTTCGAAGTCTAAAGGTCAGTGCTCCTTCCCAATACATTTATCCCATGCCAGGCACAGTATCTGCATATTGTTAATAAACCTTAGATCGCTTTTTCAAACATACAGTCCATTAAAACATCAAGCAAATTCGCGCATCCAGAATGTGCAATTAGCATCATTTTTTTCTGACAGACCGACTTCTTGACTTAAAAGTGCCTGTAAATGGTTTATTTGAAATAAAATGCTTTGAATCTTTGCTCTGAATCTTGAATTCAAGTACTTATTCCTTTTTTCTAGACTTACAACTACTACCTATTAATTAATATGTAACTAACACATTAACAAATGCACGTATCAATGTTTACGTAACCATGGGGAGGGGGAGCTCTGTTTACTTTTTCTGACGAAGGAAAAGGGGCCTTATATTATACTACCAAAAAAATCTGCTCACGTAATACTTGAACGGCCCCCAACTTGTTTGAAAAAATCGCCTAAAAATATTTTGCCAATTTTGTATTTTGGTACTGAGCCTCCATTATCAAGTCACTTTTGGGTTCTCTATTGATAAGCGAGTCATTGACCTTTTTATCTACTATCACTATTATGTAAATAGCGCTTATATCTATTGCTTATTTATGTAATACATACTTATCTCTGTCTGCCCTACGTTAGATCGTAAACACACGCGGCAAATTCTAGGTAGAGGTTTTTTTTTTATGGTAGGTAAAATTATCCAATGACAAATCCCTCCCTTGGGCGGAGCGGGAAGTAGTGTCAGACTTTTACTGACTAAAAACCTACCCCGTTCCTTCGTTGCCTATCGTGCCGGGGCCGGGTATTCCTTTCGGAAGCTGACCCATGATCCCAGCAGGCTTCGACCCTGCCTACCTGCAGCTAGCAGGCTGGGCCTCTACGGTTTGCTGACAGCTCCTTGAGGCGCGCGGGAACAGTACGCACCGTCGATGACGTGGGCTCGGTCCGGTCGGTTACCGGACGATCGGACAGCGTGCTACCCATTGCACGCCGTCCGCAAGCCCGCGCCTACGGTGGCCGGAAATCGGGATCGGAATCCCGGAATTTCAGGTAGAGGTCAGTTTTCTTTGAGAATAAGGGGCCGTTCAAATATTACGTAATATTGTTTTTTACAAATATTAAGTCCCCCCCTCCCCCTAGTCAGCAAAAGTACGCAAAGCTCTCCACACCCCCCTCCCATGCTTACGTAATCATTGGTACATGCATTTGTTAATGTGTAAGTTTAGTTATTAATTTATGAGCAGTCGTTAAGTTAATTTTAAATTTTGACATTATTACAGTACGGCCGACGGATCTTGGCGCGTCTGAAGTTAGGCTCTGCGAACTTTAGCGCTTGTGCACTCGTAAAAAATAAATGGCTTGAAAAAATAAATTCCAATAGCAGTTGTTATTGCTGTTAACAACTGTTATTGGCATTTATTTTTATAAATCATTCATTTGGCACGCTTATTTTGAGCGCTAAAGTTCGCAGACCCATAAGATCCGTCGGCCGTACTGTAATTCAAATAAACAGTTCTCAGTCCAAGACACACGAAAAGTCTACATTAGATGTATGCTGCTTAATGATGAGTGTTTGCTCACTTTCTTGTAATTTTGAATTCGTTATTTTAAAAAACTAAAAAATAAATAACTGCTGACATAATAACCATCTGTCTAGATGGTTATTATGTCAGCAGCCCCTCATCCCTCATCATTCATGATAAAAAATAAGCAAGTATTACAAGTACTGGATCGACCCTCCACGGGATTAAAACGATAAAAAATTAAACGTATATACAAAAATATCATCATATCAAGCCAAATTGGAGAAGTTCAATAACAAACACTGTGATACGAGAATTCACGAGATATATTTGATTTTTATATTTAAAGAAAAAATATTCTCGCACTAGTAATGACTCCTGTATAGTGGGTGCGTTCACAAACATGTAAACTCACTTACACAAGACACCCAGAGCCGGAACACCTCAGGCGGTCGCCTCCTGCGAAGCAGTAATGCTAACAAAGGAGGAGGCCGACCGCATCACGCAACGGCGCACACACCGCAGCCGCCGCCGTAATTCCGATCCCAATTTCCGGCCACCGCAGGCGCAATGGGTAGCTCGCTGTCCGTTTGTCCGGTAACAGACCAGACCGAGCCCAAGTCGTTTACGGCGCGCACTGTTCCCGCGCGCCTCAAGGAGTTGCCAGCAAACCGAAGACGCCCAGCCTGCTAGCTGCATGCAGGCAAGCAGGGTCGAAGCCTGCTGGGGTCAAGGGCCGTTTTCTGAGAGGAAGGCTCAGCCCCGGTATGATAGGCATTTGTCAGCAAACTGTAGGCGTCGAGGCCTAGTCTGGGGCTCTGGGGAGGTATGAAAATGCATACCAGGGCCCTGGAACTAAGGCAGGGAAAGAACAGGGTAGGTTTTTAGTCAGTGAGAGTCTGACACTGTTTCCCGCTCCGCCCAAGGGCGGGATTTGTCATTGGATGATTTTACCTACAATAAAAAAAGACCCGGAACACGTATCTGTAAGCCATACAAATATTTGTTTCGCGCGCGTGATAATATAATGATAACAGATAAATAACAGGTTTTGAAAATACTAAGACGTCATTTATTTCGTCAGTTTAAACTAGATAAAGCCGGTGTTTCGTAACTGACTACCCTGAGAAGAAACACCGAAACAACCTCGCCTCTCGGTACCTCGCGGTATGCGAAAAAATTTCGCCTCGAATTTTATGTTATTTTTCGATTCTACACTCCTTATCTACTAAACGAGTTATGAGTTTACATGTGGATGGATGGAAAGGGAGAGGGAGGCCAAAGAAAAGATGGATGGATTGTGTGAGGAGTGATATGAAAGAGTAGGGAGTTAGTGATAGCGTGACGAGTGACAGGACAGAATGGAAGAAAAAAAAATTCTGGAGGTAATTAGGTTAGTGATTCTCGACCTCGAATCAATATTAAAATGAGTAGGTATTTTTTTTTAACTTTTTTTCTTATTTACAGAAATCGGTACGTGTGAACTACCTTTCTTAAAACGCGCCCAGTCTGATACTCGGCTTATAACCGCGCTGTCACACACACAAACACGTAAACACACAAACGATGACTTCATAGTTCCAAAGCACCTACCACCCCCCGTACGGCACCCATCTCACACTAGCCCAAAAACGTGTTGCGCCGACCCCAAATAAAACGGGATAAGGGCAGGAAGATGGTGATGATCATGTTGACATTCCTTATCTTAAGAAAATTCTTGTTTGTTCCAGCCGATACCATGTGTATTCCCGATCCCAAATGGCCTGGGACCAGGTCGCATGCTCAGGGTGCAAGGCCACCTGCCACCTGGAGCTCAGAGGTAAGTCTTGTATGTCAGTGAACTGAGAATGATTCGACTAATTTGTGCAACCATTTTACGAACATTAGAAGAATTTCTAAGTTCAGGGGGACTAAAAAGGCCACTTTAGCAGATTTGAATTCGGATAATAATATGAATCATGTAAAAATCGAAAAATGGTCACGAATTGGCAGTTCATATTGTAATACGTAAACAATATTCATATTGGGTATGATTCTGCAATGCAATTCATCTATTTGACAGTTTTTTTGACAGACGAGTCTAAATGACAGCACATTCGTAAAATTTTACGCATATTAGCAGAATTGTTAAACATATTAAATGAATTTTATTGAATTAAATTAAATTAAATGGTTTGGAATTGAATTAATAAAAAATATTGATTTAAATTAAATGAAATTAAGAATAATTGAATTGAATTATATTATATATAACATTTATAATGATTATGGAAACAAATTATTTTGTAATACAAAAAGCTTTCGCAGAAGGCAATGTATTCTGTTAACTCTTACCACACTCCTTCACTTCTCTTATTTTTATGTTAACATGTGGACATTGGAGTGGGTTACATGTTTGTGCATCTAGTTTTAAGGATTTTCTTGTATTTTCTCTAGCATGTAACTGTTTTTTGTCCCTAATAAAATAATATAAAAAATAAAATTGCTAAAAGATCGTAAGTATGACAGTAATTCAGGAAATTAATTGCTAAATGTGACTTTTTTAGAATCACAGCTAGGAATTCGGAATATGATTTGCTCTAGATGAATTGCTCATGTGACGATTTTAGGCCCGCAGATTGTGGACGTGCAGAGACCCGTCCGTACTATTTTTATTATTAGTATATTATTAGAATTTGAACCCTAAAAATTCTGACATAGATATATATACACGGCTAAATTTTGATCGTTTTAAACCCGCGGAGGGTTGATTAGGTACATGAAATACTATCGATTTGTAAAAATAAAATAAAAAATAAAGTACTTTTTTATTAAACTCGAATTAATTTACGCTTGAACGAAATTAATTTCTTTAAGTAAACATCAGCTGATCGAGTGCAATGACCTGTAGGTAGTTAGTACGCAACGACCGACTACTAAAACTAGTGGTAGTAGGTACTACCACTAGTTTTAGAAAAAAGTATGTTATTTTTAAATTTTTGCTTTACAAATCGATAGTGTTTCTTGTACCGGAACGTCCCTCCAAGGAGTTAAAACGACAAAAATTTAGACGTGTATACACCGTTCATTTTGGTCGTTTTAATCCTGCGGAGGGTCGATTCGGTACGTGAAACACTATCGATTTGTAAAGATAAAAATGAAAAAATAAAGTACTTTTTTTTCATACTCGAATTAATTCATGCTTAATACCTTCCACGGAATTAAAACGATAAAAATTTAAACGTGTATATAAAAGCGAAATATCACTCATAGATAAATCACGAAATCTTAGAAACTATAACACCTACAAAATTAAAATTTGGCAGGTTCCTTATAGGGGGTAGACATTAGCTAAGAACGGATTTTACGAAACTCCAACCGTAATGGGGGGTAAAACGGGGGTTGGAAGTTTGTATGGATAAACCGACTTTCACACGGGCGCTATACACCGTTAAATTTTAGTCGTTTTAATCCCGCGGAGGGTCGATTCGGTACTTGATATACTATCGATTTTTAAAGAACAAAATTTTTTTTTTTACCGTCGTCTCATTTCTACCATCGAACAACCCGGTGTACGGCGAATATCCACCCTTACGTTGTTGAAACTCCCACGGTCCGGACTAAGCGTTTTGCCTCTTCGTTTATACCGCGTACATCGAGGGACTGGAACAATTTGCCTGCTGCTAACAAGGCTAGAGTGAATAGGCTCTTAATAAACTAGTGCGCTTCACCATCAACGATTGCATCACTGCTTACCATCAGATAGGATTGCAGTCAAGTATTAGCTTATAAAAAAAATTAAAAAAAAGATTTTACATTTTTTTTTTAACTCGAATTAATTTACGCATGTACGAAATTTATTTCTTTAAGTAATTTTCTCTTCACAAAACGATAGTATATCATGTACCGAATCGACCCTACGCGGGATTAAAACGACCAAAATTTAACGGTGTATATTTTCATACTATCTCGTGAGTAACCTAACCCCTTTTTCCCCAGATTCGCCATCAACTTGCAGTGTGGCCCCAACACAGATCCTCGCGACGACATCGCCCTTCACTTGAATTTCCGTTTCGTTGAAATGTGCGTGGTGCGCAATCACATGACCGCCATGAACTGGGGGGTCGAAGACATGGACGGAGGCATGCCGCTCAACCGAGGAGACAACTATGAAGTCCTGGTGCTGTGTGAGCCGCATAGTATGAAGGTGAGAACCGCTTAGGGGGGTCATTCAAGTATTTGCATTGCATCAGCTTTTTAATGTGCCCACTGCTGGGATTCAGGTCTCCTCTCTAGGAGAGGGAATGGGCCGTAATCCACCACGCGGGCATGACCATACCAAGATAAAACAAATTTCAAATTTCCTCTAATATACTCATTTCTCACTTTATCCATTCTCGACACATCCATCTCAACATTCTCATCTCCGCTACATGCAATCTTTTTTCTTCCGTCTTTTTTACAGCTCAACATTCTGATCCATACAGTATGACAGGCCTTATCACGGACTTGTAGATTTTACTTTTCAACTTTAGGGGCATCCGTAGATCAAAAATTGTTCCCGTGACCTGTTGCCATTTCATGCATCCTGCGTTGATCCGATGTGTTACGTCTCGGTCTACCTCACCGTCCCCTTGGACGAGCGACCCGAGACACCGAAAGTTTTTTTTTTTTTTTTGGTAGGTAAAATCATCCAATGACAAATCCCGCCCTTGGGCGGAGCGGGAAGTAGTGTCAGACTCTTACTGACTAAAAACCTACCCCGTTCCTTCGTTGCCTATAGTGCCGGGGCTGAGCCTTCCTCTCAGAAAACGGCCCTTGGCCCCGGCAGGCTTCGACCCTGCCTGCCTGCAGCTAGCAGGCTGGGCCTCTACGGTTTGCTGACAGCTCCTTGAGGCGCGCGGGAACAGAACGCGCCGTCGATGACTTGGGCTCGGTCCGGTCGGTTACCGGACGATCGGACAGCGTGCTACCCATTGCACGCCGTCCGCAAGCCCGCGCCTACGGTGGGAGACACCGAAAGTTGGAGCAGATTGGTATGGGCGTGCCGGCGAGAGCTAAAGGCACAGGACCGGAGTGACCACCGAAATCGCAGAACGAGTACTCCGTTTTGTTTCTACTCAACTTCAGGCCAACACTCTCCAGTCTGTGCTACCACACGTCCAATCTGTTCTGGACCTCTAGGCCACTCTCGGCAACCAGCACAATGTCATCGCCGAACTGCATACACCATTGAGCCTATTCCTGAATGTCCGACGTCAGAGCGTCTATCATCAGGAAGAGGTAAGGGCTGAGAGCCGACCCTTGATATAAGCCGAAAGCCACATTGAAGCTGCTAATGGTGCCCGCTGTAGACTGGACTTGGGTACTGCATCGACTGTGCATCGCTCGGATCAACTGCACATACTTCCCAGGCACACCTTTCTCTTTAAGGGCCCACCACAGAACCTCACGAGGTACCCGGTTTTTTCGAGGTCAACGAATACCATGTGCAAGTTTTTATGCGCACCTCTGTATTTCTCGCACAGCTGGCGTATAGCAAAAATGGTATCCGCTGTTCCGCGACACCGAAACCGAAAAACCGAATTGGTTCTGTGAAATTTCACTTTCTTCTCTCAACCTCCACTCAGTAACTTTCTCCCAGGCTTTCATAGTATGTGACATTAGCTTTATTACTTTATAATTGTTGCACTCAAGAACATCATCTTTGTTTTTAAAGATGGACACCAAAGAACTGTTGCACCAATCATCAGGTATGGCTTCTTCCCGCAACAACTTATTGAAGAACAAAGCTAACCACGTCCATCCATTCACTCGCCATAACTTCCACACTTAAACTGGTATTCCATCTGGACCAATGGCCTTACCATTCTTCATACCATTTACTGCTATTCTGACTTCATCTTACACATGTTTGTTTTGCCCCACCAGATAGCGCTGAACGGCGCCCACTTCGCGGAGTTCCCGCACCGCATCCCGTTCCAGAGGATCACGCACGTGACAGTGGACGGCGACACCGCGGTCAACCTCATCTCGTTCGAGGGCACCAGCGGCGGGGGCTACGGGGTGCGTATACTTTTGTCAAACTAAAAGCAATCTTCTAATCAATTAAATTAATTTCTCTAAGTAATCGTCCGCTGGGCGAGTCCAATGACCTGTAGGTAGAGTTATTACGCAACGACCGACAAAAAAAAAACTGCCGTTTGCCGGAGCAGCTAGTAATTAATTTAAATTTAAATAAATATCTTTTCATTCCAGGCGCCTCCCCCGTCGTATGCCCCTCCAGCTTATGGAGCCCCACAGGGTGGTGGCTACGCCCCAGGTAAGACAGACCTTTATATAAAGTATATGTTAATATGGCTCTTACTGATACCTAAACAGTTAATGTAGAAAATTTACTATGCGATTCAAATAAGAATATCATTAATTGTTGTTAATATAACATATAGCGTCGAAATACAGGATGTATCTATCTGACATCGTACCTCAAACAAATATCATGGATCCGATACATGACCTCCCAATGGAGGAATTTATCATTGGTTTATATGTTATTAAAAAAAAAGTTTTTTTTTTTTAATTTAAACGGTATAAAATCGTTGTTTTAATTATTTTTAGTGGAAAAAAAGGAATTAATTGCTTCTAAAATTAAAAATGCTGTTGGGGTCGATTAGAATAATGATTTTATCAATCCCTATAACATTTTTTATAAATTAATTTTTTTAGTTAAAAAAAACTTCTTTCTTTCCTATTTTTTTATACTGAAAATATCATCGAGATTAAAATAACGATTTTATACAAATTATTATTATTATTATTTTTTTTAATTAGGAAATAAACCGACGAAAAATTCCACCACTGACCTCAGTGGTACCATGGATCCAGTACATGATTCAGGACACCTGTCCTGAATCATGTACTGGATCCATGGTATTCGTTTGTGGTACGATGTCAGTTACACCCTGTATAACACGATATTTATTCATAGCATATAGCGTTTGCTAAAATAGACTCTGCCTACGCGCTATAATATAACTTCTCGCTCAAGAAAACACCAAACCGGGTTAAAACACGATAGCGACATAGCGTGATAGTGCCGACCGTAGCGCAGAGGTCATTGACGTTCCTATTCTTATTTCAATGTCATCTAAAAAATCTCATTAAAGATGTAAGCATACATAGGGACAGACAGCGGGAAGCGACTTTGTTTTATACTATGTCGTGAGGCCCAGTTGTTTTGGTTCATTTACATCCGTTTACCTTAGTAATGGTATATTTGGGATGTCGTCCCGTGCTTGAGTCTCGTGTCTTCCTGTGATTAATGTTGTATTTATGGGCTAACAGTAATGGAAAACTAATATTTTAACACTTTGAATGCCTACTACGAGATATTTCGTAGATGACAAAAAGAACTTGTATTGTTTGCTTACGAGTTTTCTCGTAGACCTCTAATGAAAGTGAGCTAATGAAAGTATGCCACGAAAACTACGCATTATGAGATTAGATAGATTTTTGAATTTGCTTGCTTTGGAAATAGGTGGTGTACGTAGGACGCGAATGGTGGAGTTGCGTATTCCAAATATATGTTCCAAGTCTAGATTTTCAAGAGTCTAGATGTTATAATGCGTAACATACGTTTGTCTTTAGTTTTTATATCACTGGTACGAGATATTTCGTATACGGTATTTCTCGTGAAATTCTTGGCATTCAATGTGTTAACTCGGCCGTCTTATGTGCATTTAAACTTAAAAGCATGCTTTTTCTGCAATTATTTTGTATTATACTATTAAATACTTTTGTATTTACTAACTACTGAGCTTTTTTATGTAATTTATTGCGGTGGAAGTGCATAATATATATAAATAGGACTGATTTTTGAATTGAGCATTTAAAGTTAACCTTTTAATCACCTACGTCGAGTATATCCGACAAACATTCCGCCCGGGTCGCACATTCACGACCAAATACATACTCCATCTTGTCAGCTGTTCTGTCACCTATGGGGATTGAACAGCTAAACAAACGAGATGGAGTACCTAGTCGCTAACACACGACCCCTGGCGAATAGAAGACGTAAACACTCGTCGGAAAAATTCGACGTATGAGGTTGTTTCAATCTCCGCTAAGTTCAACTTGAAATGCTTGATTCAGAAATCGTGGAATAGGTTTTACAAATACGATTTAATAATACAAATAATAATATATGTATACAAGTTTAATTTTTAAAGGATAAAAACCAAAGATTTTCAAAGTCGTTTTTATTTTTTACTAATAATAATAATTGATAATTGGATTATTGTTGCCAATAAGCCTGATATAGTGGTCATAGATCGACTAGTGCGTCGCACAATGATTATTGATATAGCGGTCCCTCATGACGAGAACCTCGTGAAAGCTGAGAAGGATAAACAAACTAAGTATCTTGACTTGGCTCGCGAGGTTGTCGACATGTGGGAAGTGGACACAGCAGTCATTGTGCTGATAGTCGTGACGGCCAATGGCTTAATAGCCAAGAGCCTCGACCAACATCTGCGGAGGCTCTCGTTAGGCAGTTGGATCAAGGGTCTGATTCAGAAGGCAGTACTCCTGAACACGGCGCGTATTGTCCGGAGGTTTCTCTCTCAGGAGCCCTGACCACCGGCAGCTTGGACCCTGTTCCCGATGTCGGTGGCTACTATTTTTTATATTTTTAAATGTTTTTTTTTTGTACATCCTTCTATAAAAAAATATTTAAAAATGTAATTTATATGTATATACAAAGAATAAAAGGAAACAATAATTGATAATTGACCAGTTTGTCTTTTGTTTAAAGAATTTTAAGTATTTTTAATTTTGTTCTGTATTTTATCAATTCTGACCGGTCAAAGTGCATTTTAGTCTGTTTTTCAAGAAAACGTGAGTGTTTTTATTCTTTTTTTTTGTACTAACACTAAAAGGTAAGTCGTACCTTTTTGTAAATAGTGTATTTAACATTTTTAATTATTATTATTATTATTTTTATGTCGTTTTGTTTTTGAGTGTGCTTGTCTTATTAGTGTGTTTCGAATGGGTGTGGGTTTATTTATATATATTATTTGGTTTGCTTTTAATAAATATTGGTTTGAGCAGCTTTTAAAAAGCATGCTTCGTAAATTTCTAGAATGCTTTTAACGGGCCGCAATATTCTGTGTTTTATATTTACACATTTCGATTTGTCACTTAAAGCTCATAGCTTATTAGAGCCACCCGGAACCCGCCCCGCCTCTTGCGGCTAGTATTCTTTACATGGACTTGTATGGGCATGCGCGTCACTACAGCATCTTACGACCGAGGCAATCTGGTGAAGCTACGGAGTGAATGTTGTGAGCACATGTCCATACAAGTTCATATAAAGAATACTAGCCACAGGAGGCGAGGCGGTGCTGAGTGGGTTCCGGGTGGCTCTAATGAGCTTAATACTTAAAACACTTTTTTTTTGTAACTATTATTTTTATTTATTTAGTTGATTACATCGGTTAGACAACTAAGTACAGAGTAACTAAACAAAAACAATTAACCCTTTAACTGCTCGCGTCGGATTATTCCGACGAGTGTTTTCGTGTCCTATTCGCCACGGTCGTGTGTTTGGGACCGGGTACTCCATCTCGTTTAGTTGCAATCTCCATAGGTGACAGAACAGCTGACGAGATGGAGTATTTGGTCGTAGATGTGCGACCGTGGCGGAATAGACGCGAGAGTGTTTGTCGGATATATCCGACAAGGCTAATATGTCATCAGACGAAGTATTTCAAACTCTGGTCTAGCTATCGAGGTCAAGGCTAGCTTCGATCTACCTTCTGTCCTTGAAATGACCGCCATTTACGTAGTTATTCAATCCAAGGTCATGGCAACGTGTGCTTATTGATTTCTAGAAACATTTCAAATTTAAATTACGTGTTTGCTGTATGGACTTTGATTCCTGAGTTTATTTCGGTGTTTCGTCTCAGGGTTATAACTATTTTATTAGTCATGTATTCTACACCCCTATTTTTTAATTAGTGCACAAAAAAATGGGGCTCAATCAGTACCCGTTACCGATCATATTTGTGTAGTCAAAAGTACAAAAAACGAAATTCCAAAATTGTCCACGAAAATTTGTCATAATTGGTAAATTCATAATTGAATCATTATTCATAACAATTACTACTAGAAAATACTAAGCGCAGCGTTTTTTCATTTTTATTGACATTCTTTCATTCATAAACAATAACCTGTACAATGTTTCCAGAAATTGAGTGAGATTTTGGGATATAAACATACGCTCATAACTTTGAGACTTTACTTAAATAATAACAAGACCTTTTCTAATAAGCCCTTTAAGTATTTGCCATAATTAAAAAATAGTGGTGTATATATGTAAATAGTACACCACGAACTACCTGCGTATCTTTTTCTCCGTCAAATCCATCCGAAGGTTGTCTGTAAAAAATCGCTTTTAGCGATAAGACCGCCCATTGTAACACCCTATTAATTTTAAGTTCCTATTGTAATTGAATATATCTATCTATCTATCTATCTAGGAAACACCGATCTCATCTAGTTTGAAAATTGTCGTGTAAAAGTGTTTTTAAAATATCTATTTGCAAAATTAATATCATATTTATATCAGTTTCTCCAAGCGGTATTGCTTGTGTAAAAGCAGTCGAGAGTGAATAAATAGGTTACTTCTAGGCAACAGTGCTCCATCGTCGGCCACATCATCGCTTAGGGGCCATTCAAGTATTACGTAAGCGTAACAGGGAGATCGGTCTTTACTTTGCTTATTTTTGATGACATGGGGGATGGGGATTCCTTCCTCCTTGCGTCGTATTCCTCAATGCTGAGGGTCGTGACCTCCCTGCTTCATCATTTTCATTCGCACGACGTTTCTCCATCTGTTTCTGTCTCTGGCGGTGTGAAGGGCATTATACCGTAGAGTTAAGAGCGGTGCGGATCTGGTCGGACCAACGTACTGGGCTGCGTCCACGAGGCCTTTTCCCATCCACTTTACCGGTCACGATAAGCCTTTATGGTGGATGGTGATTACGTCAGCAGTATTTTTTTTTTTTAAGAATATTCGAATTTTCAAAATCACATGACAGCAGAATAGGACAGGGACAATATTCTGTAACTACACTAATGTAATGGTGGACCGCTGACTACCCAAGATACGGGCTGTGCTGTTTGGGAGTCGTTGAGACACTTTTTGAAATAACCTGTATAATGTGATGTTATCTTGTCTTTGTGTTATGTGTACTTTTTGGAAGAATAAAAATTATTATTATTATTATTATTTCCTTTATTCATTTAATATACATATAAATTATATTTTTAAATATAAAAAAACATTAAAAAATATAAAAAATAGTGTCCCACCGGTATCGCGAACAGGGACCAAGCCAGGGGTCAGGGCTCCAGAAAAAGGAACCTCCTAACAATACGAGCCGTGTCCAGGAGTACCGCTTTCTGAATCAAGCCCTTGATCCAGCCGCCTAACGAGAGCCTCCTAAGGTGTTGGTCGAGGCTCTTGGCTATTAAGCCATTACCCGACACGACTATCGGTACAATGATCGCCGAAACCACTTCCCACATGTCGACAACCTCGCGAGCCAAGTCAATATACTTGATTTGTTTATTATTATTATTATTTGAGAAAAATCTGCTTACGTAATACTTGAACGGCCCCTTACCATCAGGTGAGATAGTTGTCAAACGCGAGCGTATCAATTAAAAGTCCCTTTGCATATGTTTAGAGACCGAAATTTTTTTTTTAGGCTTTTTGACCACTATCTCACCTGATGGTAAGCGATGATTTGGTCGACGATGGAGCACGCTTGCCTAGAACTAACCTTTTCACTCTAGTCTTGGAGACTTCTAGTTTGTAGCTACACAAAAGCGTCCAAATCTCAATTTCTAATTCCCAGATAATAATTATTTGATTGTTGAAAAACTCAGTTCATAAACCTGAAAATATAAATAACATTTTAGGCACATCTTCTAAAATCATACTTACTTCTCAAATTCTTACTATACATAGCCAAACGTTTAATTTTTATTTTAACCCAAAACAATATTTCAAAATTTATTTTATAAGCACTATTTTGTACAAAACTATGAAATATTATCTTGTTGCTGTAAGATATTAGTTCAAATATGTATTCAGAGTTTATTTGTCTTGAAGTACGCGGCAAATAAGTTCAACTATTTGAAAATCTGTCACTGCGCATTTTAGTTCGACCGTCATGATGGTTCAACTTGTGTGTGTTGTTTTTCGGGTCTCAATCGAAATGGGGGGCTGCGCGTAACCATAGCGAATGCTTCAACTTATTGGCCGCGTAATACACTTATGTTTAGCCTTGGGTGTACTCTCAACGGACGCGTAACTTCATAGACGCTTTAAAATAAGCCAGACAGCTTGAACAGCACAGCACAGCGTACTGCATCTTATCCACGAGGCGTATTACACGCGAACGCGTTCAATCATTTGTGACGATGCCATCGGGCAACGAACACGTTCTCGCCATTAAAAAAGTGCTTTCGCTCAATGTACGCCCCGATGTGCCTAGCTATAATAAAAAAAAAAAAAACGATATGCGCTGTCGAATGGTCACTTAGTTTATTTTTATTCTTAAGCGCTATCCACACATTTCCGGGTCATGGCTATCCGTGTTCCTAGTTGTTCGTTTCAGTGTTCCCGTCAGGGACGTGCCATCCGTCACCCGTGTTCACACATATCAGGGAAATCGGTATCAGTGTGAAAATGTTTAAATTTACCATCACACTTTAATTTTTTTCCCTATTTTAACTAAAAAAAAATTCAAATAATGTGGATTAGAAAGAAAACGTACAAGTTTTATCAACCTTTCTGTGTTCATGTTGTCGTCAACGTACCTACATAAAAATCGGATAGCACGGTCAGTGCGTCCGAACGTGCTCCGGGACACTGACGATCCGGATGCCCCTGACACGGAGTTATGTTAACGAGCTCGTACAAGTATTACGTAACCTATTTTTTTCCCGTCCCAGACGGAACACGGCAGGGCCGGGTACCCGGAAATGTGTGGATTGCGCTTTAGTCGTCTAGTTAAAATTGCGTGTTTTCTGTAGGTGATGCAAATTTTTATTTATTTTTGTAATATTTCTTTTGTTGCAGGCTACCAATACTATTGATATGCTTGCAATAGTGGAGAGACAAATACAGGTATATTCATATTTTATTTTTATTTTAGACACTTTTTCTTGTAAGCACTTGACCAGACTGACGATGCGGGTTTAATTCAGAAATCCCCACCGGGGGGTTATTGTTACCTTTTTTGTTCCAGAAATCCCCCCTAGCAAAATAAGCTGAGGGGGGATTTTTGGAATAAAAGTAAGTATGGGACCAACAGACGAACAAATACCTATTGTTGTTTCTAAATTATTAAACAAAAAATGTGTTAATCAATTCAATTAATGCAATCGTCTGGTGAGCGTAGTATAAATCTGCTTTACATTTATGTTCGCCTGACTGTGGGCAAATGCAGCGCTGCCGCAACGACGAACAGCCAAATAGAATACATTGGATTAACAATCAAATGTACTGAACTTGGTTGACATTTTTCGCGATTTCAGGTCTGGGGGCTTACTCTCGAGTTTAATTCCGATCGGTAGACATTGAAATTGTGACGTTAGGTACCCTTGAATTCGATTCCAGCGTCAAATTGGTTTAAAATTGCGTGACCACACGCCAAGCCCAATCCCCATTTTACTTAGTTTCCCAAAAAGGTCACGTAATTTGGCCCTAGCATCGAATTCAAGAGTACCTAATGTCACAATTCCAATGTCTACCGATCGGAATTAAACTCAAGAGTAAGCCCCCTGATCCCATAGTAAAAGTTGTTTGTTATCATGACTATAATCACGTGTTTAAATATCGGCCTCTAATTACCAGTCGCCCTTTATAAATAGGACAGCAGTGGTGCCCGAGTGGTCATGGCCCCGACTTACGAGTCGGGAGAGAGGTCGCGGGTTGAAAGCCAGCACGCGTATTACTTTGTATTTCATCACCACTGCTCTCAAAACGGTGAAGGAAAACATCGTGAGGAAACTGGCATGTCCTAAAACCAAAAATTCGAAGACATGTGACGTCCACCATCCGCACTGGGCCCGCGTGGTGGATTACGGCCCCTTGCCTCCCCTAGAGAGGAGGCCTGAGTCCCAGCAGTGGGCACATTAAAATGCTGATAATGCTAAAAATGCTAATGCTACGAGGGTGGATTGAAAAGTTCGCGGCCTAACACATAAATACTTGAACTATTGTAATGTAACTAACCTCATTCGATGAGTTTACTTTCTGGTTGTCAAATTGTAAAATTCTATCGCAATAGCATTAACTGTATTTAAATTAGACTGAATTTTGTGAGCCTTTGTGCAGCGTTTTTAAAGAATGGAGAAAATTGAGTAACGTGCGGTCATCAAATACCTATTTTTAAAAAAACTAACTCCAAAAGAGATTCACGAAGATATGTCAACAACATTGGGGGAATCTGCTCCGTCGTATACGACTGTGAAAAAGTGGGTTGCTGAATTTAAACGCGGACGAGAGAGTATTGAAGATGACCCTCGCTCTGGCCCGCCTATGACGTCTACGACTGAAGAAAACATCGGGAAAATCTGTGATCTGATATTGATAGATCGGAGATTGACCAACAGGGAGATTGCAGACACTGTTGACATCTCGTATGAACGAACACAAAACATCATAGTCAATGAACTTGGATTTTCTAAGGTTTCTGCGCGGTGGGTACCCAGATTGCTTTCAGTCGAACAAAAACGAATACGCCTCACGATTTCTCGCGACTGTTTGGAAATGTTTGAGGCGGATCCACAAGATTTTTCGGCCAGATTTGTAACAATGGATGAAACTTGGGTACACCACTACACCCCAGACTCAAAACAGCAATCCAAGCAGTGGAAAAAACCTGATGAACCGACTCCAAAAAAAGCCAGAACAATTTTGTCAGCTGGCAAGGTGATGGCGTCAGTTTTTTGGGATGCTAAGGGTGTCATCATGGTGGACTACCTTGCAAAAGGTGAAACTATAAATTCTGCTTATTACTGCACCCTCTTACGTCGCTTGCGTGAAACAATCAAAGAGAAAAGGCCAGGATTACTCAGCAAGAAAGTTTTGTTCCATCAGGATAATGCACGCGTTCACACGTCTGTTGAATCTATGGCTCAAATTCGTGATTGTGGCTTTGAATTACTGCCCCATCCCGCCTATTTCCCTGATTTGGCACCTTCAGACTTTCATTTATTCCCAAACCTAAAAAAACACCTTGGAGGTCAAAAATTCTCATCAAATGAGGAGATCGAAGCTGCGGTGGGTGACTTTTTTGAAGGCCTTGAAGAAACTTTTTTTATGACCGGCATACAGGCGTTGGAAACCAGATGGAAGAAGTGCATAGAGTTAAGTGAAGATTACGTGGCAAAATAAAATTACTTTTGCTTATATTTTATATAGTTTTCTTGCTGAGGCCGCAAACTTTTCGATCCACCCTCGTATATAAATGAATCATATCGGCGTATTTTTTGTTAAATAAAATTATTTAAACAACAATATCTCTGATGGGGATTCTTACATTTTTTTTCCAAAAATCCCCCCTGAGCTTATTTTATTTAACTAGGGGGGATTTCTGAAAAAAAAAAACAAAGGAACAGCCCCCCCTGTTGTGGGGATTTCAGGAATAAACCATGATGCGGTGTGGGGACGCAGGCGTTGAGCCTATCCATTGTCGAGTCATCATAACAACGCATGCGGTTAGCAAGAACCGCCCCTCACGGTTTGCCGCACTCGGCATAAAAGAGCTATGGTTTGAGTGGCCCGGACGCGTTCTGCGTCTAACCGCATTTAGGCTATATTCAAATTTTGATGCTTGTTCTCAAATTGTGCGTTTAGACGTCCTAAAAAATACGTAACAACCGATCCCATGCGTTAGCGTCAACGCAGCGCTCAGAGAAATAGTTTCTAGACGCAGACGAACACGCGTCGCCTCGCACTTTGATATTAATCTAACGTCCATTTGCTGTTCAGTTGAGCGCGCAATTTCGATTTCTAAGTTCTATTGAACTAGGCTGAAGAGTAGTGACAAGTACTCTCGCAATGCACGTTACTGCTATCTTTAAAGGTGACAGCTCATTAGAGCCACCTGGCGCCCACTCCGCACCGCTTCGCCCCCTCGGCTGGTAATCTTTATATTGACTTGTATGGATATGCGCTCACTACGTCCACTCCGTAGCGTCACCAGATCGCCTCAGTCGTAAGTTGATGACGTGAACGCATGCCCATGCCCATTCAAGTCCATATAAAGAATACTAGCCGCAGGAAGCGAGGTGGTGCGGAGTGAGTGCCGGGTGGCTCTAATGAGCTGTCACCTTAAAGATCGTGCGTTGACGCGCGCTAACGCCTCTCACACTGTGAACCAATGATGGTGTTACCCCTAAATAAGATATTAATGTTATTTTTTTCTTATTCCAGGTGCCTTGTAAAGTAAGAAGAAGTGACGGAAAATCATTTATTCAAATTATTACTAAAATCCTTTAAAAATCAAGATGGCACTAAATATTTTAAAAATCAATTTTTCTTATGATTACTTTTTTTTTTATTTTAAGCCGAATTTTAAGAAAAACTTAATAAATCCCGATTTCTGGAAAGAAAATTGTCGCCGTGTCATATTTTGAACGTAATTCAAACAATGCGGTATCTTTTTGAAAATATATTAATAAACCAATATATGTTAATATCATTTTCGTTTCAGAAATTGGGTATTCTTGAATCCCGAATCTCTTAAATATAAAAAAAAATTGTATATTTCTTTTTGTGAACATCGGTTGTTATCAATTTTACCCGTAATTTCAACATTTACCGGTTAATGTGAATAATGATTTGAAAACGGCTTGGTTTAACTGCATCAAGTACAGTCAGCAAAGGAGATAAGTGAACTAGTTCGTCATAATTACGAGTATATAGTAGTCATATATTCATGGAAACTATTGGATGGATATGAGTACATTATGTGTAGCGACATCTATGTCGTCAAAAATGAACTAATCTTGCATCGCGCAAGCAACATTCTCCGCGCGATTTGAACATATAGAACACCCGAAATCATCTATCGGGCAGTAGCCCACCAGACATAACACCTGTCTGGTCGGAGGATCCTCCCTTTTCAACGGAGGTATGTGGGACTACTACTACTATCGTGGTCATTATTTCAGTCATAAGACTGAAATTGGACGTAAGACTCCACCAAGTGTCGCCATAACGAGCGGTCCTGTTCGTCTCGCATCCATCGGATTCCTGCCTCCCTCACCAGGACATCGATCCATCCTGTGGGACGACACCTCAAGGCTGCGTCTCCTGGTATGTGGTCCACTCTCAAACCTATCGACCATTTATTCTACGAGCAATGTGCCCTGCCCACTGCCACTTGTGTTTGGCGATTCTTCGAGCTACGTCGGTAACCTTGGCTCACGGATATCTTGTAGACATGCGCAAAACAGTGCGTTTTAAAGTGATGTAACATGACATTACATTTAGTACCAAGTAATGTTGCATTACACCATGACTCCAAAGATGACGCGTAATGATGCACCACACGAGATAATTATTGTAATGAAATGCTCGCGTTGTGAAATATATACATCATTACATGATATGAGATAGCGCGTTATGGTATGATGAGATATGTATTGTGACGAACATTAGTACGACGAAGTTTAGTTATATTTCGGGCATGCTCCTCCTCTCTCGCACACAAGGCGAACTCGGACTAGCTACCGAGCGTCATTTTGTACCTTAATTTAAAAATATATTTATATTCATTTTACTGATAATTCTCGCTAAATACTCTCCAGCGTTTGATGGTATATTAACAGTTCGTACGTGTTATTGGCAAAATTGTGGTGTCTCTTCTACAAAGGCCATTAATGAAGAGTTGAAGTTGAAGCTAACGCGCGTCATGTTTGAGTGTCATGTGTCATGCTTAGTTTGGTCGAGTCATGTGTAATGCTACATGACGCGGTCAGGTTAATATGACGCGCAATGCAATAATCGCATTACTTACACAAGTCTAATAAGTATCTTTATTTCTGATGCTAAGAAACTCCGAGCACAGCCCTTTCCATTGCCCTATGGGTGACTTTAAGCCTTCTAATGAGGCCCATTGTGAGCGACCACGTTTCAGAGCCATATGTCATCGCTGGCAAAACGCACTGGTCATAGACTTTAGTCTTTAGACACTGTGGTATGATGTTGGACGAAAAAGAACCGCGCAGCTTCTCGAACACTGCAATTTTATTGATAAGTTGTTTATTCACTATGAATTTGTTTCATTGTTATCCATCCATTTGAGTCATCGCGGGTTTCGGAGCACCGTCCATAGATATACGTATTTTGACAGCTCGCTCCTAGAGCGCTACCAACAGTCAAGAGGTAAGACTTCATCTAAACGATTTTGGAGCCTAACCATGACGTGTTATCTTTCTAACAGTTCAGTTTAGGTAATGAAATGAGCCGCGTTAATTGCTCTTAGTAGGGCCTCAGCTACTTATCTCCTTTGCCGAGTGTACACGTGAATATTAAAGTGTTTCTTTTTTATTATGTTTTCTTTAAAATCGGTTTTTTTTATTTAATATAAGCTTGTCGTATTGTAACGTTTTAATTTTACAATGTTATCACTTTTATTATTATTATTACTTTTTTTTTTAATCAGGAAAAGGGTATTTTAAAATACTTTTTCTTTTTTTATGACGTTGTTTTTGAAAATCAATTGCATTTTTTTTTTATATATATATTTAAAGCTATTCTTTTGCTGTCTGTGTTTAGAATTGTACAGTTAACCGAAAATTTGTTGTGACTATTTCAGTACAAGTGTGGTCCTAAACGGAGTTATCAATGTTTTTTTTTACTGCGATCTTAGATGGGAAAGTGATAAAACAACCTCCATTTTTTTTTAAAATTAAATCATGTTATATATCTATCGGACAGCAATAGAAGGCATTTTCTTAAGAATCTTAAACTTCTAGTTTATAAGTAAAAATGTCCATTGAAGCCAAAAAAAATCTTTATTCAAGAGATGTTTCAACGATTTGTGTATAAAAAACTGCATCTAATAAATAAATATCCAAAGCAATAGGGAATGTGAATGGAAAAAATATTTGTTGATTTAGTCCCTCAATAAATATACAAAAATAGAATAATAACAGTGAAAAAATTTGTCATTTTGTACGAGATTACCATTTCTTTCAATGGTGTGTCAGTGATTGACTGTTGGAAAGTCATAGTGACGCCATTATATTAGTCGATTAACAAACTTGTCAATATCAACCATGATGAAATCAATGATAGACGATTCTGACGCTATTGTAATAGCAGACTTGAGGGCCAGAACATTTCGGCGCCATCGACCATCATGATGCCAATTTTATTGTGTTTGTAGAATTTAAATGTAGTCAATGAAACATCTCTTTTCTTTGATGTTTTAGGTATACGTTTGTATTCTGATAATCCACATATTTATAATATAATTATTGTTATTATTTCGTTCATAAAATGTGTAAAAATAATAAAGCTGCGAAATAAAAATTTAATGTTTGTAGAAACGTGTATTCCTGTTGAATAAAAAAAAAAACGCATTTACGCATCGCATTTAATAAAAAGTGTTTGGCGATTCCATTTTTTTTTTCCACTCATTTTGGACTTGAAAGAATTTTAAAAGTGATGGGTATTTTGAGAAAAATAAATCTGCGAATGTTAAAAAATGCACTATTTTTTTTTTATACGGGCCCCTGTGGGACTAGCTACGCCACTGGATTAGCGCCATCTAGCGGAGATATTGGCTATGCTTTGGCCCTTAAGGGCTGATTTCATCATTCAGTATCAAAACTTAGTTCAACTAAACTAGCTCAGCGTTATCCAGTTTAAAGACCCGTTTCATAAACATGGGCGACAACAAAAGAATTGAAACTGAGTTTAGCGTAAACTAGGTTCAATTCATAGCGGTGAAACGCAAAATGAATCTATAATCTCGATTAGGCGCTCAAACTGCGTTTTGTTTTATATAATCGCGATTAGTTTATTGGTGAATTTGGCCCTTACTTTCACTACAGGTGTTCTCTAACATTACCTGCACTTTTTAATAAATAAACGCCCTATTTTAGTTGCTATAAAATTAATATTTGCATTAGATACTTATGTACGACTTCAGGTGTTCTAGTAATGTTTGTAGTTGCATTTTTAAACTGTTGTATTAGTTTTTGTATGTATGTCGCATTATTTAATATTTTAAAGTTAATAAAAAATATTAAAATTATTTTTTTCTTGTTGTTTTTTTTTATCCTTGTGTATGTTTTAATTGTGGGTTTTTTATTGTAAAGAGAGAAAGTGTCGCTTCAAATCAAATCTTTTACTTGTCTAGAATGTATGTATTGAACAATAAATAGTTATTAAAAATATAGTGACGTACATTCTGCCCGAGTTTTGGCAAGCATTTAACAAATGTTATATCATCATTATCTTCCCGCCCTTGTCCCGTTTTATTTGGGGTCGGCGCAACACGTTTTTCTTCCACTCTGTCCTGTCATTCGTCACGCTATCGCTAACTCCCTTTTCTTTCATGTCACTTCCCACACAATCCATCCATTTCTTCTTCGGCCTCCCTCTTCCTCTCCATCCACATGTAAACTCATAACTCTTTTAGTAACTTGTGTTTCATCCCTCCTCTTTACATGACCATACCAAGACAAACGATTCCCTTTCAACTTGTCAGTCACTGGCGCCACTTTCAAACTTCCTCTAATATACTCATTTCTCACTTTATCCATTCTCGTCACACCACACATCCATCTCAACATTCTCATCTCCGCTACGTGCAATCTTTTTTCTTCAGTCTTTTTCACAGCTCAACATTCTGATCTATACAGTATGACAGGTCTTATCACGGACTTGATTTTACCCTTCAACTTGAGGGGCATCCGTGGGTCACAAGTTGTCACAACAAATGTCATATCAATGAGATTGAATAAAATATTGAAAAGAGATGTCAAAAATTACTGAAACTTCGTTTTCTTTCAGTTATTCCTTACGTGAGCGAGGGGGGCCTTAACGCTGTCCTGTAGCGTTAAGGGCCCCCTCGCTCACAGCGACTTTTTGTAGCGATGGTGGATCGATTTAAACGCGGGACCGTGTCGGTCTACATTGGGGAGAGAACGGAGGGAGGGTGGCGCGTGCGTGAGTGAAACGTTCTACATACAAAAAAATCATTTTTGTGCTGTTACTGAATCGAGACAGTATCGCGACTAAAAATCGTGGTGTGGACGAGGGCAAACAGCGACCGCATCGCGACTAAATCGAAGCGAATGCGCGACAGTACGACTGTGTCGCTACAAATATTCGCCAAGTGGGGAGGGGCCAACTCTTGAACAATACCGCAGGTCTGTATCGTGTGTAGTTAGATGCGAACGCGAAGCAAACCGGCTCAAATGGAACTAATATTTTGTCATTCTAATGCTGCGTGCGTTACTCTACTGCACGTGGGTGTGGAGCGGTAACGAGTGAAGCGAAGCGGTCGCAAAACAATTGGTTTTATATAATAGTGCGAACTCTTGAAGTGCGGGACTTGTTTTACACACCGTTAAATTTTGGTCGTTTTAATCCCGCCGAAGGTCGATTAGGTACATGAAACACTATCGGTTAGTAATAAGAAAATTAAAAAAATAACTACTTTTAAATAAAATACTTGTTTTTTGAACTCGAATTAATTTACGCATGTAGGTACTAAATTAATTTCTTTGCTGAGCTAGGCCAATGAACTGTAGGTAGCACGGAACACAGAAAGAACCTGGAAATAGTAAGTAGGCGTGGCACTGTCGCCGCTAGTGAGTACTGCAATACGCACTTGCTGTTCAAGCGCTCTCATTCGCAAACTAGACTACGTCAACATACAATTTACATAAAATAATATTAAAACGCCTTATTGTGCCATTCCGGACTGTAAAAACCATAGTCGGACTAAAAATCTAACTTATGGAGGTGTATCATACCACCGGTAAGTATTATTTTCGAATTTATTTTAATAAAATGAAAAAATTTAATTTCGTCAAACATTGCACAAGACATACAAACAAAAATTGTCCTTAACTTCATGCAAACAAAGTTGATTTTCTTTTCCCGGTTATTAGCCTTTCTGGAATATTCGCATCTCTACCTATACTTTTGACGCTATCCAAATAGTGCGTGACTTTATCGATAAAATCAATCGACATGTATTGCATTGCCTTTTTAAAATAAAAGTATTTATACTTGAGAGTATGAGTATTAAAATACAGATAATTATTAAATTAATAAAGTTAATAAAATAAATATTGTAGGATGATATTCGTGATGCCATTTTAAATAAATCTAGCTAAAGAGCTTGGAACAACATAGGGCGTTTGAATTATACCTTATGTTTAGTCGTCGCCGGCTTCGTCCGATCACACTTTTCGTAACGAATGCATAATAACTTTAATTTCGGAAGTCAATGTCAAAAAATGAAGAAACCAAACCGTAAACACCGACTTCCGCAATCAAAGGTATTTTACATTATTTAGTTTTTTTGAAGTCAGTTGTATTTTTTTGTAAAAGAGTTTTTTTTTTGTATTTTCAATATTAAACACACAATGAAAATAAATTACCTTTTTCACTACGTATTTATACTAAGTTCTTATTTGTGAAATTGCAATACTTGTTACATTCTTACACCTATATGTCCGTAGTATTCAACATAAATAACATAACCTAAATTTTAAAACGGGCAACTAACTTGATCATTTAAAAGTGCCCGTTAATATTTTAATTAAATTCTTTGATCAAAATCAAACAATATAAAACAGTGAAAAGATTATTATACAAATATAATAATCTTTTCACTGTTTTATATTGTCTTAAACTCAAATAGCAATGTAATAATAAAACATTGCGAGGTTTTCAGCATTTTATTTCATTTACCCAGTATAAAATGAACAAATACAAACAAAAAGGTATTTGATTTACATGCAAATAAATACCCTTTTTACTACGTTTAGAAATTACCCTACTACATATTAATTTCATTATTTTAATACTATCGCATACGATATTTTTTCGCATTATATTTTGTTTGTTTTCATACTATCGATATTATTACGATCGAATTAGGGTACGTCACTATTTGAGTAGCGACCTGCATTTGTGTCAGTGATACGCCATTCAAATACCACCCTTATTTTTATAATGTTATAGTTCATACTGAACAACGCCATCTAGCGACGAGTGGCGGTACTTGGTAGTCCAAGATGTATTTCTTTCTTGTTTTTGTCAATTTGATTTATAAATCGTTGACATTAAAGTTGCATTTCGTATAACATTTTTTTTTTTTTATTTGTTTACGCCCAATTTTTGTTGTAGCCAATCGTATCTTCCGGTTTGCAGTAAGAGTAAATCGTAAATGTGTGAGTTTGGCGACACCGGTTCTGGTACAAACATTTTCTCAAGCTAGTTCTAGTGTCTTTCTGTGTTCTGTGGTAGGTAGTTAGGACGCAACGACCGACAACTACCTGCAAGGTCATTGAATCGTTTACTTAAAAAAAAAAAAAAATCGTGCATGCGTAAATTATATTAAATCGACTTTTAGAAAAAAAGTAGTTTATTTTTAATTTTATCTTCAAATCGATGGTGTTTCATTTACCGAATCGACCTTCCACGGGATTAAAACGGCCAAAATTTAACGGTGTATAAATGGCGGCAGAAGCGGCTACTTCGTGCGCATGTAGGACGGAGCCGACGCGTCGTGCAGAATTCGCAACCTCTTCGGAAAACGAGGAGGTCGTCATCATTATTGTTTCAATCGAAAGATGTCCATTGCAGATATAAGCATATTAGAGTCGTCACATCGGTCTGTCCCGTGCATCTTGCTTCCAGTGGATTCCTTGTCCTTCATCAGGTCAACGGTTATTCAAGCAGGGTCACATTATCTTCTTCTTATTTATAAAAATAAATAGCTGTTCGTTAGTCTCGCTAAAACTCGAGAACTGCTGAACTGATTTGGCCAATTTTGGTTTAGAACTATTCGTGATACTCCAGGGAAGGTTGATGGCCCGTCTACACGCTCTGTCTTGCCTGCGCAGTCCAGGCCTGTGCAATCATGACTGTACAAAAAGACGGAACTGTACTTAGTGGCTACACGTACTGGTAAACTCGTGCAAACTGAACTGTGCAGTCCTAGTTGTTTTTTGAGCGATTTGTACAGTTCTATGAACAGAGTTAAGAAAATCCTTGGAATAACTCAATAATTAAATAATTTTTTGGTTTGCGACGTATACTATTTGCGACGTAAGTATACTTTATCGAAAATAATTTCCTCGGAGTGATGCGCGGCTTGAATGACCGGCCACGCGTTCAAGTAAAACCGTGCAAGCCAAGTTTGCGCAGTCCAAAATCTTCGGTAAGTCAAAGAATGCACAAGCCACTTCCGGGACTGCGCGAGCTACCGTCTTGCCGTCCATACGCACCGCTTACCTGCGCAAACTGGTTTGTGCATGCATGCTCGCAGGCAAGACGAAGCATGGAGCCGGGCCATTTAACGAAAAAAATCCGTTATCACAATACTTATAATTGTTAGGCGGGTCAGTCAGGGTGCGACTTTTACGGACGATTGTCCCTTCTTATACCTAACCAGTGCCAGGTACTAGCTGTCTGACATTCATGATGAATCCTGGACCTATTTTGACGCAGCCGCTTGAGGCATACTGTATTTCGTGGAGAACTGTTTTATTTTGAATCTATCATTATTTTGTACGTTCCTGGCTTATAACGTCTTGTTTAATTGTCTGTCTACCTAAAGGGCCCCCTTATCGAATTGCTACAGGCCCCGCATTGGCTTAATCCGCCACTGACAGTTTGTCTGAAAAATTAGACGAATTCTGGATTTATGTCTTTGATGAATTTGCCCCTAGACTTTTTCTTTGCAGGATTTTTCAGGGACTTCTACAGACAGACAGAACGACACAGCCGTCATACTTTTATATTATGACATTCTTGTATTTACGACTCAGTGAATTGTTGAACAGCAAAAAATAACAGGTTGCTGGCTAAAACACCAATTAGTATTATTAGGCCCGGTATCCATCAAAGCGGAGAGGAGAGGAGACGAGAGGAGATGTGTTTGAATAAATCAATCAGATTTCGTTATTTCCACATCTCTTCTCCGCTTAGCTTTGGTGGAAATGGATCAAGCGGAGTGGAGATGTCTTAATATTTTCCTATAGAATTTTGTGTGGCGAGCGAGCAAGCGGTTCGGCAGAGCGGAGAAGTGTCTAGTCGGGCGGCCGGGCGGTGCACGCACTCGCACACCCCGCACTCCCCGTATTCTCCCCTGCGCCTCTTCTCTCACAGCACACATCTCTGCTACACAGAGCTCACATCTCTTCTCCGCTACACTTCTCTCCGCTTTGGTGGAAATAACCTGCCAGCTTCGCAACACTCCGTCTCCTCTCGTCTCCTCTCCGTTTATGTGGAAACCAGGTCTAAAGGGGGATGCACCAAGGCAGTACCTACGTGAAATATCATTTTTATTTGAGACTAGCTGAACCTGCAACCTTCGTACTGCCTAATGAGGCCTGTTGGTCTAGTGGTTAGTGGCCCTGACTGCTATGCCGGAGGTCGTGGGTTCGATTCCCACTCAGGACAAATGTTTGTGTGATGAGCACGATCATTTGTTTTGTGTCTGGGTGTTATTTATCTATAATATGTATGTATTTAGAAGTATATAAGTATGTTTATCAGCTGTCTGGTACCCATAACACAAGCTCTGCTTAGCTTGGGGCTAGACGGTGTTATGTGATAGTTGTGGAATATATTATATTGTATATTATTATTATACGTGTATAACCAGAACCAGCAGAATTCATTTCAAAATGACATTTTAATAAGAGATGGCGTTGTATCCGATTTTTCTCACCGTTTAAACCTTCCCTGGAGTATCATGAATAGTTCAAGACCAAAATTGGCCAAATCGGTCCAGCCGTTCTCGAGTTTTAGCGAGACTAACGAACAGCTATTCAGTTTTCGCATCGCGGGAGCCTCACTCGCTTACGAAAATGCCTCACTCGCAACATTGACAACCACGACCACTCTGTCAAGAGTGAACGACTAAGGAGGAGGAGGATTCATTTTTATACCTATATAAGATTTTTGCATTTTCAGGTCTGTATCAAGTTGTATGTTGATCAAAATAACAGTGGCTATGACAATTTAGACTAAGATAATTATGATTGAATTAAAATCATCAATATAACCCTCAAAACAGCGATAAACTCGCCTTTACCACGTGGACCGCTGAAGTCAGGCCTTTATGGCCTGATTTCACTCAGTTGCAATCGGCGAGCGACATAAACGAGGGTTTCGCACGACAGCGTTGGCTCTTATCTCTGTCCTTGTCTATCTGTGACTGTAGGTTTGCGACTGTGATGACACTGATTATAGATGTGTGAGTTTCGAGTCCAGGTTTTCAGATTGTGATGTTAGCGCGTAATGTATCTGCTTATCAATGGCATAAACTTATCTTGTAAAATAAAATTACCTGTTCACAAAACTATGCTTCTTGCATTCTGCCACCTTGTTTTGAATTGTGTCTGTGTGTATTGCTTGGATAAATAAACTCATCATCATCACCATCATCTTCCTGCCCTTTTCCCATGTTATTTGGGGTCGGCGCAACATGTTTTATAATACCTATAACCGTCTAGTCCCAAGCTAAGCAGAGCTGGTTTTATGAGTACTAGACAACTGATAAATAGCATACGTATATATTTCTAAATACATACATATTTTGGATAAATTACACCCAGACACAGAACAAATTTTTTCTTTACAAATCGATAGTATTTCATGTACCGAATCGACCCTCCGCGGGATTAAAACGACTGAAATTTAACGGTGTATAGTAGCTCTCTTCATATACGACAGTCCTTCTACCGTAATTTGTTCTTGGTGCCTTTAAAATTATATGATTAGCCTGCCTTGTCATACGCTTTCATTTTTGTATTCTTTTTGTAAATGTAGTCCCGTTCTATGTCTATGGTCCTCTGCATCATGTAGTACCAATTTGTTCTAACAAACTTAAATTGTTGCAGCTGGATCTCATGGCTATCCACCAATGGTTACGGCTGGCGGCGGTGGTGGCGGCGTAAGTGCCATATACATCTATTTATTTATTTTTTTGGAGGGTATTCGCGGGTGAAGGTTTGGAAGGACCTGGGGGAGGCTTTGGGCCAGTAAGGGCAAATATAAAAAAACTAAAAAATGTTAAAAAAATAGTAACGTAAGTATAACGGCGCCTTCAAATTAGTCACAACGTGCTGCGCAACGCAGCAGCAGCGCTGCCGTCGCAGTCCGAAAAATTGACATTCATGAACTCATTGGTTGGCAGATGAGTCTCGAGAAGGCCCAGTACAAATCTGAGGCGTTATTGCTTTCATAACAGTTTACGTCTTGCGGCTGATATGATGATGATGATATGCTTTCATGGCTCTCGGAGCCACAAGCTTCCACGGGTTTCCCAAATATCTGGAGAGGAGGGGTTGGTATGGTATACACGGCTAATTTTTTATCGTTTTAATCCCGTGGAGGGTAGATCCGGTGCATGAAATACTATTGATTTGTAAAGATAAAATCGAGTGCTATGACCTGAAGGTACTACGTAATGACCGACAACTACCTACAGGTCATTGGACTCGCTCAACTGTTGTTTACTTAAAGAAATTAATTTCGTACATGCGTCGATTAATTCGAGTTTTAGAAAAAAAGTATTTTATTTATTAATTTTATCTTTACAAATCGATACTATTTCATGTACCGGATCGACCCACCTCGTGATTAAAACGAACAAAATTAGGTATTAAAAGTAAAGCGCCACGCGACGGCAGCGCGGTAGCAGCGCTGCTGCCGCGCTAATAAGACCAGGGTCAGAACCACAACAACATGGCGAAGTATAGTCCACAAGGAAAAAATCCCTGAGGAGATCGTAACAAGAGTTTCCTGAGCCTCCACTGAGCACGGCACTGCGTTATCAGGGTGGCACCGTCTTCCCTAGACTCCTTTAGGTGTGTGGGTCGAGCTCCTAGTTAGAGCGCCCGCGACTGTTATGCAGGTGGAGTTCCGGCATGCTAGGCGGCAAGGTGATTGTCTCCTTGGTGACATCATAGGCTCCCAACCAAGAAACATATCAGTTATAGCCATGGTTAACAGCAGAAGAGATAGTCAATGGGGCTGAAAGGTTCTGGAATGGTGACCGGTCACCGGAAGACTCCCCGACGCATCCCACAAGATGGAACGATGACCTGGTGATGGTCGCGGAAAAAAAAAGGATGCGAGATGTACAGGATCATTCATTGTTAGTACCATCATCATTATTTGGACATGGACCTCCCCAAGAGCCTGAACGACTGATCTTCTGCATCTCGCATCCATCAGAACCCCGCAACCCTTACTAGATCATCAGTCCACAATGTGGACAGGTCCACTCAAATCTCATCAGTCCACAATGTGGACAGGTCCAGTCCACAATGTGGACAGGTCCAGTCCACAATGTGGACAGGTCCACTCAAATCTCATCAGTCCACAATGAGGTCCACTCAAATCTGTGTGATTCTTTCTTCAATAGACCATCTCAGACACTAATCTGCATGGTTCTCGTATTATTTGACCATTACATGTTTATTGTATGGACTTTAAAAGTGGCTTTGACCCCTGAGTTTGTTTCGGTGTTTCTTCTCAGGATAGTCAGCTAGGAAACACTGGCCTCATTTAGTTAAACTAACGAAAAAAAAAAATGGACTTTGTAAGTTTTTTTTTTTAAATCTATTTGCAAAATAAATATCATTTATCATGTGGGAGGTCTTCAAACGCAGCGTCTTCTACAACCTGGTACCACAGTAGAACTTTTGGCCGCATCGGTCATTTGTTCTGTGAGCAATGTGCTAATTGCCTCTTAAGTTTGGCCTTTCTTGAGGCTATGCAACCTAGGTTTTTCTAAGGATATCTTAATTCCTGATTTGATGACACAAGGAAACTCCGAAAATAACCCATGCCTTTTGGGTGCCTTTAAGCCTTCTCATGGAATCCTTTTCCTTGAGTGATCATGTTTCAGAGCTAAATTTCATCACTGGCAACACGCACTGGACATACACTTTCTTATTGGGACACTGTGACACGCAGTGCCGGTTTTAGTAGTGCCCCAGGCGAGATTTCTACCGCGCCCTATACATCGTTAAATTTTGATCGTTTTAATGCCGTGGAGGGTCGATCCGGTAAATGAAACAATCGATATTTGTAAAGATAAAATTAAAAAATAAATTACTTTTTTCTAAAACTCGAATTATTCTACGCATGTACGAAATTAATTTCTTTAAGTAAACAACAGCTGAGCGAGTCAAATGATCTGTAGGTAGTTGTGGGTCGTTGCGTACCACCTTCAGGTCATAGCACTCGATTTTATCTTTACAAATCGATAGTGTTTCATGTACCGGATCTACCTTCCACTGAATTAAAACGATAATAATTAGCCGCCTATACCGTACCAACTCCTTCTCCAGTTTTTTGAGAACCCCGCGGTAGCTTGTGGCTCCGGGAGCCATGACAGCATATACAGCCTGGGCCTTCTCGAGACTTACCTGCCAACCAATGAGTTCATGAATGTCATTTTTCGTATGCTTCTGTAAGCGGTACCAGCAGTCCCATGACCTCGCTCGGTTGATATTTTATTAACAGATAAGTATTATATTTATTCAAGCTCATTGTAGATTTAAAGACAAGGTCCTCTTCAAGGCCATTGCAACGCCAGGACTTTAAAACCCATAAGTTTTAACTTTTTAATTGAACTACTCATTAGAAAACCAATTTACAAATTACATTAGAGCAAAAAATTTTGAACTTATTTTTTTACCAGGGCTATCGTGGTGGTGGCGGTGGATTCGCTCCAGGCGGAGGAGGATATGGCCCCCCCGGTGGCGGATACGCCCCCCCCGGCCGCGGATACGCCCCCGCCGGCGGCGGATACGGCCCCCCCGGCCGCGGATACGGCCCCCCCGGCGGCGGATACGGCCCCCCCGGCGGCGGATACGGCCCCCCTGGCGGTGGATATGGCCCCCCCGGCGGCGGATACGGCCCCGGTCCCGGCCCCGGTAGAGGCGGCGGTGGCGGCGGTTTAGGTACAGCTTTGGGCATGGGAGCCGCCGGACTCGCCGCGGGCGGGCTCGTTGGCTACGCTGCGGGAGGAGGCTTCGATAGCGGAGGAGGAGGACAACCAGCAGCTCAACAAACAGCAGCTCCACAAACAGCAGCTCCACAAACAGCAGCTCCACAAACAGCAGCTCCACAAACAGGAGCTCAACCAACAGCAGCTCAAGAAACTGCAGCGGTAAGTGGCTATTTTATACTGAAATGAAATAAATGAGATTTATATTTAGTAATGAATTGACTGTATTCGCTTATACTTGTATCTATTGAACTGTCTATCCTTAAAGGACGGTTTCCAGGTAAGTAAGATTATGCTCATTGTGAAACCCAGCAAGATCCCAGACTCGCCAGGTATTACTCATTGTCTGACTACTTTCAAATCTGTGAGATTGATATATCTATAAACTAGCGACCGGCCCCAACTCCGCACGGGTGCTATGGTGATATTATAGTACATTATGATTTATGTATGTAATGTAGTTGGTTACCGTCAAGGCGGTATTAAGACCCGAGCCCTGGCGAGGGTCTTAAGAGAGCCAAGAACGGTCACCATTAATTACTCACGTGTATCATACGTTTTTCAATACACTTGTGAAGAAAAATAATTTAACCAACTATTATTAATAATAATAATAATAATTGCGCGGTTGGATCAAGGGCCTGATACAGAAGGCAGTTCTCCTCGATACGGCTCGCATTGTGAGGAGGTTCCTTTCTTTGGAGCCCTAACCACCGGTAGCTTGGACCCTGCTCCCGACACCGGCGGACTACTGTTTTTTATATTTTTAAATGTTTTTTATACTTTTTTTTTTAGGAAATATTTAAAAATGTAAAAAATATGTTTAAGCAAATAAATAAAGGAAATAATAATAATAAAATTTATTGGTCCATTGCTACAAATTGTTCCTTAATACTTAACTTATGGTAGTTATACAGTAACAGGTAAAATTAACATAGGCATTAAGACAGTGGTCCCCAAAATAGGCAGTGCCTGTATCTTGGAGGCCAGAGTTGCGTTACTTACATTTTTCGAAGACATGTTTGCAGTATAATAATATTAAATACAGAATTTTGAAGATGGACATATAACTCATGCAGGCGTAGCAAACAGCCTACCGAGATAATTATGAATAAAATAGAACTAAGATAATACAAAACATAGCAGAAAAAATAAAAATAAAATAATAATAATTCTAAATATTGTGTTACATAGTGTGAGTTTGGTGAATTGTGGTTTGTCAGTGTGAGTGTGTGTGATGTGTGTGTAAGTGTGTGATGTTTTACATGAGTGTGTGCTAAGGTCTTTAATGTTACAACTCTTGCTAATGTTATTGTAGATTAGAGTATGTAAGTAAGAAGGTTATAACGGTATTACAACGGTATTACAACGGTAAAACTAGTAAAATTTTTCGTATCATGGCGGCAAAAAATTAAATCTGCTTCCAAAACGTGCATTTATTTATTTTTTATTTTACCCATAGCTAAAGGCTATGGCTATATAGTCTTTTGATCAAAGTCGTTGTTTGTTTTCTTGCGTAAAAAGTTTCTACGATAATTTCATTTTTAGTGACAATAGAATACGGATATAATATTTTCTAATGTTTTTGTAGTATTTGATTTTATTTACAGCCAATGAACTTCACTCGAAAAAATCACCACCAAAGACCGCGCGTTTCGCGGCCACAAAGAGTAAATAAATTTTTATTTGAACGAACTATTTATATATTATATGTTTTGTTATTAAATAAATCGTTTTGACAAGATAAAATGGTTGAAATTGCATGAATTAAATAGTAAGACACTAATTTATACTATTAAACGAACGCAATAACCTAATAAATAAATATATTTTTTTGTATTCAAAATTTGATTTTCTAACAAAGAGGTTGAACAAAAAAGTTATAGCTACATTACAGCACTAGTGCGTAATGGTAATCAGAATGTCACAGTTTGGTAACAGGCGCCATTATATACCTAAGTGTAGTGCAATAAGAGCTACTTTCTGAGCAAGTGTATTGTAAAATAGATTATGCATGTATTCATTATTTCCCAAGAGGTCCGCACATTGTCTTTCTATTGTGTCTCTAATTACAGTATTCAACAGGTTAAATTATACATATAAACCTTCCTCTTGATTCACTGTATCTATTTAAAAAAACCGCAACAAAATCCATTGCGTACTTTTTAAGATCTAAGCATACATAGGGACAGACAGCGGGAAGCGACTTTTGACTATGTTATGATAAATAAAATAATCTTTATTTGAAACTAGAAAATATAAGAATTTATACAACGTTAAAGTTTGATCGTTTTATTTCCGTGGAGAGTCGATTCGGTGCAAGAATGAAGAAACACTATCGGTTTGTAAAGGTAAAATATATAAAATAATAATAATAAAAAATGAAGTACTTTTTTAAAACTCGAATTAATTTACGCATGTACGAAATTAATTTCTTTAAGTAAACGTCAGTAGGGCGAGTCCAATGACCTGTAGGTATTTAGTACACAACGACCGACAACTACCTACAAGGTCATTGACTCGTTTACTTAAAGAAATTAATTTCATTCATGCGCATTCCGAGTTTAAAAAAACGTACTTTATTTTTTAATTTTATCTTTACAAATCGATAGTGTTTCTTGCACCGAATCGACACTCCACGGAATTAAAACGATCAAAATTTAAAGGTGTGTACATAATATGTATTATTTTGATAGTTTAGATTAAGATTTTACATATTATTCTTCTTCTCCAGTTTGCCTATGATGTGTTACCTTTAACTGTTTTTTTTTTTTGTGTAAATAAATAGTAGAAAATAAACAAATAGTAATGTCTGGCGGCCTTAGGATCTTGCTTCATAACAAGGAGGTTCCAACGCTTAAAAAATTGGTGAAGGAACATTACCTTTCACTTTGATTTTTCTTCTCCTAACTCAATTATATATTTTTGATATTTATTAGTATATTATTTGGTATTGTATGTATGTATTCGGATTATTATGTCTTATTAGTATTATTTCTGATGTTTGTACACTGACAACCCTAAATCTATTTCCTTTCACTCAGTCCATCCAAAGGTTGTCTGTAAGAAATTGCCCTGTGCGATAAGACCGCCCATTGTACCCTTATTTACAATGATGTTTGTCCTATATTTGTTGTTTATGCGGTGTACAATAAAGAATATATAATAATAAGGAGCAAGGGGTGGGGGCTATTGGAAGTATAGACAATAATAAAAAAGATTTTTTTAATAATAATAAAAGTTTATTTTCTCCACAATATAACTCCTAATTGCTAGCCTTATATCTACGGTAACATATAGGATGGGCATTACATTGTGGGAGACTGGTGCCTAAACTAGGCTCTGAAGCTGTCAAGCAAGCCTCTAGGGGTAACCTATACTTATACTCCAATCACATTCAGATATTTAAACAAACATTCATTACTGTCTGTTCAACCGATTTTAACTCCTATTTATAATTAAGCATAAGGATGGCATTAAAAGTAAAACAGTGGTTACAATACCAACTATTTACTGCAGACGCCTTTTGTCATGCCACCAACGCAATAAGAGCCGAAACATAACCGCGTTGAATCGCTGCGCGGCAACGCAACGCGTTTTCGAGCGTTGCGTTGCGGCACCGCGAAAAAGAGCGTTCTGTAGGGTAACCAGTCGCTCGTGATTTTTTAGAGTGGATCTTCAATGAAACATTTACTTGATTACTGTTTTGAAAACGGCCCGACATATATCACAACAAATAATTGTGGGATGATATTTGAAGTCAGTGTGTTTAATAGTAGCCAACATTAGCATGCGAAAATGGCGCACTGCGCGTTCAAAATTTGTACAAATAACCAGCGCAATATTCAAATTTCGGAAGGAATATCTTTTTTCGTGCTAAAATTTGCTTATTTTCATTGTAAAAATATAACTAATTGTGCGATTTAAATAATTGCCTAGAAACAATACGCATCACTGTGATTGTTACCAAGTATGACGTCATAACGCTGGAATTTGCGTCGCGTTGCACATCGCAAAATTCTGCGTTGTGTCGGGCGGCACCGCTGATTTTAGCGTTGTGGCGACGCAACGCGATTATGTGTCGTGATTGTGTGGCGTCGACGTACATTCTGAATTGCATGTGCTACTAGCACCCGCGCCCGTCTCCATTCTGAAAGGCACTGAACTCACGAAGCAGTTTTCTCCCGCGGCCGCCGCGGCGGCGGCGCAAGGCGGCGGCGCTACCGTGCGCTGGTGAGCAACAGCAGCGAACAACCGCGCACACCGCGGCCGTAAACCACGTCGTGAAAATTGCTTTAATTTTATACACATATATTTGCAATCTACAGAATCTGCGGGCCCGCAACCTTGTCGGCTGCGGGAAGAAACCGCTTCGTCAGTTTTCTTCCGAAGAGTACCATAAATTAGTTGTGAAAAATCAAGTCCAGAAAATTAAATTTTCCATCAGGGAGGTGGAGCTGAATTGCCAACGAATCAAGTGATGACAGAGGGGGGACAGGGCATGGCGGGAGCGGGTATGGGAGGACAGGGCATGGCGGGAGCGGGTATGGAGGGACAGGGCATGGCGGGAGCGGGTATGGGAGGACAGGGCATGGCGGGAGCGGGTATGGAGGGACAGGGCATGGCGGGAGCGGGTATGGGAGGACAGGGCATGGCGGGAGCGGGTATGGAAGGACAGGGCATGGCGGGAGCGGGTATGGAGGGAGTAGGTCAAGAGAGTGGCGGGAACATGGGTGGCCAGACAGAGACGGGGTACGAGGCCCAGCCCGTAGTCTACGATGAGGTCCCTACCTCACAAGATCAAGTTGTAGCCGATGACGCTGGAGACGACGCTGTATATGACGCTGTATACGAGTATGACGATTACGGTGGAGACGATGACTACGGCGGCATTGATTAAATAGGTATTGACATAAATATTAATATTAGTATCGATCGTTTAGTTGTTCCCAAAAATTTTTTCATTGACCCCTAATCTCCTCAAAACGTGGGTATACTGGATGACAGTATGCTGGATGTTACAAAGTTAATATTTTGTCCGTTGCTTCACCCGTAAGGCGTAAAAAATAAAGTTAACAATAATTGAACTAAATTTTATAAGGTATTTCATTCTAAGCAAGTACACAATCGCTCTACATTGCATTGCATCAGCCATATAATGTTGCCACTGCTCGGACTCAGGCCTCTCTAGCAGAGGGAGTGGGCCGTAATCCACCACGCGGGCCCAGTGCGGGTTGGTGGATGTCACATGTCTTCAAATTTTTGGTTCTAGGACATGCCGGTTTCCTCACGATGTTTACCTTCACCGTTTTTGAGAGCAGTGGTGATGAAATAAATTACACAAAGTAATGCGCCTGGCTGGGTTTGCACCCGCGCACTACAACTCGTAAGTCGGGGCCGTTATCACTCGGCCACCACTGCTCTCACAATCGCTCTAGAAAGCATAAAAATTATTTAATGTCCCATTTTGTCGCACTGTAGCTCGATCCACGTCTCCTATACCGCGTATGCTAACGATGCTCAACGCGAACATGGAGACCAACCCTGGATTGGATTTGTTTCTAATGAATGGAAGCCGATATTACTAGAAAGTTTACGGTTCCGTGAGAAGACAGAGTGAAAAGTTTAATTTAATTTAATATTAATGGCTATTTTGCTGTACTAAATAATAGTAATAATAAATAAATGTCAGTGAAACAAATTGCATCATAAAATGTCAAAGATTCAAAAGAATTTATTTCAAATAAACCATTTACAGACACTTGAAAAGTCAAGAGCTCGGTCTGTCAGAAAAAAAATGCTAATTGCACATTCCAAAGCGTAGATCTCTATGGACAAGAATGTGCAAAAAACTCCATGGACACTCTTTTCAAACATTTTATGTATTACAAATACTAAATATTCACAAGGTGCAATGTTGTTATGCCCGTTTCACACATGGCCTGACGGGGAAACTGTTTTTTGTAAATAATTTGTGCGTCGATTTTAAGCAGAATAAACGTATTTTCTTCAATCAATCAATCAATCAATCAAATATTTTATTCGCATAATATGTGTAGTTACAGGTGGTAAAAAATTGTTATATATAATATAACAGGAAAGATCGACATATTCACCATTTCTGGTATACGAAACTTAAATTAATAATTAAATGAACTGGTTAAGTACATAGGTGCCTATATATTCTTAACATTTAATTATATTGTATTACATATTGATTATTGCACTAATAGGAACATAGTAAGGTGTTACATAAATTTTCTATTCTTATAACTAAGGTATTCCTCGGTCGTATAAAAACATTTATTGACTAGCCAGGTGTACAATTTTTTTCGGAATAGTGTAATGGGTAAGTCTTTCAGGTCACTCGGTAATTTGTTAAATAATTTAATGGACATAGGGTAACAGTTCCTTCGATATAGATCAGTTTTTATATTGGGCAGGGGAAAGCTATTGGGATAACGGGTATTAAAATTACAATAATCACCAAAGGATTTGTATAGATACTGATGTGTTTTAACGAAAATACAAGACTCAAATATATACATTGAAGGTGCTGTTAGTAAGTTTAGTTTTTTAAACAATGGTTTGCATGAAGTTAATGAATCTACGTTACATAGTGCTCGAATGCACTGCTTTTGAGCTAGGAATACTCTACTAAATTCTACTGAACCGCCCCATAATATAATACCATACCTTATGTTGGATGCTACATATCCATGATAGGCTTGCAGAGCTGTTTTTTGGCTGGAGATTCGTGTAAGACGCCATAAAGCATAAACATATCTGTTTATTTTGTTACAGATTTTATCTATGTGTAATTTCCATGAGATCTGACTATCTAGTGATATCCCAAGGAAAATTATACTATCGGATTGAGCTATGTTATTGTCATCGTATGAGACAAGTAATTTGTAATTATATTGTTTTCTATTGTAAAATTGTATAATTCTGGTTTTATCAATATTAACTTTTAAATTATTATACTCTAGCCATTGTATAATGTTTCGAACAGCTTCGGTAACTTCGTTGTTATAACTGTCAAAAGTGGTATTAGATTTTTGTGAAATAACTAGCGATATATCATCTGCAAAAAGAGTACAGTGATGATTTATCGCGTTAGGCAAATCGTTGATGTAGAGTAGGAATAGAAGTGGGCCAAGTATACTACCTTGCGGGACTCCGACTGTGTTATATGCTAATTTTGATTTATAAATGAATTCTATGTCCTTGTTAATATTGGTAATTTCTACATATTGTTGCCTATTACTGAGGTAACTTTGTAACCACTTATATGCTATACCGCGAATACCGTATGCATAAGCTTTTTGGAGCAAGATGTCATGATCGACAAAATCAAACGCTTTGCTCATATCAAAGAACACTGCGCAGGTGTTAATACTTTTGTCAATATTTTCTGAAACTTTTTTTATTAGTTTGAAAGCAGCTAGTGTAGTAGACTTGCCTTTCTGAAAACCATGTTGTTCGGATTTTAGCACATTGAATTTATTAAGGAAAGTTGTTAACCGTTTGAACATGACTTTTTCAATAATTTTGGCAAGTGTAGGTATAAGGGCAATAGGTCTGTAATTATTAGGTTCCGTCTTATCACCTTTTTTGTAAATAGGTTTTACAACTGATATTTTTAGTTGATCTGGAAAAGTACCTTGTGATAACGACATGTTTATGAGATGACATAGAACTGGTGCTATTAAATGTGCGGCTTCTTTTAGAATTTGAGTTGGTAAGTGGTCATAACCTACCGATTTTGTGTTTTTTAAAGACAGTATAATTTGGTAGATTTCGTTAATTGTAACTGGAATTAGGAATATACTAGCATTATTAGGTTCTATTGTTTTCGATAAATTTATAATTTTCTTCTTACTCTGATTTTTTGTCAGTTCAATGAAGTAATCATTAAAGGTATTTGATATTAATTCAGGATCGGTTATGGTTTTAGAGTTTAAATTTATTTTGTTTATATGTTGCGCATTATATTGATTTCTTTCTTGGTTTTTAATTATTTTCCAGGAATCTCGACAAATATTCTTAGATCTCATCAAAAATCGATCATTGTTAAGTTTCTGTGCTAAATTTATACTTTTTTTCAATATTTTATTATAAGTGCGATACTTAGTTTTATAAAACTGATGTGAAGATTTACAATTGTATAAATACCTGAGTTTCCTTTTAGTATTGAAAGCTAATTTGAGACCTTTGGTTATCCAAGGATGACTCTTCAATTTATTATTAACTTTAATTTTTTTGACTGGAAAACATAGATTGAAGAACAGTGTTAGGGTGTCATGAAATATTTGAAAGGCGTTGTTTAGGTCAGGTTGATCATATACCTTTCTTTCTTTCTTTAAATATCTCGGTTACATGTGTCATAACGCTGCTATTATGTTAGAACAATGTAAAAAATATAAAGAGAAAAAAAAACTAATTATAGATATTAAAATAAACCACTGGCAGCTAAGAGATGACCAGTCTCAACTGACAGCGCCCGTTCACGAACATGACGCAGAATATTATTAAAAATAAAATGTTAGTCAGTCCGATATGCATAATAAAAAAAAGAATCAAAGCATATACCTCAAATAAAAAAAATAAAAAAAAAAGGTTTATTTGACACTATTATTAACATATGCAATGGTTACAGTCATATTTAGCAATTACAAATGTTTCACGGTACATTTAATGTAACTACCAAAACAGGCCGAGGGACTGTATTATGGTGGTCTATCGTTTAGCTATGAAGTTCACCTGGGCAGTACATATTTAGAGAAATTAACCATGTACAGACTGTTTTGAATTTTCAAGAAGTTAGTCAATCAAAAAGCAAATGCTAATCGCGTATTTCAAAGCGTAGGTCTCAATGGAGAAAAATGTGCAAGAAGAAACTCCAAATCATAGAATCAAAGTTAAGGACATTGTAATAGTGTGTTGGGGTAAGATCAGCGCTGGGGTAAGGATACACCGTTAAATTTTAGTCGTTTTAATCCAGTGGAGGGTCGATTTGGTACATGAAACACTATCGATTTAAAAAGATAAAATTTAAAAATAAAGTACTTTTTTTTTTAAATTCGAGTTAATATACGCATGTACGAAATTAATTTCTTTAAGTTAACGAGTCAATAACCTTGTAGATAGGTGTCAGTCGTTGCGTACTAACTACCTACAGTTCATTGGGCTCGCTCAGCTGACGTTTACTTAAAGAAATTAATTTCGTCAATCAATCCATTTAATGAATAAATAGGAGCATTTAAATGCTCGGAAAAAAACTGATAGTTCTAGGAAAAGGCTTCAATGTTTTTGTATGGTGAAATGCGTAAAAATAAACGTTTGGTCAGCTTTATTATTACTATTATAATAGTTTCATATATAGGTAGCTAGTTTTAATGTAGTTATTAAATCAGTCCGAAAAGTAAGTGTAAAAAGTAAGAGCACCTCACAAATATTAGAGGGCAGCTGTCGTGCATCTTTACAACGCAATGGAGCTGGTGCTGGTGCGAAGGGGCTCATCCGGCTCGAAGGACCAAATTTTGCGTTTTTTTTTTTGTTGTTGGGTAAAATCATCCAATGACATCTCCCGCCCTTGGACGGAGCGGCAGATAATGTCAGACTCTTACTGACTAAAAACCCACCCTGATCCTTCGTTGTCTTTCATACCTTCCTTTCAGAAGCAGACCCTTGGCCCCAGTAGGCTTCGACCCTGCCTGCCTGCAGCTAGCAGGCTGGGCCTCTACGGTTTGCTGACAGCTCCTTGAGGCGCGCGGGAATAGTGCGCGCCGTTGATGACCTGGGCTTGGTCCGGGTGGTTATCGGACAGTCGAGCGAGCTATCCATAGCTCGCCTTCCGCAAGCCCGAGTGCTGCTTTAGCATTGTGTGTTTCTGTAGCATCAGTGGCCAGTTAATCAAATACGAAGACTATAGGAATAGGAATATATTACGTGAGAAGTCAATACTCGTGTATAGCTAATGTAGACACAGAGTCTTCGTCGTGGTAAATTTGAAGTGACGGCCATCACGGCATGCGAACTCGTATTAGAGTGCCTGGTAATTAGTGACCGATACTTAAACACGTGATTGTAGTCATGATACCAAACAACTTTTAATATGGGACCAAACCTGAAATCGCGAAAAAAATCTGCTGATGAAAATGTACTGACATTTATGTTCGCCTAACTGGTCAAAATGTACTGAACTTGGCACGTGGTGACGTGTTTATGTATGGGTCAATAATTACCAGTCACCCTATATATCGCCCGCGCGCCCCTCTCCGTCGCGAAGGCGCGCCGCCGGCCCTCCGTCCGCGCGCGCCTCCTCAGCCTCATCGCACCAGCTCCAGTCCTCTGTAACGATGCATAGACAGCTGCACTCAAATCACGATGCAGTCAACCACAATCTTAAGCGTGATAAGCACACTTGCTTTTCTTGACCCGGATTTGATGTCCGCCAGATGCGGCGTACCTCAACTTCCCTGGATACTCATTGGAACACCATCTCCTGCAGTATACCGAGGTCTGTGTGTACGTCCGTAGCTATATGTAGCTGACATTTGTTATAGTACGCGGCAAATAAGTCGAACCATTGGTTGTGCGCGGCCCTCCACTTCGATAGGGAGGCGAAAATTGGTTACTGAGGTCGACCGCCATGATGATAGCTGTGTGACGTCAATTATAACCGATTTTCGGGTTTCAGTCAAGGTGGGAGGATGCCAAATGGTTCAACTTATTTGGCATGTACTATTAGATATATACTAGCGTTTCTGTCACCTTGAAGACCCTAATTTTTCTACGCTGTAGCTGCTGGTGTACACAGGTATGGAAAAAATAGGCTATGCTTGTGTCCACCGATCTCACAGTGGTGATCGTAAATGAGAGACCATTAGACTGTTTGAACACAAATGAGACCGCTGATAAGGCTGTGCATTGGCACCCTGATATTTGACTGGTTTTTTCCGTACCCCGTACCAGAGGACCGACCACGCTAGGAGAGAAGCGCAAAATTGCAGTAACGATGGGCCTTTCTCACCTGGTAAAACAAGTGAACCAGTCGACTGGCCTGTTGGTCTAGTGGTTAGTGGCACTGACTGCTATTCCAGAGGTCGTGGGTTTGATTCTCATCCAGGACAAATGTTTGTGTGATGAGCACGATCATTTTTTCTGTGTCTGGGTGTAATTTATCTATAATATGTTAGTATTTAGAAATATATAAGTATGTTTATCAGTTGTCTTGTACTCATAACACAAGCCCTGCTTAGCTTGAGACTAGACGGCATTGTGTGATAGTTGTGGATTACATATTATTGTTTAAGTCTCCCAATGGGGCAAAGTCAATCTGGTGGGATTCTAAACTGCAGTGGGGCGCTCATATTAGAACTCTCTCCGGAAGATTAAGCTCAGCTGCATATGCAGTAAGAAAAATAAGACAATTGACAGATGTAGCCACAGCTAGGTTAGTTTACTATGCTTATTCCCACAGTATTATGTCTTATGGCATTTTACTGTGGGGATCTGCAGCTGATGTAGACTCAATTTTCATACTGCAAAAGAGAGCAATCCGGGCTATTTATAGAATGGGTCCTCGCGAGTCCCTCAGAGAAAAATTCAAAGAAATCGATATACTGACTCTGCCTTCTCTTTATATCTTACAAAGTATTTTGTACGTTCGTAGAAACTTGGGACTTTTTAAAATTAGAAGCGATTTTCATGACAAAAATACGCGTAGTAAGCATGAAACTGTTTTGCCCAAATGGAGATTAGCTAGGACCAGCAAGTCATTTCTAGTAAACAGCATACGTTTTTATAACTAGCTGCCAAAGGAGGTAACTGCACTTAGCGAGGGAAAGTTTAAAACTCATATTAAGCGTGTCTTAACCAAAAAAGCATATTATAAGGTTAAAGACTATGTCGAAGACACGCTTGTTTGGCAATGACTGCTTCTGCACATGTGGCCCCCTTGTAACTCATTGATATTGTGTAGATGTGTCTATTAACTACTCCATCTTTGTTTTTAATATGTGACACTTATTTACTTTCTATTTTGTCACATTGCTTTTGCAATATTTTTTATATTATTTAGACCATCAGATAATGTAATTGTTGTAGTGATAATTGTAATTATTTATTTTTCCTACTTTTATATAGCCTCTTTCTACCTATAATGTAAATGTGAGAACACTGTAGACTCCGCAAATTCTTAGATTACTTCTTATCATGACTCACTTTTTTTATGATATTTTTGTTGTGCTTTATGGTACAATATTGACTGGTCTACATTGTCCTTACATAATTTATTAATGAATACTGTAATAATATGAATATATTGTCATATAAACCTTTTTTTAAAAGAGTAACCACGGAGTTTCTTGCCGGTTCTTCTCCATAGGAAACGACCAATTTGGAACCGTGCACTAGCTTCTGACGTTTTATAAGTGCCCATGTAGGCCTATGTAAAATAAAAATATTTTGTTTTTTTTTTTATTTATTTTTTGACATGGAAGTGAGTAAACAGACACATATCACTGAGCAATGTTTAGGTACGTTAGCATGCGGGGTAGGGTTAGATCCTTGCTTACTTTTGCTGACGAGGGGGCAAAGGCAAAAAATCTGCTTACGTAGTACTTGAACGGTCCACACTATCATAAAATGTTTATTATTAGGTACTGCACGATAATTAAAATAGAAGTTGTTATTATTCTCAATAAATCTATTAATAACATTATTTTCTTATTTCAGTTTCTGGATCTTTGTTGGGAGCTACTTGCACTTCGCCGTTGGAACGCTTTGCTAGGAAATTTTTATTCTCTACTAAGTAAATGCTGGGCAAAAGCCCCCCTCCATTCCTTTTATTCCTGTTTCTCTCAATTTTTAGGGTATTCAAGGCTATTGCGGCCTCACCTTACGATTTTGAGACACGAAACGAAACTTGTATTATTCGGCTCCATTGATCGTTTCATGACTAAGACTGGGAACAATAAAAGGAATGGGGGAGGACTTCACCCAGAAGTGTGAGAGTACAGAATTAATAATAATAATGTTTTAATATAGATATTTATTTAATAAGTCGCACTTTTACTCTTTTGGCATTATTAAACAGTGTCCATAAAGAAACCTGAAATCATGTCGAATTTCATATCTGTTTTTGAATCTGAAATATTATCTGGTATCTAAAACTACCATATTTATTAGGAAACTTTATTTTTAGTAGATTATTATTTTTTGATAACTATTTTTAGTTTGACTAGTGTTATTGTACAGGGTTTAGTTTTAATTTTTTAATTTATTGTCATTACATTTCTAACTAATGTAATTTGGTCCTATATAACAAGCGTCCGCTCGTTTTTGTCACATCGAGTAGTAGAAAGGGGTCGTGCTTGTCACTCGCAACTATATTGCTGTCTCTCTCTAAACCTCGATGTTTCATATTAACGCGTCCTTAGGCCGTATATTATATAGGTAAAGAGAGGATGAGGTAGAAATAAAGCACTAGTGTGGCTTTTACACTGTTATAATGTACAATAAATGAGGTTAAAATATGACTTGTTTTATTTAATTTTAGATAATTCTTCGTGTCTTGAGTCCAGCTGTCCAGTCATGTTTAGCCGTAAGTGTCAGCGTACAAATATTTACATTAAGCTTGGCTTATGACATTGAAAACTAAAATACATAGTATAATAAATCTTCATACAAAATATTTGCCTAGAATTTCAATTACATTAATTAAAGGCCATTTAATTCGAAGTTATTATTATATTATCATGTCAATATTCTAAAATTAATTAAAATTTGACAAATACAAAAAAATATGTTAAAACTATGAAAATATATGTCATAATTAGAGGATTTATATCGAAGTTACAGACTATAAGTCAAAATATATCAAATTTACTGTATGGATGTCAATATTACAAGATGTCAAAAATATTAGATTAATACGTCTAAATTACAAAATAAATGTCAAAATTACAATACAAATGTCAATATATCAATATAACTTTTAAAATTACAATATAAATGTTAAAATTACAATAAATGTCAAAATTACAATAAATGTCAAAATTACAATAAATGTCAAAATTACAATAAATATAAAAATTACAATATAAATGTCAAAATTACAGGATTGATATCAAAACTATAAGATGTCAAAAATAAAAATACCATGTCAAAATCACAACCACAAGCATAATGTGTTAAATATCGTAGGAGCCATGCAGATGATACTTTTGCGCATGAGGGCCGTTTATGCTGGAATATATCCGAAGAATAGTCATATCTCTTCTGTTACGCGGTACGGCGTTTTCTAGACGTGGAAACAGTTTTGGATTTGTTTTAACAAACATTGCGATTTCAAGAATGTAGAAAGAGTTAATATTTTGTACTTTTTAAAATATGGTTTGCATATACAGTATGTATACGACATATGGGCAATAAATGAAATCACATGCTTGTTTTAGCGTTTACTAACGATATGCAAAAAATGAAAGAATTGAGTCTAATTATAGTTTAGACTAAAAATTGAGTTTTAATTGGAAGTAAATATAGTAAAATTACAATAAAAACGCCGTCCCGCACCGCGCTGCGCCGCACCGTCTCGTCTGTATTTAAGCTGTTGCCATTCTGTACTCAAGGTAAGTAGGTATTGTACCTACGTATTCTAAACAGAGTGTTTGACTTTTACTGAATTTATTTGATATTTATTTTGTTTCAAAATTTAAGTTTGTTAATTTTTTATTTAAATTTGCAGAACTTAAAGAAAAAGTAACAAGGATCTGGAGGCAAGAAAAAGTATATATCGTACCTATAGTTGTTTCCACTACAGGGGTTATACCCAAACATCTTCACAATAGCCTCAAATAACTTAACATTTAATCACTAATATTATTTTGACATTATTACTTAATATATGACATTTAAACTTGATTTTTTCTGATGACATTAATATAACTTCATTAATTGAACCACCAATTGGAAGAAGGGAATAAATCCAAAAAACAAGAATGGAGATAATTAAAAAAAACTTTATAACTATTTACTTTCGACATATAGGTTCATGTGATATGAATGATAATGAAGAAAATATAAATTCTGATTTATTTACTAATAGATTTAGTAGAAATATATAATATTATTGTATATATGTAAATGTAAATATGATGGATTTGTTCCCTTCTTCCAATTTATCATTTACTATGCACAAATAATTTGAAATAATACACAATATAATGACAAAAACTATTTATTTATTAGAAAAATCGTAAAGACACTCTATTATTCATCCACTTCTTCACTTTCGGATCTTGTAGTTGGCCAGGTCAGAATAATATCGTAAAAATCTTTGAAATCGTCAGGAATATAATATTGTATTATTTTTTGTATGTCGTTCATTTTTTTTTCATTTATGGGTATTTTAGTAATATACGCCGGGGTTTCTGGTATTTTCGGGTTTGTTGAAGGTTTTTGAAGCAAAAATGTAGCTTTAACGAAACCATCGATAAATTGGGAACATGTCAAGTAACCTTTATGACTTGCACTATACTCAAAGCTTCTGTATTGCGAAATCTTAAAGGTTGTTGCCTTGTCTAATGACTTACAGCTTTTCTTGAAACATCGCTGCCATGAGTTTTTAAAATCAAGTATGTCATTAGATGTAACGGGCTTAACTGAAAAACCCCTGACTTTTGCTGCCGAAATAAGATTATTGTATTCATTAGGAACGTAAATTCTGTCCTTTCTCCTAATGAGTCTTTTAGCGGTCCCGAAATTTCTGTCACACTGTAAAAACGAATGGCCACGCACAGGAAAGTACTGATATATTTTTTCAAAACGATTCGTTGCAACAAGAGTGAGAAAGAATCTTATGAGAGTGTTGTTTCTGTTTTGTCTCCCGCAAGCATCGCTAAAAACGTGTAGTTCTTTGACAGAGGGATCCATGTTCTGTATAGTTTTCCATAATAAACTGCATACTTCATCCGGGCCCCGTTTCGCTTCACCCTCATGGTAAGTGTAGAAATCAGCTGTGTTCGTCTTTAAGTCGTGAACACAAAAAACATACAGCCACAGTTTTCTTAAATAAAACATTTCTTGAACTGGGATCTTTGGAATGGGCAGATTTTGCATATAATCAAATACAATGGCTCCTACATCTTCTCTTTCCTGACATAAGGCCAAAATTTCTTTCTGTTTATTATAAAACTTTTTAGCGCGTTTAACATGTATCATTTTTTCCGCAACCGCCACTCTCTTCGCATTCTCATTGAGAGATTGACTTTTTATTTTTGCTTCGAGCTCTTCGCAAGTCGAGCAAACGTCTACTTGTGGCCGACCGAATCTGTAGCCATGATTCTCATTAAAATATTTTCTGTAATAGTCGTATTTTACGCATTGATATTGAGGGTATTTTTTCAAAAAAAGTTCGTGCATTATTTTGATGTTTAGGTTCGCTTCTAAATATTGTATATTTTTGCTGCTGTAATGAGATTGTTTTCGGGGAAATGACCGGATATGTTCATCAATAGCCATGATTGCTTCGTTTGTTAAGACATTACCTCGATTACGATGCTGCCCTCGTTTATCTTCAGGTAATTTTCCCACCGATATAAGGGAGGTAAGGCGAAAAATAGCCTTATTTTTTATAGCGTATAAAATAGAGAAAGCTTTACGGCATACTTGAATTTTTTCATTTCCTTTCATAGCAAAATACGTGAACGTATTGTCACGTTTTTTCGGATTTTCGCGTTTTGAACGGCGGCGATTAACCTTTGCGTATTCAATGAGACTCATCAAATATATGTCCTGTTCATTTTTCGGTCGTCCGTTGTAAACGAATTCTAACAACTGCTGTTTTTGCTCACTACTAAACTGTTGAGTGCAGTATTTTTTACAGTTACAGTCATTATTACTGTTAGACTTAGCTGACACTAACCTCCCAGTGCTTGTACTCACATAAGATTGACCGAGTAGACGCTGTGACTTTTGTTTTTCTTTTTTATACAAATGGGTATTTCTAACACCTTTTCTCTTCTTTTTTGGAGTCTCAACTTCTGACTCATTATCAGGTGAATCGTTACAGCTACTTTCACTGGTCATATTCAAACTTTAATAATGAAATACTCGAATTTATAGGTAAATAATCTTCACGTCGCGACCCTAAACGAATGCAGTCTCAAACACAACTAAAATGGCGACTATTATTATGCGTTTTTATTTACCGAAAAACAAAAAAAAAAAGGTAGAAACACTATTTATATTCAGTCGTACAGTTGATAGTTGGAAGAAGGGAATAAAGGAAGGATTTGTTTCCTTCTTCCAACTAACTATTTTTACGGCCGCATGAATCTATACGAAGCGAATGGTTTTTGTTCCTTTCTTCGAACTCACAAATTAAGCCTACGTCTAAGGAATGTAAAAGTGTAGAAAACTGAATATGTCAAAATATGGCGTTTATTCCCTTCTTCCAATTGGTGGTTCAATTGTTTCACTGATAAATAATAAAGCTTGTGATTTGCATGCCTTTAGGTGTAATATGGTTGGACTGTGCTATATATCATTTTTAACAACTTTATGTAATTTACCCATATTTGCAAATAAATAATTATGAATTTGAATAATAGACCTAAAAGATTCGATCTACATATCACTCCAAAAAATGAATAACTGTTCGGTTCGTTAGTCTCGCTAAAACTCGAGAATGGCTGGAACGATTTGGTCAACTTTGGTCTTGAAATATTCGTAATAGTCAAAAGAAAAAAAAGTTATTCATTGACTATTAAGCGGTACGAAGTCCGCCGGGATAGCTAGTTATAGATAAATTACACCCAGACACAGAACAAATGATCGTGTTCATCACACAAACATTTGTCCTGGGTGGGAATCGAACCCACGACCTCCGGCATAGCAGTCAGGGCCATTAACCACTAGACCAACAGGCCAGTCTTATTAGTCACCTAAAGCCACAAGCTTTCAGAGATAAAGTAAGAGATAACGCTTGACCTGCGAAAACCGCTCTTATTGCTACGGCATAAAGGCTGTGGCTGTAAAATTGACGACTCAGACCTACGATGCTCATACACTTCTGTGTAAATTACAAGTTTTGCGGTTATGAAAATAAACAACTAAACTAATACGTCATAACTTAAGGGGGAAACACCGGATGGCTTGAAATTTCATTTTTCTTACGTATTTTGCCTTTGGCAGGTTAATGACAGGTTTTACGATCATTAAAGGCTTTTTCATTACTCATAGTCTGAAAGTAGGTCTGAAGTTGCCTGAGAAGCGGGTAGAAAGTAATAATTTTCATCCCTAGGGAGAATAACTCAGCTGACAGCGCAGCTTTTCGACATTGCTATAGAACCATTTTCTAACTTTCTATACAGCCACTCAATTACAGTGCGATGTACAGGAACATAAAGATAAATACTTACATATTTTTATAAATGACTTACTTAATTATAATTTACTTTCAATAATTTCTTTAAAAGTAACATACTCGTAGATTTGAGTAAAATATTTACCATTTCTTCACAGATAAAAAAGAAAAATGATGGCTGAATAGCCGGTTGACCACAGAAAAAAAAAAAACAAAATGGCGGGAAAACGGTGATCGTACAATACGATCTCCGTTGAACTAGAAGGCGAAGAAATAATTTCAAGTAAGTATTCTGTTAAATAATAGTCCTTTCTCCTAACTTTGCTGTGCCCGACAGAGTCCAATTGATCTTGCAATATTTCATACCATTTAAGTATATAATATGGAATGCAATAAAGTATTGAGTATTGAGTACTTTATTCTTTTATTTTAGTAGATGACAAGAAATTGTATTTTTTCACTAATAACATTTGAATGGCTTTTTTCTTTTATCAATAATATGTTAGCAAAATTAATAGAAAATCATCGGTTGTTATCTACCAACAAGGTACCCGCGTATGCTGTACTCATATCGTATCGTGTTGCTATTCACGAATCACGATACAATTTTATACGATATAACACTTTCAGGCGGAAAATCTTTGATTTATCACTCCAAAAATAAAAGTATTTTTTATTATTTTTTAATTTTATATAATTTTTTAATTTTAAATAATCGTATTTTATATTATGTTAGTAAATTAATTTAATCTAGGTTTTTAATTTTGAATCTAATTAATGTGGTTTAATTCTGGACATTTTATTTTTAATTTTAATTTTTATATAATTTGTTTCCAATGTAATTTGTTTGACATGCATGTATTTTAATTTTAATTCTGATTTTTTTTTTAATTTTGTTTTAATACTGTTTAATTTTTTTCCCATACCTGCGGCCATGTTCACTCATTCATGCATAAGTTGTGGTTGCCTATAATTGAGTGTGCATTATAGGTCTAGGTTACATGTACCAATTTTTATGTTTAAATCTTTATTTTGTAACACTCGTTGATGATCCTTAAATAAATAAATAAAATCAAGCGATGTTCGTCAATATACACCGTTAAATTTTGATCGTTTTAATCATGTGGAGGGTCGATCTGGTACATGAAACACTATCGATTTGTAAAGATAAAATTAAAAAATAAGGTACTTTTTTATACGCATGTACAAAATTAATTTCTTTAATTTCGAACATGCGTATAAAAAAGTACTGTTACCGGACGGACGGATAGTGAGCTAGCTATTGCCCGCCGTTGTCTGATGCGGTCGGCCTCCTCCTTTGCTAGCATTACTGCTTCGCAGAAGGAGGCCTGCCACTCCTCTTCGCTCCGGAGCATGGCCTCGACTAAGGCCCGACTCGAGAGATCGCCACCACCGAGGCAACTTTATGGTGATTTTGGTATTTTCATCGAGAACTTTAGCATTTACAGTCAAAAAGTAACATTTGATGAAGTGGAATTGATGAAGAAAACCAGAAATGGCCAACGGAACTTCATACTCACATATATGTATATCACAATGAAGAAAGTTAAGCGACTATGACAATACAATTAAATAATTGGTTGGGAATGGTTATGTAGAATATAGTATCATCGAAGTGAGGTGATGATGATGATGATGGAGCTGGAAGATAGGTATCGGAACTCCGTAATTAATCAATATATCCTAGCTGTGTTTGAGCTTATTAAAATTGTCATGAGATGTTTTTTGGCTATAAGATACCATCAAACTGATCTGATGATGGAGCCGGAAGGTGGAAGGGAGACACGGGAAGTTTAAAATAAAATGACGTATCCTAGCAGTGTTTGGGTTAATTGATAGTCATGAGAAATAGGCACTCTGGTTATAAGCGTATTGCAACCAAAAAGTGTGAAATAAAAAACTTTTTACAAAAATTATAAATAAAGTAACAAACAATATCGAGGAACCCTGACTTCCGAAATTAAAGTTATTTTAATCCTTTTACTGTTTTTTATGATGTCGGTTAATTTTTTGTATAAAAAGTTTTTTAATTTTCTCTTTACCAATCACAGATTACTGATATGTAGCAAGCTACAGATAAGACAATCGATAGTGTTTCATGTACCGAATCGACCCCCCACGGGATTAAAACTATCAAAATTTAACGGTGTATAGTTTCAGAAAAAATAGTATAGATTCGGAAACCGATATCAAATATCGATATAATGGTTTCAATTTGACATTGTAAAAAAGCTATATTACCCACTCCTACTAAGTCGCTTGTACTTATTTATATTATTAATATACCTAGTATTTTAAGATCATACTGACAACTTTCTTGTAATGAATAGACCAATACGATATTAGAATATATAACTATAATAAATAACACTATGCAACAAAATAGAAAAAAAACAAATTCACTGGGTTCACTGTACGTAATTACGATTCCCCACCCTAGGCCTAATTGAAATATATAAATATTTTTTTTACATCACATCAAGTTTAGTAGTGAAAGGCATTTAGTGATTTTACTTAAAATTATATGAAGTAGGAACATAAATTGTTATTCTACATGAAAAAAACCGTTTTTTTTTTTTTGGAACGATTGGCTTTCCTCTTATAGTCATTAGTGGCAGTGTCCCTCTGAAGGATCCTACGGTAGTCCACAAGCATGGCTGGCAACCATCTACCTTGATAACGCTTTTTATACTCTGTAATTTTTTGATGAAATCTTTCACCGTGTTCATCACTTATTACACCCATGTATACGGAAAGAAACTTAAACGGGAGTGTAAGAAATGGATTTTCAAAGACATTTTGCATCTTCGCTTGTGATACACATTTGAAAACATGTTAAGTTTTTCATAGAAGTCTCGTAACTTATGATTCCCAAAGATTTTTTCTTGTAATGTCAACAAATTAAACTGACCATGCATTTTTTCAATGGGACTGAGGCTATCATCGATATATATGTACTACGGAGGCTATATAATAATGTGGAATCTTTGATTAGTGCTCATATGCCAGGAGCAAAGAAATTGTCATTGGTTTATGCCCCAATTAGTTTTTGAAAAACAAAAATTCAGATCCGCCTTTGGAGAGTGCTTTTATAATTTTGTTTTTTTTTATCAAACTAACTTAGGTGTCTGGAGAATTATCTTCATTGCCACTGATGACATATTAGCTTACTTCACTGAAAGTTTCAAATTTTTTAAAAACCTTTCACAGTGGTTGTGCAGTTATAGATGCCAACATGATTTTTAGGTTTACAGCACTGCATTAGTCCACCATAAAGTATCTGGTTTTTAAATATTACCTATAGGACAACTCCTCAAATATTAAGACCATTTTAAACAACATACTATTAACCCACAATTAGTGCTAGATTTTAAATTTCAATTTTAGTTTAAAATTAGTAATACTCTGAAACTAAAGCGAAAATGGCACTATTTTTTTCACTTTTATGAATTAATTGACCACAAATTGAACAAATTATGTGAAACTTAACAGAAAAATACGACATTTTGTAGATTTAAGAGTAATATTGCTTTGTACACATTAATGATCTACCTAATCGAACATGTACGCTCGAACAAGTGTTGCGCGAAGTAAACAAAGTGAGATTTCGGTTTTGGGATGTGATATCTAAATATAAATGTGTAGTCTATCGTTTATAAGGTATCCATAATACGAATCACCATCCGGAATATCGGTGATTTTTTCGGTGTTGCATAGTGTAATTAAAGAAAGAAAGAAAGAAAGAAAAACATTTATTTGAGACTCGCACAGGACAAAAAAAATATAAAAAAAAAAACAAAACAACAACGTAAACGCACCTAGCGACGGCCCCTTAAACTCGGCACCCGTTACCGCCCGTTTACAAGATTATCATTTTTAAGTGTTGTAACACTTTAGAATGATAATTTGTAAGTGCGTCGTAATATATACATTATATTAAAGTTAGATAAGTGGCTACTTTAGGGAAACTCAAGATTTAACCAATCTAGAACCAACTATTTATAGATTTATAGAATAATTACGCATTTCGTCGTTAGACTCCGGATATCGTGCAGTATTTCGTGTGAAACTACGAAATTACAAAACCCATTACGTAAGTACACTTATTTATTTTTTGCGTACGTGTGTACATTGTTAAAAAAACAATTATTCGTTAGCATACTCAAGTTTCATACAATCTTGTCAACATCCTTAACAAGAGACGCAAATTACACTGTCTGGAAATCTACTTCCTTCAAAACTAAAGGAGAATGAAACTTTTGCAATATATTGCTGGTATATATTTTTTTTCTCTTTTCGCCAAAAATGAAACCTAGGCCATTTGTTTTTTTTATTAGACGTTGTTTTTAGTAATTCTTTCGATGTTTATGGTGTGTACGCATTAAATAGTGTAAATCACTATCCCAACACTAACTCGCATCTTTCCGATTCGTTTATCACTTAATTTTTTTACTTTTCTATAATCAATCTGATTTATTATAATCAACTTACAATGCGGTCCAAATGAGAATAGGATCGATTGCCATGTTGTGACGTCACGTCGAACTATCAAATTGAAGAAATTGGGTACGGCATTTTTTTATTTTTATTATTGGGTACGGTATTTAGTTTATTTACGAATCGTGAATGAATTTTTTTTTATCAAAATCTAGTTCTTTAATTTTGCGTCACTGTGTGAAATGTCCGATTAATGGCAAATGGAAGAAGAAGGCGAATTGTTCCTAACAACGAAAATAAGAAAGAAAATAGTTTTTTTTTTTAAACTAATTATGAGTTAAAACAATGTATTTAGCTAATTTATTTAACAATAACTTCACCTAGACTTCGTAATAAAAAGCAAAAAAAAACCTTTATTGTTAAGCAAATAAGTTTTTTTTGCAAACTGTACATTTCACTCAACATTTGACAGATCGAGGTTATTGGCTTTCCTATTCTTATTTGGAACGCATAGTAATCTATTTTATTAATGAAAACCTCAAAATGTTATTATTACGTATTACACTAGTAATGCTTGCTTCTATACGTATCTTCGTTCGGTTATGTGCTCCTTTAAGGAGACGCGGCGTGTTGCGCTTGCGCGGCGCGTTGGGCGGTCGTCATACATTGCCATTATATTTATGTTTGCGCATGCTATGACACGGCCCACTGCTGCAATGTACGACGAACGCACAACGCGCACCGCAACGCGCCGCTTCTCCGTAAATAAGCACTACGGTTTATGCCTTTATGGACTTGCAGGGCTATTGGCTAACTTTTTCAAAGACAACTTTTTTTTTTTTTTTTTTTTTTTTTTTTTTTTTATGGTAGGTAAAATCATCCAATGACAAATCCCGCCCTTGGGTGGAGCGGGAAGTAGTGTCAGACTCTTACTGACTAAAAACCTACCCCGTTCCTTCGTTGCCTATAGTGCCGGGGCTGAGCCTTCCTCTCAGAAAACGGCCCTTGACCCCAGCAGGCTTCGACCCTGCCTGCTTGCAGTTAGCAGGCTGGGCCTCTTCGGTGTGCTGACAGCTCCTTGAGGCGCGCGGGAACAGAACGCGCCGTCGACGACTTGGGCTCGGTCCGGTCGGTTACCAGACAATCGGACAGCGTGCTACCCATTGCACGCCGTCCGCAAGCCCGCGCCTACGGTGGCCGGAAATCGGGATCGGAATCCCGGCGGCGGCTGGGGCGAGCGCCCCGTTGCCTCTGCCTGATGCGGTCGGCCTCCTCCTTTGCTAGCATTACTGCTTCGCAGAAGGAGGCGACCGCCTGCCATCCCTCCTCACTACGGACCATGGCCTGAACCAAGGCCCGGCGAGAGAGATCGCTGCCGCCGATCACCTCCACGAGAACTGGTATTTGATGTACACACTAAACTTTGTTGTCAACTAACAATTTCATAACTTTGGTATTACGTATGACATCAAGTGGCTAACAAACTACGGTGGATAAGTGGTGGCTAACAAAAATTAACGGCGCATATTGTCACGGTTCTAGTTTTTATCGACTATTATACAGCTAAGTTCAATATCGTATCTTTAGCTTGAAGCTTACACAATCGCAATTTTATAAGTATCGATACATTAACACCTGTCAAAACGTGTTACGGTGGATATCAAAGGCTCTGATAGATAATGACGTCATATCAGTTGGTCACTAAAGACAAGCAATACGAAAATAGCTGTTTGACAGTTATATGATGTACACTTCTAGCAAGTGATCTTCACTTGGGCTGTCAACAGAGTTACGCAATAGCTCCGCTGGTTCTTTTTTCTATTGATTTCCCGTATTGTTATATTATATTGTAATTTATATGTTAGACACATAAATTAGGTTTCATTTCTGGTGAAAAGAAACAAGTAAATCATGTCAATAGTTTGCATCGGCTTTTAGTCGTCGATTCTTTTGTTTTCTGGGTGATAATAACCTCTACAACAAAACCATCTTCATCCACTCGATAACAAAATTCCAGTATCAAACGAATGGTCCAAAATTGGGTCCAAACTCTCGATTTTCATAATCAAAATGCAAAAGAAAAAATTTTGGTGGAGACCTCATAGAACAACATATTACGTCCCACACCTACACCATACCTTTAATAATTACACACTATACACACGCTTACACACATTTTCACACCCTAGTTTGTTTTTAATTAAGAGGACTGTCACAATTTTTCTTGAATTTGAGCGAACTTTGATGTGTGATTAGGCTTAAGATATAGCCCCAAAAAAAAAAGAAAAAAAAATGCTTGAGAAAGTATGGTAATTTATCTTGGGAGTGTTCTAAATAAATATTTCAATTTTTCACGTACATAAGTAAAATCCTAATCTCTGCAAAGGAAGTTTAATAAAATCCACTTTAGGGAATCTTTTGATGCTTTGGTACACCGAAGATACAATAATGTATTCATTTATAAAAATGTCCATAGTACAAATGTATCTTCTACTTTAGAATGTTCAATTCAATTTATTAAGTTTCATACAGTAAAACACCAAAAATAATTCTGTAAAACCGAGAGTTATTGATAATTTTCCGTGTGAAAGTATATTTTTTATCTATGTACATCTTATATTTTATTTTTTATATAATCCAAATTCAAATAATAAATATTTAATAATTAAGTTGACATTGTTACGAAGCTTCAAAAAAAAAGTTAGTTAAATCAAAAGTAGTATGCAACTCAAAAAATGAATATGAATCCTGTGACGCGCGGTGTTCAACTACTTTAGTCAACGATTTTGTAAAAGCGCTCTTAAGTAAGTCTTTGAACTGTTTTATTTTCTATCAAGTCAAAATTATATACACACCGTTAAATTTTGATCGTTTTAATCCCGTGGAGGGTCGATTCGGTACATGAAACACTATCTATTTGTGAAGATAAAATTTAAAAATAAATTACTTTTTTTTAAACTCGATTTAATTTACGCATGTAAGAAATTCATTTCTTTAAATAAACGTCAGCTGGGCGAGTTCAATGACCTGTAGGAAGTTAATACGCAACGACCGACTACCTACAAGGTCATTGACTCGTTTACTTAAAGAAATTAATTTCCCAAAATGCCCCTTTCAGAAATGTCCCTTTTCCGTAATGACCTTTTCTCAAAATGTCCCTTTCCTACGCCAGCTACTCGTTTAAACTAGGAATATTTGAATAACATGGACATAGACATCAACTTTTAATCACATAATTATTGGTTGCGCCAATTTGCTATGATCCGCGACTTTGTTCTTTGTAATTTATTTTTTTGGCCTAGCAATCCTATCCCTACCGTTTCCGCTTCCCGCACGACCTCGAGAGAAATGATTTGACATTGACGTGTGTGCATCGATTGTGAATGTGACCGCACCGCTAAACGCCCGCTCGAAATTACAAGAAAATTGACTACTTCGTGATCCAACCATTCAAAACTCAACAACAGTGCAGTGTAGTGCAAAACAGGACCTGGCAGTGATTTAAATGTGCGAAGTCGAAAATCGCCGGCGAGGTGCCACGTGGAACCTTCGAAGTCAAAAGGTCAGTGTTCCTCCCTATCCCATGCCAGGCACAGTATCTGCATATTGTTAACAAACCTTAGATCGCTTTTCAAACCTACAGTCCACACAGCAAATTCGCGCAACCATTACTTTTTGGTCCTACGAGCAGGATCGTGAATCATTTTCTTGTAATTTCGCAATATAGTATTTGTTCCATAGGGAATAAACGCAACGCGCCTGTTTACCTAGATATAATAGTAGAAAACCCGCATCTAGGCATTTAGGCAACTATACGTTATTTCGCTCGTATAGTTAAAGAGTCATTGATAATTACGGTACCTACGCCGTCAACCGCACCGCATAATTATAGTTAGCTACGTAAATATCAGCGTAGATATAAATCGATCGCATTCTTTTTCTTGACAAAATTCATTCGACCATCCTACAAATTGCATGTAGGTAGACGCATTTCAAAAATACCCGTTCATTGTTGAGTGAATATTTGTAGGAAACGGATAAACCATAGATTATATAGACAGGTTATTCCGTTCGTTCGCCGTTCGCTTTGTTGTTTACAATACTACCATATTGTTATCTGATAATTATCGCTTACTTAATAATTCGTTAAGTGTTTGTTTGAGTGTATAGTGTGAATATATCAAGACAAGATGTCTCTTAGGGGAACCAAGGTTAGTACTGATTTAAAGGTTCAGTTAAAGCTTTTATACGCTGAAAGGGACTCACAGTTTTCACGTGTTCAATCAATTTGTGATAAATCTTTGCAAACCTCGGATCTGGCGATTAGAGATGCTTTCTTGTGTTCGTTGGAAACTTTAGATAGTTTGCGCGCGGATTTTAAATCTACAATTAAGGATATAAACATTTTAGAGTTGGAGTTAAATCCTGATTACTGTGTGAGTTATCAGGCATTGTCGTCCTTTGATGACTTGTATTGTCGTATCAAACGTATTGCTAGGAGTTTAGAGACTCCCCCCCCCGCGAGTGGTTTATCCAACCCTCCTCGCGAACGCCCACGATTGCCGCCAATTCAAATACCTGAATTTGATGGTGACATTCGAAATTGGAATTTATTTATAGATAGTTTCGAAAATATAATACATAGGAACACATCGCTGACAGATCACGAGAGATTGCATTATCTCGTAGAAAAATTGACCGGTAAGGCAAAGGCTGTCTGTGCTGGAATTACGTTTAGCGCTGAAAATTACAATTTAGTTTTGAACACTTTAAAAACAAAATACGAAGATAAGCGATTAGTAGCCACCGCATATTTAGATCAATTATTCGATTTGAAAAGTTTTTCCGTTTGTAACGATCATAATTTAGAGAAGTTTTTAAATATTTTCGCATCATCTGTTCGTGCAGTAAAGAACCTAAAGGTCAATGACCTCTGTGACTTTTTGTTTTTGTATATCGGTTTAAAGAAATTAGATCCTGAAACTGTTCGTCTGTTTGAAACGACTCAGCGCGGTAAAGAAATACCTAAGTTCGAAGATTTAGAATCTTTTATTCGCGACCATATTAAGGTATTGCAGCGCACGTCGGCACGTCATGAAGTCACGAATAGGACAGGTTCCGATCGCCGTATAGACGCGTCATCGAAGTCAGTCAAGACTGCACATACGCTAGTTAATACCGCCTCAACACCTGACTGTTCTCTGTGTAAGGGTAGCCATACACAGCTGTACAAGTGTTCGGAATTTCAGAGATTATCGCCTAGTGATCGTTACAAGTTTGTCCGCACTAATAATTTGTGTTTTAATTGTCTAAGTGACAAACATCTGGTTACGTCATGTAAAAGTGGTGTTAGCTGTCGTAAATGTCCAGCTAGACATTTTTTTTTTTTTTTTTTTATATTTTATAAACTAGCACTTGACTGCAATCCTACCTGATGGTAAGCAGTGATGCAATCGTCGATGGTAAAGCGCACTAGTTTATTAAGAGCCTATTCACTCTAGCCTTGAAGACGCCTAAATTATAATTGGCCGGGAAAACCGCAGCAGGCAAATTGTTCCAGTCCCTCGATGTACGCGGTATAAACGACGAGGCAAAACGCTTAGTCCGGACCGTGGAAGTTTCAACAACGTAAGGGTGGATATTCGCCGTACGCCGGGTTGTTCGATGGTAGAAAGGAGATGGCGGTATCAAGTCATGCAATTCCCGCGCACACTCTCCAAAATGCATCCTGTAAAACACCGAAAGGCTGGCTACTCTACGCCTGTGCTCGAGGCTTTGTAGATTGGACTTAACCAAGTCTGGATCACCAATTAGCCTCTTCGCACGCCTTTCCACCGAGTCCAAAGCTGCCAGGTGGCATTTTGCAGCACCAGCCCATATGTGGCTGCAGTACTCCACACACGAACGGACTTGTGCTTTGTATAAGATTAGAAGCTGTTCCGGTGTGAAGTACCGCCGGACTTTTGCTAGAACGCCGAGTTTCCTAGCAGCTACCTTAGCTTTGGACTCAATGAACCGCCCAAAGTTGAGGTCTGAGGAAATTTCTACCCCCAAGAGCTGAAGGCGGTCGGTGCACTCCAGGGATACATTCTGGAAAGCAGGAGCCAAGGTGAACGGGCTCCTTTTGGCGGTGAACAGACACGCTTGTGTTTTGGTGGCGTTGAATCCCACAATATTGGCTTCACCCCATTTGGAGACTGCCTGAAGTGAAGCATTCGTCCGCTCCACCATAGCCTCCCTTTCAGCCTGGATCAGCTCTTTACTAGCCCGAGGAGTTGGCAGGTATCTGTCTACAACTGTGCTATCATCTGCATACCCATAGATACCGGGCATCAGCAGATCGTTGATATGCAGGAGGAAGAGGGCTGCAGAGAGAACAGACCCCTGAGGAACTCCGGCATTAGTCGTCATGGGCTCTGATGAGCATCCGTTGACAACAACTCGGAGAGACCGTTCACTCAGGAAGTCTTTTACCCAACTAATCAGGCCAGGGGAAATGCCGTACGCTGGAAGCTTACTCAAAAGGCTAGCGTGCCATACCCTGTCGAAGGCCTTCGAGACGTCTAGAGAAACCGCAATCGCTTCCCCATTCCTCTCGAGGGCCTCGCCCCACAAGTGGGTGGCATAAACTAGTAGGTCCCCAGTAGATCGATTGCGGCGAAACCCGTACTGTCGGTCACTGAGGAGATCGTTACCTTCCAGGTATGCCATGAGGCGCGAGTTCAATACACGCTCCATAATCTTGCAGAGTATGGAGGTTACCGAAATCGGCCGATAGTTGTTAGGATCGGCACGACTGCCCTTTTTGGGCACGGGTTGTACATTGGCAAGCTTCCAGGACTTGGGCACTATTCCAGTCCTAAATGAGAGGCGATACAAGCGAGTCAATACAGGAGACATCATACCTTCTTACATTTTGAGAGTAGTAAGCTGCCATCGCAGCAGCAGCCTGCGCAGACGCGCGACGCTTGTGACGCGCGGCCTGCTGCAAGTGCAAACGACGTAACATTGTGTTCGCTTTCCGCCGCTGGTACTCAAGTCACTACCGTTTTACTTGCGACCGCGCAAGTTGTCATTGTAGATGCCTTTGGCAAACCGCACACCGTTCGAGCGCTACTAGATGGCGCTTCCCAGAGTAATTTTATTACTCGGGATTGTTGTCAACGCCTTGGTTTTAGTTTTAATAATTGGTCATCCCGCTCAGAAGTGAAAGGTTTTGGAGGTTTAAAGGCAACCATTCACGGTTCCATTAAAATAATATTTAGTTCACGTTTTAATCGTAATATTTCGTTTGAAATGGATTCGCTAGTCGCAGATAAGATTACGGAACGGTTGCCCACGGTACCGGTTGACACGTCCATGCTGACGGAGTTTAAGAACTTGCAGTTAGCCGACGGAAATTACGCTTGCCCTGGAGATATCGATCTATTGATCGGTGCTTCGATTCTCCCGCATCTCCAGTTATCACGTAAAATTCAGGGTCTTCCGATGTACCCCGCTCCGCACGCACTGGAAACAGTTCTCGGGTTTGTTATAGTTGGTTCCGCACCCGCTTATTTAAATAGTTACTCGACTGTGTCGCACTGTTGCACCGTCGAGCCGCCGCTTGAGTCTACCATCCGCAAGTTCTGGGAGATTGAAGAGGTCAATGTCCCGCCTATTCTCAGCCCTGAGGATCAGGTCACTGAGGAGATTTATACCCGCACGACTACTCGTGACAAAGATGGTCGTTATGTTGTCGCGCTCCCTTTCAAGGGTGATATTTTTTCGCTCGGTGGCTCCCGTGCCTCCGCAGAAAAACGCTTTCTATGCTTGGAACGTAAGATGCAGGCGTCTCCTAAGTTGAAGCAAGCCTATGATGATGTGCTGATCGAATATTTAGATAAAGGTTATATCTCATCAGCGCCTGCCGAGACTGAGGAGACACGTGATTACCCGTTTTACATCATCCCGCACCATGGAGTTGTTAGAGAAGACAAGCTTACAACTAAACTGCGTGTGGTTATGGATGGTAGCGCTAAAACTAGTACTGGCATATCGCTTAACGATATCTTGTATTGTGGTCAGAACCTCCAGGGTAACTTATTTGAAATAATAGTAAATTTTCGCTTGTTTGCTATTGCGCTCTCTGCCGATATTCGGCAAATGTTTCTTAGTATTGGAATCAGAGAATGTGACCGTAGATTCCAACGCTTCTTGTATAGATTTTCTCCGCAGGAACCTTTGAAGGTTTACGAATTCAATCGTGTTTGTTTTGGGCTTAAGTCTAGTCCCTTTCACGCTCTTCGCACTATCAAGCAGTTGGCCGCTGACGAGGGTGATACATACCCGAAAGCAAGGGCCACTATTGAAACCGGATTGTACATGGACGATTTTGTGTACAGTGTACCTAGTGAAGCAGAGGCTATAGAGACCGCTGCTCAAGTAATCAGCCTCATGAAGTCCGGTCAATTTGATCTGGTGAAATGGACAAGCAACTCGCAAGCTACATTAGAGTCGATTCCACCGTCACACCGGTTGACTTCGGTAAAGGAATTCGATGATAGTGATTCGCATAAGATCCTTGGTTTAAGTTGGTCACCCGCAACTGATATGTTCAGTCTTAAAATTAGCTCGACTCCGCCAACTTGTACCAAACGCGTTATCCTAGCATGTGTAGCTCGGATATGGGATATAATGGGTTTTGTAGCTCCTGTCGTTTTATATGCAAAGCTGCTTATAAAAGAGCTTTGGCTTTCCAACTGTGATTGGGACGACACCGCTCCTGACAGTGTTGCCAAGTTGTTGGCTCGCTATAGGAAAGAGCTTCCAATGCTCGATCAGATACAGATTCCTCGCCATGTTGGTATAGTACCAGACACTGTTGTTAATGTGGTAGGTTTCGCAGACGCCAGTGAGAGGGCTTACGGGGGAGTGGTTTACTTTCAGGTCCAAAATGGCGATAACATTTCAGTTTTCCTCATTAGCGCAAAATCAAAGGTATCTCCTCGTAAGGTTGTCTCTCTTGCTCGTCTCGAACTCTGCGCTATTCTTATGTTGGTTCAATTGATTACATCTATAGTCAAAACTTGTCGTCCTCGCATTAATATAGAGAGAATTGTAGCGTTTTCAGACTCAACCGTTGCTCTATGTTGGGCCCACTCTTCACCCCATCGATGGGGCACGTTTGTCGCAAATAGGGTGGCTAAGATTCAAGCTGAATTGTCACCGGAAAATATGTTCCATGTCGCTGGAACAGAAAACCCAGCTGATTGTCTCTCACGTGGTTTGCTTCCCGCGCAAATTTTGAATCATCCGCTTTGGTTTTGTGGCCCTCCCTGGCTGCATACCACTCCTAACGAGTGGCCAAATGCTCCGTTTAACCCCGCTACTGTTTCAGAACCACCCGAGGAGAAGAAACATACGCTTGTAGTGTCGGTTCCGCGTGAAGAGTCAGTTGTTTTGTTGTTGTCTAATCGAGTCTCGTCTTGGTCGAGACTATTACGCTGTGTAGTTTACGTCCTAAGATTTTTGAGATTATTACCATCGCGTGGTTCTATAATCGCAGCTGATTTGGATAGAGCTGAATCAGTTGTACTTCGAGAGTTGCAGAAATTTTATTTTTCAAAAGAATTTCGTAGTTTAGAATCACATAAACCTTGTAGTCCCGCACTTCAACATTTGAAACCATTTTTGCAAGACGGACTCATTCGTGTCGGTGGCCGTCTGCGAAATGCTAAGTTAGAGTTTGAACAAATGCATCCAGTAGTTCTACCACGCAGGGATCACGTTTTGGATTTGTTGGTGGACTATCACCATAAGGTGAATTGTCACGCTGGTCCCGATTTATTAATGTCCATTCTTCGACAGAAGTACTGGATACTTTCCGCTCGCAATTTGATACGCGCTAGAGTGCACAGATGTGTGCCCTGCTTTAAGCTCCGCCCGCGTTTCAACGCGCCGGAAATGGCCGACCATCGTTCTTGTCGTGTTGTACAGACGGTGAAACCTTTCATACATACTGGGACGGACTATGCTGGACCGTTTAAAGTCACTATTGCCCGTGGTCGTGGTATACGTTCCACAAAGGCATACATTTGCCTATTCGTTTGTATGACAACTCGTGCGGTTCACATAGAGTTAACCAGTGATTTGAGTACGCAGGGTTTTATGTCTGCATTTAAACGATTTTTATCTCGCCGTGGTCCCGTTAAGCGCTTATACTCTGACAACGGCACAAATTATGTTGGAGCGCGACGCAATATTTCGGAATTACATACATTCTTACGCTCCAAGTACTACCAAAGTGAATTCGCCCATGTCTTAGCTGAGAATCGCATTGATTGGTGTTTTAATACGCCAGCAGCTAGTCATTTTGGTGGCAATTGGGAGGCGAATATTAAAAGCCTTAAGTCGCACCTGTTTCGGGTCATAGGCGAACAGATTCTCTCGTACGAGGAGTTGAGCACTGTACTCGCTCAGGTAGAGGCGTTGATGAATACGCGTCCGTTGTGTCGGACTTTGTCTAGTGATCCATCGGAGCCACTAGCGTTGACGCCGGCTCACTTCTTGACGACGACTCCTCTTAAATATTTGCCCGCTTTAGATGTCGAGACTGACAAACTGCAGCTCCACCCGCGTCACGCTCTGCTAGATAGCTTAGTTCAGTCCTTTTGGAAGCGATGGAGGACAGATTATCTGCATACGCTGCAGTCGCGTCAAAAGTGGAACACTCCTTCAGATCCAGTCACAGTCGGTACTGTGGTGATACTGAAGACTGAGAGTGCGCCTCCTCTGCACTGGCCTCTTGGTGTAGTGGAAGAAGTTTTTCCGGGTTCGAACGGAATAACGCGAGTCGTAAAAGTTAAAACCGCAACTGGATCGTACCTGCGTCCGGTTATTCGCCTCTGCCCTCTGCCTAATCAGTAGTAGTGGCATAGTTAGTTATAAGTTGTTTCGCTACCTAGTATTGATAGTTTAGATTAGTAATAGGGTTTAGTTTCGCTTTTGTTTTTTTTCTTTTCTTTGAAGGTAACCCTTCAAACCCGGGGGGAATGGTTGCGCCAATTTGCTATGATCCGCGACTTTGTTCTTTGTAATTTATTTTTTTGGCCTAGCAATCCTATCCCTACCGTTTCCGCTTCCCGCACGACCTCGAGAGAAATGATTTGACATTGACGTGTGTGCATCGATTGTGAATGTGACCGCACCGCTAAACGCCCGCTCGAAATTACAAGAAAATTGACTACTTCGTGATCCAACCATTCAAAACTCAACAACAGTGCAGTGTAGTGCAAAACAGGACCTGGCAGTGATTTAAATGTGCGAAGTCGAAAATCGCCGGCGAGGTGCCACGTGGAACCTTCGAAGTCAAAAGGTCAGTGTTCCTCCCTATCCCATGCCAGGCACAGTATCTGCATATTGTTAACAAACCTTAGATCGCTTTTCAAACCTACAGTCCACACAGCAATTTCGCGCAACCAATTATAATATAACCCCAAACGTCAAAGGCCAATAATAATCCAATAAGTATGTTTATCAGTTGTCGAGTAATTATAGCACAAGCTCATGCTTTTATTATTTAATCGACGCACTAATATAATGATTTTTGTTTGTTTACAGGTGCAGATGTAGCCGGAGATACAAGTTTGTTGCTGCCAAAGTGCTTCCGTGGTGATATCCAAGCTGGTAGCCAGTATCGCGTAAAGTAGCTTGAAGTCAGAAATATGAGTGGTGCAATGTACGACAAAGGTGAAGGAACGTCAGGGATTCGAGGCCAGCTATATGAAACTAAATTACTCAGTTTAATATTCTATAGAGCGAAACATGACGACAGTATCGAAGAGTTTCAACTAGCTTCCAACATCGCTGATATAGGGGCATTCGACGACATTTGTATCAGAGTCAAAGTGAAGGGAGTTGCGAAACCTCTGGTCGTGTGCATACAGGCCAAACACAAAAACGACAGCGAAGAGCAGCCCGACATCGATATTGTGAAATTATTTCGCAGTTATTTGAAAATCAGAGAGAGGTTCGAATCAGACAATAAAGACGAGCTATTTCAGGGCAAGTTTCAAGAAACTGAAAGTTATTTCGTTATATACACGTCCGGTAAAGATACGTTTGGTAATGAGTCGGTAGTTGGTGAGCTTGCCTCAAAACTGAATAATCTGATTGACACCGGTGGCACAGCCAAGCAACCCTATAAACATGATGCGGATGTAAAGTTCCTATGTGAAATATTTATGAAAGAGCAAATAATCTCGCTGGCCAAACAGGTAGCGTCTTATATGACTGGCGAAAGAAATTTTCAAATGATGCTGTCTGATGAGCTTATGTTAACGTATCATGTCGTTCTGGCGCTGAAAGCGGTCGACATTTCAGCAATTGCATCTGCTGGACACCGAATCGCTACTTTTCGACAAGACTTTTTCGACTCCAAAGAAGAATACCTCAGTCTATTCAAAAATACTTTATACAAAGAGGTCCTTAAAGGACGAAAGATAAAACCCTCAGATATGAAGATTTTACTGTCTGAATTCTTATCCGAGCCCACTGATGTTACAAAACTAAGCAAACTGATAGAAACCGTTATAACACATAACAATGGCCAACTAGAGTTTGTTAAAACATCCACAAAACTGCAAACAGAGTTCAAGCAACAATTAAAACAAGTCGACGTTTCTCGATCGACTGTTAATAAAGCAATTGATCTGGCTGCAAGAGAAATATTATCAAAGGGTCTGAAAGTCCCGGCTGCGTTTGGTAACAAAGATTTAAAGTTGAGTGGCAGCGATGAAAAAAAAGCACAAAGAATAAAACATTTAACGTCGAAATTCATTGAATTGTTAGCCAAGTGTAAATCAGGTAACATAGTCACTGTGGATAACTCTTTTGACAGCGGATTCCTGCTACTTAATGGGGGTATAGCTGGAGCAGTCGGAAACATGTTTGTACTTGACGATAACACCAAATTGATGAAAATTACAGAAAACTGGGAATCTCTTGGAGATCTTGCTCAAATGCTGTATAAAAACTTAACTGACGAAATTCACGATTTGCATGAACTTAGATTTCGTTTCAAAGTAAACAAGTTTCCAAAACTTTCTTTCGACTGCAGTGAGTATGAAGAGATTCTAGCGTTAGATTTCTTGACCAAATTGTTATTCTACAGTAAACAAGCTGATGAGAACGATGTGGAACTGATAATAAAAGACAAAATAGAAGAATATCAGGTTGATCACCCAAACTACTTTCAAGCTAAAACTGATGCAATGTTTCTTAAATACCACGACAAGATACAGAAATGGTGGATGCAGCCAAAACAAGCTTTATATCTTACAAAAGATAGTGATATATTTGAGGACGCAATCAATCATATCATTAAAGACCCTTTGTTGAGCTCAATAAACATGACGTGTATGAGTAAAATAAAACATGTTATTGATTACACCTTCATTGAAGATGCGGTGAGCTCCTGGAACTTGCTGGAACACTCGAGTATTATCATCGTTACAGAGAACAGCACACTGACTGTTGTTAAAGTGTTGCAACATTTGAAGAACACGGACCATGTGGTGCTAGATTTACAATATATTGTAAATCTACCAATGAACGAACGCAATATATTATGCAGAGAGTTGAAAAATGCAAACACCTTAAATTTCTTAATTTTTGTTTTCGATAAAATGCAAAACAGCAAAGACGAAATCAAAACTTTAGAAAACATAGCAAAAGTTGTGCTAACCAAGAAAACAGTTTTTGTTACCAATCCTACGTCAGTTGAAACATTACAGAAATATTTCCGAACAGCAAATAGTCCTGTACATGATGAAATGAGTCTAAATGAAATGAGTATAGATACACAGAACAGAATCTTGAAGACTGCTAGAATAATGTTTCAAGGCGTAGAAGCAAGATTAGATTTGATAGTCGACAACAAGTCAAAAGCATATATAAAAGGGGATATTCTAAACAAAATAATCCATAACAATACAATCGAACTTGGTACATTAAATGTCTCAAAACAATATGATGATATAAAGTACTTGTATTTTGATCGAGTGCTCCAAAAGACGGGACCAACTACCATTGAATCTTTTAAAGTGAATACAAAAACTCTTTGTGATATAGAAGATGATGTTGTACTTGTAACTGCAGAACCCGGAATGGGCAAGACGACTCTGCTCACTCGCTTATCGCTTGAAACCAAAAAAAGCCACCCAGAAGTTTGGATTGTTAGGGTCAACTTATTAGAATACTCGAGAGAATTGAACAACTGGGAGGAAAATAAAACAGACATCAACACATTAGAGACTTTGAAGTTTATGTGTCACGTTATACTGCGTGAGAAACTGGGCAAAGAACATAATGTGGCTATTACGTTGGAAGAACAAAACGGTGTGGTGTATCTCAAACATTGTACAGGTGATCTGTGGACTGAGTTCGAGTTGAAAATGCTTCTACATTTTTTTAATTATGGTAAGATGATATTCCTATTCGATGGCATTGACGAAATCTGTCCGTATTATATAAATGAGGCTATAAAATGTATAAAAGTTATCAATAACCATCGCCAAAAGCATAAAGTATGGGTCACAAGCAGGTCATATTCGGAAATTCAAAGGTTATTACAAGGAGCTTTCGGTAATCCTTATTCCATTGAACACATGTCTTTGAAGCAAAAGTATGAATATTTAAAGAAAATCTGGGACACCAATTTGGTCGTGAGTGAATTAGATAAATCACAACTGGAAAATGTAGATGATTTTATAAAGTTTATGGAGGAGGAGGTAACATATCCGAACATATATACATTGAATAAATTTGAATGGTCTCTACACGAAGTTTATACCAGCGCATGGAAATATTTAAAAAACCCCAGGAATTTGACTGACAGGCAGAGATACGTGGATTTTGCCCTCGAAATTACAGTAAAGTTAAAAGAACAAAGAGATGAAATTGACATTGATCGCAAACAATTCGGTGATCACACACCGTTACAGTTATTTTTAAAGGCTAATTTTTTCATAAACAATATAAAAAGTGTTAATAAAGATACTAACAAATGGAATTATGACATTAACACTTTTAATCTTTATGAACAATATTTGGAAACGAACCTTAAAACAATACGGTTTGGACATAAAAACGAAATGGATATTTATAAACCTGATATTATGAAAGTTTATAAGAAAGAACTTGCAGATTGTATAGTATTGCACAAAAAATTGGCAGCTTATGCCATCTTTAATCAAGACATTGAGAAATTGTTTATTCAAAAAGAATTGGATGAAATCAAGGAGACAATAAAACGTATAGGGAAGGGAGAAGAGAAAACCGGTCTGATATGCGGTGTAGCAAACGATATGCCGATATTTATACACATGACATTCACTGAATACTTTGCTTTAGAATACGTTTGTGATTTATTAAAAAATGAAAATGAAAGCGAAAATCAATTACGATGGATTCATTTCATTTTAGATGTTATAGTCTATAAGGATCCCTTGAGAGTCATGTTGATCTATAAAATAAAAAATGACAAAACACTGATAAGTATATTGGAAAGTAATAAAGTAGTAATGGCTAAATGGCATTCGGAGGTGGCGCGTGGCAAATATAAGTACAATATTTTTCTACATCTTATTAAACCAGGTCTTGATCGATATCAAAAGAAGAGGAAATTAAAAAAATTTACATAGCATGCCATAGTTATGATATGCTACGAGTATTATGACTATTTTGATAACAAAATTTGTCCATACCCTATATTTTATGATTAAATTAGTTTTATTATGTAAGAAGTACCTATTAGTACTCTGATATATATTATCTAGCTGTACTATACAGATTTATAAAACTGTTGCCCATAATAAACAAATTATACACCGTTAAATTTTGATTGTTTTAATCCCGTGAAGAGTCATTCCGGTACATGAAACACTATCGATTTGAAATAAAAATAAGGGTAAAGTATTTTTTTCTAAAACTCGAATTAATATCGCAAGTCCAATGACCTGTAAGTGGTTGTCGGTCGTTGCGTACTAACTACCTACAGGTCATTGCTTTCGATCAGATGATGTTTACATAAAGAAATTAATTACGTACATACGTGTATTAATTCGAGTTTTAGATTTATATAACTGTTGAATATAATAAACAAATTATAAATTAACATTTAATTCAAGTTGTTCACTCATGAAAGTATTAGTAGATTTTAAGAAACATTTCTTTTTTCAACTGATATATAATCTTCATACAAAATAATTTGTCCTCTTCACGGTTTGCATCACGAAAATCATTTAAATAACTAAGTCTAATAAACGTTGTTAGTGCCCATCGATTACGGTTGTTAGTGATGGCGCGCGAATTTTGTTTGCGTTTTTATATGCGGACATACTGCATCACAGAGTACTTACTATAATATCACTGCATACTTGCGTCACTTTGTTTAAAAAAATGTGGGATTATCACCATATCTGTGGGGATTAGAATAAAGCTGGGGGTGTTTACGGAGGATGACATTTAAAACATATTAGGCGTATAGTCAAGTCACTAGTGAGCGCATAGGGGTCTTTGGTTGGAGGTAGGAATGGCAAGTAGTTACCAACTTTCAAAACTGCCCTCTGCGCACGCTCGAGTCTTAGCATATATGTTTTATTTGCACCACTCTAATTGGTTATACGATTACTTATTAATCACTGACTGGCACAGTCCAAGATAAACCATTTTAGTAACATCCGGGTCAGCAACTTGGTTTCGGAAAAAAATATTAATGGGGTTGAAAACTGAGCTTGCTGTCAATTATGACACCTGAGTATCTAATCAAGTCTATTCAAAAATACTTTATACAAAGAGGTCCTTAAAGGACGAAAGATAAAACCCTCAGATATGAAGATTTTACTGTCTGAATTCTTATCCGAGCCCACTGATGTTACAAAACTAAGCAAACTGATAGAAACCGTTATAACACATAACAATGGCCAACTAGAGTTTGTTAAAACATCCACAAAACTGCAAACAGAGTTCAAGCAACAATTAAAACAAGTCGACGTTTCTCGATCGACTGTTAATAAAGCAATTGATCTGGCTGCAAGAGAAATATTATCAAAGGGTCTGAAAGTCCCGGCTGCGTTTGGTAACAAAGATTTAAAGTTGAGTGGCAGCGATGAAAAAAAAGCACAAAGAATAAAACATTTAACGTCGAAATTCATTGAATTGTTAGCCAAGTGTAAATCAGGTAACATAGTCACTGTGGATAACTCTTTTGACAGCGGATTCCTGCTACTTAATGGGGGTATAGCTGGAGCAGTCGGAAACATGTTTGTACTTGACGATAACACCAAATTGATGAAAATTACAGAAAACTGGGAATCTCTTGGAGATCTTGCTCAAATGCTGTATAAAAACTTAACTGACGAAATTCACGATTTGCATGAACTTAGATTTCGTTTCAAAGTAAACAAGTTTCCAAAACTTTCTTTCGACTGCAGTGAGTATGAAGAGATTCTAGCGTTAGATTTCTTGACCAAATTGTTATTCTACAGTAAACAAGCTGATGAGAACGATGTGGAACTGATAATAAAAGACAAAATAGAAGAATATCAGGTTGATCACCCAAACTACTTTCAAGCTAAAACTGATGCAATGTTTCTTAAATACCACGACAAGATACAGAAATGGTGGATGCAGCCAAAACAAGCTTTATATCTTACAAAAGATAGTGATATATTTGAGGACGCAATCAATCATATCATTAAAGACCCTTTGTTGAGCTCAATAAACATGACGTGTATGAGTAAAATAAAACATGTTATTGATTACACCTTCATTGAAGATGCGGTGAGCTCCTGGAACTTGCTGGAACACTCGAGTATTATCATCGTTACAGAGAACAGCACACTGACTGTTGTTAAAGTGTTGCAACATTTGAAGAACACGGACCATGTGGTGCTAGATTTACAATATATTGTAAATCTACCAATGAACGAACGCAATATATTATGCAGAGAGTTGAAAAATGCAAACACCTTAAATTTCTTAATTTTTGTTTTCGATAAAATGCAAAACAGCAAAGACGAAATCAAAACTTTAGAAAACATAGCAAAAGTTGTGCTAACCAAGAAAACAGTTTTTGTTACCAATCCTACGTCAGTTGAAACATTACAGAAATATTTCCGAACAGCAAATAGTCCTGTACATGATGAAATGAGTCTAAATGAAATGAGTATAGATACACAGAACAGAATCTTGAAGACTGCTAGAATAATGTTTCAAGGCGTAGAAGCAAGATTAGATTTGATAGTCGACAACAAGTCAAAAGCATATATAAAAGGGGATATTCTAAACAAAATAATCCATAACAATACAATCGAACTTGGTACATTAAATGTCTCAAAACAATATGATGATATAAAGTACTTGTATTTTGATCGAGTGCTCCAAAAGACGGGACCAACTACCATTGAATCTTTTAAAGTGAATACAAAAACTCTTTGTGATATAGAAGATGATGTTGTACTTGTAACTGCAGAACCCGGAATGGGCAAGACGACTCTGCTCACTCGCTTATCGCTTGAAACCAAAAAAAGCCACCCAGAAGTTTGGATTGTTAGGGTCAACTTATTAGAATACTCGAGAGAATTGAACAACTGGGAGGAAAATAAAACAGACATCAACACATTAGAGACTTTGAAGTTTATGTGTCACGTTATACTGCGTGAGAAACTGGGCAAAGAACATAATGTGGCTATTACGTTGGAAGAACAAAACGGTGTGGTGTATCTCAAACATTGTACAGGTGATCTGTGGACTGAGTTCGAGTTGAAAATGCTTCTACATTTTTTTAATTATGGTAAGATGATATTCCTATTCGATGGCATTGACGAAATCTGTCCGTATTATATAAATGAGGCTATAAAATGTATAAAAGTTATCAATAACCATCGCCAAAAGCATAAAGTATGGGTCACAAGCAGGTCATATTCGGAAATTCAAAGGTTATTACAAGGAGCTTTCGGTAATCCTTATTCCATTGAACACATGTCTTTGAAGCAAAAGTATGAATATTTAAAGAAAATCTGGGACACCAATTTGGTCGTGAGTGAATTAGATAAATCACAACTGGAAAATGTAGATGATTTTATAAAGTTTATGGAGGAGGAGGTAACATATCCGAACATATATACATTGAATAAATTTGAATGGTCTCTACACGAAGTTTATACCAGCGCATGGAAATATTTAAAAAACCCCAGGAATTTGACTGACAGGCAGAGATACGTGGATTTTGCCCTCGAAATTACAGTAAAGTTAAAAGAACAAAGAGATGAAATTGACATTGATCGCAAACAATTCGGTGATCACACACCGTTACAGTTATTTTTAAAGGCTAATTTTTTCATAAACAATATAAAAAGTGTTAATAAAGATACTAACAAATGGAATTATGACATTAACACTTTTAATCTTTATGAACAATATTTGGAAACGAACCTTAAAACAATACGGTTTGGACATAAAAACGAAATGGATATTTATAAACCTGATATTATGAAAGTTTATAAGAAAGAACTTGCAGATTGTATAGTATTGCACAAAAAATTGGCAGCTTATGCCATCTTTAATCAAGACATTGAGAAATTGTTTATTCAAAAAGAATTGGATGAAATCAAGGAGACAATAAAACGTATAGGGAAGGGAGAAGAGAAAACCGGTCTGATATGCGGTGTAGCAAACGATATGCCGATATTTATACACATGACATTCACTGAATACTTTGCTTTAGAATACGTTTGTGATTTATTAAAAAATGAAAATGAAAGCGAAAATCAATTACGATGGATTCATTTCATTTTAGATGTTATAGTCTATAAGGATCCCTTGAGAGTCATGTTGATCTATAAAATAAAAAATGACAAAACACTGATAAGTATATTGGAAAGTAATAAAGTAGTAATGGCTAAATGGCATTCGGAGGTGGCGCGTGGCAAATATAAGTACAATATTTTTCTACATCTTATTAAACCAGGTCTTGATCGATATCAAAAGAAGAGGAAATTAAAAAAATTTACATAGCATGCCATAGTTATGATATGCTACGAGTATTATGACTATTTTGATAACAAAATTTGTCCATACCCTATATTTTATGATTAAATTAGTTTTATTATGTAAGAAGTACCTATTAGTACTCTGATATATATTATCTAGCTGTACTATACAGATTTATAAAACTGTTGCCCATAATAAACAAATTATACACCGTTAAATTTTGATTGTTTTAATCCCGTGAAGAGTCATTCCGGTACATGAAACACTATCGATTTGAAATAAAAATAAGGGTAAAGTATTTTTTTCTAAAACTCGAATTAATATCGCAAGTCCAATGACCTGTAAGTGGTTGTCGGTCGTTGCGTACTAACTACCTACAGGTCATTGCTTTCGATCAGATGATGTTTACATAAAGAAATTAATTACGTACATACGTGTATTAATTCGAGTTTTAGATTTATATAACTGTTGAATATAATAAACAAATTATAAATTAACATTTAATTCAAGTTGTTCACTCATGAAAGTATTAGTAGATTTTAAGAAACATTTCTTTTTTCAACTGATATATAATCTTCATACAAAATAATTTGTCCTCTTCACGGTTTGCATCACGAAAATCATTTAAATAACTAAGTCTAATAAACGTTGTTAGTGCCCATCGATTACGGTTGTTAGTGATGGCGCGCGAATTTTGTTTGCGTTTTTATATGCGGACATACTGCATCACAGAGTACTTACTATAATATCACTGCATACTTGCGTCACTTTGTTTAAAAAAATGTGGGATTATCACCATATCTGTGGGGATTAGAATAAAGCTGGGGGTGTTTACGGAGGATGACATTTAAAACATATTAGGCGTATAGTCAAGTCACTAGTGAGCGCATAGGGGTCTTTGGTTGGAGGTAGGAATGGCAAGTAGTTACCAACTTTCAAAACTGCCCTCTGCGCACGCTCGAGTCTTAGCATATATGTTTTATTTGCACCACTCTAATTGGTTATACGATTACTTATTAATCACTGACTGGCACAGTCCAAGATAAACCATTTTAGTAACATCCGGGTCAGCAACTTGGTTTCGGAAAAAAATATTAATGGGGTTGAAAACTGAGCTTGCTGTCAATTATGACACCTGAGTATCTAATCAAGTCTATTATGTAGTAAAATGGGGCAGGAGCGGAGGACGTGTGACCTAATAACTAATGAGCCGTTACGGCGGATTTGATCAGTAAGACTGGATGGTTTTATAGGAAAAATTATGTATTTGATTTTATCTACGTTAAGAGTTAGCTTGTTGCTTGTTAACCAGTTTAGGACCGAATCCAAACCCCGCTGTGCTGTTCTATAGATTTCTTCCAACCTTCCCTCCTCCTTCCTCCTCCTTTCCTTGCCTTCGAACCGGAGTGCTGTGTCATCGTCTAAGGTCAGGACACAAAAGTCATTTAAATAGGTGAGGAATAATGTAGGACCAACGATGTTTCCTTGAGGAACCCCATGTTCAATGGATAGATCGTCAGTTGTCCACTCCTCCACTTTGACTCTCTGAAACCGACTTCTCGGACTGTTGGAGAACAGATTAAGCTGTGTTTCACTTATCCCTAACCTTTCCAACTTTCATATCAGAAGTGGGACGGAGACTGTGTCAAAAGCTTTAGCCAGATCCATAAATATTACAAACATTTGGTTGTTCTTATTGAGGTTTTTTAAACAAAGTCTGTCAATTGTTTTATGGCATCGCTGATTGATCAGGCCGACCGAAAACCGAAATGCTGGGAAGAGAGGACATTATGCTTTTCGCGATAACTGACTAAACGTTTGTCCATGAGTCGTTCAAGGTGTCGAATACCACCATGGGTGCGCTAGAATGGTTGCGCAGTGCTGTTTCGGAATGTAGGGCGTTTAACAACTCCAGCATGAACATTCATCGCGGTGCACGAAATGCATCTATCGGCATCTTTGAGTCGGCGAGTTGCAGTGCGTCACCCGCTGCTGCTAATACACACCAGTCGAAGTGGTGACACATGTAGGTACGTCGACCTCTAAATATGCTATAGTTGTCGCAAACAAGATGAAGGGTGGCAAGCAGAGCGGTGAGGATGGCTTCACAAAAATAGAGAAGAAGGAGAGGAAGAAGCCTTCTTGTTTGCGCTAACAGGATCCAACATGCTGCTGCGTGCAGCAATACCCACGACGGATATCGTAGAGTATGTACGTGTGAAAACCAACTGGACTTTAAGAGTCATGCAGTTAGAGCCGCGCCATAACACTAATCTGGAAATCTGGGAAGTCTTCTGGTCTGGGCTTTTCGGAGGCACATCACTACAAGAAGCTGTCAATGTCAATCCAGAGTTTTTTGGCGGAGTTTCTTCGTTTGAACTTAGTGTATGTTTTAATTATTCCAAATTCATTCCTCTAGTGGATATTTTGATGTAAAATTGGTATAGATTTGTATCTCAAGCAAAGACCTTAGAATAATAAGGACCAGAAATACCTACAAAATAAACGTGTATAGAGTCTGTCTAACGAAAGCGCGACTTGGAGTTTTTTTTTTAAATTAAATTGGCAACATAATGTTTCCGTCAAAAGCACGTCAAAGATTGTCAGTATTTTGTAACAAAGATTGATTTTAAAAATATAATTACTTATCATGGATAAAACAATAAAAAGTTATGTAGGAAAGCTGTGAAATACTATGATCAGTAAGTTTAAAGAAAAACAAGAAGAGAAAGTAGTTGTTTTTGATCTCGGGTTTTTAAGTTAGTATGACATTATTATCTTGATCATTGTTGACTGACTATTAGATATATTTTACGATATGATAATATTTTTTCTTATGTTTATAGATAATCTTGAAGATATTCAAGGACTGCGCGAAATAAATAAAAAAAACATTGAATCGTTAAGGAATTTGGGAGAAAAAACCTTTACACTTAAAACTAAGCTTTAAGAAGAAATATCTTCACTACCGCACTTTATACGTTCAAAAGCGGTCGAATTGATGTGATGAAATAGCATACTTTGAGGATGATAAAATTCAACATTTTGTGTTATTCACCTTTCCCGTGACTTTCTTGATATAATAGTAATATACCAATAAATAAATCTTTACTCGTTTTTGTATTGTATTGGTTATTATAGCTATCCAGTATTGTTCTACTGCTCTGCAAAAGCCATCCACTCTTTCTAATGGTCTCAGTCCCTTACTCACATTCCATTTCTTAAGAAAGACATCCAGGTCGGTTGGCAAACCTTGAGTTTAGACTTTTGGATGTTAGTCAAAGACCAAGTCTGTATACACCATAGGTCAAATGAGGAGATTACACATGTCCATAAGCTTACGCTTTAGTGATATCACTAAAGCGTGCCCATATGGGCAAAGTGCCCTTAAATAGTTCCTTGATGGACCAGTAACTTTTTCAGGTATTTTCTGTTCGACACGTTATTTCTTTGTCTTATCTGGCCCAGAAAGACACTACTTGGCCCAAGTAGACAATAATATATTTTAAGACGTATTGTATATTCTGTCCGCCTACGTGTACGTTCCTTTGGAGCTGCTGGTTATGATTTTGGTCTTCAACATTTTTATATGTAGAGCAACCAGCATTTGCTCTAGTCCTGTGGCTGTAGGAGAGAACAGGACAATATCATCAGAGAAACGCAAATTACTTAGCTTCGCTGATGACAATGCCCTTCTCTTCCCATTCGACTGCGACTGTCTGAAACAAGTGGAGAATATCTTTGGGGACAACGGGACGCCCTGTTTGACTTATTCTGTTTGAAACATAGGATCTAATCTCTCTAACTTGCTGGAAGAAGTATGTGTGGATTCTATTTTTTGTTTTGTAAGGGAATTTAATATTTCTGAGTGTGTGATGCTGTTAAAAGCGTATTGGTTGAGTACATTTATTTCTAAACATTTTGTGTTCCTCATATTAGGAATATAGTTCGTCAAAAAGAATTATACGATTGTCGTAAATACAAAAAAATACTCAAGTATCAAAATTTTTTTCTCCTAGTATGACAGTAATACCATATTCAATATTTTTTGATTTGACCTCATTTTCTCAGGTCGCGCTTTCGTTAGACAGACTCTACCTACTAATAGCCGGGCACTAAAGATGGTGGCCATTGCTAGGGAAGCATTTAGATAATCAAAACCAAAATGTATCGATATCGATACCAGACTTTTTATATTTATAACATGGGAATTGGTTTTAGAATTGGACATTGTTTACAGATATTTAATAATGTTAAATTTAAGTAAACCTCAATAGTAAAGTATTTGATGAACCATAAGAAAGAATAAAATCGGTAGGAAAATTAAAAAAATATGAAATTAATAATTGTTTTTATTTTTTTATTTTCGGATTCATTGAACGATGATTCTGTAAAGTGTAATGAACAGACACACAGTGCATTAATTCAAGGTTTGATATTTTCCATCCCAATGACTTCAAGCCACTTCTGGCGCAGCACTTCACTTTGCAACCTGTGCAAATAAAAAACATGCAAAATTATTTCATTTGGATGTAGGTAGGAAGGAGTAAAACAAATCACAGACTGAACTAAATAACCATACCACCTACTACATGACGAATGACACTATATTGTTTTGGTAAGTACTAGGTCTCGCTATTTTAATTTCTGTTAGAGTTTCTGTGTTGTTTTGTCTTTTATTAAATAAAAGACATCACTATTTTAAATTGTCAATAATATTGTAAACAGAACATGTTATAAATTTAGCAAATAGAGGTTTAGATCAGAAATAATTTGTATGTACTTTTAGGAACTTTCATTATATAAATAAAACCAGGACACTTATACGGAAAAGATAACAGTATGATAAAGTTTTTCATAAAATACGGCTGCTAACCTATGTATGGTAAAATGAGGTTGATTGGTGTTTTTCCTTGCACCACACTGAATTATTGAACACGAAGGCGTATTCAAATTTTATCCCTTGACACTCGCAGCTAAACGTAGTGCTTACATACTCTTTGCTCGAAGCACAAAACAACTTAGTTGAGAGCGTTTTTAGTTCTAAAAATCGCAATCCAAATCCAATGTTGTTGTTTATTTGACGTGCTACAAACACCACCGGCACTAAAGATGGCGGATGGTATGCGAGGTAGGTATGTTGACGGAAATGTAAAAATGTTGCCAGAGAGAGAAAAAACAAACAGCATGATATCTCTTTCTTCGAACGACATTACACATTATTTAAAAAGAGACAAAATGTAGTTTTTTATATCTACATCGATTTAATAGATATTTGTATTAGCAAGTAATGTATAGAATATTAAGGGCGTCTCTATATATTCTATTCTCTAAGATCTCAAGTGTCTGTGCAACTGAAAAATATGTGGAATCATCGAACCAGACTCGATCTCGACTCGACCTCAACGAAGTTTGCCGAGAAGGTTGACTTGATATATTTGCAGCCAAATATAACAAAAACATTAGAATGTGTTCCTCTAATTCCAATGGTTAACAAAACGAAGATAGACCTTAAAAAACTTGGTATCCAAGCCAAAAGAATAAAAATAAATTGTATCAATCCTTCTGTCAGAATCAAGTCAATAAGTCATGTCAATGTCAAATTTTTGTGAATTTTTGTTTATATTGCATAAATTGCATTCTCTCTGTAATCTGTGATTGCATTGAATTGCATTTGCAATTTTGAAAAATTAGATCTTACGGATTCTTTAATTGCACTTACGTGAATTTCTCGTAAGAATCACGTACTACTTCAAAAACTTACGAAATGTGAAACACCTAAAACCGTATCCAGCATTGTTGATTCTGGAGTGTTTAATGTAAAAGCAAACATGGATTTTTCTGCAACTTGCCGGACTTGTGTTAAAACTGTTAACAACATTGGTTTCAATCCAATTTTCTTGTCTGAAGACACTCATGAGACAGTTTCCCGCGCTTTCTACTCATGCACGGGCGTTCAGGTATCTAAAAACAGCATATTATTATATTAAAATAAGAATAATGTTTATTGTTCATTAAAATGTAATAAAGATATCGGCACGAATCTTGAGCGCTAAGTGAAAGAGCGGCGAACGCTTGGTGCATCATACACATCGGCCAGCCAATCACTAATACAAGGATTGCACACCCCAACCCCGCGTCTCCCTTCATAGCACTAAAGAGACCTGATATTTCACTTCTGCACAAGTGGAAATCAGCCATTAAGCAAAAAGTCAGTGCTCAAGATCCGTGCCGGTATCTGTACCTTAAAACTATAACAATCTTAAATATTGCCTGTAACTATTTTTAGAACTATATTTATTTTAGTATGGTGGTATTAAAATAATATTTCATCTTAGCTTTCCCCAAGAGCACTCATCAACATCAATTTTATATCTCTGGCTGACAATCTGTACTAGGGATGGCGATCTGAGATCGATTAAAGTATCGATTTTATAGGTTGAGAAAATCGAATTTTTAATCGAAACACAAAAAATATATAAAGAGAGCTGTGCGTGATATCAGCAAACATGTACATGCCCTGGCGGGAGGCTTTGATTTTCGAATCAAGGCCGTCACATGCAAGTCCGGTTAAGCGGCCAACAACATCATAAGTTGACCTGTGAGAGGCCACATATAAAAAAAAAATATCAGCAAACAGCTGGCTGACACTTCGCGTGACCAGAGGACTGGGCTTTACTTCAGTTGTCGAATCAAAATTTCTATCTAACATGGCAATGCTGCCAGCGTTCTGGTCACATCAATGTCAAAGGGCCCTTTGACATTGATCTGGATGAATTTTTTGATGCCCAATAAGTTTCTTTTTTGTGCCCGTTTTGAAAATATTATCATAATTCAAGCATAGAAATTTTAGTTAAGAGAGGCCAACCCAACATACATTTTCATACAACTGCTCTTACGCGATTATGATGTTATTACACACCTTTCTCCAGATATTTTGGTTACACAGATTTGTGGATATTATCTAGGCTTCTATAGAAATAAAAATAAAAAATTATGTAAAACTAATCCAGTAAAGACACCTAGAAATGTGCTAGTTTATAATAATAAATTAATAATATCACACACACTATCACACAACATCATCTAGTCCCAAGTTAAGCAGACCTAATGTGTTATGGGTACTAGTCAACTGATAAACATACTTATATATTTATAAATACATACATGTTATAGATAAATTACACCCAGAAACAGAAAAAATGATCGTGCTCATCACACAAACATTTGCTCTGGGTGGGAATCGAACCCACGACCCCCAGCATAGCAGTCAGGGTCACTAACCACTAGACCAACCGGCCACTCGATATTTCTTTGGGAACTTTAGCCCTCTATGTATGATGTACTCAAATGTATAATAAAAATATAAAAAAAAGTACTTCTATAGAAGCCTTGCACATTTAATCGAGATTCTGAATGACAACAATTCAAAAATTGTCAAAAACTTTTAAGGGTTTTAATAAAAACATGTATTTCCTGGAACAAGTTTTGTGAAATATTGGAGTAAATCACGGAATTACCAAATAACAACAGAGTTTTTAGGCGTTATCTCTCTTTTTCGCTTTGTTTTTACATCAAACATTGCGTTAAATTGCATTAGATGAAACAACAAGTTTTTAAACCATGATCGACGTTGTCGATAGGCGAGTAAGGAAAGCCTACCTTAAATGCAGTTTCCAAGTCGTTTACGGCGCGCACTGTCCCCGTGCGCCTCAAGGAGTTGTCAGCAAACCGTAGGGGCCCACTAGGGTCGAGGCCTAGTCTGGGGCTGTGGGGAGGTTTGAATACTTTTTTAAAAAGTGCACTCCTACAGAGACACCCTATATAATAGTAGTTATTGGATAGATAAAATAATTTCTTTCTACAATACTTTTAATAAAAATAATTTTCAGGTTAAACACAATGACGGGCTACCCCAAAATATGTGTACAGCATGCATGACCCAATTCAATAACGCACTGAAATTCAGAAAACAATGCAAACAAGCTGAAATACAGCTATTGAAGATCAAAAGTGAATGTGAATCAAATGCTGAAAGACAAACTTTATTAAAACAATTGACAAACAACCAAAAAGCAGATGGGCAAATTAAGTTTGATATTCAAAGTATAAAAAATGAACTTCTAGAAACTGATATTGAGGCATATCAACATGCAAAATATTTCGCAAATAAAAATAGAGGTTTCCCGTTGCTCATAAATAACAATTTAAAACACAATGATGATGAAATCAGTGCACAAGAAATTTCTGACGTTGAATTTATTAACGAAGAAATTGTTACGTATACAAATGAGGAAAATTTGAAAACGGAACAAACACATTCTCTAAATTCTGAAGATTTTAATTGTGATAACAATGTCAATGAAAAAACGACAGAAAGTCTAAATGAAATTGAGTTAAACATATCAGACACATTAACGGACTCAAATATTACGGACAAAAATCATGTTGACATTCCATATATCATTACAGAGACCACTAGCAAAAAGACAGCGAGAGTGGTCTGTAAATTTTGCCAAAAGGAGCTGTCGATCCGGAGTATAGACTCCCATATGATGAGAAGACACCCTGGAGCTGATGAGAGGAAGGTCAAGTGTGAGTTGTGTGATAACTATGTGATGAAGAACAAATTAAATAGACATAGGGTCATGATGCATGGGAGTGTTGGAGTTAGGTGTGGGGTATGTTTCATTCTTTATTATTTTATTGGCAATATTTGCCCGCAGCTTCGCTACCGTTAACTGACTACTTTGCTCTACTCTACCCTACCCTACCCTACTCAACTCTTCCTAGTTACCTACCCTACCCGACCTACCCTATTCTACTTACTTATTTACCTACCTACTTTCTGTACCTACCCTACCGTAATTATGTACATATTTTTCCCTTTTAAATCTTCTCTGAATGCTGGTGAACAAAATAAAAAAAGAATTATTACAATTGGTTCAGCTGTTTTTAAGTTATATCGAGATCTGGGGCCCAAGTCTGCTATTTTTGTAAATTCGACATTCCAACATAATCCTATTATCATTTTGGTAAAAGTTCTTAGGGCTGATTTCATCATTCAATATAAAAACTTAATTCAACTAAACTGAGCTCAGCGTAATCTAGTTTAAAGACCCGTGTCGTAAACATGGGCGACAACAAAAGAATTGAAACTGAGTTTAGCGTAAACTAGGTTCAATTCATCGCGGTGAAACGCAAAATGAAGCTATAATCTCGATTAGTCGCTCAAACTGCGTTTTGTTTGAACGAATCGCTAATTAGTTTATTGGTGAATTTGGGTCTTAATCTGCTAAATCATAATGGTCGATCATATGTCGGTTATTGCTCTCGTAAACGAATGGTGGTAGAATGACTTTGTCGTATTCAGAAAAATCTAATGGTAACTCACTGATCAAAGGAACTGGCAAAATTTTAGCAGATTACCTCATAAATCAGAAATTCATTTGTCATTAATTCTTTCAATGGTGTGTCAGTGATTGACTGTTGGACGAAGTCATAGTGACGCCATATTATTAGTAGATTACCAAACTTGTCAACGATTCTGACACTATTGTAATAGCAGACTTGAGGCCCAGGAGAAATAGAGGTTCATTGGATATCTAGCCTATGTGAAATCTCCCCAATCTGACCTATGATGCACAGACTTGATCTTTGACTAACATCCAAATATTTATTAAATAATTTCTATTCTATTCAGGGGCGTAGCTGCCGCCGCATCAGCCGTATCAATTATACGGGGCCCCCGCGCTACAGGAGCCCCTACGTAGGCAAAACTTCGCAACATGTTGTCCACAACCGTCTCGTAGGGTATACCAAGCATTTGTAAAAACGCACCATTTTTTTATACGGGGCCCCTGTGGGCCTAACTACGCTACTGATTCTATCCACCTTGTTCTTTTTTCCAATTACTTCATAAAGAGGGTAGATTAGTCACAATAATAAATATATTTTGTACTAACTTTTTTCCACGTCCTTCGGGCGCGTAAATGTCGATTATAGCAGACGTAAAGATCAACTTATGTCTATTTGGGGTGTTTCCTCGCGGTTCAATGTGAGTAACATTGAAACACCGTGTACCTAATTTCATTAAAATCGATTTAATGGCTATGGGTCGGTACATATCTGACAGAAAATGCGTCGCGTATTATCGGTCGCGTAACACCAGAACAGACAAATATACACCGTTAAATTTTGGTCGTTTTAATCCCGCGGAGTGTCGATTCGGTACATGAAACACTATCGATTTGTAAAAAAATAAAGTACTTTTTTTCAAACTCAAAATTCACGCATGTACGAAATTAATTTCTTTAAGTAAACGTCACCGCGCGAGGCCAATGAACTGTAGGTAGTTAGTATGCAACGACCGACAGCTACCTACAAGGTCATTGACTGGTTTACATAAAGAAATTAATTTCGTACATGCGTATTTTAATTCAAGTTTTAGAAAAAAAGTACTTTATTTTTTAATTTTTTTTTATTAGTGATAGGTTCGCGCTTGACCGCTATATCACCTGATGGAAAGCGACGATACGGTCGACGACGGATCGCGCTTACCTAGAAGAAACCTATTCACTCTTGACTTAAAGATTCCCGGGTTGTAGCCATCAGGAAACACAGACTCTGGCAGGGAATTCCACTCCTTAGCTGTACGCATAAAAAAAGTGTTCCCAAAACGCTTTGTGCGTATAGGTGGGATGTCCACCATGTACCGGTGGCGCAACGCCGTACGTCTGGTAGTCCGATGATATACAAATCGATAGTGTTTCATGTACCGAATCGACAATCCACGGGATTAAAACGACCAAAATTTAACGGTGTATAATAAAACATTCGACCTTTCACATCTAACCTATGATGCGTTAATGCGTCAAGTGTAAAGTATAGTTTAAACTCGATACGCTCAACGCAATTTATGTCAAATATGTACCGAACCTTAATCGTCAAAGCCTAACAGACAGATACTGTTACTTCACATTTATAATATTAATATGTATTATTTCAGTACTGTAAATCTGAGTTCAATACAAAAGAGGCGCTCGTTGATCATGTTGCAACCTGCACTGCAAAGAATAGAAAGCGGAAAGTTAATGATTCTGTAAGTATATTATAAAAAAATATTAATAAACGCATGACACATTACTTCTTCTCTGTGCACAAATAAATATAAATCGTCATTAATACACAATCCCACAAATACACAAACACATCACAAAGCCATAAACACAAAATAAATAATTAAATAAATTAAAAAACACGACTGCCATTAGAAAAAAAAGAACTAAAAAGCAATAAAACAAGATTTTAGTTAAACTGTATAAATAAAAATTAAAGCAGTCGCTCATTCCCTCACTGAAACAACAAGTCTCGAAAATGTTTGATCCACAAAACAATAATTTTCACCGCAGTCGGGGGACCAATCTGTCTTTTCTTATATAAAAAGTCCCCCGACTGCTATGGGACTATGTTACTCGGGACGATGCAAGGATTCTAACGATACCTTATACGTGTAAATCGGTTCAGTCATTTAGAATTTACGGTGGAATAAAGAAACTCACATACATACATACATGAACCCTGAAAACATAACACTCCTTTTTTGGGGCAGTCGTGTAATAACCAAAAGTCACTATACAACGTCACAAATACACAATCCCACACAAATACACAACATCACAAAGCCATAAACACATACCCCACAAAATCACAATACACAACCGCTCAGAAACAAATATACAACATCACAAATACACAACTTCACAAATACACAACTACAAATATATTACAAGGAGCTGTCAGCAAACCGTAGAGGCCCAGCCTGCTAGCTGCAGGCAGGTAGGGTCGAAGCCTGCTGGAGTCATGGGTCAGCTTCCGAAAGGAATAACCGGCCCCGGCACGATAGACAACGAAGGAACGGGGTAGGTTTTTAGTCAGTAAGAGTCTGACACAACTTCCCGCCCCGCCCAAGGGCGGGATTTGTCATTGGATGATTTTACCTACCATAAAAAAAAAACCTCAAATATAATTACCATGAACTTCCATTTTTTTGGGGAAAGAAATTATGAAATATCGTCAACCCCTTTGGGTGAAGCGAGAGGTAGTAACAGACTTTTACTGACTAAAACCCACCTTCTTTCATTTACCCTTTGAGTACCAGGGTCAGATTAACTCAGGATGAATGAAACGGCGACAGGTCACTGGAACAACTTGTGACCCACGGATGCCCCTCAAGTTGAAGGGCAAAATCTACAAGTCCGTGATAAGACCTGTCATACTGTATGGATCAGAATGTTGTGCTGTGAAAAAGACGGAAGAAAAAATATTGCACGTAGCGGAGATGTGAATGTTTTGATGGATGTGTGGTGTGACGAGAATGGATAAAGTGAGGAATGAGTATATTAGGGGAAGTTTGAAAGTGGCGCCAGTGACTGACAAGTTGAAAGGGAATCGTTTGTCTTGGTATGGTCATGTGAAGAAGAGAGATGAAACGCATGTTACTAAAAGAGTAATGAGTGTAGGGCCGCACAGTACGCGCCGTCGACGACTTGGGCTCGATCCGTTCGGTTACCGGATAATCGGACAGCGAGCTACCTAGGGCTCGCCGTCCGCAAGCCCGCGCCTACGAATCCCGGCGGCGGCTGGGGCGTGCGCCCCGTTGCCTCTGCCTGATGCGGCAGGCCTCCTCCTTTGCTAGCATTACTGCTTCGCAGAAGGAGGCGACCGCCTGCTATCCCTCCTCACTCCGAAATTGATGATGATGGTGATGATTTCTAGGGTCGTGCCTTAGCTGAATGCGACATCTGTAAGATGAAGATGCAAAAAGCCAGCCTCAGCAAGCATAAAGCGGTTAAGCATGCTGGACTCAGGCCTGTTTGTGAGGTGAGACTTCAAAGGAGAATGAAAAATTTGCCATACATTGCTAGCATATAATATTTTTTTCCTTCCGCTTTACCTAGGCCATTTCTGAAAAGACTATATGAGAAATCAAAAGCAAAAAGAATTATGCCTACCAACCGTAACCAAACGAAGTTAGAGACTATTTTGTAGATTGCTAAAGGTTTTTTATCACGCATTATTTTTTATTTTGGTTTCGGTATTTATGGTGTGTACGCATTAAATAGTGTATTGCAAAACAAACGTATCTTTGCGTAGTTTTAGTGATGAAAAATAATACAGGACTAACCAACTTATTCTATTTTATCAATAGAAACTTCAAAATATTATGTATTACACTAGCAACGCTTTAAAACGTTACACATTTTACACACCAGCATCCTTATAAAAAAAAATCACCACACATTCTGTACAATCAAACATTTAAATAAGTAAAAAAAAAAACGAAATACAATACTCGAAGTAAAAACAAGTTTCAACTGATGACTATACTATGTTTTTTTATTAGACGAAGTAAAGTGACAGCTATAACAATGGTTGTTTGACAGTTGGGCATTGTCCACTGCTGTCACTTTACTTCGTCTAATAAAAAATCATAGTATACACGACCACGGACTATTTACGGCAAGAAAACTTTACTATTTGAAGGAGCACGACTATTTAATGACTTACCAGAAGAATTTAAAAAAAATTGATAATGATTTAAATTAAAAAAAAACATATATTACATAAACTGTGACGTCGCCAACACATCCAGTTGCGAATACTACATTACTTATAAGGAAAACTATTTGTATCTCATTTTAAGTGAACTGTTGTTCTTATGAGAATAAAATTCTACAAACGAATTGAGAACCTCCTCTTTTTTTGAAGTAGGTTGATGAGGAAGAGTGAGATGGTCGGTTTCATTTCTTTTCATATTCATTTCCAGTCCTAGTCAAAAAGACCCCTTCAGTTTCTTTCACAAAGAAATGACAAACATTATTCGTTCACGCTTCTCATATATTTAAAAAAAGCCCCTTCTTCCACAGCACTGCGGCAAAAGCTTCGGCAATAAGTTCCGCCTAAACGAGCACTACAGAGCGAAGCACGGCTACGAGAAGTTCCAGTGTCGCTACTGTGACTTTAGAAGCGCTGGCATCATGGCCATGAGGGTGAGTGACCTGGTGCTTCCAGAAGTTAGAGGTAACTGAACGAATGCTACTGATGGAAGCACGGCTACGAGAAGTTCCAGTGTCGCTACTGTGACTTTAGAAGCGCTGGCATCATGGCCATGAGGGTGAGTGACCTGGTGCTTCCAGAAGTTAGAGGTAACTGAACGAATGCTACTGATGGAAGCACGGCTACGGTAGTTCCAGTGTCGCTACTGTGACTTTAGAAGCGCTGGCATCATGGCCATGAGGGTGAGTGACCTGGTGCTTCCAGAAGTTAGAGGTAACTGAACGAATGCTACTGATGGAAGCACGGCTACGGTAGTTCCAGTGTCGCTACTGTGACTTTAGAAGCGCTGGCATCATGGCCATGAGGGTGAGTGACCTGGTGCTTCCAGAAGTTAGAGGTAACTGAACGAATGCTACTGATGGAAGCACGGCTACGCTAGTTCCAGTGTCGCTACTGTGACTTTAGAAGCGCTGGCATCATGGCCATGAGGGTGAGTGACCTGGTGCTTCCAGAAGTTAGAGGTAACTGAACGAATGCTACTGATGGAAGCACGGCTACGGTAGTTCCAGTGTCGCTACTGTGACTTTAGAAGCGCTGGCATCATGGCCATGAGGGTGAGTGACCTGGTGCTTCCAGAAGTTAGAGGTAACTGAACGAATGCTACTGATGGAAGCACGGCTACGGTAGTTCCAGTGTCGCTACTGTGACTTTAGAAGCGCTGGCATCATGGCCATGAGGGTGAGTGACCTGGTGCTTCCAGAAGTTAGAGGTAACTGAACGAATGCTACTGATGGAAGCACGGCTACGGTAGTTCCAGTGTCGCTACTGTGACTTTAGAAGCGCTGGCATCATGGCCATGAGGGTGAGTGACCTGGTGCTTCCAGAAGTTAGAGGTAACTGAACGAATGCTACTGATGGAAGCACGGCTACGGTAGTTCCAGTGTCGCTACTGTGACTTTAGAAGCGCTGGCATCATGGCCATGAGGGTGAGTGACCTGGTGCTTCCAGAAGTTAGAGGTAACTGAACGAATGCTACTGATGGAAGCATGCTACGAGAAGTTCCAGTGTCGCTACTGTGACTTTAGAAGCGCTGGCATCATGGCCATGAGGGTGAGTGACCTGGTGCTTCCAGAAGTTAGAGGTAACTGAACGAATGCTACTGATGGAAGCACGGCTACGGTAGTTCCAGTGTCGCTACTGTGACTTTAGAAGCGCTGGCATCATGGCCATGAGGGTGAGTGACCAGGTGCTTCCAGAAGTTAGAGGTAACTGAACGAATGCTACTGATGGAAGCACGGCTACGGTAGTTCCAGTGTCGCTACTGTGACTTTAGAAGCGCTGGCATCATGGCCATGAGGGTGAGTGACCAGGTGCTTCCAGAAGTTAGAGGTAACTGAACGAATGCTACTGATGGAAGCACGGCTACGGTAGTTCCAGTGTCGCTACTGTGACTTTAGAAGCGCTGGCATCATGGCCATGAGGGTGAGTGACCTGGTGCTTCCAGAAGTTAGAGGTAACTGAACGAATGCTACTGATGGAAGCATGCTACGAGAAGTTCCAGTGTCGCTACTGTGACTTTAGAAGCGCTGGCATCATGGCCATGAGGGTGAGTGACCTGGTGCTTCCAGAAGTTAGAGGTAACTGAACGAATGCTACTGATGGAAGCACGGCTACGGTAGTTCCAGTGTCGCTACTGTGACTTTAGAAGCGCTGGCATCATGGCCATGAGGGTGAGTGACCAGGTGCTTCCAGAAGTTAGAGGTAACTGAACGAATGCTACTGATGGAAGCACGGCTACGGTAGTTCCAGTGTCGCTACTGTGACTTTAGAAGCGCTGGCATCATGGCCATGAGGGTGAGTGACCTGGTGCTTCCAGAAGTTAGAGGTAACTGAACGAATGCTACTGATGGAAGCACGGCTACGGTAGTTCCAGTGTCGCTACTGTGACTTTAGAAGCGCTGGCATCATGGCCATGAGGGTGAGTGACCTGGTGCTTCCAGAAGTTAGAGGTAACTGAACGAATGCTACTGATGGAAGCACGGCTACGAGAAGTTCCAGTGTCGCTACTGTGACTTTAGAAGCGCTGGCATCATGGCCATGAGGGTGAGTGACCTGGTGCTTCCAGAAGTTAGAGGTAACTGAACGAATGCTACTGATGGAAGCACGGCTACGCTAGTTCCAGTGTCGCTACTGTGACTTTAGAAGCGCTGGCATCATGGCCATGAGGGTGAGTGACCTGGTGCTTCCAGAAGTTAGAGGTAACTGAACGAATGCTACTGATGGAAGCACGGCTACGGTAGTTCCAGTGTCGCTACTGTGACTTTAGAAGCGCTGGCATCATGGCCATGAGGGTGAGTGACCTGGTGCTTCCAGAAGTTAGAGGTAACTGAACGAATGCTACTGATGGAAGCACGGCTACGAGAAGTTCCAGTGTCGCTACTGTGACTTTAGAAGCGCTGGCATCATGGCCATGAGGGTGAGTGACCTGGTGCTTCCAGAAGTTAGAGGTAACTGAACGAATGCTACTGATGGAAGCACGGCTACGCTAGTTCCAGTGTCGCTACTGTGACTTTAGAAGCGCTGGCATCATGGCCATGAGGGTGAGTGACCTGGTGCTTCCAGAAGTTAGAGGTAACTGAACGAATGCTACTGATGGAAGCACGGCTACGAGAAGTTCCAGTGTCGCTACTGTGACTTTAGAAGCGCTGGCATCATGGCCATGAGGGTGAGTGACCTGGTGCTTCCAGAAGTTAGAGGTAACTGAACGAATGCTACTGATGGAAGCACGGCTACGGTAGTTCCAGTGTCGCTACTGTGACTTTAGAAGCGCTGGCATCATGGCCATGAGGGTGAGTGACCTGGTGCTTCCAGAAGTTAGAGGTAACTGAACGAATGCTACTGATGGAAGCACGGCTACGATAGTTCCAGTGTCGCTACTGTGACTTTAGAAGCGCTGGCATCATGGCCATGAGGGTGAGTGACCTGGTGCTTCCAGAAGTTAGAGGTAACTGAACGAATGCTACTGATGGAAGCACGGCTACGGTAGTTCCAGTGTCGCTACTGTGACTTTAGAAGCGCTGGCATCATGGCCATGAGGGTGAGTGACCTGGTGCTTCCAGAAGTTAGAGGTAACTGAACGAATGCTACTGATGGAAGCACGGCTACGGTAGTTCCAGTGTCGCTACTGTGACTTTAGAAGCGCTGGCATCATGGCCATGAGGGTGAGTGACCTGGTGCTTCCAGAAGTTAGAGGTAACTGAACGAATGCTACTGATGGAAGCACGGCTACGAGAAGTTCCAGTGTCGCTACTGTGACTTTAGAAGCGCTGGCATCATGGCCATGAGGGTGAGTGACCTGGTGCTTCCAGAAGTTAGAGGTAACTGAACGAATGCTACTGATGGAAGCACGGCTACGGTAGTTCCAGTGTCGCTACTGTGACTTTAGAAGCGCTGGCATCATGGCCATGAGGGTGAGTGACCTGGTGCTTCCAGAAGTTAGAGGTAACTGAACGAATGCTACTGATGGAAGCACGGCTACGAGAAGTTCCAGTGTCGCTACTGTGACTTTAGAAGCGCTGGCATCATGGCCATGAGGGTGAGTGACCTGGTGCTTCCAGAAGTTAGAGGTAACTGAACGAATGCTACTGATGGAAGCACGGCTACGAGAAGTTCCAGTGTCGCTACTGTGACTTTAGAAGCGCTGGCATCATGGCCATGAGGGTGAGTGACCTGGTGCTTCCAGAAGTTAGAGGTAACTGAACGAATGCTACTGATGGAAGCACGGCTACGGTAGTTCCAGTGTCGCTACTGTGACTTTAGAAGCGCTGGCATCATGGCCATGAGGGTGAGTGACCTGGTGCTTCCAGAAGTTAGAGGTAACTGAACGAATGCTACTGATGGAAGCACGGCTACGATAGTTCCAGTGTCGCTACTGTGACTTTAGAAGCGCTGGCATCATGGCCATGAGGGTGAGTGACCTGGTGCTTCCAGAAGTTAGAGGTAACTGAACGAATGCTACTGATGGAAGCACGGCTACGAGAAGTTCCAGTGTCGCTACTGTGACTTTAGAAGCGCTGGCATCATGGCCATGAGGGTGAGTGACCTGGTGCTTCCAGAAGTTAGAGGTAACTGAACGAATGCTACTGATGGAAGCACGGCTACGGTAGTTCCAGTGTCGCTACTGTGACTTTAGAAGCGCTGGCATCATGGCCATGAGGGTGAGTGACCTGGTGCTTCCAGAAGTTAGAGGTAACTGAACGAATGCTACTGATGGAAGCACGGCTACGGTAGTTCCAGTGTCGCTACTGTGACTTTAGAAGCGCTGGCATCATGGCCATGAGGGTGAGTGACCTGGTGCTTCCAGAAGTTAGAGGTAACTGAACGAATGCTACTGATGGAAGCACGGCTACGGTAGTTCCAGTGTCGCTACTGTGACTTTAGAAGCGCTGGCATCATGGCCATGAGGGTGAGTGACCTGGTGCTTCCAGAAGTTAGAGGTAACTGAACGAATGCTACTGATGGAAGCACGGCTACGGTAGTTCCAGTGTCGCTACTGTGACTTTAGAAGCGCTGGCATCATGGCCATGAGGGTGAGTGACCTGGTGCTTCCAGAAGTTAGAGGTAACTGAACGAATGCTACTGATGGAAGCACGGCTACGGTAGTTCCAGTGTCGCTACTGTGACTTTAGAAGCGCTGGCATCATGGCCATGAGGGTGAGTGACCTGGTGCTTCCAGAAGTTAGAGGTAACTGAACGAATGCTACTGATGGAAGCACGGCTACGCTAGTTCCAGTGTCGCTACTGTGACTTTAGAAGCGCTGGCATCATGGCCATGAGGGTGAGTGACCTGGTGCTTCCAGAAGTTAGAGGTAACTGAACGAATGCTACTGATGGAAGCATGCTACGAGAAGTTCCAGTGTCGCTACTGTGACTTTAGAAGCGCTGGCATCATGGCCATGAGGGTGAGTGACCTGGTGCTTCCAGAAGTTAGAGGTAACTGAACGAATGCTACTGATGGAAGCACGGCTACGGTAGTTCCAGTGTCGCTACTGTGACTTTAGAAGCGCTGGCATCATGGCCATGAGGGTGAGTGACCTGGTGCTTCCAGAAGTTAGAGGTAACTGAACGAATGCTACTGATGGAAGCACGGCTACGGTAGTTCCAGTGTCGCTACTGTGACTTTAGAAGCGCTGGCATCATGGCCATGAGGGTGAGTGACCTGGTGCTTCCAGAAGTTAGAGGTAACTGAACGAATGCTACTGATGGAAGCACGGCTACGCTAGTTCCAGTGTCGCTACTGTGACTTTAGAAGCGCTGGCATCATGGCCATGAGGGTGAGTGACCTGGTGCTTCCAGAAGTTAGAGGTAACTGAACGAATGCTACTGATGGAAGCACGGCTACGGTAGTTCCAGTGTCGCTACTGTGACTTTAGAAGCGCTGGCATCATGGCCATGAGGGTGAGTGACCTGGTGCTTCCAGAAGTTAGAGGTAACTGAACGAATGCTACTGATGGAAGCACGGCTACGGTAGTTCCAGTGTCGCTACTGTGACTTTAGAAGCGCTGGCATCATGGCCATGAGGGTGAGTGACCTGGTGCTTCCAGAAGTTAGAGGTAACTGAACGAATGCTACTGATGGAAGCACGGCTACGGTAGTTCCAGTGTCGCTACTGTGACTTTAGAAGCGCTGGCATCATGGCCATGAGGGTGAGTGACCTGGTGCTTCCAGAAGTTAGAGGTAACTGAACGAATGCTACTGATGGAAGCACGGCTACGAGAAGTTCCAGTGTCGCTACTGTGACTTTAGAAGCGCTGGCATCATGGCCATGAGGGTGAGTGACCTGGTGCTTCCAGAAGTTAGAGGTAACTGAACGAATGCTACTGATGGAAGCACGGCTACGAGAAGTTCCAGTGTCGCTACTGTGACTTTAGAAGCGCTGGCATCATGGCCATGAGGGTGAGTGACCTGGTGCTTCCAGAAGTTAGAGGTAACTGAACGAATGCTACTGATGGAAGCACGGCTACGGTAGTTCCAGTGTCGCTACTGTGACTTTAGAAGCGCTGGCATCATGGCCATGAGGGTGAGTGACCTGGTGCTTCCAGAAGTTAGAGGTAACTGAACGAATGCTACTGATGGAAGCACGGCTACGAGAAGTTCCAGTGTCGCTACTGTGACTTTAGAAGCGCTGGCATCATGGCCATGAGGGTGAGTGACCTGGTGCTTCCAGAAGTTAGAGGTAACTGAACGAATGCTACTGATGGAAGCACGGCTACGGTAGTTCCAGTGTCGCTACTGTGACTTTAGAAGCGCTGGCATCATGGCCATGAGGGTGAGTGACCTGGTGCTTCCAGAAGTTAGAGGTAACTGAACGAATGCTACTGATGGAAGCACGGCTACGCTAGTTCCAGTGTCGCTACTGTGACTTTAGAAGCGCTGGCATCATGGCCATGAGGGTGAGTGACCTGGTGCTTCCAGAAGTTAGAGGTAACGCTCTTGCAATGGTGTAAGGCCTTATCGCATTCTGCGATCTCTTCCAGCGGGGCTATTGCGTAACTCTGTTGACAGCTCAAGTGAAGATCACTTGCTAGAATGTACATCGTATAACTGTCAAACAGTTATTTTCGTATTACCTATCTTTAGTGACCAACTGATATGACGTCATTATCCACCGGTGCCTTTGATATCCACCGTGACACGTTTTGACAGATGTTATTGTATCTATACTTTTAAAATTGTGATTGTTAGCTTTAAGCTGAAGATCCGATATTTAACTTAGCTGTATAATAGTCGATAAAAACTAGAGCCGGGACAATATGCACCGATAATTTTTGTTAGCCACCATTTATCCACCGCAGTTTGTTAGCCACTTGATGTCATACGTAATACCAAAGTTATGAAATTGTTAGTTGACAACAAAGTTTAGTGTACATCAAATGCCAGTTGTCAAGTGTTTTGAAAAAGTTAGCCAATAGCCCTGCAGGTAAACTTTATAGTGTTTTGTGTGTTATTATCGTAGAACCACGAGCGCCGTCACCGCGGCGAGAAGCCCTTCGTATGTGAAGCCTGTGGCGCCAAGTTCCACGCCGCGTACTTGCTGATGCAGCACAAGTATTCACACAGGACTGAGAAACTCGTTAAGGTGAGCTTCTAACATGTTTTCTATAAGATCATTTTTTCATAGCAAGCTTTTGTAGCGCTGTATATACTTGTCGGATCCGGCGTTGATTAGTTGACAACAAAACAAGGCACGCCATCTAGTGGCAACTAGAAGAAATAGAGGTGGCGCGCCTAGACAGAGTCAGCCGTTTCCGCTTTGGCTACGAGCTTGGAGAAGGAGAATACGACGAAACGCCCAACGCACCGCGTCTCCGTAAACACGGCCTTAGCATTTTTTATGACAACGGCAACTCATATACATAATTTGTGAAAATGTCAACTGTCTAATCGTGGTTCTTGAGATACAGCCTGGTGAAAGACAAACGGACAGACAGTGAAGTTTTTGTAACAGGGTCCCGCTTTTACCCTTTGGGTATGGAACCCTAAAAACACTAGGGTTATCCGAGTTCCTATGGCCACCTTCCGGTCCCATCATCAGATCAGCTCCATGTAATAATATTTTGTTGTTTCAGTGCGACCTCTGCCCGGCCAGCTTCAAAGCGAACAACAACCTACACATGCACAAGCTGACGTGCCACAGCAAGGCGCACTACAGCTGCTCGCTGTGCGCGCGCAGCTACAAGTGCCGCCACTACGCCGTCAAGCACGCGCGCGTCGTGCACGCCGCGCCCGACGCGCCGCGCCTCGTCAAGCTGGTGGCGCAATAGCTTTATTCCAATCTTCACACCCGTAGGGTAGCCAGCCTTTCGGTGTTTTACAGGACGCATTTTGGGGAGTGTGGGGCCGTTCAAGTATTACGTAGATTTTTTGCAAATATAAAACCACCCTCCCCCTTGACAGCAAACCTCTTACCCCAAATATAACCCTTGTCAGCAAAGCAAACCTCCTGCCCCTCAGTCATGCTTACGTTAACATTGGTACATGCAGTTTTCAATGTGTTCTAGTTTCGTTATTGAGGAGTGGTTATAAGTCGAGAAATAAGGAATAGTCTTGAAATAGAGGCTGACTCTAATTTACGCATGTACGAAATTAATTTCTTAAGTAAACGTCAGCTGAGCGAGGCCAATGAACTATAGGTAGTTAGTACGCAACGACCGACAACTATCTACAACGTCATTGCCATACTTAAAGAAATTAATTTCTTATATGCTTATATTAATCTGAGTTTTTGAAAAAAAAGTACTTTATCTTTTTATTTTTTCTTTACAAATCGATAGTATTTCATGTACCGAATCGACCCTACCTACAGGTCATTGACTCGCTCAGCTGACGTTTACTTAAAGAAATTGCGTAAATTAATTAGAGTTTAAAAAAAAGTACTATATTTTTTAATTTTATCTTTACAAATCGATATTGTTTCATGTACCGGATGCACGGGATTAAAACGACCAAATTGCCGTGTATACAGAAATCGGGTATTTCTGAAATAATTCCGGTTTTTTTTGTTGGTAAACCATTCTTATTTCTTTTGTTGGTATTAGGCGGGTCCACACAGCGAGCAGCTCGGTTAGTGTGGACGTGAAGTTAATTACTAATTTGTTAATGTGAAGTACCATGGACCATTTTTATTTTATTAGGTTACAACTTGTTTGACGTTACGAGCATGGCAGTTGAGTGTGTCATGCTCACTCAAATGTCTCGCTGATGCACGTGTTATTGGGTCATTCGGTTCCCTTCGAAATGGTTGAGCTGAGTGAGGCACGCGTCATGCTCGTGAACGGGCGCCGTTAGTTGCGACTGGTCATTTCTTAGCTGCCAGAGGCTTAATTCAATTTCAATTTTTTTATTAGTTTATTTTTTCTTTTTTCCTCATTGTGATCACATAATTGAAGCGACAAGAAATATGTAACCAAAATTTATGTGACTCATAATATGATTTAAAAAAAAGTGTCCTTGGAGTTTCTTGCATGTTCTTCTCCATAGAGATCTACGCGCAATTTAGCTTCACTTGTTTGGACTGACCGACATTTTGACAATTCAAAAGTGCCTGTAATTGGTCTATTTGAAATAAACTATTCTGATTATGATTCGTGCCTCGGCTGTGGCCTAATAAACAAAAACCGCGCTTGCCTCGGCCGAGGCACGTCAACACTAAGCGAGGCCGCTCGCCCTGTGTGAACCCGCCTATTCATCGATCACTGAAAGACGCGTACGCTACGGTATGCATAAACTTGTTACTATATGTTTAAATTGTAAATAAAATCTTTTTAATAACTTAAAGTTGAATTTTAATTTTTCTAAAAATTCGTGTACCCGATGGAATTTGCCACCGGTAAATAAGTTGCAATGAAAATCATTTTTCATAGCAAGTTTATATCTTGCGGTATATACCCGAGTATTAATAATATTAATACTCTATAATACTGGGACTGGGCGGGTCACGTCACATGCACGGAGACCGCTAGGCAAGGTTCGCCACACAATGGGTACCTGAAGGAAGAAAGCTCCCTCGAGGCCGGCCTAGAAAGAGGTGGCGGGATGATCTGGACGCGAACCGCGATGGTTTGAGACGGCGCGGGAGAAGGTTTGAAAGGACTTGGGGGGACACAGCTGGGTAAAGGCCTCCCGCCTTTGCCCAGCTGTGGGACAGTAAGGGCTGATAAAAATAAATACTCATGAAGACCATTCCAACAAGTTCAAACACACGCGATACTGGTCCTTTAACTATAAAGATAAAAATTAAAATTATTTCACACTGAAAGTTGCTGGCCGCTACCTTTCCAATGTGTCTCGACCCTTATAGTGTGGTGTGAATTTAGGTCAATAGAGTGAATATGCTCATAATGAACTCACCATCACGATTGCATCACTGCTTACCATCAGGTGGGATCGCAGTCAAGCACTAATTTATATCATATAAACAATAAAAGGGATATAATAATACAACATATCACTTACAAAATGCTATTTGTTTATTGAAAATTACACGGTATAAACATCAAATAGCGCCTCCGTAATAATAGATAATATAAAAAAATAATCATTGCTATAATAATAATAATATACACAAAATAATAATTTCAATAGAACATTTAACTTATATTAAAACTCAGGCTGCCGATATCACAACTTAATCATGTATGGGTGTACAATACCCGGATGTAAGGCCTTAATATCACGGCCGCGTAGCTTCATACACGCGTATTCGTCATTACATGCTTGGTGTACGCCGGCGTGAAGCGACCATACTAAATCATGAAACTGTGTCGACGGTGGTGTTTCGTTGACAGAATACGCGTGTATGAAGCCACTACGCGTTCAAATGAGAATAGGAAAGTCAATAACCTCGATCTGTCAAATGTTGAGTGATAAGTACAGTGTACAAAGAAAACTTATTTGCGTATAGAGCGGTTTTTTTTTTTGCTTTGTATTACTAGTCTTAGTTAATTCTATGTGAAGTAAAAACGATAAATAAGCTAAATATATTGTTGTAAGACATAATTAGTTAAAAAAAACAACTATTTCCCTTCTTATTTTCATTGTTAGGAACAATTCGCCTTCTTCCATTTGCCACTACTCGGACACTTCACACAGTGACGCAGAGATGAGCAAAATTGAAGAACTGGATTCTGATTCAACTTTTTTCAAATTAAAACGTCTTGTTTTGCTCACCCTACTTAATTTCTTCAATTTGACAGTTCGACGTGACGTCACAACATGGCAATCGATCCTATTCTCATTTGGAACGCATTGTACGCGTCGTGCATTTCCACAAAAGCGGAGCTGAGTGGACCAAAGAAGAGCAGTGAATAGTGGCAAGTATTTACGTTATTTCGAAGCGAGGCGGAGTACAGTGAAGCTACCCTCCACTTCGTGCTGCCCCCTCGACTCCGTTCTACCTCGAGGGCGCGTATTCATTTGAAAGCTTGAGCTTGAACGTGGGTCTTTTTAAGTCAAGAGTGAATAGGTTACTTCTAGGCAAGCGTGCTCCATCGTCGGTGATATAGTGGTCAAACGCGAGTCTGTCAATAGTAAAAAAAAGCGTCTCTCCTTTGGCCACTATCAGTAAACACGCCACGTAAATACATTTGCTGGTACAGTCAATATGTTTTACACAAAAAAAAAAAATGTTCAGTTCCGTGAGTATTTTGTACAATATAATCAAACTGGCTAGTAAAAAGGTTAGCAATGATGGCACTTCCGTCAAAATAATATAACAAATCAATTATGTTTTACATTAAACAGGATGTCTCAGAAATAATCCACTTTTGCAGAAGCATTGTCGACACTACGTTTCGGCTCGTCATTTATACCGCGTCAATCGAGGGACTGGAATCGACCCTCCACGGGATTAAAACGACCAAAATTTAACGGTGTTTACCTTGTTCACACGTACCGAGTATAAAGGCGAGACAGTAAAATGTTGCTCGGCCGAGACAGTGATTTAAGCGAGTTGTAGAGCACTCCGCGCTATGTTCATACGCACCGAGTATTCGCCCGAGAGCACCGTCCGAAGGCATTAGAGATCGCTTTGATTTTCCCATGTATACAATTTCTGATGACTGTATTTTTTTTTTATACATTTACAAAAGTAATTTCTGAGACACCAAATAGTAATACCTATTTGCACGCTTCTAGTCTTTAGTAAAGTACTTAGTTTTGTTTTGTTACCTAATAGATCTCTGTTGTCTCATTATGAATTAAATTATTATCTTTTTATTAGTCATGTAAACTTATTAAATACATTTTTAAATATAAAAAAATATATATTAAAATAGTATCAATCGGCATTGGGAACAGGGTCCAAGCTACCAGCGGTCAGGACTCCAGAGAAAAGAACCTCCTAGCAATATGAGCCGTGTCCATCATTACTCTGTTCCAGGCTATCATTGGAGGAAGAGGGAGGCCAAAGAAAAGATGGATGGATTGAGTGTCATGAAAAAAAAAGGAGTTTGTGATAGCGTGACGGGTGCCAGGACAGAATGGAAGAAAAAAACGTGTTGCGCCGACCATAAGTAATCTATGTAACATAAAAGAAAGTCGTATTAGCCACACTATTTATAACTCAAGAACGGCTGAACCGATTTGGCTGTTGACTGTGGGAAGGTAGCTTAGAACCAGGAGAAGGACATAGGATTTTTATCAAGTTAAATTTAAAAAAAATCTAACAGCTGCTCATTTATTGGTAAAGGGTAGAGTGGGGTAGAGTAGGGTGAGCGCAGCCGCGGGCAAAAGCTATATGGGATAAAGGCAGGAAGAAGAATGTCTCGGCTGTCATCTGAAGATCTTTCGAGTCGTGACAGGTAGTCGGAAACCAGGAAATTTGAGCCCAGTATTGCCACAAGGAGTTGTCAGCAAACCGTAGAGGCCCAGCCTGCTTGCAGGCAGGGTCGAAGCCTACTGAGGCCAATGGTCGGCTTCTGAAAGGAAGCCTCGGCTCTTTATGATAGACAAAAAAGGATCGGGGTAAGTTTTTAATCAGTAAGAGTCTGACACTCCTGCTTCGCCCAAGGGTGGGATTTGTCATTAGATGATTTTACACACAGTACAGCTAGTAGCCGGCCCCAACGTTAGTGTGGAAGAGTTTACACTGATGACATCATAGAGCGCCTAGCTAAGTTACTCTACTAAAGACTAGAGACGTGTAAACATTAAGAGAGCGTTTAAACCGTTCAGTTTGTGACTAAAATGTAAGTTATTTACAGTAAAACAATTTCTAGTCAGTTTTTTTTTTTTTTTGAGAAACCATAATAAAATCATATTTATGATCATAAACAATTCCTTGCTTCGAAGTTTGCGAAAATGTTTAAAAGTAAAATAGAAATAAATACGCATGCAACTTCTTTATTAAAATCCTTTTAAAATTGACATTCTCAAACGTCCAACGCGCAATGTACTAGCAAAAAACATTTTCTGATATGTCCAAATAAATTATATAATTAAAATATACAGTTTATACCTCCCTACTTATCAGTAGGTAAGATATTTCAAGCAAGACTATTAAAATTACATTTAATTTTTCAATACAAAATAGTTGCCAACAATAAAAAAAAAAACTCTAAATACTGTAAAAAGAAAGCGTTTCAACGCGACTAATCGCAGTCACTAGTCGCTGCGACTAATCGCTACGACTAAACGCAGCGACAAAACGCATTTAAAAAAAAAATCAGCAGCGAACGCAAACGGTACATTGTCCGCCGTGTCGTAGGCTACAATAGTAATATTATTACGTAATTATTATAATAATATATTTTTTTCGAATACACGATTTTTTTTTTCAATTTTAATAAGTTACGTAAAGTATGCATATACCCTCATATTTATTACTTCCTAATAAATATATCTACGTATACAAATGCTTTTTGTGTGCTTCTAAATACAAAATGCGATGAAAAGCATTAAATAAATGAAAATAATTATGATTTACAGATTTACAAATTACCGATACGAACGATCCACTATACGGCTTCCATTTTGTTTAGTTATAACATTATTAGAAATGCCAAAGTAAAGGTAGAAGTACACTGCGCACACGTGGGCCACGCACGCCGATCTGAGCGCGTCGGTCACATTGTATATGTGCCTCTACGTACAAATCAGGCGTGGCCTACGTGTGCGTCAATCTAATGTAGTCCTAACTTTACTCTGTCTGTACGTCTGTTCACATGCCTAGATAGAGTGACTGGTAATTAGTGACCGATACTTAAACACGTGATTGTAGTCATGATAACATACAACTTTTACTATGGGACCAAATAAAAAAAATGTTTGTCTAAATGATCAAAATTTACTGAACTTGCTGATATTTTTCACTATTTCAAGTTTGATCCCACAGTAAAAGTTATATATTATCATGACTACAATCACGTGTTTAAGTATCAGTCACTAATTACCAGTCACCCTATATATGTAGATTCTGGGTCATTTACTCAAAGGAGAGAGACTCAAAAGAGCTATACACTCTATATAGCTCCATCCTTTGTTTTTTAGTCTTACAACTGACATTTTAACAAGTTAGGCAGCGTTTTCAATTTGTCGTGAAGAGGGCTGGACAAAGAAATCTTTGTGTGACCCTCTTCAGCAAAATGTCAACTACATTAACATTTCAAAACGTGGAAGCAGTAATATCACGCCACAGCGGTCGATATTATACAGAAAATGATATGAAACTAACAATTTGATGATATTATTTAAATATGTAAGTAAATTGTCGAAAATAGAGCTACTGGCTTATGGAGGTCTTGTTTTTAGGAGGTAAATTATCCAATGACCCCTCTCGCTTTGGGCGGAGCGGGGGTTGGTGTTCCTTGTTTGCCTTCGTTTCAGGGCCCCGGGGTTTACATAACCCATGTAAACCCGCGCGCCTCAAGGAGCTGCCAGCACACCGAAGAGGCCCAGCCTGCTAACTGCAGGCAGGCAGGGTCGAAGCCTACTGGGGTCATGGGTTAACTTCCGAAAGGAATGCCCGGCCCTGGCACGATAGGCTACAAAGGAACGGGGTAGGTTTTTAGTCAGTAAGAGTCTGACACTACTTCCCGCTCTGCCCAAGGGCAGGATTTGTCATTGGATGATTTTACCTACCATATAAAAAAAAAAACATAACCCATGACTCCAGTAGGCTTCGACCCTGCTGGGCTCCTACAGTTTTTGCAGAGTTGAGGCGTGCGTGGAACACAAAACGCTGACGATAACTTGAGCTCAGTCCGGCCAGTTATGCGAGTTACCCATTATTCGCCGTCCGCAAGCCCTAAATTTGACTGGCCTGTTGGTCTACTACTTAGTGGCCCTGACTGCTATGCTGGAGGTCGTGGGTTCGATTTCCCACCCAGGACAAATGTTTTTGTGATGAGTACAATCATTTGTTCTGTGTCTGGGTGTTATTTATCTATAATATGTATGTATTTAAAAATTTATAAGTATGTTTATCAGCTGTCTGGTACCCATAACACAAGCTCTGCTTAGCTTGGGACTAGACGGTGTTGTGTGATAGTTGTGGTTATATATTATATAAAATATAAAATCCAGGCCGGAAATCTGGATAATGTTACTGGGAGTGGAGTACACACAGATTTGCAAAAAGAATTATGATTTTTCGACATTAATTACTTACATATTCTAATAATACCACAATAAAAAAAGCTATCCAATAACAAAATTGTCTAACACAACCTCTGTAAGCACATAATATTATAATATAAATACATTAGCTAAAATCGCTTTGCCGACATTGCTTAAGAACCTTAATTTTGTTGTTTACCTACTAAAATAGTAATATTACCTTTGTCTGCCCTGTTAGTGGCCCTGATTCCCACCCAGGACAAATGTTTGAGTGATGAGCACGATCATTTGTCCTGTGTCTGAGTGCAATTTATCTATACTATGTATGTATATAGAGTGAAGTTCAGTGGCTGTTTTAATTATTGGCAAATTGATTCCTAGTGGATATTGTGATGTAAAATTGGTGTAGTTTTGCATCTCAAGTGTCTGCGCAACTGTACAATATGTGGCATCATTGAAACAGGCGCGATCTCGGTAACATGGAGCTGAGAATGTTATTGTAGTGTCGACTACCTCAGCGAAGCTTGCCGAGAAAGTTGACTTGATACATTTGCTGCCAAATACTAAAAAACATTCATACAGTGATAAACAAAATAAACTGTGAAGCTCCAAGAGGACACCGGCGTCCGCCACCTGTCTTTCTATTGTGTCTCTAATTACGGTATTCAAAAGGTTAATTTATTGATACGAAGAAATGGCTCAAAAGACTTAGTATCCAAGCCAAAAACTTTAACAAAAAAAAAACTACTTTGACAGGTCTAAACCTCTTCCCATCTCTTTCTAACGCAGTACGCTAAACAAAGACAGCAATATTTCCTCACATCAGTAGGTACAAAACAAAATTAGGGCCTATTTGTACCAGCTTTTTATAATAACTGGCACATTATTTAATATATAATGTAATTTTAGCATTTTTATTTATATTATCGCTAATTTCACTTGGTTTTACATGACAGGAGCGAATGTATGACGTATATCCCCAAAAATGTTGTGGCCAGATCATAGAAATTGATCACTACATGATATGGCCAAGTTAAATTGACCAGATCGTTTTAATAGTTAAACTTTGATGATATGTCTATCCTCGTTTGGCCTACTTTCTTTAGACTTTTCATTATCATAGAAATCCTACATCAATGATGTGGCCAAACCAGGACTGCCATATCATCAAATGATAACGTTTAAACGATGTGGCCAAGTTTTAGTTGGCCATATCATGAAGTGATCAATTTCTATGTTCCGGCCACGACATATATATTCTTCCGTGCGTGTGTTTGTTATCTAATTCCTTTTAAACGGCTTGACCGATTTGGATGAAACTTTGTATATATTTGAATGGGTCCCTTGTTGGCCAGATGGTCAGATAGCCGGTCCTTACAACTGGCCACGGGACCTTTAATAAGCACCTCTCTGTCATAGGAGTTACAGACAGCCCACTGTGCAGAGCCTGCATGGAGGAGGACAAGACAGCAGCTCATGTTTCTAAGCTGCCCAGTGGGTGCTGGATACAGGGCACGAAAGGGCACTTCGAGATACCCGGTAACTGTCACGAAATGGTCAGTAACACCAAGGCGCTGCTGGCCTTCCTTGAGGAGCTGGGGTGGATTGAATACCACATTCGTCCCACTCGTACGCAAAATACGCGCTTTATATGTGGCGTTGTGGACACCAACCCGAAATACAATAATATGTTGTACTGTGCTGCATGATGTAACTGCACAAACAATTTATATCATAACTTGCGGCCCGCCCCAGCTCCGCACAGGTGCAATGCTGATATTAAATATATTATTCATGTAATACACATATAAACCTTCCTCTAGAATCACTCTATCTATTAAAAAAAAAAACGCATCAAAATCCGTTGTGTAGTTTTAAAGATCTAAGCATACATAGGGACAGACAGCGGGAAGCGACTTTGTTTTATACTATGTAGTGATTACACGAATAGTTGCATTCAATTGTTCTCTTTATTTTGCGTATATTTCCTACACATGGCGACTCTTAGCCAACAGTTAAAATTTCGCAAAATGCATAAAATTATGAAGATTGGAGGTTTGTGAAGAAGATTTTCAAAATACTCGTATAATACTCAAAAAAAAACCCTAACAAAAGATTGATTTTGATATTATATACAGAGAAGGCGAACAACTGTGATGGCCGAGTGGTAACAGCCCCAACTTAGCGCGACCAACATCGCGAGTTCAAACCCAGCCAAATGCATTACTTTGTGTAATTTATTTCATCACCACTGCTCTCAAAACGGTGAAGGAAAACATCGTGAGGAAACCGGCATGTCCTAGAACCAAAAATTCGAAGACATGTGACATCCACCAACCCGCACTGGGCCCGCGTGGTGGATTACGGCTCATTCCCCCTCCTAGAGAGGAGGCCTGAGTCCCAGCAGTGGGAACATTTTAAAAAATAGGCTGGTTATGCTATGCTTATGACAGATAAGGTTATTGCTGCCGGGTGCCGGAAGAAAGCTCTAGTCTTATGATGTGAGGATATCACTGACCTATACTATACAGGGTGTAACTGACATCGTACCACAAACGAATACCATGGATCCAGTACATGATTCTGGACACCCTAGTGGTGGAATATTTCATTGGTTTTTTTCTAAATAAAAAAAATCTTTACTTTTTTTAATTTAAACGATATAAAATCGTTATTATAATATTTTTAGCGAAAAAAAAAAGGAATTAATTACTTCGAAAATTAAAAATGCTGTCGGGGTTGATTAGAATAACGATTCTAACAAACCCTATAACATTTTAATTAATTAATTTTAATCAAAAAAGATTTTTTATACTTTTCTTTTTACTGAAAACATCATCGAGGTTGGTTAGAATAACGATTTTATACAATTTAAATTAAAAAAACAGGTTGTTAACGCCAATATCCTATTATAAAGAGAAGCATGACCTTTGTTTGTTTAGTTACCAATAAACCTCATAACCAACGGACGTATTTTATTTCGAAATTCATTTGACACAGTGTAACCAAAAGTCAACCTAATCACCCTAAACATATGGTCGATTACGAGCCGGATCGAACCTCATTGGGAATTGACGGAGCGCCCGACGTGAGAACAAAAGAACCGCATTCCATAGCGCGATAAGGGAACACCTGGTGTTGTTTTGCACGAATTTCTTAGAACTGGTCAATTAGTGTGTGTGCAAGGTGTATCGGTGTATCATTTGAACATTAATAACATAGAAAATAGACTATTCTCGATTAGACATTGAACTACGTTTTGAAGATTCTTGTGATTTACATATAAACAATGACTTCTGAAGCAGATCAAGCGTTATCTGTACTTGAAGATTTGGCGTCAACACTCAAAAAGACCCAAATAAACCTTAAAAAGTGCCCAAAAGAACGGTTATTGAAGCCTGGATATTTACGAACTCGTATTCAAACGATTGAAGATTACTGGGTATCTTTTAAGAAGGCGCACAACGACCTGTTGAAAAATACAACTCGGGAACAACGTGGAAATTTGCCGTACTACGTGAATGAAGAATTCCTTCTCCATGAAGACTTGTACCTATGCATGTTAGGAGACCTTAGAGAAATGTTGGATGCATGCACTTCGAAGACGATTGACCGTGACCAACCTTCATGCGACAATACATCGTGTGATGGAAAACCACGAGCTAAAGTGATGCTACCTAACAAACAACTTCCTCCGTTTTCCGGTAACTACGAAGAATGGCCCACATTTAAAGACTTGTATGTATCATTAATTCATGAATGCCCGACGCTAAGTGAAGTTGAAAAACTACATTATTTGAAGACCAGTATCACAGGCGAAGCGGCATCTTTACTGAAACACATTCAGGTGACGGGTGCTAATTATGTTCAAGCATGGGGAACGCTTAATTACCGATACGATAACAGGCGAATCATAGTAAACGCATTAATGAAGCGGTTATTCTATCAGAAAAAATGTACCAGTCAAACGGCGGTACACCTGAAGGCCCTCCTGGATTGTACCACAGAAGTTATGAATAGTCTAGAAAATGTGGGAGTGCCTACTGATTCCTGGGATCCAGTAATTATATTTCTGGTTGTGCAGAAGTTGGACCCGGAGTCACACAAAGAATGGGAACAAACTGCCTACTCGGTGAACTCCCAAGAACTGCCTACATGGAAGGAATTGCGCGAGTTTTTAGAAGCTAAATTCCGGACGCTTGAAATGATTTCCCCGACAACCACCAGTAAACTTAGCAAAGAGCGTGTTCTACATGTTACAGCAACAGATAATGATAAACAACAAAAACCATGTGCCTTATGTAAAGAAACGCACACACTGTGTCATTGCAGCACATTCAATAAAATGACAATTAATGAGAGAAGCGAACATGTCAAAGCAAACAAATTATGTTTCAACTGCCTTGGGGCGGGACATTCGGTGTTCAAGTGCCGTATGCCAATGTCTTGCCGCACTTGTAAGAGACGACATCACACACTTTTACATCAACCCAAGAAGATTGATGAAGCAGCACAGAACGTAGAAACTAAGCAACTGACTTCATCCAGCCAAGCAGATGTAGAAGAAAAGAAGGTTCACACAATGGTTGCGTCTCATTATACCGCGGGGCAGAAGATATCACTATTGGCTACAGCAGTAGTAATTTTGAAGAGTGAGCACGGACACACTACTGTTTTAAGAGCACTGATAGATTCAGGATCTCAAGCATGTTTCATTAGCGAGAAGGTAACTCAGATCCTGAATCTAGAAAAACAACCAGTAAATCTAATCGTCTCCGGAATGGAAGCAATGAAGATGAGAGTCAAGCACGAGGTCAAGTTTCAAGTATTGTCACGGTGGGAAGACCAATTCTACTTACCTATCAAAGCCTATGTGATGTCCAAGCACTTGACTTCGAACATACCGATGAGCGCCATGAGGGGGACTGATTGGCCGCATATAGCAAACCTCCAACTAGCAGATGCAAATTATTATGAATCAGGACCCATTGATCTGTTGTTGGGCGTAAACGAATATGCAGCAATTCTCAAGCAAGGACTCATTAAGGGTCCACCAGACACACCATGTGCCCAAAACACCTATCTGGGATGGATATTAATGGGTGGAATAACAATCAAGCTGAATGCACGAGAAAAATCATTGACGGCCATGAAGCAAGAAATTAACATAGAAGATTTACTGACCACAATATGGGAAGTTGACACCGACACGAAAAGAAAACCTACCCTAACTGAACAACTATGTGAAAACATATACGAGAAGACACACAAGCGAGATAAACATGGAAAATACATAGTCAAACTACCATTAAAAATAGAACAACCAAAATCAGTTGAAGGCAACACAAGAGAAAAAGCAAAGCGAAGACTCCTTCAGCTGGAAAAAAGATTTAATCAAAATAAAGAACTTAAGCAAGAATACACAAGGGTGATCAATGAATACAAAGAATTAAAACATATAGAAGAGGTACCTAAGGATGAAATAAACAATAAATCAGTGTACTTACCCCACCATGCGGTGATCCGTAGTGACAAGGAAACGACGAAGACTCGGGTTGTGTTTGACGCCTCGTGCAAGGGCTCCAATGGAATTTCGTTGAACGATGAACTCTTGTTAGGTCCAATATTACAAGATGACTTGAGAAGCATTATCATTAGATGGAGAATGCATGCTATTTGTTATGTTTCTGACATTCACAAGATGTATAGAATGATTTGGATAAATAAAGAAGACAGCGATTATCAAAGAATTCTATGGAGAGATGATACATCGGAAAACATCAAAGACTACAGACTTTTGACTGTGACATTCGGAACAGCTTCCGCACCCTATCTCGCCGTGAAGACACTTATGCAATTGGCAGATGACGAGGGTGACAAATATCCCGAAGCAGCAAAGATATTGCGCGAAGACTTTTACGTCGATGATGTAATGTCAGGACACGATGAGCTGGAACAAGCTATACGAATTAGTCAAGATCTCAAAAAACTACTGCGTCTAGGTGGCTTCGAACTGAAAAAATGGTCTTCAAACAACCGTGATTTCATGGAGACTATCAAACCGAGTGAAAGATCATCAAATGCACATCTGGAACTAAAGATTGATGGAACTGTTAAAGCTCTGGGTATACAATGGAACTTGGGTAAAGACCAATTCGAGTATAATCTGAACTTACCAGCTACTGGCAAGGCAGTCACAAAGCGAAGCATTCTATCCGACATTCAAAAGTTATTCGATCCACTCGGATGGATTGCCCCTTGCCTTGTTATGGCAAAGATATTAATTCAACAACTCTGGCAGGAAAAAATTGATTGGGATGAAGTTTTGAACACCATACTGGCTGAAAAATGGGCTACAATACGATCTGATCTTGAAAATGCAAGCGGAATCTACATAAATAGATGGATGGGAACATTGAGCTCAAGGAAAGATTCCATAGAAGTCCACGGATATTGCGATGCTTCTGTGCAAGCTTACGGTGCTGTGGCCTACTGCCGAGTCACAAACTCAGATGGCACAGTGAAAAGCACAATCATTGCTGCAAGAACGAGAGTAGCTCCTTTGAAAACCATTTCATTGCCTCGACTAGAACTGTGTGGAGCTTTGTTGTTATCCAAACTACTCAAGCAAATAAAGCAAGCAATGAGGATACCAACAACACAAATATATGCTTGGACAGACTCTTCTATTGTCATCTCCTGGCTAAATGGAGATCCGAACAGATGGAAGGCGTTTGTGGCAAACCGCGTTGTCGAAATCACAACCAATGTAAGTCCTAGTCAGTGGCATCACGTCCAATCCAACGATAATCCAGCTGATATTGCGTCAAGAGGCATGTTAGTGGCCAATTTGAAACATTGTGAGCTATGGTGGAACGGACCACAGTGGTTATCACACCAGAAGATACAGTTCACTAGACTAAACATAGCCCCAACAGACCTAGAAAGAAAGAAAAACACCTTACAAGTTCTGAAAGTAACAAAAAACGACAACGAAGAAAGTAATAAATTATCTACGCAACTCGATGGCTTTGACACACTGACTGAACTACTGCGAACTATCACCTACTGCCGAAGATTCCTGAAACAAAATAAATTAAAAGAAAGCATAGATAGTACAATCACCACTGAAGAACTCGAACTCTCCTTGCAAACCTGTATAAAATTAGAACAAGAGAAAGAATTTAAAGAAGAAATAGAAAGCTTAAAAAGAAAGAAAAGAGTAAAAAAATCAAGCAAATTAAAATCATTAAATCCTTACCTTGACGAGAATGGAGTCCTCAGGGTGGGCGGTCGGCTCAGGAACGCGGAGTTGACTGATGAATGCAAGCACCCAATAATTCTGGGTCGAAAAGGCAAACTTACCCATCTTATAATAGCAGAAGCCCACTCGAAGACGTTGCATGGAGGTATACAGTTGATGCTTACTTACCTTAGATCCAAGTATTGGATACTGCGAGTGAAAATGCTGGTCAAACAATACATCCATCGTTGTTTAGTATGCGCAAAGCTAAACGCAAGAGTGAGAACACAAGTAATGGGCGACTTACCAAGCGTACGGGTGAAACCAGCACGAGCATTCCTCAACTCAGGTGTAGACTTTGCGGGACCATTCCAGTTATTGATGAGTATGGGCAGAGGAGCCAGAACTACTAAGGCCTATATAGCAATATTTATTTGCATGTCCACCAAGGCACTTCATTTGGAATTGGTTGGTGACCTTAGTACAGCAGCGTTCATAGGCGCCTTCAAAAGGTTTTGCGCCCGCAGAGGAAAATGCACAAATCTGTGGAGCGATCAAGGACGAAATTTTGTTGGCGCTAATAAGCAACTATATGAGGCCTGGAAAGAAGCTGGTTTACAATTTGATGGCAAAATCGCTGAGTTACTCGCAAACGACGGGACCCAATGGCATTTTATACCGGCTTATTCACCTAACTTCGGAGGATTGTGGGAGGCCGGAGTGAAATCAATAAAATATCACATGAAGAGAGTCCTTACTACGAATTTGACATTCGAAGAGATGATGACGGTTCTCTGCGAAATAGAAGCATGCCTCAACTCGCGTCCATTATGCCCAATGGACGACGACACTATGCAAGCACTGACACCTGGTCATTTTTTAATAACCGAAGCACCAGTCACCGTACCAAACCCAAACCTAAAGGACGCTAAAATTAGCAGCTTGACACGCTGGCAATACACCCAAAAATTGTTGAGTGACTTCTGGTCGAGATGGCAGAGGGAATACCTCACAAGACTCCAGCAGAGACCCAAATGGTTAAAACGCGAAGAAGAGTTTAAGAAAGGAGACATAGTGCTGATCAAGCAAGATAACCTCCCACCGGGGAAATGGTCCATGGGACGCATCACCGACAAGCACCCTGGCCCCGATGGTTTAACCAGGGTATATAGTGTAAAGAGTGGTGACACAATAACAAAGAGATGCGTGACAAAATTGTGTGCTCTTCCCATCGACGCAGCATCTGATGAGATAATTGTTTAATTTTTGCATGTATCATACGTCAATCATATAATTTATCGATTTCATTTTTTTTTTAGGTTCATTATAGTTTTTAAAGGACTATCTGTAGTCCTTTGGTGGGCGGCCTATGTTAACGCCAATATCCTATTATAAAGAGAAGCATGACCTTTGTTTGTTTAGTTACCAATAAACCTCATAACCAACGGACGTATTTTATTTCGAAATTCATTTGACACAGTGTAACCAAAAGTCAACCTAATCACCCTAAACACAGGTTCTTTTTAAATTAGGAAAAAAGTCAACGAAAAATTCCACCACTGGGGTGTCCAGAATAATGTACTGGATCCATGGTATTCGCTTGTGGTACGATGTCCGACACACCCTGTATATCACACTGGACTGGCGGCCGTCAAAGTGCCGAATTGGTTTGCACACTACAATGTAAGGTTTCGCTCCTATCTCCAAGCCTACCTGATACAGTTAACTTTAATTTATATATAAAGTTTTAAAATTAAATATGTACACTTATATTTAAAATATACATAAGACTAACATTATATGGCGTTCAACTACTATCGTGATTAGCTTAATTTTAAGCTGCGACTGACGGCTAGCGACTTCCAAACTTTAAGATCGACTTCAAAAAATAAAATCGACTTTCGATCTTAAACGTAACTATGAAATCCCGGGGTACCTTCAGTGTTGACACAATATGGCACTATTTAGTACCGGATAGTGTAACCCCATGTACGATATATGGTCCAAATTACTTAATTTTTCATTTACTTTTTTTACGATTATGGTAGATTTTATTACCTCTAAAGTCACGATATGGCACCATTTAGTGCCGTATAGTGTTACATTTGGTACAATGACTGGTACGAATTATTAGCAATCACTTTAATATGCTTCACAAATGACGCAGTTACGGTGGTGCTTTCAAACGTCAACACGATATGGCACTATATAGTGCCGGATTATCACTTTTTACAAAAAAAAAATTGTCCAAATTGATGTCAGTTTTTTTCTTTTTACTATTTAGTGTCAAATAATGTATCTTTTAGTCCAAATTAATAATACACGTAGACTTTCCTCACAAATGTTGCTGGTAGTGTGTGGTACCTATAGTGTTGACACGATGTGGCACTATTTAGTGTCGAACTGTGTTGATAGTGTCAGCCGATAGTCGCAGCCTGTGACGCCTTCGTGCGTCGATTTTTTGGCAGTTTTTAGAGGATCCACCTCACAGCACGGACCTGGAAGATGAAAAAAGGACATTATTTTAACTGTACTATTGGTCTAGTGGTTAGTGGCCCTGACTGCTATGTAGTTCGTGGGTTCGACAACTACCACCCAAGACAAATGTTTGTGTGATAAGCAAGATCAATTGTTCTGTGTATGGGTGTAATTTATCTATAATATGTTTGTATTTAGAAATATATAAGTATGTTTATCAGTTGTCTAGTACTCATAGCACAAGCTCTGCTTAGTTTGGGACTAGATGATAGTGTGTGTATAGGCTGCAATGACGAAGGCAGCACAGTCACCGTTATAGGAAGAGCACGGGGCGGTCCTGCGCGGCGTCCGCGCGCTCGGGCGGCGCGCCCAGCGACGCGGCCGGCGAGCCCGACGACGTGCTCTTGCGCTCCGCCTCCTTGGCCGTCAGCCGCTCCGACCCGCCGCTCGACCCGCCGCTGCCCGACACCACCGACTCCTCGCGGTTGTAGCTGTCAATGAAGGAAGGAAACATTCGTGTAATGGTTGACATCCCACACCCATGCGTAAAAACACAAAACACACGTACAGCTAAGGAGTAGAATAAGCATTCTACTCCATAGCTGCTGGAGTCTGTTTCCAGATAATAACAAGCAAGAGGTCTTTAAGTCCAGAGTGAATAGGTTACTTCTAGGCAAGCGTGCTCCATCGTCGGCCCCAAGGGTTAGGCGAAAATGAACCCCAGGGCTCTGAATCGCAGGCAATGAATGGAACAGGGTAGGTTTTTAGTCAGACACTATCTCCCGCCCCACCCAAAGGCGGGATTTGTCATGTGATGATTTTTACCTACCATAAAAAAATCGTCGACCACATCATCGCTTACCGTCAGGTGAGATAGTGGTCAAATGCGAGCCTATGCATAATAAAAAAAAAAAACTATAAAATCCAAAATGTGATAGGAATTTTCTATGACCTCTCAAAGGCATTTGATTGTGTTAATCACGAAACCTTGCTTTTGAAGCTAAAACATTACGGGTTAGGAAAACTTGCACTAAGCTTGGCGAAATCTTATATAAATAACAGGCAGCAGCAAGTTCAAATAAATGGTGTCAATTTACCTGGCTTAAAAGTCAAAATGGGTGTACCACAAGGCTCAATATTGGGTCCTTTCCTCTTTTTAGTATATATTAATGATTTACCGCATTTCTTTAATAAAAAACCACATATAGAATTGTACACTTACATATAGTATTGTAGTCTGTACATTTTTGAATGTGCTACATGTATTAAAATTCATCCAGAGTTGTTTAAGGTAGCTCATGAATTATACCCAAAAAGTAATAGGCACAGAATAGTTTTGCCCAAAATTCCAAAAACAGCACTATATAGTAAAAATAGCTATGCAATGTGTGGTCGCATATTTAATGCTATACCTGACAATATTAAAATCTTACCTGTTAATAAATTCTCAAAATATCTTAAGTTATGGCTACTAGAAAATAATTTTTACTCAGTGAGCGACATATTTGATAAAGGGTTAAATAAATGATAACTAATATTATTTTTTTTAAATATAATAATGTATATTAGTGGAAGTGGATTCGGCGATCATTGTACCGATAGTCGCGTCGGGTAATGGCTTAATAGCCAAGAGCCTCGACCAACACCTGCGGAGGCTCTCGTTAGGCGGCTGGATCAAGGGTTTGATTCAGAAAGCGGTACTCCTGGACACGGCTCGTATTGTTAGGAGGTTCCTTTCTCTGGAGCCCTGACCGCCGGTACCTTGGACCCGATATTGTTCCCGATACCGGTGGGACACTATTTTTTATATTTTGAAATGTTCTTTTAATGTCTTTTTTTTTTTAAGAAATATTTAAAAATGTTTTAAAATATGTTTAAAGAGTAAATAAATGGAATAATAATAATGTGAATAATAATTTCTCAATTGCTATGTATAGGTACTAATTCTGACTCAAATAAGATTATATAATTAATTAATTAACTATTTCCCTAAATGTTTGCATGTCACTTTGTTATGACTAAGTGTTATGGATCTGTAATCAAATATTATGTTAAGACCGAAATTGTACCTGCGAATAAATTGAAATTGTAAAAGTAATGTTATCTAGGAGGGCCAACTTACCCGTACACGGTGTGCTCGCTGTTGAGGCAGGAGGAGTACTTGAAGGGTATGGGCTGGTAGCCGTACGAGCCAGCGTACGGCATGTAGCCGGGACCCATTATGCTAGAACAAACATCGTACGTTAGACAACACCATTGTAAGAGCGATTTCGTACTACGTCCGAACCATCGACTTAAATTCGAAGTGATAGACAAGCTCGTTCATGGAAAATATTTGTCAAAATACTAAAACGTTAAAACAAAAGTTCGCTGCAGCGCTAAATTGTCATTATGACATCTAACAAAACTTTTAAAACTTACTGTGCTTATACACCACTATTTTTTAATTATGGCAAATACTTAAAGGGCTTATTAGAAAAGGTCTTGTTATTATTTAAGTAAAGGCTCAATAAATAATATTCATAAACAGCAAAGATAAGAGCGTTTGTTTATATCCCATAATCTCACTCAATTTATGGAAACATTGTACAGGTTATTTTTTATGAATGAAAGAATGTCAATAAAAATGGAAAAACACTGCGCTTAGTATTTTCTAGTAGTAGTTGTTATGAATGATGATTCAATTATGAATTTACCAATAATGACAAATTTTCGTGGACATTTTTGGGATTTCTTTTTTTGTACTTTGGAATACACAAATATGATCAGTAACAGGTACTGATTGAGCCCCATTTTTTTTTGTGCACTAATTAAAAAATAGGGGTGTATACTGCAAAACTGCACTAGTGTCATCAAGTCAAGGTGTACGGCATGCAATACATGTAAGTCAAGCAAAGTGATTGTATGGCATGCCTAATCTAGTGCGTAGTACATATATATCGATGGTCCGAACCGAATACGATCCGATCCCCTGAAAGTATGATCCGTAGTAGCCTGCTGTTGACAGCACTAGTAATACACTGTTAAATTTAAGTCGTTTTAATCCCGCAGAGGGTCGATTCGGCACATAAAACACTATCGATTTGTAAAGAGAAAATTAAAAAATAAAGTACTTTTTTTCAAACTCGCATTAATTTACGCATGTACGAAATTAATTTCTTCAAGTAAACGTCAGCTGAGCGAGGCCAGAGAACTGTAGGTAGTTAGTACGCAACGACCGACAGCTACTTACAAGGTCACTGACTCTTTTACTTAAAGAAATTAATTTCGTACTAAACTACTATAAATAAGCGTATATTAACTCGAATTTTAGAAAAAAAGTACTTATTTTTAATTTTATCTTTACAAATTGATAGTGTTTCATGTACCGAATCGACCCTCCGCGGGATTAAAACGACCAAAATTTAACGGTGTATAGTTCACTGTCGATGTATGTGTGACGGACTGAACACTGCATTTTCATGTAATTCAATGTAATTATGCTGAGTGTAATAAACCAAGCATTTACCACAATAATAACTATTTCATTACAGTAAAATTGTGGCGTGGGCGAGTACGCGCACTTTTCTGCACTAGTGCGGAAAACTGTCAATTGCGTGCCTAAAAGCGGTGGGATAAGAGCGGGTTTATTTCGGATCGAATTCGGATCGAACGTAGTGCGAAATCGATCTAAAGGTTTTAGGTAAAAAAAAAACATAAGAAGGGCAGAAATGATAAAGAAAAACGAAAGAATAAAAAGTTCATTTGTAACTCGCACAGGAAAAACGAAAAAATAACAACAACCCCATAATAACACCCACAGGAGGTGGGCACTCCCTGCAGGGTATGCGCACACCACGCGTGCCGTCAGTGTTAGTGTGGCTAGTCACTGACGGAACTGTCAGGACTGACGTGACTGTCAGAACTGACGGAAATGTCAGGACTGACGGAAATGTCAGGTCTGACGGAACTGTCAGGACTGCCACGTAGTAGCTCTGTTCCGAAAACGTTATCTCGTTCGCCTGTATAACATGACTCACTTCGGGTTGGGTAGCGGCGCCAGCGTATCACTGACGAGACTGTCGCTGTCGGCACTGCGCAGGCGCAGCGCGGCCAGCTCGGCGCACAGTTCGCCCGCCACGTAGTAGCACTGTTCGGAAAACGTTATCTTGTTCACCGTGTGCCGTATAAAGCCGGCCTGCAAAGAGAAACACAACAATGTTATTAGTAAACAATTTGACTTATTTCCGTTGAGACTATCCTCTATCCCCTCTAGAGGGGAGAGAGGGTATTATTATAATTGTCTAGAGAGGAGAAAGGGTACTATTATAATTATACAGTCTAGAGAAGAGAGAGGGTGCTATTATAATTATACAGTCTAGAGAAGAGAGAGGGTATTATTATAATTTGCACAGTCTAGAGAGGAGAGAGGGTATTATTGTAATTATAAAGTCAAGAGTGAAGAAACAGTATTATTATATACAATCTAGAGAAGAGTATTTTTATAATTATACAGTCTAGAGAGGAGAGAGGGTATTATTATATTTATACAGTCTAGAGAAGAGAGTGGGCATTATTATAATTATATATTCTAGAGAGAAGTTTTACTATTATTATGCTTACCTTCAGCATATGCGAGGCGTATTTCCTGGCGTCGCGGCGGTCCGTGATGCCGGCCACGTGCTGCAGGATCCAGTCCACCACGTCGGCGCCAATGAACGCGTTCGGTATCGTGATCTTGAGCCACATTCGGTCGCGGATCTCTAAGCCTGTTGATAGAGACGATTCATGTATACTCCATCTGTTTAGGTACTGAACTAAATGTAAACAATCTTGACATATCTTTTATCTAAAAATTGTCTAAACATTTTTACCTTAAAAATGTTTACAATTAGTTATTTACCTAAACCGATGCTAAGTAATTAACTAAATTAAAATAATCTTTGTATGTGTTTTATACGATTGTTTTTTTTTAATAAAAAGACATCAAGATTCCTTGAGACATCCTTGGAGTAAGCCCTAGCTGTTTTTGTATTGTTGATACGCTCGCGCTTGACCACAATCCCACCTGATGGTGAGCGACGATGTGGCCGACGATGGAGCGCGCGAAATATTTTTATCAAACAAATGGCAAATAAGTGTAATAAATAAATAAATCAAATAAAATTTGTACTAGGTTAAGATTTCTATGGGTCTATGCTACCCGAAATATAGATATTATTTCATTTACATATTTGATAAATTTTTTAAATATAAAAGTATCGGGAACAGGGTCCAAGCTACCGGCGGTCAGGGCTCCAGAGAAAGGAACCTCCTGACTATACGAGCCGTGTGCAGGAGTACCGCTTTCTGAATCAAGCCCTTGATTCAGCCGCCTAACGACCTTCTAAGGAGTTGATCGAGGCTCTTGGCTATTCATTATCTAACACGACTATCGGTACAATAGTCGCTGAATCCACATCCCACATGTCGACAACCTCGCGAGCCAAGTCAATATACTTGATATGTTTATCTTTCTCGGCTTTCACGAGGTTCTCGTCATGTGGAACGGATATGTCAACTATCATTGCACGCCTCTCGCTTCGGTCCACCACCACTTAAGATATTATTATTATTATATCATATTTCGATTTTTGCCAAGCGCTTGTGTTATATGGTCAATTTTAATAAAATAATTTTTCACGGTTATCTCTTCTATATTTGTGGATTTCAAGAGGTTTAAAAAAGTTCAAAATGAGAAGATCCTGGCATAAACATGTTTTTTTTTTTTTTTTTTTTTTTTTATGGTAGGTAAAATCATCCAATGACAAATCCCGCCCTTGGGCGGAGCGGGAAGTAGTGTCAGACTCTTACTGACTAAAAACCTACCCCGTTCCTTCGTAGCCTATCGTGCCGGGGTCGAGCATTCCTTTCGGAACTAACCCATGACCCCAGTAGGCTTCGACCCTGCCTGCCTGCAGTTAGCAGGCTGGGCCTCTTCGGTGTGCTGACAGCTCCTTGAGGCGCGCGGGAACAGAACGCGCCGTCGACGACTTGGGCTCGGTCCGGTCGGTTACCGGACGATCGGACAGCGTGCTACCCATTGCACGCCGTCCGCAAGCCCGCGCCTACGGTGGCCGGAAATCGGGATCGGAATCCCGGCGGCGGCTGGGGCGAGCGCCCCGTTGCCTCTGCCTGATGCGGTCGGCCTCCTCCTTTGCTAGCATTACTGCTTCGCAGAAGGAGGCGACCGCCTGCCATCCCTCCTCACTACGGACCATGGCCTGAACCAAGGCCCGGCGAGAGAGATCGCTGCCGCCGATCGCCCCCACGAGGACACGGCGATGCTCCGCCCAGGCGGGGCACACCTCTACAGTGTGCTCCACCGTGTCCTCCGGATGTTCCGCACAGTGGCGACACCCGGGCGAATCCTCCGCACGAATCCGGAACAGGTACTTAGCGAACTTTCCGTGTTCGGTAAGCACCTGCGTCGTGCGGAAGTTGAGAACGCCGTGAGGTCTTTCCAGCCACGCCCCAAGGATGGGCCTTATCGCCCCAATTGTGGCGCGCCCCGAACGAGGTTGCGATAGTCGTTGACGCCATTTCGCCATGAGATCCCGCCGGAGCTCTGTCCGCCATGCCTCGACTTGTCGTGGCAGCGGAATTTCGCCCCGGCGTTGCATCTCCATGCGCTTGTCGTGCATGTGTGCAAGGACTGTTGCCTCCAGATCCCACGGCGGTTGGCCAGCAAGGAGGGTCGCCGCCTCGCGGGAGATCGTTCGGTACCCTCGCACCATGCGTATTGCCATGACCCTCTGGCACGCATTCAGCTGGGTCCTCGGTTGCTGTTGCAACGTCGGTGCCCACACCGGAGCTGGCATAAACATGTGGTCTCCTGCCGTCTGTTTGGTCGCAGCACTAGCTGGTGAACTAACCTGACTCCGGCCTAAGCATGGCCCTCACAACCAGCGCCATGTCCATGTTGACAGACAACTGGGGCTCCAGGCCTCCCGCGGGCACCGTGCTGGCGTCGCTCGCGCCTCGCTCCGACACCGACGACACGGGGAGGGCGGACAGCGAGGGCGGCGGAGGGGGGTACGCCTCGCGGAGCGCCTGCGTATGCGCCACCCATGCACCTGGACGAAAGAGAGGGTTATTTGGTTAATAGAGAAAGAAAATGAATTTATTTGGTAGAACACAAAGCACACAATAGTTATCTAAACACAAAACCATAAAAAGAGCATAGTATCAGCCTTATAATGTTCCCACTGCCGGGACACAGGAATCCTCTCTAGAAGGAATGAGCAGTAATCCACCACGCAGGCTCAGTGCGGGTTGGTAAATGTCACATATCTTCGAATTTTTGGTTCTAGGACATACCGATTTCCTAACCAAGCAGTTACAACTAGCGTCATTACTCACCAGGATCAATAGGCCTGACTGGCTCAGTCCTCGGTATAGTGAAGTACCCTTTGGGGTTAGGGTCCCAGCATTTGGCGACCACCAACTTGATGGGACCCGGCTTCTGAACGACCTCGCGGAGAACCCGCACCGCCTCGTCGTTAGTCATGTCTTCAAAGTTAACGTCGTTCACCTGGAATTGTTCAGAAAAGTGTCTTAACTGCTTCCTTCCAGAGGTACATTTTCATACAACTGCTCTTACGTGATTATAATTTTATTGCACATCTTTCTCTAGATATCTTGCGGATATTATCTAGGTGTCTATTAATATCAAAACAAACTTGTGTAAAAAAAAACTAATTCAATAAAGACCTCTGAAAATCTGCTATTTTGCTTGAACTTTGGCCCTTCATAATGTAATCATAAATTAAAAATATAACTAATATAAAAATAATAATTAATATGGAAAATTAATCGCATTTCTGAATGGCGTGTGTTGTTTCCAAAACCTTTCAAGGTTTTAAAAAAAACGCATTATATGGAACAAGGTTTTTGAAATACTTGAGTAAATCAGAAACGTTTATTTCAAATAGATTTACAGGCACTTTTGCATTGTCAAAATGTCGGTCAGTCACAAAAAGTGAAGCTAAATTGCACGTTCCAAAGCGTAGATCTCTATGGAAAAGAATGTATAAGAAACTCCATGGAACTTTGACCGGAATTCGAGCCAACCATTGCTCATTCTGGAGCGAGGAGGAGTGGCAGGCGGTCGCTTCCTTCTGCGAAGCAGTATTGCTAACAAAGGCGCACACGCCGCCGCTGCCGCCGGGATTCCGATCCCGATTTCCGGCCATCAAAGGCGCGGGCTTGCGGACGGCGAGCAATGGGTAGCTCGCTGTCCGTCCGTCCGGTAACAGACCGGTCCGAGCCCAAGTCGTTTACGGCGCGCACTGTTCCCGCGCGCCTCAAGGAGTTGTCAGCAAACTGTAGGGGCCCAACAGGGCCGAAGCTTACTGGGGCAAAAGTGAAAATGAACCCGAAATGAGGATCCAAGGCAATGAATGGAACAGGGTAGGTTTTTAGTCAATAAGAGTCTGACACTATCTCCCACCGCACTCAAGGGCGGGTTTTGTCATTTGATGATTTTACCTACCATAAAAAAAACCCATTGCTCGTCAACCGCAAGCCCGCGTCTACCTTGGCTGGTAACTCGGCGACTGCAGCATGAGGATGTTCTTTCCCTCACGCGTGCGACCTCCTCCTACGCTTATTTGATGATATTATTTCAATATACGAAATAGACGAAAGCAGAGCTTGAAAAGTGCTGTCATAACTGGGTCAGGGTCTGGTGGCAGTATAGGCAGTCGCTCCATGTAAAACACGGCTAGTTGGAAAAAGGCTGAGGAGGGAGAAAATACCTACTGTAGTAGTCTAGGTTTCCTGATAGCTATAAGCTAGGGGTCTTTCAAGTCCTTTCTGCGTAGAAACAATGAAACCGTGAGGCGAGGACAAACGGTCCACGGTCTGCCCCCACCGGAGAAGCACCAGGAATGCAAAATCGCAAGACGACTGCCAGCCACCATAGTCCGGAAAGAGCGGGGCTCCTTCCCTTTCTACCTGATGCAGGTAGACACAAAGGTAGAGAAGAAGAAGAAAAAGAAGCCTACTTGTCAGAACCAGTGCGGTACCGCGCTGGCTGGAGCCAACATGCTGCTGCGTCCAGCAATACCCACGACGCAGCTGTACGTTTCGAGACTACATTACACCACGAATGTTGAGGATATCGTGGAGTATGTACGGATGAAGACCAACTGGACTTTGAGAGTGGTGCAGTTGGAGCCGCGCCATAACACTAATTTCAAGTCGTTTGTGGTGCGGGTACAGACTCACCATCTGGAGACCTGCCACAAGGGAGAGTTTTGGCCGAAGGGTGTCGTGTATCGACGATTTCGCGGAAAGATACCGACCTCGCAGCGAAACACGACGCCGTCACTTCGTGTGCAGTAGTTTAGTTTTGTTATGTTATAGTTTAATTTTATATGTATTATTGTATTATTTTGTAAGATTATGTGTGTATTTGTGTTATGGGCCTAAGTTGCCTGATAATAAAAGGATTATTATTATTTATTATTATATGGATGTTTTGCGAAATTCCTGTTTCTGTTACGGTGAGAGAAACATCTGGATGTGACCACTGTGCAGATCACGACACACAAAGTGGAGCTTACAGAGATAAACTGAACGGCGCATTGCACCTTGTCATCGTGGATGCGACCGGCGGCGGTGACCTCTCGCATCCAGCCCTGGTTCAGGCCATGGGACGGAGAGAGAAGGAATGGGAAGCAGTCGCCTCCTTAAGCGAAACAGTAATTCTAGCGAAGGTCGGTATCAATCGTATTTTTACACGTCAATTTTTTTTTCGTCGAGTTTGAACGAGATGAGGCCGGTGTTTCCTAACCGACTACGTTGAAAAGAAACACCGAAACAAACTCAAAGACACGTCTATCCACACTCAAGAATCTCGAGAAACTGGTTTTCCCTGTAGGATACGACAATAAACGCTAAGAGTTGCGTTGCGGCGACGCGAAAAAGAGCGGCGGGCGGTACCGCTGATGTTAGCGGCGCGGCGCCGCAACGCAGTTGTTTTTGGGCCCTTGTAGTCCATAAAGTAAACCATTACTTGGTCAAATCACATGAGTACCATGCAGATTAGTGTCTGAGATGGTCTTTTGAAGAAAGAACCACACAGATTTGAATGGACCTGTCCAGTTAGTGCAAGCATCAGTGTTTGTGAAGTTCAACTCAAGACTACTAAGGAGCCCAACAACTTGACAAACAATATTATTAATAATATGTCTTACATTTAATAATATTGACTGGCCTGTTGGTCTAGTGGTTAGTGACCCGGACTACTATGCCAGAAATTGTGGGTTTGATTCCCACCCAGGACAAATGTGTGATGAGCACAATCATTTGTTCTGTGTCTGGGTGTAACGTAACTATAATATGTATGTATTTAGAAATATATAAGTATGTTTATCAGTTGTCTAGTACTCATAACACAAGCTCTACTTAGCTTAGGAATAGACAGCGTTGTGTGATAGTTGTGGAATTGTATATCAAAGATAGGATATTTACAGTTTAACATATTCTTAATTAAAAATACTCAATTCAAACACTGGCCACATGAGAATGATTTTTAGTTTTTTGTTATGAATATTCTGCATACCTGCTGGATTACATCACCTCATTATCCCGACCTAATCTCTGTTGATGTTAAATGTTGATTATGTCAAGATTGTACGATTGATGACACCTGCCTTGCACTGGCTTGTCGAAGTCTGATAAGCAGTGCTTTACTAAGCCGTACCCAATCAAATTACATCTACACCGTTAAATTTTAGTTGTTTTAATCCCACGGGGGGTTGATTGGGTACATGAAACACTATCGATATATGAAGAGAAAATTGAAAAATAAAGTACGTTTTTTTAAACTCGAATTAATTTACTCATGTACAAAATTAATTTCTTCAAGTAAACTGTAGCTGAGCGAGGCGAATGAACTATAGGTACAACTACCTACAGGGTCATTGACACGTTTACATAAAGAAATTAATTTCGTACATGCGTATATTACTTAATTAGAGTTTTAGAAAAAAAAGTACTTTATTTTTTAATTTTATCTTTATAAATCAATAGTGTTTCATGTAGCGAATTGATCCTCCATGGAATTAAAACAACCAAAATTTAATGGTGTATACAAATGATGACATATGACTTATTATAACTACTGCCTTATATTTTCTGGTTCCTACGTCTTCTACTGGTCGTCTCCTGGTTCTGCACCTGTTTTCTATCCGTTTGTAATGGATTGCAGTCCCATCGGATAATGAGAGTAAAGGAGCAGTGACTGCACTTGTGTTTGAACACACAAACAGCATCTCTTGTGTACTTACAGCTGATCTGCATTGAGGTAATTCACTATGGCTGAAAATCATTTGGGAGGGTAAGTAACCCTGCCATCTATAGAAAAGAAAACAAGAAGAAAGAAAACCTCTATATTATCTTCTATCTATGTATCGGAGTCTGGTTTCTGTACATGGTCCTATAACAATCATTGTGACCAAATCTTTGGTGAGCTTATTCCAACCAACCCACCTCTCATTATAAACTGAAAAGGCCTACCAGGTTTTTCAGGGTACATAGTGAGCTTAGAGATCCTAGTGTAGGCTTAGGTGATAAGCATTTGCCAAAAGAAACAATTGTGGTCACACAGCAGAAGATTATGCGGAGATGAAGACTTTTCATTATGTTTTGTATAATCTAACTTAATCTATTAGTCTAAGTAGTCGCCGTAGGTAGGTAGAAGCCCTATAACTAAACATACCTGTAAAATCATGTCTCCTGGCTCTATCCTACCATCCAGAGCCACAGCACCTCCCTTCATAATACTCCCAACATATATTCCACCATCTCCGCCTTTATTTGACTGCCCAACTATTGAAATACCAAGAAAATTGACCGTATCCATGTTCAAAGTCACCGTAATAATATGCATAGACATTGTAGAGTCCGTTATTGATGAGTACGAAGAAGTTCTAGACATGACTTGTGGCCTTTTTCGTCGCCGCTGTGGTCTCTTACGAGAGCTGACTTGTAGGTGGGAAACACTGCTGCATTCTGTTAGGGCTCGGTCTACAGACGCGTTAGTGTGCCGGCCAGTCGTTGTGGTGATTTCTGACTGGCTGTCGAAGAGACTCGTGGAGTCTAAGTCAGAACTAAGTACCGAGGCAGTTTCATATTCCAAGCCGTGATTCCCGTACTTTGAGTGGCCGTTTATCCGTAAGCCCCGGTATTTATACTTGTCACAGGATGCTCGATGGCCCGGCCGCGAGCTGATGGTGCTGTCCGTGTCCGTACAGGTGTCCCGGGTGACGGGCGCCGGAGCCCCATGGGTTTGTTTGCCTTTGCCAGCATTGCTATCAGTACACTGCGAAGCGCCATCGGAGGGGTTCGAGCCCTCCGCAGACACTAACCACGACACAACACGACCGTTAAAACACGGCAAATGAGCGTTATCGTCCACAATTTCTTCTTTAACAACACCAAAATCATCGTCCATGGATTTGAAGAAAAACTTGTAGTTCGGTCGGTTCAACTGGTTTTTAAAGTCCAACAATGTCACTTTCTCCGGTGAGATCGGAATTTTCACTAAATACGGAGTTTCCTCATCGTCTATGTAATAAATAACTTTCGTCTCCTCCATTTTTAATGCATTTATTTATTGAATAACAACACCCTTACGATCTATAAATATCGGTCGCCATCACAAATATGGCGATAAATATAGTACCGCTATTCGGCACTACGGGGCGCCACTGCTGCTCTCTTTAATCAAAACGTTCGGATACACACGAAAGAAGGTGCCAAAACGCCAAAATCGATTAAGAAAACTTTGAGAACCTTTGACATTTGTTAAGTAATCTAGATTTTTATGCTATCTGTGGCGTTTGTTTACAATTTTTGAATTCAAAATAGTCGTTTGTTGTCGAAAGTTGTGATTCCTAAATCTTTAAGAAAATCATATTAAAAATCGTCAAAAATGGGTTCAGAGTCGAAAGAAACTTGGTTTTTGGACTTTGTGGAGAAATTGGACGATTTCTGCAAAAGAGTTGACGGTAATTCACAAGGCAAACTTATTTCACCTTCCCACGTTATATATGCTACATATTTCTAACATTTATTTTCAAATAATTACAGAAAAGATAGAAAAAGAGCAACAACAGATGAAAGCATGCAAGAAGAAGACGGAATTAGAAACGAAATTGGCACAGGAAATGAAATTACATGTGAGTTCAACTTCATCATCATTTCATATAAAAGACGTCCACTGTCGGACATAGGCGGCCCCCAAGTGTCACCACAATGAACGGTCCTGTGCGTCTCACATACATCGAGTTCCCACAACCCTTATCAGGTCATCAGTCCACTTTATAGGAGGCCTTTCAACGCTGCGTCTACCGGTACGCGGCTGCCAGTGGCAGCCTCGGACACATTGCTCGCAGAACGTTGATGGCCGTTGGAGCTGATAAGTTCTGGAGTTCAACTTACTATTTTCATACGCTTTCCAAATGCTTAGTTGACACTATACAAAACACTATATATATATTCTATACAAAATATATATTTATTGTGCACATGTAGGTGTGCACATAAATAAATAACAGATAATTATTTTGTATAGAATATAGTATAGAATAGTGTAATTTTTCAATAATATTTTACATGTTTATCAGTTGTCTAGTACTCATAGCACAAGCACTGCTTAGTTTGGGTCTAGATGGCGTTGTGGAAAATTATATTATACAAAAATCACAAGCAAATACTAAATTCCTATATTATACTCCTCAGAATGAACTGAACGAGCGCCTCTCTGAGCTGTCCCGCCGAGGCAGTGAGCTGGACCGAGTGTGCTCCACCTTCGAATCTCACCTCACTATTGCAGATAGTGATAGAAATAGACTGGATAATGCCAAGTAAGTAATTATTTGAACTCTACGGAATAACAGAAGAATGGCTTTGAAAAGGCTTGACAGATAAACAAGAAAGGAATAAAACAACTGTCCTTAGGTGTACTCATCAACTGTATAGCCCCTAGACACCGCATGCTTGCTCTAATGCACCAATAATTCTGTCAACTAGCTGAGGTGCGGGAAGCGGGGTACTGCGTTCTGATTGGTCCGACCAAGGTCATTACGATACTAGGGATGGGATAGATATAAATAAATCATGATAGTATCAATATTTTTTTTATAATATGTAGTACAATTAATAACTGTATTTTTTACCTTCCTAGTTCTTGATATTATTTTAACATAAAATGTACATACTTTATGTAATTAATAAATTTTGAGTGGTTACGTAAAATTAAAAAACATACAAATGCTGGTAAAAATCCTCTTTTTTTACAAAAACGTAATATAGGTACTTTTAATTATTATAATGGTAAAAGTAGTATTCAAGGAACTATTTTTCTCGCTTGTTTGCAATTATTCATTTATTTTTTAAATCTGAATATTCTGGGACACTAAAATCAATGACCGGTTAACAATAAAATTTCAATTTTATTGTAGTAAGTATAAAATGATTTGCTTTATCGATAACAGAGGCGGTCATAAGAATTGGTACATCACTACACACATCAGATCTATTAGTCAGATGTGTTGACAGACATGTGTCGCCTGTTATTACACGTCTAGTGGCTGTGAGGTCGTTGAGTGTACTATTACTTATTCTGGGCCTTAGGTTTTTTTTATGGTAGGTAAAATCATCAAATGACAAATCCCGCCCTTGGGTGGAGCGCGGCGGTGATCTCTCGCGCCGGGGATTGGTTCAAGCCATGCTCCGGAACGAGGAGGAGTGGCAGGCGTCCGCCTCCTTCTGCGAAGCAGTAATGCTAGCAAAGGAGGAGGCCGACCGCATCAGGCAACGGCGCACACGCCGCCGCCGTTGCCGGGATCCCGATCCCGATTTCCGGCCACCGTAGGCGCGGGCTCGCGGACGGCGGGCAATGGGTAGCTCGCTGTCCGTCCGTCCGGTAACAGACCAGTCCGAGCTGAGCCCGCGTGCCTCAAGAAGTTGTCAGCAAACCGTAGAGACCCAGCATACTAGCTGCAGGCAGGCAGGGTCGAAGCCTACTGGGGCCAAGGGTCGGCTTCTGAACAGAAGGCTTGGCCCCGGTATAAAAGGCAACGAAGGAACGGGGTGGGTCTTTTAGTCAGTAAAAGTCTGACACTATCTCCTGCTCCACCCAAGGGCGGAAGTTGTCATTGGATGACTTTTACCCACCATAAAAAAAAACCAACATTATATGTAATCAAATTTATATACACTGTTAAATTTTGATCGTTTTAATCCCGTGGAGGCTCGATCCGGTACATGAAAGACTATCGATTTGTAAAGATAAAATAAAGTAGTTTTTTTCTAAAACTCGAATTAATATAAGCATGTACGAAATTAATTTCTTTAAGTAAACGAGTCAATGACCTTGTAGGTAGTTGTCGGTCGTTGCGTACTAACTACCAACAAGTCATTGAACTCGCCCAGCTGACGTTTACTTAAAGAAATTAATTTCGTACATGCGTATATTAAAAAGCTAGCTATTTAAGCGCTGTAAGTTTTAAAAGGTTTTTTAGACGACATATGCCAATTTAGCGCTGCAGCGTACTTTTGTTTTAACTTTTCAGTATTTTGACAAATAGTTTTCATGAACGAGCTTGTCTATCACTAGTCATCGAACAACCACCAATCCACCACCAATCACCAATCAACCAACCACCAATCAACCAACCACCAATCGGCGAATATCCACCCTTACGTTGTGTCCGCGGATACCGTACGGTGTCCTGTGAAGCGGCGAGCCTCCTTGCTGGCCTACCACCGTGGGATTTGGAGGCAACAGTCCTTGCACACATGCATGACTTACGCGTGGAGATGCAACGTCGGGGCGAAACTCCGCTGCCGCGACAAGTCGCGGCATGGCGGACAGAGCTCCGGCGGGATCTCATGGTGAAATGGCGAGAGCGACTGTCGCAACCTCGTGCTGGGCACGCCACGATCGAGGCGGTAAGGCCCCTCTTTGAGGCGTGGCTGGAAAGGCCCCACGGCGTCGTCACCTTCCGTTTGGCGCAGGTGCTGACCGAACACGGCAAGTTCGGTCCGTACCTGTACAAGATTCGTGCGGAGACGACGCCCGGGTGTCGCCACTGTGCGGACCGCCCGGTGGACACGGTGGAGCACACAGTCGAGGCGTGCCCCGCTTGGGAAGAGCATCGCCGTGTCCTCGTGGGGGCGATCGGCGGCGATCTCTCGCGCCGGGGCTTGGTTCAAGCCATGCTCCGGAGCGAGGAGGAGTGGCAGGCGGTCGCCTCCTTTTGCGAAGCAGTAATGCTAGTAAAGGAGGAGGCCGACCGCATTAGGCAAAGGCGCACACGCCGCCGCCGCCGCCGGGTTTCCGATCCCAATTTCCGGCCACCGTAGGCGCGGGCTCGCGGACGGTGGGCAATGGGTAGCTCGCTGTCCGTCCGTCCGGTAACAGACCGGTCCGAGCTTAGGTCGTCTACGGCGCGCACCGTTCCCGCGCGCCTCAAGGAGTTGTCAGCAAACTGTAGGGGTCCAGCAGGGCCGAAGCCTACTGGGGCCAAAGGTTATGTGAGACTGTCACCAAAGGCCCCAGGATAAAGGCAAGGAATGGAAAGGTAGGTTTTTAGTCAGTAAAAGTCTGACACTATTTCCCGCCCCACCCAAGGGCGGGATTTGTCATTGGATGATTTTACCTACGTTAAAAAAAAAAAAAAAAAAACCCTTACGTTGTTGAAACTTCCACGTTCTGGACTAAGCGTTTTGCCTCGTCGTTTATACCGCGTACATCGAGGGACTGGAACAATTTGCCTGCTGCGGTTTTCCCGTCCAATTATAATTTAGGCGTCTTCAAGGCTAGAGTGAATACGCTCTTAATAAACTAGTGCGCTTTACCATCGACGATTGCATCACTGCTTACCATCAGGTAAGATTGCAGTCAAGTGCTAGTTTATAAAAAACTAAAAAAAAAATATGTCGATGGGCCCTAGCATCGAATTCAAGAGTACCTAACGTCACAATTCCAATTTCCCCCAGAACGACCCTCCACGGGATTAAAACGATCAAAATTTAGCCGTGTGGGTATATTATGTATGTTAATAGCACCTAAATCCAACTATGTTGTCATTTTTATTTATTTTTTTTGACTTTAAATCACTCTTGTGAAGTTTATTCTATGACGTTTAATAATATTGTTGTCTTTCAAGCGTCGATATAAACTTTTGCCTCTATAACATTAGTACGGTACTGATCAATATCATCCTGTTCCAGAGAAACATATCAGCTGGCTAAGGAGCTGACCGGCATCAGGTGGGACTTCAGTGCACCGCCCAACGTCGCCAAAGGATGTATCCTTTTTATAAAGTTATTATTCATCAACTAAGAAAAGTGGGGGCAGGCAATATGACGCCACGCGCTTCGATTGGTGTTGCGAAATCAGCAATTTCAGTACCAGATTTAGCACTATTATGGTAAGAATTTAGGTGGTGACTGCAGTCCCCTTGGACATTTTAGTGGGTATTCGACCAACTTTAGCACTAAAATGTTGAAGTTTTCTATCAGCTGTAACTACAATTCATACTTTTGGAGTTCTCTACACTTCCATTAGCTCCCTCCCCCCCTTGATCATCGACTGGCAACGCTTTTGGAAGAGATTGACATGATATCATCTAACGTTTAAATGAACTGGCCAGGGGGCTTACTCTCGAATTTAATTCCGATTGATTGACATTGGAATTGTGACGTTAGGTTCTCTTGAATTCGATTTTAGGGCCAAATTGCGTGACCTTTTTGGGAAACTAAGTAAAATGGGGGTTGGAGTTCGTGTGGTCACGCAATTTTAAACCAATTTGGCGCTAGCATCGAATTCAAGAGTACCTAAAGTCACAATTCTAATGTCAATCGATCGGAATTAAACTCGAGAGTAAGCCCCCAGTTTTCTCTGTTACACTTTCTAATTAACATTTTCTCTTGCCATAAAATCCTGAACTACCAAAACAGATATAAAAAGCGAAGCCCGCAAGCTGCTTCAACCAATAGAGCTGGACTTCTCAAACGGGGCCGACAGCGGAGCCCTATGGACACTGCTGCAGTCGACCGCGGCACCCGGCTGGCCCTTCGCCACCGACAAGGAAAACAGGCCTTTGAACGAGGCGGACAAGATGAAATAAGTAGTTTAAAACACAAAATAATAAATGTAATGAATTAAGCTGTATCTGATTTTTATTTTTAAGTTGTAATACTAATAATAATTAAGGTGTTTAATTAAAATTAATTTTAAACTAAATTATTGTTTTATTTTTTTATAGTTAAATGTTGAATTGAATCCCTGCAGGTATAAAAAAAATGGTGCCTTTTTTACAAATATTTGGTTTCGCCTACAATATGGTTGTCAAACTTGTAGATAACATGTTGCGAAATTTTGTTTACGTGGGGCCCCGTATAATTGAATTTATTTTATATTTATATAAACTAGTACTTGACTGCGATCCCACCTGATGGTAAGCAGTGATGCAATCGTTGATGGTGAAGCCCGTAATCCACATAAAACGCGAAATATTACTCATTGATTAATCGCGAAATCTCAGAAACTATAACACCTACAAATTCCACCGTAGGCGCGGGCTTGCGGACGGCGTGCAATGGGTAGCACGCTGTCCGATCGTCCGGTAACCGACCGGACCGAGCCCGAGTCGTCGACGGCGTGTTCTGTTCCCGCGCGCCTCAAGGAGCTGTCAGCACACTGAAGAGGCCCAGCCTGCTAACTGCAGGCAGGCAGGGTCGAAGCCCACTGGGGGTTAACTTCCGAAAGGAATACCCGGCCGCGGCACGATAGGCTACAAAGGAACGGGGTAGGTTTTTAGTCAGTAAGAGTCTGACACTACTTCCCGCTCCGCCCAAGGGCGGGATTTGATTTTACCCACCATAAAAAAAAAAAACAAAAAAAACCTACAAATTTAAAATTTTTGGCAGGTAGGTTCCTTATAGGGTGTAGACATCCGCTAAGAAAAGACTTTATGAAACTCCACCCCTAAGGGGGTAAAACGGGGTTTGAAAATTTGTATGGAGAAACCGACTTTCGGCACAAGCTAGTTCTATATTATAATAATGTACTCTGTGCCTGCGATTTTCAAAAATTCTCGTAAAAATAAAACAACTAAGGGTTATAAAATGTTGGAATTTATTGAAAAAACATTCAACTAAGGTTGCCATTTATTGAAAAGATACAAAAAAAGATGTGGCTAGAGAGGTAAAACAAAATATCGGAAGAAATATAAATATATTATATAAAATAAAATTACATCTATAGTCTTATCTAACTTACGATTCATATTTAAAAAAAATGCTATTTATAAAGGAACAGTGACTAAATACTACTATCACAATTTTTTAAATACTTTATCATAATTTTAAACAATCTTAAATGTTATACGAGACTAACCAAAAGTTCGGTTTTGGCGGGCAAATATTCGGTTCGACTGAAATTACAGTCTCTTTTTTTTTTACGTAATGTTTTTGGCGTGGATACTAAGTCCTTTACGCCATGTCTTACACCCGTATTGATAAAGTAATTACTTGTTGCTAAGTAATTTATTTTTAACTCATTACTTGAAGTTAGAAATCTTCATTATAATTTAAATTTTTCTCAACTATAGAATTCAAATCGTTACTTAAGTTGTTACTTTTACACAAGTAATTAGTTTTACTTTTTACAAATACGGGTGTTAGTGTGAATAGTTCATTAGTTTACTATTAGAATATGGATATACACATTCTAATGTTTTTGTAGTATTTGGCAGCAAATGTATCAAGTCAACCTTCTCGGCAAGCTTCGCTGAGGTAGTTAACACTGCAATAACATTCTCAGCTCCATGTCACCGAGATCGCGCCTGTTTCAATGATGCCACATATTGTGCAGTTGCGCAGACACTTGAGATACCATACTACACCAATTTTACATCACAATATCCACTAGGAATCAATTAGCGAATAATTAAAACAGCCACTGAACTTCACTCGAAGGCCGTGTTTACGGAGACGCGGCGCGTTGGGCGTTTCGTCGTACATTGCAGCAGCGGGCCGCGTCATCGCTCGCGCAAACACAAACCTAAGGCAATGTACGACGGATCGCCCGACGCGCCGCGTCTCCGTAATCGAGCACGAAGGAATGCCGCCAAAATTTTAACCAGCGTCTTTGAGCTGACGTTTGTGACAGGTATCTAAAAACTGACTTTTTTATGACGGGGGACACGCTGGGGTCACTGGTGATTACGCTAGAGTTTGTGGTGTCCATGCTGAGGTCACTGGGGGCACGTGCCTACGCTATTTTCATGGTCTATATGGTGTGTCGCAGCCTGCACGACGTGGATGCGCATAAGGTGATGCATGACTATGACGGGGGTCACTGGTGGTCACGCTGGGTTCAATGGTACTGGGTATAATGGTACATGTGTACTGTGTACGCTATTTTCATCAGATCTATATGGTGCGGCGTGGCCTGCAACACGTTGTCTATGGCGGAGGTCACTGGTGGTCACGCTGGGATCACTGGGCACGTGTCTACGCTATCTTGATTCGATCTATATAGTGCGGCGTGGCCTGCAACACGTTGTCTATGGCGGAGGTCACTGGTGGTCACGCTGGGGTCACATGTCTACGCAATCTTCATCCGATCTATATGATGCGGCGCGACCTGCACGACGTGGATGAGACTGGTGATGCATGACTATGACGGGGGTCACTGGTGGTCACGCTGGGTTCAATGGGGGCAAGTGTGTACTGTGTACGCTATTTTCATCAGATCTATATGGTGCGGCGTGGCCTGCAACACGTTGTCTATGGCGAAGGTCACTGGTGGTCACTTAAGGCTCACTAGAGGTCACACTGGAATCACTGGTGGTCACGCTGAGGTCACTGGTGATCACGCTGGGGTCACATGTCTACGCAATCTTCATCCGATCTATATGATGCGGCGCGGCCTGCACGGCGTGGATGCGCATCAGATGACGCACAGCGTTGCGGCGCCGCACAAATGTGTTCTCACACACGCGACACTTGAACGAGTACTGCGGTGTTTTATGACGATTCTTGTGTATGCGCATCAGGGTGACCGACTTGAAGCGAGCGGGGCATTGGTCGCACTGGAAGAATGAAAATGTTAAATGAGATAACGAGAAAAAATTATAAATATGGCATTATTATTATTATTTTATTTTAATCATGTGCTAGAAGATTTTCCACGTTATGGAATATAATAATAATAATATTCCACAACTATCACACAACGCCGTCTATGAGTGCTAGACCCCCTGACCCTGACCCTGACTGCTATGCCGGAGGACGTGGGTTCGATTCCCACTCAGGACAATGTTTGTGTGATGAGCACGATCATTTGTTCTGTGTCTGGGTGTAATTTATCTATAATATGTATGTATTTAGAACTATATAAGTATGTTTATCAGTTGTGTAGTACCCATAACACAAGCTCTGCTTAGCTTGGGATTTGACGGCGTTGTGTGATAGTTGCGGAATGTTATTATTATTTCCTTTATTTATTTCTTGTACATATTTTTAACATTTTTAAATATTTTCTAAAACATATATGAAAAACACTTAAAAATATATAAAAACAGTAGTCCGCCGGTGTCGGGCGCAGGGTCCAAGCTACCGGTGGTTAGGGCTCCAGAGACAAGAACCTCCTCACAATGCGATTATTATTATTTGAATTTATTTATCTCAGGACCCTGAGGTCCTGGACCTTTGGGAGGCGTACGAGGAGCCGAAACCAACTCGCAGAGGCCCTTTAGGTACTTTTAATGGAACGTGATGCCAACCGACGATTGTCCCTGTACGCGCAATGCTAGTGTATCCAAGGACAACCCCCGGTTGGTGAAAACTATTGTGACATATGGAAAATAAAGACAATAGAGCTATGGTTTTTGGATTATTATAGATAGACGATCAACAGAGTGATCCTATAAGGGATCTGTATTTTTATTTTTAGTTACGGAACCCTAAAAAAGTTGAGATCTTATAGGTACCTGCACATTCTTGTCGGGCAGATGTATGGCCACGTGCTGGAGGTAGCTGCTCTTGCGATGGAAGCCGGTGCCGCACTCCGCACACACAAACGGCTTCTCGCCCGTATGGAGTCGCTCGTGGATCTGAAGTTACAATTATTATCAGTCTTTTAATGTTCCCACTGCTGGGACTCAGGCCTGCTCTTTAGAAGAAGGAATGGGCGGCAATCCACCACGCGGGCCCAGTGCGGGTTGGTGGATGTCACGTGTCTTCGAATTTTTGGTTCTAGGGCTGATGCTATGCTAAAAAAATTAGTTTGACTGACATACCTTCACCTGCTCCGCATTAGAGGCTTTGTAATCACAGTAGGAGCACTTGTCTGTCTTCTCATAGCCGTGTTTCGCTCGGCAATGCATAAGTAAGAGTCTTCTAGTAATAAACTTCTTACCGCAGTGCTGTGGATAGAAATAATTAATCTTTTATTCAGAAACATATTAAAACAAGCTAAGGATGAGGGAATAGACGCCCGTCTATTAATAATTACCTCCCCGTGAAATTATCTAAATATTATAATAATATAATAAATTCCACAACTATCACACAACACCGTCTAGTCCCAAGCTAAGCAGAGCTTGTGTTATGGGTACCAGATAGCTGATAAACATACTTATATATTTCTAAATACATATTATAGATAAATAACACCCAGACACAGAAAAAATTATCGTGATCATCACACAAACATTTGTCCTGGGTTGGAATCGAACCCACGACCTCCGGACTAGCAGTCAGGGCCACTAACCACTAGACCAACAGGCCATTATGTGTCATTGTTTCGCCTCCTTCTGCTAGCAAAGGAGGAGGCCGCATGTGTGAGGCAACGGCTCTCACGCCTCAATGACTGTTTCCGAGGACGCGGCGTGTTGGGCGTTCGTCGTATATTGCAGCAGCGGGCCGCGTCATCGCTCGTGCAAACACAAACATGGCAATGTATGACGACCGCCTAACGCGCCACGTCTCCGTAAACAAGCCCTTAGTCGTTGGGATTCCGATCCCGATTTCCAGCCACCGTAGGGCTTGCGACCGTCCAGTAACGGCGCGTATTGTTGCATTTGGAGGAGGGTTATGTTCAACAGTGGGCTGCTTTCGGGTAAAATGATGATGATGAAGCAATGTAGGTATCATTTTATGCCGCTGCATTCAAAATCTTTATTTATTTTCCTTTATTTTTAATTTATTTTATTTTTTCACTCAGTCTAAAAAAGGTAAAAAAAAGCTAGTGTCAAAAGCTAGTTTTTTTTAGTTGGGATATCATCCAATGACTTCTCCCGCTCTAGGGCGGAGCGGTAGAGCGCGACAGACTTTTACTGACTAAAACCCACACCTATATTCCTTCTTTGCCTTGCATCTTAGGAATCCGGAATTCCCTATTGGACAACCCATGCCCCCAGTAGAATTCGGCCCAGCCCCTATGAACAAAAGCTAGTTAACAATAGATTATCAACTTACTTCACAAACAACGTCAAATCCAGTGTGTATCTTATAATGATTTCTTAATGATAACTTAGAAGATAATATTTTATGGCAATATTCACACTCAATCTCCTCCTTCAGTCTCACTTTCTTTTCTTCATTCTCCTTTTTACGTCTCAAAGTCCGTTTTACAGGCTTTTCGGTACTCTTTTTACTCTTCTTACTTTTAAATATTAATTCTACAGGTTTGTCAACAAGATCTTGCACTTTCGTTTCAAATTCTATTTCTTCATTATCATTATTTTCAACGGAATCAAAACCGTAATTGTTTATATTGTCATCGTGATTATTGAAGTCCTCCAGTAGGTCTGATATGTCTATAGCTATGTTAGTATTGTTTCCCATATCAAACACATTTGATTCAATCTTTACATCGTATATAGTTTTGTCTTCAAGGTGGCTCAGAAATAATTTCTCATTTTCAAGGCATTTTTTTCTAAACTTGTAAGAGAAATTGATAAAGTTTATGCACGATGCGCACATTTTTTGCGGTAATGTGTCGTTACAATCCACCTGAAATAGATTAAAATAATTTTACTTTTCATTTTTAATGGCTTTGAAATGGTGTTTGAAACTTTCCAATTAGGGTTTTTAAATGAGATCTAAAAATATTTTCTTACAAGTTTAATATCTTTTTAATCATACCTTTAGCCCAGTAGCTGAAAAAATAATATCGGAATACTTTTCATGATGTTCTATAAACTTAAATATAGGATGTAAAGATTCCAGTCCCAGACATGTTCTACAGCAGTTCCAAGGATTCATTTCGTTAGTTGCGAGAAATATTTTTAATATATGGTCAATTTAGTTGTAAGTTCGAGTTAGAAAACATGATATGATAATAAAATCACAAATAAAACCTAAACAACAAATACTCGGATTGACGCCAGAAATGACGTTTGCGTTTAGTTATTATTATTAATAATAATAGCCACTACGTTTATCATTAAAAAATGATCACTGATGATCACTGTTTATGAAAGTTATCATCATCATCATCATGAAAGTTAGTAAAAATATTTGGAAAATATTAAGTATTAGATCATATTTAAATAGAATTCATTTTGTACTTAAAGTGGATGTTCAAGGTAAACCGCGAAAATTCAAATTTTCTTAAGTTTTTTTGTTTATTTTATTGAGTAATTCTATGTTTAAATATAGAGATTTCGTTGGCACTAACGAAACGTATGTAAGGTATGTTCATTTTGTGCACTAAAATTCTAATGTATGGCGAGCGGTGGCGGCGAGTGATAAAATCAAATGTATGAAAAATATACGTAGTATCTCTCTGTAATCTGTGATGAAATATTTGAAAATGTTTGAAGCAAGCCACACGAGTCGCCGCTCATAATGCGTATTGCTGCCGCTGCCGCTCACATCGCTAAGGTCATGAACGGGGGGTTAATCACAAAATGGGCTATTGAAAGGCTATCTACTACATAAAAATAAGTCGGGTTTTCCTTCCTGACGCTATAACTCCAGAACGCACGAACCGATTTCCACGGTTTTGCATTCGTTGGAAAGGTCTCGGGCTCCGTGAGGTTTATAGCAAAGAAAATTCAGGGTAGAGTAGGGTAGAGTAGAGTAGGGTAGAGTAGGGTAGAGTAGGGTAGAGTAGAGTAGGGTAGAGTAGAGTAGAGTAGGGTAGAGTAGGGTAGAGTAGGGTAGAGTAGGGTAGAGTAGGGTAGAGTAGGGTACAGTAGGGTACAGTAGGGTACAGTAGGGTAGAGTAGGGTAGAGCGGGAGCGAAGCCGCGGGCGAAAGCTAGTTGAATTATATAAAATTTTAATTGTGTCGTTCGCACGTTGATTGGATTTGCTATGTAATCACTTTAGACGCAATTCGCCCCGCGTTCCGTTTTGCGTTTACATCGCTATGAGCGCTCAGAGCGCTAACAGCCGTTCCGATTTAGTTTTCGTGCTCATAGCGTTGATAGCGATATTTCAATTTGGAACGATCTGTGGGCGCGCAAACAGTGAATGTCACTCAGTGATGCCAGATTGGGGGGATTTCCCCCAAAACTGGAGGTTTTTTATAGTTATGGAGGGAAAATTGGAGGGACAGTATTTTTGGGGGGATACGTGAAGGTAAAATTTTGGGATTGGAGGGAATTAGAGGGTTTTTATAAAAAAAAAATTCTCCATAATTTTTCATGTTTGTTATTGATATTCACGAATTTTAGCCAAAAACATAACAAAAAAAAAAAGCAATCTTGCGCACGATGATATTATCCGAGTATCTTAAAAGTTACCATATTGCGCCCCCTCGCCCCACGACGTGCATCGTTCAACGTTCTTGTCCAAAGTACTCTGTATTCTCGTCAGAGAATATTACATTCTTTGGTTCAACGTTCACAAGTTCGCAAAGCTTCCGAATTTCGCATCTGTGTTTGTCTTGTCTCAGTACTCTTATATTATAGTACCAATACTATACTTATTTTTAGCAGACGACAAAACAATCCTTCCTAATGTTTTTTTTTTATACCGACTTGAAAAAAAACTAAAAAATGGAGGTTCTCAGTTTGGCCTGTATGTATGTATGTTTGTCCGCGATTATTTCGCGTTTGGATGAACCGATTTTGATGCGGTTTTCAGAAAATCATTTTGCACATTTTGGAGAAGAATTTGGTATTCTAACAAACTTCAAAAAAGGAAGTTCTGTTTTTAGAATTGTCATGATGATTTGATAAGGGAACCAAATGGTGGAAGGTATCTAATTAGGTTTGTTTGAGAGGTACTCCAACTAAAAAATGTGAAATAAATTGTTTAAACAAAAAGTGCAAAATAACTTTAATTTTGGAAGTCGGTGTTTAATATCAAAGAGACCAAACTATTGAAACACCGACTTCCAAAATTAAAGTTATTTTGCACTTTTTTTGTCGTTTTTTTGTCAGGTTATTTTTTAATTTTATTTGTGATATTCGTATTTAAAAAAAGATATTTGTGGAGGATTTTTTCTTCAAAACTTCAATTTTGGGGGGATTTTGGGAAAGGTTTGGGGGAATTCGTGACAGTCGTCTGGCAACACTGATGTCACTTCGCGTTGTTGACAGTTCGCTCGCTCATACTCGAGTTTGCTTTCAGAGATTCACCTATAAGATAATAATTGTTTGTGTAGACAATCATTCTGTGATTTGGCAATTTAGTCAGTTTAACTCTTGTCATAATTTGCTAAAAAACAAAGTGAAGTTTTAATTAACTGAACTTCAGGAGCAATGGAACCCCATTTTTTACTAGAAATGCTTTTCAGCGATGATGAAAGTGAGCAAAGTGATTCATCGTCGTCCTCTGATGAGGATGTAGAAGAAATTGCCCATATTTTAATGCGGTACAGGAGGGCTCGTATTCAACCCATTCCCCGTATCATAGGATATGTTGAAAAAGTCGTACCCGAATATAACCCAGAAACATTTAAAACCCATTTCAGGTTACTGGAATAAAATTATATTAGACCAAATATGTATTTGGTATATGTATTTAAAAACATAAATATATTTATTGCTTGACATTCATTTATTACTAAAGTAATTAAATCGTATGTAAAAAAGAAAAACGTAATAAGTAATTAATACAAATTAACCAAACCAAGCAAACATAAACAAACAATCACAACAAACAATATTTTGAACTGTCACTTTTGACAGCGCCCACAGTACTTTTGCTTCTACGTGTTGGCACTGTAAGCACAAGATGGCGTCGATAATGACGTCATGGATGACGTCAAGAAATCGTTCGTGGGCGCGCTCACGTCAAAACGGAACGACTTTGAGCGCGCTTATAGCGCTGACAGCGTATCTCGGAACGCACCGTCGGAACGACGCGAAACTGTCAATTTCAAATTCCTAATGTCAATGTCAATAAGAAAGAAAATGGCTGCTACTACATTTGTTTATGTTTATGTTCATCAGTGTTTTAATATAAAATTTTGATGCAAATGAATATAAAACCGTGATATACACATATTTACTCCACCAAGCGATTTATTACTATAAAACCTACATGTTTCGAGTCATAAATGTACCGTATCGTGTGAAATAAAGCAGAAAACTCCAAAAAAATGTTAGCGTTACTCTTACTAAATAATATGAGTGCAAAACACAGGGCAGCAAAGCGTAAACTAGCTGCGAAAGCGGAAAAAGTGAAGACGAAGGATCCTGAAGAGGTTTATTGCAGGACTTGCTTGAAAACAGAGGATTTAGTGTCGATATTTTATAACAAAGAAAGCGAAGAAAAACGAACGCAGGACTTGAGGCTTGTGACCGGCTTAGAGGTATCTATAGTAGCTTAGCTTAGTAGCTTACAATTATTGTTTGGTTTTTCTGATTAGTCCAAAGTTTACTTAGGCAGTGACTTTGCCAAAAACATCCTTTCATTATTATTTGTATTCATTCTTATGTATAAATAAAAGAAAGTCGTGTTAGTGACACTATTTATAACTCGAGAATGGATAAATCCATTTGGCTGAAAATTGGTGGGGAGGTAGCTTAGAACCAGGAGAAGGTCATAGGATATTTTTATTCCATTAAAAGAAAAAAAAAAACTGCTTATTACATGGTAGAGTAGGGTAGAGTATGGTAGATTAGTGTAGAGTAAGGTAGAGTAATCAGTTGATGGGAGCGAAGCCGATGTGAGTTTTAAATGTTCGTAAATGCACCCATGATACAGAAGTCATTCTTAGTGTAGGGGTAATATAAAAAAAAACTTATTTTGAAGTAATCATTGCCCCAAATAAAACGTGATAAGGGCAGGAAGATGATGATACATTGCCACCGACATGGAAAAATATACCCTAATGGAACATAGTAGTATCTGTTTAGTAGTTATCAATCAGAATCAGAATAGTTTATTTCAAATAGACCAATTACAGGCACTTTTGAATTGTCAAAATGTTGGTCAGTCCATAAAAAAAGTGAACCTAAATTGCATGTTCCAAAGTGTAGATCTCTATGGAGAAGAATGTGCAAAAAACTCCATGGACAATCTTTTTAAATCATGTTATTATGATTTACATAAATCTTGGTTACATTTTTCTTATCGCTTCTATTATGTGAGCACAATGTAGATAAGTAATGAAAAAATAAAATAAACTAATGCAAAAATAGAAATTGAATTAAGTTACTGGCAATTAAGAGATGACCAGTCCTAACTGACGGCGCCTGTTCACGGGCATGACGCGTGCCTCAGCCCCATTTTGGAGGGAACTGAATGACCCAATAACACGTGCCACCATCAGCGAGGACCAAATCAATGACCTTGTAGAGAGTTGTCAGTCGTTGCGTACTATCTGCCTACAGTTCAATGGCCTCGATCAGCTGACGTTTACTTAAAAAAATCTATTTCGTACATTCGTAAATTAATTAGAGTTTAAAAAAAGTACTTTATTTTTCATTTTTATCTTTACCAGTCGATAGGGTTTCATGTTCCGAATCGACCCTCCGCGGGATTAAAACGACCAAAATTTAACGGTGTATATTTTTGTACGCAAAATATGCGCTTGAGTCGTGGAGTTGCAGCCACTAGCCCAAAACAACACTTAAATGTAAATCTATGGGTTTTTTTTTTTAACGTAGGTAAAATCATCCAATGACGAATCCCGCCCTTGGGTGGGACGGGAAACAGTGTCAGACTTTTACTGACTAAAAACCTACCTTTCCATTCCTTGCCTTTATCCTGGGGCCCGTGGTGACAGTCTCACATAACCTTTGGGCCCCAGTAGCTTAAAATGTCAATGGTCTCACTGCTGGCAGCGATATCCTCCAAACAGCCGAATAATAATAATTAACCTATTAATTGCATCTTTCAGATAAAAATGGATGATGGTCTGTCACAGAAGATCTGCACGCAATGTATAGACACTATGAACATGGCACTTCAGTTTAGGAGAACAAGTCGGAAAGCTGAGAAGTCACTACTTCGTATGTTATCAGGTAATTATTTAATACTAGCTTTTATCCGCTACTCTTCTCTACCCTACCTGCTTGGGAAGAGCATCGCCGTGTCCTCGTAGGGGCAATCGGTAGAGATGATCTTTCGCGCCGGGCCTTGGTTCAGGCCATGGTCCGGAGCGAGGAGGAGTGGCAGGCGGTCGCCTCCTTCTGCGAAGCAGTAATGCTAGCAAAGGAGGAGGCCGACCGGCAACGGCGCTCACGCCGCAGCCGCCGCCGTAATTCCGATCCCGATTTCCAGCCACCGTAGGCGCGGGCTTGCGGACGGCGGGCAATAGGTAGCTCGCTGTCCGTCCGTCCGGTAACAGACTGGACCGAGCCCAAGTCGTTTACGGCGCGCACTGTTCCCGCGCGCCTGAAGGAGTCGTCAGCAAACTGAAGGGGCCCAGTAGGGTCGAAGCCCAATATGGGGCTTTGGGGAGGTATGAAACTGCATACCAGGGCCCTGGAACCAAGGCAAAGGAGGAACGGAGTAGGTTTTCAGTCAGTAAGAGTCTGACACTATCTTCCGCTCCGCCCAAGGGCGGGGGATGTTATTGGATGATTTTACCTACTTTAAAAAAAAACCCTACCTAACTGCCTACCTAATTTTCTCAATTTTTTTCTTTCATTAGAACCTACTCATGACAATAATAAACACAACAAAAAAAGAATTAGCAAAATTGGTCCAGCCGTTCACGCGTGATGGCGTGACCAAGTGAAATAGGGATTCATTTTTATATACACCGTTAAATTTCGATCTTTTTAATCCCGTGGAGGGTCGATTCGGTACTTTCATGTACCGAATCGACTGTCACTGACACTGTCGATTTGTAAAGATATTAAATTAAAAAATGAAGTACTTTTTTTCTATATCCATTCGGGTGATTGAACTATTTACATAGGTAAGTTTTTACGGGACCCTCACCGCCTTATTCCAAAACGCAATCTAAAATAGTTCGGTGAATATTACTAGGTTTAATCCCGATTAAACACTGAGCCAAATTCACCAATAAACTAATCGCGATTATATAAAACCAAACGCAGTTTGAGCGCCTAATCGAGATTGTAGCTTCATTTTGTTAATCACGATATTTTGTTGAACAAGCTATATAGGTACGGTCTAAGAGGAAATGTGCTGAATCTCTTAAAATCCTACCTTAGTAACCGTACACAATATACGGAGATATCTAGGATATGTCTTAAATCAAAATGTGAAAAAAAATATTTATCAGAAGGTAAAATCGTAAAATTCGGTGTACCGCAAGGTAGTGTATTGGGTCCCCCGCTATTTTTGCTTTATATAAACGATTTGCCTAGTCAGATACCAAATCCAATGGTTCTATTCGCCGATGACAGCACAGCACTAATAAAATGCACAAATATTGACAATTATGAACATGACATTAACCTTAACCTTAGAAATATTATTGACTGGCTTGACAGAAACAACTTAGTAATAAACTTGACAAAGACTAATGTAATGCATTTTCACCAACGCACAATCCCACCAAACGTCAGTGTGCAATATAATGGACAAATAATAAATCAAACAAAGGTCGCAAAATTTTTGGGTATTTATATCGACGACCAACTAACGTGGAAACCGCAAGCAGATGAGATATGCAAAAAGTTAAGCACAGCAGCATATGTTCTTTTTAACCTGTCCAAAAAAGTAGACATAAAGACTGCATTAGTAGCATACCATGGCTTAGTTGCGTCAGTGTTAAGATTTGGTATAATTTTTTGGGGTAATTGTAGCCTAAGAGACAACATATTTAAAGCCCAGAAACGTTGTGTTAGAGCTATGTGTAGTCTAAAACCTAGAGATAGCTGTGAGCCCTCGTTTAAATCTTTGAAAATCCTTACTTTTCCGTCCTTATATATTTTAGAGGTGGCAACATTTGTAAAAAGTAACAAACATTTGTTTACTAAGTTCTCAGACTCCAAGAAAGGTCCCGTGAGAAGCCAATACAAAAACCTTTTAATTGTAGATAGTTACAAAACAGCACTAACTAGGAAAAGTGTTCTTTGCATGGGTCCAATAATATTTAATAAACTACCAGATAGCATAAAAAATGACACCAATCAACGATTTAAAAATAAACTTAAGGCTTTTTTGATACAAAAATGTTATTATTCGATAAATGATTTTTTGAATGACCCTGTGTGACATTTCTACAGCTTAATATCTACTTCTACTTTTTGACATATCTGTGTTATTGACATTATTATTTTAATTATGTGATTTAAATTGACTTTTTGTTTTCTAATTTATTTTTATTGTAATCATTTTTTTTTTATTATTCACTTTAAAATTTTGTATTTTGCTTAATCCTGTTGATCTGACATTTGTTAAATTTTTGCATGCCAAAACTCAGGCAGAATGTACCTGGCTCACTATATTTTTAGAACACCTTTATTGTATAATACCTACATTCTACGCAAATAAAAGATTTGAATTTGAATTTGAATTTGAATTTGCGTTTCACCGCGATGAATTGAAACTAGTTTACGCTAAACTCAGTTTCAATTTTTTTTTTGTCGCCCATGTTTACTACACGGGTCTTTAAACTAGATTACGCTGAGCTCAGTTTAGTTGAACTAAGTTTTTATATTGAATGATGAAATCAGCCCATTTAATACCAATCAATAGCGATCTAAATGTATTTCCGGGACTATTATTAAGTTTAATGCCAATTAAAACTAGTAATAGTCCCGGAACTATTTTAAATCGCGTTTCGGAATAAGGTAGTTAGTGTGTGAGTCCGACTCACACTTGTCCAGTTTTTTGTTGCATTATAATTTTTATTCTTTTCTATTATTTAATTGCAGGCAAAACGAAAAAAAGACACCCAACGCGTCTCCAGAAATCATTATCGAAGCCAAAACTGAAGAAAGCGAAAGTGGAGAAGGTGGAACTAAACGACTATAGCTACGAGATCTTCAGCGAGGAGTTCCAGAATGATGACGGTGTCGAAGACTATGGCATGATGGAAAAGACTGAGACTAAGAGAGAGCTGAGAACTAGACAGGTATAAAGATAGATTTTTTTACTTCAGTACATAGTATAAAACAAAGTCGCTTCCCGCTGTCTGTCCCTATTTATGCTTCGATATTTAAAACTACGCAACGGATTTTGAATCGGTATTTTTAATAGATAGAGTGATTCAAGAGGAAGGTTTATATGTATTATACATGCATAATATATTTAATATCACCACTGCACCCGTACGAAGCTAGTTATCATCATCATCATCATCATCTTCCTGCCCCTGTCCCGTTTAATTTGGGGTCGGCGCAACACGTTTTTTTCTTCCATTCTGTCTTGTCCCTCGTCACGCTATCACTAACTCCCTTTTCTTTCATATTCCTCTTCACACAATCCATCCATCTCTTCTTTGGCCTCCCTCTCCCTCTCCTTCCATCCACATGTAAACTCATAACTCTTTTAGTAACATGCCTTTCATCCCTCCTCTTTACATGACCATACCAAGACAAAGCCCTCATTTCCTTTCAACTCTTCAGTCACAGAGACGTGTCGCTAATATTGGAACAAAATTCATTTTGCTGGGCAATTGAACACGTCTCCACAATGACACCGACTGGCGACTAAGCTTGACGAGGCGCCACGGTTTCTAACGAAACTATAACTGAACTCTTTTTATATCTTAGAAAGTATATCTCTCTTTATATCTTAGAGAGACTGGAACAGTTTGCCTGCTGCGGTCTTCCCGTCCGATTATAATTTAGGTGTCTTCAAGGCTAGAGTGAATAGGTTCTTAATAAACTAGTGCGCCTCACCATCAACGATTGCATCACTGCTTAACATCAGGTGGGACAAAAATCCGCGCAGTAAATACGAAATTGTTTACCCAAATGGAGGTTAGCTAAGACCAGCAAGTCAAGTTTAGTAAACAGTATACGCTTTTATAAAAAGCTGCCAAAAGCAGTAACTGAACTTAGTGAGAGAAAGTTCAAAACTTATGTTAAGCGTGTCCGAACCAAAAAAGCATATTATAAGGTCAAGGACTATGTCGAAGACACGCTTGTTTGGCAATGACTGCTGTTGCACATGTGGCCCTCTGGTAACTCATTCATATTGTGTCTATTAACTGCTCCATCTTTGTTTCAATTTTTTTTATTGACACATTGCTTTTGCAATATTATATTATTTAGACCTCAACTATCTCAAATTCATTATTAATTTATTTTATTAGCATCTCATAGTGTAGCTGGTGATATTTGTAATTATATTTATCTTTTTCTTGTTTTTTTTTTTAATTTTTTTTTATTTTATATAGCTTTTCTTTACAATGTGAATGTGAGAACACTGTAGACTTCGCGAATTCCTATTACGACTCACTTTCTTTTTTATTATTATGATTATTTTTCTTGTGCTTTTGGGCACAATATTGACTGGTCTACACTGTCCTTACATAATTATCAATACTGTAATTTGGAAATGTTGTACAACAAACCATTTTTTTAAAAGAGTAACCATGGAGTTTCTTGCCGGTTCTTCTCCATAGGAAACCAATTTGGGACCATGCGCTAGCTTCTGACGTTTTATAAGTGCCTATGTAGGCCTATATGAAATAAAAACTATTTTGATTGAATTTTGATTTTGATTTTGAACGTTTCCACAGTGTCAACTTGTATTTCGACTGGCCTGTTGGTCTAGTGGTTAGTGGCCCTGACTGCTATGCCGGAGGTCGTGGGTTCGATTCCCACCCAGGGCAAATGTTTGTGTGATGAGCACGATCATTTGTTCTGTGTCTGGGTGTTATTTATCTATAATATGTATGTATTTAGAAATATATAAGTATGTTTATCAGTTGTCTAGTACCTATAACACAAGCTCTGCTTAGCTTGGGACTAGACAGTGTTGTGTGATAGTTGTGGAAATATTAAATATTTACATTTTTTTTTTTGTACAGAAAGTATCTCCAAAACAGAAACGCATGACCATCCCGAACTTGGCGTCGTATAAATGCGGCACCTGCAGCAAGGAGTTTCGAATGAAGGCGACATACAAAGCGCATATGAGGTTCCACACTAACTACTGTGTCTGCGAGGTACGTTTACTAAGGTTACGGACGCGCAGCTTCGTAGACGCGTAGGTATTCGTCAGTATACGCGTGCGTGAAGCGACCATACTGAACTATGAAAGTTTGTCGACGAAGCGACAATATCGTGCTTTCGTGTCGCGTCTATGAAGCTACGCGTCTATGAACAGTAGGCCATAGTTTTGTATGGTCGCGTACACAGGCGTACACCAAGCGTATGTGGGCGACACACATATATTTACACAGTTTACACATTACACGTAAACAATAAATATATACAAATCATCTACATTTATTTATTACATACTACATTTATTTGACTGGCCTGTTGGTCTAGTGGTTAGTGGCCCTGAGTGCTATGCCGGAGGTCGTGGGTTCGATTCCCACCCAGGACAAATGTTTGTGTGATGAGCACGATCATTTGTTCTGTGTCTGGGTGTAATTTATCTATAATAATGTATGTATTTAGAAATATATAAGTCTGTTTATCAGTTGTCTAGTACTCATAACACAAGCTCTGCTTAGCTTGGGATTAGAAGGCGTTGTGTGATAGTTGTGGAATATTATTATGTGGAATATATTATCTTCCTGCCTTTGGTCCCATATTACTTGGGGTCGGCGCATCACGTTTTTTTTTTCATTCTATCCTGTCAGCCGTCACGCTATCACCGACTCTCTTTTTTTTTTTCATATCACTCCTCACGCAATTCTACCTCCCTCTCCATCCATCCACATGTATACTAATAACTGTTAGTAGCATGCGTTTCATCCCTCCTCTTCACATGTACCACCCTTTTATTTATTTCTTCGTAAGTGTATTGAAAAACGTCGTTTGATACACGTGGAAATTTATCACTGCAGCAACTCTTCCATATCACTCTCATCTACAGCTCGTACGAATTCCGCCTCAGTTGCAGTGACAAACTTTTTCCACTTGTATAAAAAAACTACTATTTCTAAATACTTATGCGAAAACTATACCCATCTCACTCTAACCTGCTGTCCCACAGGCGTGCGGAAAGAGATGTCGCAACAACAATCAGCTACAGGAACATAAGAGGGCCCGCCACGGCTTGTACAAGATACACAAGTGTGCGTATTGCGAGTACAGCTCTGCTACCAAGGAGGCACTTACGGTGAGGCGAGATTTTGTATGATTTCATTAAAATATTGCACCACTAAATCAAATTCATTAACATATTGCACAGTCAAATTAATTTCATTAAAATATTGCACCACTAAATCAAATTCATTAACATATTGCACAGTCAAATTAATTTCATTAAAATATTGCACCACTAAATCAAATTCATTAACATATTGCACAGTCAAATTAATTTCATTAAAATATTGCACCACTAAATCAAATTCATTAACATATTGCACAGTCAAATTAATTTCATTAAAATATTGCACCACTAAATCAAATTCTTTAACATATTGCACAGTCAAATTCATTTCATTAAAATATTGCACAATTTAATCGATACCGTTAAAGTATTGCATAATTAAATTGACTTCATTGAAATATTGAACAATTAATTCATTTAAAAATTGTGCAATTAATTATATTTCATTAAAATATCGAAAAAAATCTTATGCTTAGCGATTGGCTGCTGTTCTGCGTGTCTCGGGTTCGAGTACCGCGCGGAACAAATATTTGTATGGCCTGTGGATAGTTTTCCGGGTGTGTCTTCTCTATAGGAGTTTACATGTTTGTGAACGCATCTATGATATAGGAGTAAATGTCCTAGTGTCGGTAAACGCCTATGAAAAAATCTTTAAATATTGAAAAAAAAAAATTCAAATTACTTACAACAAGAAAAAAAAAATACCACAAGACCAATTTTCTTGAAATATGCCACAACCAAAATCAATTTCACAAAAATGTCGCACAGACAAGACTTAATTTCATGAAAATATCACTTCTCTCCTAGATCCACGAACGTCGTCACACTGGAGAGAGACCGTACGTCTGCGACCACTGCGGGGCCACCTTCCATCGGAGATCGAACCTGGTGCAACACATAGCCATACATCTGCCTGAGAAGAACTTCCAGGTAAGGAGAAATATGTCAAAAAATTTAAAAACTGCTTAAGAATAATACTTTTATTGTGCCTGTTTTTGTTAACTTCAGCAAAATATTCTACTGGAGTGATAAATATGTACGTCTCAGCTTCAAATGCGTAACTAGCGTTCACTCCTTAAAAGCGATTGTGTTATTTAGAGCGGGAGGGAGAGAGTGACGAACGAGAGAAAATGACGAAAGAGAGAGAGTGACGAACGAGAGAAAATGACGAAAGAGAGAGAGTGACGAAATAGAGAGATAGATAGTTACAAAAGAGAGAGAGAGAGTGACGAACGAGAGAAAATGACGAAAGAGAGTGACGAAAAAGCGAGATAGTAACGAAAGAGAGAAAGAGTGACAAAGGGACGAAAGAGGGAGGGAGTGACGTGAAGAATGAGATAAAGAGTGAATGACTGTATATATGGCTAAGAGATGTTGCCATTCTGGATCAAAACATTTTCGGGTCTGCGATGCGGGTCTTAAATTCCTTTGTTTTTTTTGTCCGCCCCAATCTATCTCTATAGCCATATTCGTCCCAACTGACCTCACATAGTGCGACATGTGCCCCAAACGGCTCAAGTCGCGCAAGTTCCTGCAGATACACAAGCACAACGCGCACACCGGCAAGCGCTATGGCTACCTCTGTGGGATATGCGAGCATCGGTTCGAGAAGCCGAACAAGGTCCGCGCTCACATGCGGCGCGTGCACGGCGTGGCCGATGAACAGCAGGGGCCGATTGTCAGGGTGCAGCTTTAAGATATAGGGTATTAGGGATTGAATTTCAAATGCATTTATTTGTCAGATTATCGTACGGTCAGGGGTCAAAATTGCAGTTGCACTCTAACAATGCTAAACTGTCTAAAATTTCTTTGTAGTAGAAGTCCAGTGTTCTACTACTAGTTTATTCGATATTTTAGATTTTATGCTACAAACTAAATCAGTCATGATCCATTGACCCCCTTTTACAAAGAAATTTTACATACTTTAGTATCGGTAGAGTGCAACTGCACTTTAGAGCCCTGGCTGTACAAAGGTGTTATGTGAAAATTTTAGTAGTTGTTTTCCCGCGACAGAACGATTTGCCATAAACATAAAATAAAATTACCGACTTCAGTAAAAATTATACACTAAAAGGATCAAAATAACTTGAATTTCGGAAGTAGGTGTTAAATAAGAAACAAAAAATACCGAGAAACAAAGAAACACCGTGGTCTGTTAATTTAACACATAGTATGCTGCGCTCCGAAGCACGCTGCCAAACCTTGAGATTGGACTTTTGGATGTTAGTCAAAGACCAAGTCTGTACACCATAGGTCTGAATGGGGAGAATACACATCGCATGCTTAATTAAAAAGAGACGTAACAAAAATTACGTTCTATTTTCAAATACCCTCTATTTGAAAATAGAACGTAATTTTTAAAATATAACTTGATTTTCAATGAGGGTATTTGAAAATTACCTATGCGCATATATACATTTTTGACTTATGTCTCTTTAAGATTAAGCATGCGCCATGTCCATTAGCTTACGCTTCAGTAACAGTAAAGTAAATAACTAAAATCATGTTTTTATTAGTTATCGTTAAGCATTATAGGCGACAAATAAATACAATCAATAACTGTAACAAAATATAATTATATTCACGTCACTTTGAAAATTGTTAGAAAAAAAATTAAGTTGTAAATATATTTTTTTTACTTTTAGGACAATTTTTTGGAAAATATGGTTTTCAAGATGTGATTTTTTAATAATCTAATTCTTGTTTTTAAATCAAATATAAAAATCCTTTATATAAATTTATTTTTGAATTAGATATAAGATTTGTAAAATGTATAAAACGTAAGTAATACTATAGGTAGTTAGTAGTTATGTAGATTTCATAATAATGTTGGGTCATAATGAGACCCCGTTTTTATAGCCATATAATTAATAATACCGCCAATATTATAATTAATATTTCTTACTTCCTATGATTAAGGTACCAATAACGAGGTTATTTGTGGCCATATTGTATCTAGATGGCGTTTTAGGCCCGATTTCCACCAAAGCGGAGAGGAGATATGACTTTGTGTAGCATAGATGTGAGCTGTGAGACAAGAGGCGCGGGGAGAAGACTGCAGGGTACGGGGTGCGCGAGTGTGGGCACCACCCTACTAGACACTTCTCCGCTATGCCGCACCGTCAAAATTCTATACAAAAATGAGACATCTCTCCTCTCCGCTTGATCACCAAAACTGAGGGAAAAAGAGATGTGGAAATAACGAAATCGGATTGGTTTATTCACATACATCTCTCGTCTCCTCTCCTCTCCGCTTTGTTGGATACCGGGCCTGACTCAACATTCAGAGGACCAGAAGAGCTAACCGTGAATTTTAGAATGCTCACTGCAGTACACAGAATCAGAAAAATATACGTTATTCTTCAGAATGAATGCTAGATAGTGTTCAAAAGATAATACAGCTAATTTTGTACGGTAGGAAAAAAATCTGGGCAAGTGCGAGCCGGGCTCGCGCGCTGAGGGCCGTACAAACTTACCTATGAAAACAGGTTCAATTTCCGAATTGAGTTTCAGTCATAGTAAATAAAAATAGTTTTATTGTGATAACGTACTGAGAAATAATGAGTAATTATGATTACACACCGTTAAATTTTGGTCGTTTTCATCCCGCGGAGGGTCGATTCGGTACATGAAACACTATCAATTTGTAAAGAGAAAATTAAAAAATAAAGTACTTTTTTCTAAAAGTCAAATTAAAATACGCATGTACGAAATTAATTTCTGTAAGTAAACGGGTCAATCGCCTTGTAGGTAGATGTCGGTCGTTGCGTACTAACTACAGTTCATTGGCCTCGCTCAGCTGAAGTTTACTTAAAGAAATTAATTTCGTACATGCGTAAATTAATTGGAATTTAAAAAAAAAGTACTTTATTTTTTAATTTTTTTCTTTACAAATCGATAGTGTTTCATGTACCGAATCGACCCTCCGCGGAATTAAAACGACCAAAATTTAATGGTGTATAGTTAACTTAGATTTTTAAATAAAAACAGTGATCTCTTAAAATAGTATTATATTATGTATTAAGTCACTAGCTACTGCCAGCGGCTTCGCCCGTATAAATTTAGGTTTCTTCATACTAATTCTAGACCCCTGTTTCATACTATAAAGGAATGATTTTAACAGAATCGTTTCTTCTTTGTATAAGTCACCGTAAAATTGTAAATAACGTCAGATTACAATCTATCTCGCGAGTTTGTAAACTATCGAAAGATTGTTAACCTTAACAAACATTGTTGGGATAATTTCTATTATTATTGTTATAATGAAGAATAATCAGTAAATAAACACGCGGGAACATCTAGAAGGAAATAGAACATTTTGAATTTTTGTATCGATATTATGTTAGGCACTATGACGATCGGCCCTGTGCTTTCTACGCGGCTGGAGGTGAGGTAAGGGCACATTATGTTTGACTTACAATTACTTATTCTTAATAATTCTGAGCACTAGTGGTTGACATAAATATTTAGATTTTGTTACTACATGATTAACCTAAAATTAAGTATTCGCGCGCATTACACTTCCTTCGTTAGCAAATCTTTCACGATTCAAGCTGCACGTTTGCCTGTCGTGTTGCCTATTGAAGGGAGGCGTGCTCAAACGCTTCCAACGTTTAAAAATTGGTGAAAGAGCATTACCTTTCACTTTGATTTTTCTTCTCCTGATTCAATTATATATTTTGATATTTATTAGTATATTATTTGGTATTGTATGTATGTATTCGGATTATTATGTCTTATTGGCAGTGATCGGAATATGTAGAGCTATTTAGGTTCATTGACCGCAAATATTGTGGGTTCGATTCCCACCCAGTACAAATGTTTGTGTGATGAGCACGATCATTTGTTCTGTGTCTGGGTGTAATTTATCTATAATATGTATTTATTTAGAAATATATAAGTATGTTTATCAGTTGTCTAGTACTCATAATACAAGCTCTGCTTAGCTTGAGACTAGACGGCGTTGTGTGATACTTGTGGAATATATTATTATTTATTAATATGGATATTCCACGGGATTCCGACTGATACTACGGGAATAATAATCAATCAAGTTTTCTATTTATTATACTATCCGTAATCCCGTCCTTATATTTACCCGTCAGAAAGGAAGTATAATCTTTCATTAGTCCCGAAGGCGAGTATTATTATGATTTTTCTTTTTTATCCATATTATTCTAACCTATGACAAGTACATCTGGCGTCATGGGTCAGCTTCCGAAAGGAATACCCGGCCCCGGCACGATAGGCTACGAAGGAACGGGGTAGGTTTTTAGTCAGTAAGAGTCTGACACTAATTCCCGCTCCGCCCAAGGGCGGGATTTGTCATTGGATGATTTTACCTAACATAAAAAAAAAGCTTCCGAAAGGAATACCCGGCCCCGGCACGATAGGCTACGAAGGAACGGGGTAGATTTTTAGTCAGTAAGAGTCTGACACTACTTCCCGCTCCGCCTACGGGCGGGATTTGTCATTGGATGATTTTACCTACCAAAAAAAAAACTTATGGCAAGTACATAAAACAGCTCTACCTATTCCAATCTCTTCTTATTAGTATTTTTTCTGATGTTTGTACACTGACAACCCTAAATCTATCTCCTATCACTCAGTCCATCCAAATAGCTAATTGTAAATGTTTCAAGGCAATTTTTAAGACATGTGAAGACGGTTTACATTTAGTTAAGTACCTAAACAGATGACGTTATACATATGTTTGCGTTTCAGTAACGTAGAATTATCGCGGTTTTTCATATTTTAAGATGTTTTTTTTTGTTATGGTATTTTTTGTGTAGTCATATATTTTTTGTTTTTATTTTGTCAACTGCTAGTGACATTTTTTGAGATTTTATCTAATTCTCTTCTAAGTATTTATGTCAAACACTAGTGCCGTTACCTTATTTCTGTATGTGAAATGCGTGTCTATACAGGGTGTATCTGACATCGTCCCTCAAACGAATACCATGGATCCAGTACATGATTCTGGACACCGAACCCCAGTGGTGGAATTTTTGCATCGGTTACTTTTATTAAAAAAAAAATCTTTACGATTTTAATTTAAACAGGTAATTAAATACTTCTAAAATTAAAAATGCTGTCGAGGTTTTCTAGAATAACGATTTTATCAACCCCTGTAACTTTTTAATTAATTCATTTTTAATGAAAAAAAGCTATCGTCTAGGTTGGTTAGAATAACGACTTTATACAATTTAAATCTAAAAAAGCGCATTTTTTTTTAATTAAAAAAAAAATCGATGAAAAATTCCACCACTGGCAGTGCAGAATCATGTACTGGATCCACGGTATTCGTATGTAGTACGATATCAGATACACCTTGTATAAACTATGTGTTATTGGCTGCAAGTGCAGCTGTTGAGTGTGGGGTCCTGGGTTCGATTCCCTTCTGGAACAAATATTATAGGACCTACAGAGTTATTCTGGGTCTGAGTGTCATGTGTTTAGAGTTTACTTGTTAGTGAACGCACTCACGATACTCCACTATTTTTTAATTAGTACAAAAAAAATAGGACTCCATTCATACCCGTTACTGATCATATTTGTTGTATAATTAAAAGAAAAAAAAAACCCACAATTGCCCACGAAAATTTGTCATAATTGGTAAATTAATTGAATCAATAATTTATAATTCACTAGCGACCCGTTCCAGCTTCGCACGGGTGCAATGGTGATATTCAATATATTATGCATGTGTTATACATATAAACCTTCCTCTTGAATCACTCTATGTATTAAAAAAACTGCATCAAAATCCGTTGCGTAGATTTAAAGATCTAAGCATACATATGGACAGACAACGGGAAGCGACTTTGTTTTATACTGTAGTGATAACAATTGCTACTAGAGAAAATACAAAGCGCAGTTTTTTTTTCATTTTGATCCCCATTCATTCATTCATATAGCCTGTACAATATTTCCATAAATTGAGAAACATTTTAGGATATAAACAAAAGCTAATATTTTTGCTGTTTATGAATATTATTTATTGAGACTTTACTTAAATAATAACAAGACAGTTTTCTAGTAAACCCTTTGATTATTTGTACTAATTAATTTGTGCCTGTTGACGAAGACGCGGCGCGTCGGGCGGTCCGTCGTACATAGCCGTATGTTTGTGTTTGTAACCGCGCAACGTGCCGCCTCTCCGGAAACAAGGCCTAAGAGTAATAGAGAATATGCATGAAAAAAAAAATTGCTATTTAACTACTTTATCAAACCGTCTGGTTCATCAGTTGTCTAGTACTCATAACACAAGTTATACATAGCCTGGGACTAGATGGCGTTGCGTGAAAGTTGTGGAATATTATTATTATTATTACTTATTATCCCCCTTTTCGTCCCTCCAACAGTGCAGTGTCTGTCATAAATGGGAGAAGTCGAAAAAGCGTCTCCAGGTCCACGAATACAAAGTGCACAGGGAACACAAATACAGGTACATATGCCCAGTATGTCAGGACACGTTCACCAGGCCCGGCAACGTGCGGCAGCACCTCGCCAGGAGTCACGGCGTGCCCAAGGAGGACCAGGGCGTCATCGAGAGATATGAGGTATTTGCACATGATTATAATTGAACCATTTGCTATGGTTGTAGCGCGGAAGTCGCAAATGTTTTTATTAATATGGAATAAAAAAGCAGCGCGGTTACAGCGCTCCATGTTTTTGTTTTTTAGACAATTTCAAGATAAAAGTGTGAAAATTGTTTATATTTAGTTAAGTACCTAAACAAATATCATTAAAAAAATACTACATAACTTTTTTGGAGGTAGGATTTCATCCTTTATCCATCCCGCTCTAGGATGGAGCGAGAGGGTGTGTCAAGATTTGAATTGACTAAAACTCACCTGAGTCCTTCAGTTGCTTTTTACAGCTCCTTAGTAGTCTTAAGTTTGAGCTGCACGACTGCTTGCACTGACTGGACAGGTCCACTCAAATCTGTGTGGATCTTTCTTCAAAAAACCATCTCAGACACTAATCTGCATGTTTCTCATATTATTATTTGACCATTACATGTTTACTGTATGGTCTTTAAAAGAGACTTTGACCCCTGAGTTTGTTTCGGTGTTTCTTCTCAGGGTAGTCAGCAGCAGGAAACACCGGCCTCATCTAGCTTAAACTGACGAAAAAAAAAATTGACGTGTAAAAGTGTTTCTTTAAAACCTATTTGCAAAATAAATATCATTTATCACTCCAGGACCACGGCCTCCCTTTAAAAAACTCCCACAACCGTTGTGATTTTCCCTAAGCATCAGTTTCTATTGACCCAGGTACACCTGTCCGCGTTGCCCGAAGATCTACAAATGCCCTGATCACGTGAGGAGGCACCTGGTCAACTTCCACGAGATACCCAGGTCACAGCAAGGACCTATTGAAAAATATAGTGTGAGTTGAGTGGACATTTTGTCAGGAAGTTGTTAAGAAGCATTCTGAAGTAACGTTGCTAGCAACATGTTTCACACACGTTTTAGTGTTGCGAGTAATGTGTTGCTAGCAACACTACAAGGTGAAATTTTTAATTTGAAAAAAAAAAATTGTAGGCAATTATGGTAGTGATTCTCAACCCGAATTAAAAATAAAATGGGTTGGTTTTTTTTATTTATTGTTACTTATGAGTAGAGTAACTGGGCGGATCCTCGTACAGACTGTCGCACTCACGCACACAGTGACATGACGCGCGGTAAATCGCAAAGGGTAATTCTGTTTCTTTGACGAGTTTGTTAAGTTATTCTGAATAACACTCAAATATGTTGATGATTCTCGACCCGAATCTACAATAATAGTTTATTTTTTTTTTAATTTTGTTGTTATTTATAGTAATAGTAGAGTAAGTGGGCGGAGCCTCGTACTGACTGTCGCGCTCACGCACACAGTGACATGACGCGTTTTTTAAGAGGTTTGTTAAAAGAGTTTTTCTAAATACAAAAAAATAACCAAAAAAAAAACGTAATCAAGAAAAATCATTTATTTTTGATCAGGTATCATATTTATTATATCATTATTTTAGACTTTTATTACTACCTCTTGAAATTTTATGCAGATTCGAAATTTCACCCTGTATAGAAACCAAATAAAAAATGTTATGGTACAAAATGCCTTGTTGCATTAAAAGTTAACATTACGCACACGTGGACCACGTACGCCGATCTGGGCGCCCCATACATGTTATATGGTAACTAGACTAGTAGAGCTACATAAGATACACGCTCGATCTACGCCACGCGACTCTACGTACTAATCAGGCGTGGCCCACGTGCGACGGTCTAACGACTAGTACCCGTTTAAGTCCGCCTATGTAACATCAAAGGTACTTCTGACTGACGACCGCTAAGTTCATTTTTGCTTGCACTCGAAACGAAAACTACAAAGGGTTTGATTTGGCGCCGCGCCGCAGGGTTCAAGCGAATTTATTTTTTAAGTGATCGAGAAGAAATGACCGCGATAGTGCCACTACTGTATATGAAGTATAAATAAATAAATAAAAAAACAACCCAAATGCAAAAAAAAAAACAACTATAAATTTTGACAAAGACACTGAAGGTTTTATGCGATTTTTTAATACTGTCAACTTTTTTTTTCATCACATTTTAGTGGTAGCTCAGCCCCTTTCACTTGATAAGTATGTGCAAGAAAGGGATGTATATAGAAATCGCAACAGCCAGTCAAAAAAAAAGAATCTATCGCGCATAGAAACAGTGACACCAACAGTGGTACAAGTATTTCTTGGTGCTTAAGTCACAATCTAAGGGTCAAAATGCGTAAAGAGGACGCCCGCACGGTCCTATACAAAAGTGCTCCATTGCGGTTACCGGTGCGGTCATCTGGACCCCGCGTACGTTTTACTACGTAATATATTAAGTTCTCCATCGACACGACTACATGCACACCGTTAAGGTACTAATAGACTACGACACTTTATACGGTACACTCAATGTATACATCGAGTGTCTCTATATGAACACAAATGTTTCTAATTGCACACTCGTGCTCATACAGAGACACTCGATGTATACACTGAGTGTACAGTATCTTTAAAGTTGAACTAGCGACACTGTGTAGGGAATAATCGGGTATCCACGACGAGGCTTGTGCTTTTGGGTACAAAGCTGACCGGTCTACCACTCATATTTGTTAATATTGTAGTATGAAAATATTGTAGAAACAATCACTTTTTTAAAAGAGTAACCATGGAGTTTCTCGCCGGTTCTTCTCCATAGGAAACGACCTATTGGAACCGTGCGCTAGCTTCTGCCTTTTTATAAGTGTCCATGTAGGCTTATGTAAAATAAACGATTTTGAGTTCGAGGCACGCGCTTAGTTACGCGATGCACGTCGCGAGCGTCCGCTTAACGTAGTGTTGGCCCTTAATCCCTGTGTAATGTAAAAGATTGGTTAATTTATAATTGTGATACTGAAATTCAGTAATGTTGATTTGTTGACTGTATCACAACTTATTGAATGTGATAAATATAATTTTATTTTAGGCTAAAAAAAATTATACTTTTGCCCTCAGGTATAACTTTGGCCCAAAGCCGTTAACCAATAGAAACACGGTAAACAATCAAAGCATTTATTTCAAATAAATCATATACAGGCACTTTGTATTTATAATAAACCTATTTACATATAATACAAATACACAAAAAGGCGTCGAAGTATTCCTCCACATCGCTGTCATCCGGAAACGTGCCCAGAAGACTGGCAGCATTGCCACGTTGAATGGCAATGCTGATTCTTTGGGCAAAGAACGAACCCCATGACAACTCAAAAGTGCCTGGGCTCGTTCTTTGTCCAGACACTTTTGAGTTGTCAAGAAGTTGGTCAATCAGAAAAATGATGCTAATTGCACGTTCCAAAGCGTAGATCTCTATGGAGAAGAACGCGCAAGTAACTCCATGGACACTCTTTTAAATCATTGTATGTATTACAAAAAATCTGATAAAATACTTCGTGTTCCTTCTATTATGTGAAAACAATACAAATATATTTTTTTTTAAATATCGAAGTTAAAATTGGCTACCGGCAAATAACTTGACTCAAGATTTTGTGGTTGGCGAAGCTCCACTCACACACCGCACCACCCATTATTCCATATATTTTGACATGCTCGACCTACCCCTAGCACAAAATCTTGAGTCAAGTTATTTGCCGCCTACTGTACTGGCAGTTAAGAGACGCCCAGTCTGGACTGACGGCGTCCGTTCTGTGTTCCTATTGGTTAGTAAGTTTGGGCCAAAGTTATACCCCAGGGTCAAAATTACCCCACTTTATTTCCATTGTTGATGATGAAAATACCGCAAAATGTGTAAATACATAATCATTGTAAATATTAAACGTAGGCCATGTATTTATTAGAATATAATAAAATAAATCTTTTTATTTCTGTGTTTTATTCATAAACTAGCTTTAACCTGTATCAATAAATGAGCAGGATTTGGATTTCTTTTTATTTAACGTGATAAAAAATATCCTGTTAGTCTCCTGGTTCTAAGCTACTTTCCCACTAATTTTTAGCCAAATCGGTTCAGCCGTTCTTGAGTTATAAACAGTGTAACACGAATTTCTTTCATATATACACCGTTAAATTTTGGTCGTTTTAATCCCGTGGGGGATCGATTCGGTACATGAAACACTATCGATTTCTAAAGATAAAATTAAAAAATAAAGTACTTTTTTTTCTAAAACTCGAATTAATATACGCATGTACGAAACTAATATCTTTAAGTAATATAATATAATATCACACACACTATCACACAACGTCGTCTAGTCCCAAGCTAAGCAAAGCTTGTGTTATGGGTACCAGACAACTGATAAACATACTTATATATTTCTAAATATATACATATTATAGATAAATCACACCCAGACACAGCACAAATGATCGTGCCCATCACACAAACATTTGTCCTGGGTGGGAATCGAACCCACGACCTCCGGCATAGCAGTCAGGGCCACTAACCACTAGACCAACAGGCCAGTCATGTACGACCCGAGTAAGGAAACGACCAAAATTTAACGGTGTATATAGACTTAAAGAGTAGAAATAAAATACAAAAGGAATGTGCTATACCACTGGAATCTTTGAGCAATCTCGCAACCCAGGGTCAGTAGAAGTTTTTTTATGGTAGGTAAAATTACCCAATGACAAATCCCGCCCGTGGGCGGAGAGGGAGATAGTGTCAGACTCTTACTGACTAAAAACCTACCCTGTTCTTTCTCAGCCTTGATTCCAGGGCCCTGGTATGCATTTTCATACCTCCCCAGAGCCCCAGATTAGGCTTCGACCCTACTGGGCAGCTACAGTTAACTGACAACCCCGCGGGAACAGTGCGCACCGTCGACGACTTAGGTTCGGTACGCTGTTACCGGACGGATGGACAGCGTTGCCCGCCGTCCGCGAGCCCGCGCTTACGGTGGCCGGAAATCGAGATCGGAATCCCGGCGGCGGCTGCGACGTGAGCGCCGTTGCCTGATGCGGTCGGCCTCCCCCTTTGCTAGCATTACTGCTTCGCAGAAGGAGGCGATCGCCTGCCACTCTTCCACTCGAAACATGGCCTGTACCAAGGCCCGGCGCGAGAGATCTCCGCCGCCGATCGCCCCCACAATGACACGTCGAAACCCAAGTACAGTAGGGTAAACATGACAAAATGTGGGTATGTTATGGTGTTTAGTTATCTTAAATAATAAAACAACAAGTATATAGACTAGTAAACTTAGTTTATTTAACCTAATTATTGTGCGTTCTTTGTACAAAGTAAGAATTAACAAATAAATGCTACATTTGTGCTTTGGCAAGAGTTTCTTACAAATTACTTACAATATCAAATTGGTGATAATTAATTTTGTCATTTTTCAGCTATAATCGTATTCACGTTAAGAAAATACTAACGTCATCAGTGCTACTGCAAAGTAAAGGCGTATTTATACTGGGGTAAAAATTAAACCATTAGGGCCAGCGCTGCGTTAAGCGGGCGCATGCGCGGTCCCATACTAGTTGCGTGTCGCCACGCCCCGCGCCCACCGACACGACTACATGCACACTGTTACAGTTGAATTAGTGCCTCGTCGTTTATACCACGTACATAAAAGGTCTGGAACAATTTTTTTTGGCAATTGATGTTTCGACTATTCTGCCAGCGTTGGTGAAAACCGGGCCTCACGTTGGGACCCAGAAACGGCAAACGTCGAACTTTGTACTTCGTGGTAGGTGTTAATTATGCTTAAACCAAGAACACACACAAGGAACAGTCTCGATCAGGTTTCACTCAGTCAAAAGTTCACTAACATTGAAAAAATTCGTAGCACTGATAAAAGCATGTGTTAAGCCTACATTGCTACCAGCAAAAGTTTCAAATATACAGCGTTAAATTTGAGTCGTTTTAATCCCGTGGAGACCCTCCACGGGATTAAAGTACATGAAACATGAAATACTATCGATTTGTAAAGAGAAAATTAAAAAATAAAGTACTTTTTTGCAAAACTCGAATTAATATACGCATATATGAAATTAATTTCTTTACTTTTTAATTTTCTCTTTACAAATCGATAGTATTTCATGTACCAAATCGACTCTCCGCGGGATTAAAACGACCAAAATTTAACAGTGTATATTTAACAATTTGTAATAATTTTCACTTTACTTTCAAGTATTTATTTTGAAATTGGCATAAGCGCGTTTCTACTGTCAGCCCCGCGTTCAAAAATAACTAGAGTAAGGTAGAGTCGCTACTCCAAACGTTCAAAAATACTTCGAGTAGCAACCCAGAGTCGCTCTTTTATAACTTGAGTAGCTACCCTAGAGTTAACCTAACTCTAAAGTGATCGACGTACGAGCCTATACCGCGGTTTTAAAGAATGTTGGTTTACTCGCGGCTCGTCGGTGCTGATCGACTAGCGAGTAAAACAGTTTTGAACGGCGAGTCGAGTAGAAAATGAAGCAAACACGACGAGCTGCGACTCAGGCTCGACGTTCGTATTGCAATGACACACCGGCGAGCTTTACCGACGAGCCATAAGACCGCAGTTTTACTCGTCCGTCGATCAAGGCCTTAAGTCCGAGCAGGGTATTCAATTCAATTCAATTTTTATGTGTATGGCTCCATCCACTTACGTCCGATGATTTTGCCAATGTCAAGGTATGAGGAGAAAATGGTCGGTACTTTGCCAAAAATAATGGTATCTATTGATCAGTGTTTGTAGCGATGGCATTCATTGGTCATCATGTTAAAAAGGGACAAAACAGTTTTGTTTAGTAAACACAAAAAAAAATCAAAATAAGTACGGTCAGGGGTCAAAAGTGCAGTTGCACTCTAACAATGCTAAACTGTCTAAAATTTAGCAGCTTTGTAGTAGAATTCCAGTGTTCTGAAACTAGTTTATTCAATATTTTAGATTCTATGCTACAAACTAAATCGATTATGATCCATTGACCCTCTTTAAAAAAGAAAATTTACATACTTTAGTATCGGTAGAGTGCAACTGCACTTTTGAGCCCTAACTGTACATATACTGTATAAATAGAAGGACTAGCTACCACTGGATTTTATTAATATTAATAAATTTATTAAAAAAAATACTGCAGGGGTATGTATGGGCTAAAATTAAAAGGAAAGGAATGTTAGAAGGGAGTATGTCGTAAAGGGGAATTCTTAAACGAAGGCAGGAGATAAACAAATGTTCCAAGGTACCCTCTTTTATGCCACATTCACATAACGAATTGTCTCTCGCGTGGAGCAGGGTAGGTTGGTGTAACCGGCCAAAAATGACACTTGCTTGACATTGACAGTTGAATTCTACGTTCACGTTCAAAAATGCGTGTGTAGAGTATCTACCAGATGACGTCATTAGTGCTCGATTACGAAGACACGGCGCGTTGGGCGGTCCGTCGTACATTGACATATGTTTGTGTTTGCGCGAGCGATGACGCGGCCCGCTGCTGCAATGTACAACGAAACGCCCAACGCGCCGCGTCTCCGTAAACACAACCTTAGAGTCAACGAGCTTTGCTCTAGCCTCTTTGAACGCAGGGCTGAAGAGCCTACTTCAATTGGTAATTTACTATGATCTTACTGGTTAATAAGGGGCGTGGCTGAATGGCAATGATGACGTCACTATTAATCTTTAACTCACGTCGAATATATCCGACAACACTCGCGTATATTCCGCCACGGTCGCACATCCCCGACCAAATACTCCATCTCGTCAGCTCTTCTGTCGCCTATGGGGATTGAAGAGCTAAACGAGATGGAGTACCCAGTCGCGAACACACGACTCTGGCGAGTAGGACACGAAAACACTCGTCGGACCAATTCGACGTACACGATAAAGTGAATACAGTATAGTACTTAATTACGTATATTTACAACTAACTGTTGTTATCGGCTTTGCCTACGTTTTAGTAGGCCCCAAGGGAATATCATCATAGTTCCAGCTGAAAGACTGGTTGGACATAAGCCTCCCCCAAAGGGGGGTGTATACGGGATCCCAATCAACATCTATCAGGACTCAAGCTGACCTCACTAAAGCCCGGCCGCGGAGCAGAAAGAATTTCGTACGTTGACCTATTATTACCTGTCTCTGTCACTCCCGCGTAAATATAATGCGTCTCGCTCGCACAGATGCGATGGCCTCCGTCATCAGGGATTGTAAACCCTTTACTGTAAACTTTTTACTGTTATTTTAAGTTTTGTTATTTTTTTAATGTGGTTTTTTTTTGGTTAACATTTAGTTTCTACAAAAAAACCTTGACAAAATTCATAAATTTAAATAATGAATGACAATGATAATTTTTATTTTATTATCATATTTCTACCGAATTCGTAATTTTAACTTGATTTTAAATTGTTATAATATAGAATGTAAATAAATAATTTATATATTTAATAACATTAATTTATTTAATAAATTAGCAATTCTTTTTCTCTTTCATATGTTAAATGTAAAACGCACTTAAAATAAAAATGTTTGTGACCACTGTCAGTAGGCCCAAAGGTCATTGTACGAAATTCTTCCTGATCCGCGATCGACCTGCCAACACACACTGGACCAGCGTGGCGGGTTATGATTCCAACCCATCCAATGAATAGACGGATAAGACACGGGCCCCTAGTGCCCGGCGCAAACAGCTGAGTGCGTTAGCCAAACCCGTCAATCGCCCAGATGGCCCGGTGACCATGTGTTTGTGCGGACAACCAGATAACATTAGCTTATAACTTTGTGATTTTTCGTGATACAGTCATGAAATTTTGTACATTGATTCTTTTTGTATTACTACCTGGGTTTCGGGTTTCGCATAAATCTAAAAGAAGGCCTCGTACATGGTGGACCGATGACCTGGTAAAGGTCGGGGGGATCTGATGGAAGCGAGACACACAGGAACGGTTGTTGTGGCGACACTTGGGGGAGGCCTATGTCCAACAGTGGACGTCTTTCAGCTTAAATGATGGTGATGATGACGGGATTCTCATAGAGGTCTGATAGGCAGTTGCTCCGAGGCTCCAAAGCCGGCCGCAAGCTGGTTGGGGCAGGTTTTGTCAATTTTTATGACACTAATGGCAAAATTTCGGCAATACACCTTTACGATGAGAAACCAGGAACCAATTTTCTAAAATTTCTTCTATCTTCAAATAAACTTTTTACGAATATTACCTGAAAACAAAAAAAAAATACATAAATATATAATTGTTTTTTTAAGGTTGGAAATATAAAATTAATTATCTTTTTATACACAGTTAAATTTTGATCGTTAAAATCCTGTGGAGGGTCGATCCGGTACATGAAACATCGATTTGTAAAAATAAAATTAAAAATTAAAGTACCAGCATTTTGCTGAGCGCTGGCCGTTTTGTGCGGATGTGACGCATATCTTTTTATGTACTTTTTTATTTTTTTATTTTATTATATAGAGTCAGTGTGTGTAGCTGTTACTTTAAGATATGCGCCATGTTTTGGTACAAATAAACTTTTTTCTTTTCTTTCATTCTTTTACTTTTTTTAAACTAGAATTGTACGAAATTAATTTCTTTAAGTAAACAAGTCATTGACCTTGTAGGTAGTTGTCGGTCGTTGCGTACTAAATACCTACAAGTCATTGAACTCGCCTAGCTGGCGTTTACTGACGTTTGACATAATCATAAAATGTTAACGTTTAAACAACCTGGCCAGGTTTAGTTGGCCATATCATGAAGTGGCTTTCTATGATCTGACCACGACACATTTAAAGAAACATGGAAAGAGATGGAGGAGGCCTTTTCTCAAAATTAAATTTATACCAATCAATAACTGTACTAACAAAAACTTAAAAATGATCTGGCCAAATCTAGTCGGCCATATCATGAAGTGGCTTTCTATGATCTAGTCACGACACATATATCAATATATTATAAGTTCAGTAGTAAGGTAATGCTCACCTGTGTAAATCCTACTAATAGCATTAATAGTACATGTCCTATTGACCACGTTAGTACCCTGAAACAGAAAATATTACTATTATTAGAAAATATTCCCACTGCTGGGACACAGGCCTCCTGTCTAGGAGAGTGAATGGGCCGTAACTCACCACGCGGGCCCAGTGCGGGATGGTGAATGTCACATGTCTTCGAATTTTTGGTTCTAGGACATGCCGGTTTCCTCACGATGTTTTCCTTCACCGTTTTGAGAGCAGTGGTGATGAAATAAATTACACAAACAACAGTATCGAGGAAAAAATGGTGTTTTTTGGCGCTCGGTCCGGACGTTATAGTTCCACATAGCTCCGTTGAAAAGGGAGGAGGAGATCCTCCGAACAGACTGGTGTTTTGTCAGGTGGGCAACTGCCCGATATATGATTTCGGGCTGTACTATACAGGTTGTATCTGACATTGTATTTATTTAAGTATTAATATTTAAACTTCATGTACAGTAGTGGTACACAGGCGGACTTAATGCAACAAGGTATTCTCTACCAGTCAACTTGTGCAAAATAAATAAATAACAGATATTTTGTGTAGAATATAGTATGAACTAAGTTACTTATATTATAGACTAATAAATAGTGGTTGCGCAAATAAGCTGGGTGTGGACTGTATGTTTGAAAAAGCGATCTAAGGTTTGTTAACAATATGCAGGTACTGTGCCTGGATGGGACGGATGTATTAGGGAGGAACACTGACCTTTTGACCTCGAAGGTTCCACGTGGCGCCGGCCGGCGAACCCCGACTTCGTACTTTCAATCACTGCCAGGTCCTGTATTGCACTACACTGCACTATTGTTGAGTCTTTGAATGGTTGGATCACGAAATAGTCAATTTTCTTGTAATTTCGAGCGGGCGTTGTTAGCGGAGCGGTCACATTCACAATCGATGCACAAACGTCAATGTCATTCCAATTCTTGAGGTCGTGCGGGGAAGGGAAGCGGAAGGGATAGGATTGCTAGGCCAAAAAATAAATTACAAAAAACAAAATCGCGGATCATAGCAAATTGGCGCAACCATTCCCCCCGGGTTTGAAGGGTTACCTTCAAAGAAAAGGAAAAAACAAAAGCGAATCTAAACCCTATTACTATATCTAAACTATCAATACTAGGTAGCGAAACAACTTATAACTAACTATGCCACTACTACTGATTAGGCAGAGGGCAGAGGCGAATAACCGGACGCAGGTACGATCCAGTTGCGGTTTTAACCTTTACGACTCGCGTTATTCCGTTCGAACCCGGAAAAACTTCTTCCACTATACCAAGAGGCCAGTGCAGAGGAGGCGCACTCTCAGTCTTCAGTATCACCACAGTACCGACTGTGACTGGATCTGAAGGAGTGTTCCACTTTTGACGCGACTGCAGCGTATGCAGATAATCTGTCCTCCATCGCTTCCAAAAGGACTGAACTAAGCTATCCAGCAGAGCGTGACGCGGGTGAAGCTTAAAGCAGGGCACACATCTGTGCACTCTAGCGCGTATCAAATTGCGAGCGGAAAGTATCCAGTACTTCTGTCGAAGAATGGACATTAATAAATCGGGACCAGCGTGACAATTGACCTTATGGTGATAATCCACCAACAAATCCAAAACGTGATCCCTGCGTGGTAGAACTACTGGATGCATTTGTTCGAACTCTAACTTAGCATTTCGCAGACGGCCACCGACACGAATGAGTCCGTCCTGCAAAAATGGTTTCAAATGTTGAAGTGCGCGACTACAAGGTTTATGTGATTCTAAACTACGAAATTCTATTGAAAAATAAAATTTCTGCAACTCTCGAAGTACAACTGATTCAGCTCTATCCAAATCAGCTGCGATTATAGAACCACGCGATGGTAATAATCTCAAAAATCTTAGGACGTAAACTACACAGCGTAATAGTCTCGACCAAGACGAGACTCGATTAGACAACAACAAAACAACTGACTCTTCACGCGGAACTGATACTACAAGCGTATGTCTCTTCTCCTCGGGTGGCTCTGAAACAGTAGCGGGGTTAAACGGAGCACTTGGCCACTCGTTAGGAGTGGTATGAAGCCAGGGAGGGCCACAAAACCAAAGCGGATGATTTAAAATTTGCGCAGGAAGCAAACCACGTGAGAGACAATCAGCTGGGTTTTCTGTTCCAGCGACATGGAATATATTTTCCGGTGACAATTCAGCTTGAATCTTAGCCACCCTATTTGCGACAAACGTGCCCCATCGATGGGGTGAAGAGTGGGCCCAACATAGAGCAACGGTTGAGTCTGAAAACGCTACAATTCTCTCTATATTAATGCGAGGACGACAAGTTTGACTATAGATGTAATCAATTGAACCAACATAAGAATAGCGCAGAGTTCGAGACGAGCAAGAGAGACAACCTTACGAGGAGATACCTTTGATTTTGCGCTAATGAGGAAAACTGAAATGTTATCGCCATTTTGGACCTGAAAGTAAACCACTCCCCCGTAAGCCCTCTCACTGGCGTCTGCGAAACCTACCACATTAACAACAGTGTCTGGTACTATACCAACATGGCGAGGAATCTGTATCTGATCGAGCATTGGAAGCTCTTTCCTATAGCGAGCCCACAACTTAGCAACACTGTCAGGAGCGGTGTCGTCCCAATCACAGTTGGAAAGCCAAAGCTCTTTTATAAGCAGCTTTGCATACAAAACGACAGGAGCTACAAAACCCATTATATCCCATATCCGAGCTACACATGCTAGGATAACGCGTTTGGTACAAGTTGGCGGAGTCGAGCTAATTTTAAGACTGAACATATCAGTTGCGGGTGACCAACTTAAACCAAGGATCTTATGCGAATCACTATCATCGAATTCCTTTACCGAAGTCAACCGGTGTGACGGTGGAATCGACTCTAATGTAGCTTGCGAGTTGCTTGTCCATTTCACCAGATCAAATTGACCGGACTTCATGAGGCTGATTACTTGAGCAGCGGTCTCTATAGCCTCTGCTTCACTAGGTACACTGTACACAAAATCGTCCATGTACAATCCGGTTTCAATAGTGGCCCTTGCTTTCGGGTATGTATCACCCTCGTCAGCGGCCAACTGCTTGATAGTGCGAAGAGCGTGAAAGGGACTAGACTTAAGCCCAAAACAAACACGATTGAATTCGTAAACCTTCAAAGGTTCCTGCGGAGAAAATCTATACAAGAAGCGTTGGAATCTACGGTCACATTCTCTGATTCCAATACTAAGAAACATTTGCCGAATATCAGCAGAGAGCGCAATAGCAAACAAGCGAAAATTTACTATTATTTCAAATAAGTTACCCTGGAGGTTCTGACCACAACACAAGATATCGTTAAGCGATATGCCAGTACTAGTTTTAGCGCTACCATCCATAACCACACGCAGTTTAGTTGTAAGCTTGTCTTCTCTAACAACTCCATGGTGCGGGATGATGTAAAACGGGTAATCACGTGTCTCCTCAGTCTCGGCAGGCGCTGATGAGATATAACCTTTATCTAAATATTCGATCAGCACATCATCATAGGCTTGCTTCAACTTAGGAGACGCCTGCATCTTACGTTCCAAGCATAGAAAGCGTTTTTCTGCGGAGGCACGGGAGCCACCGAGCGAAAAAATATCACCCTTGAAAGGGAGCGCGACAACATAACGACCATCTTTATCACGAGTAGTCGTGCGGGTATAAATCTCCTCAGTGACCTGATCCTCAGGGCTGAGAATAGGCGGGACATTGACCTCTTCAATCTCCCAGAACTTGCGGATGGTAGACTCAAGCGGCGGCTCGACGGTGCAACAGTGCGACACAGTCGAGTAACTAACTAAACAAGCGGGTGCGGAACCAACTATAACAAACCCGAGAACTGTTTCCAGTGCGTGCGGAGCGGGGTACATCGGAAGACCTTGAATTTTACGTGATAACTGGAGATGCGGGAGAATCGAAGCACCGATCAATAGATCGATATCTCCAGGGAAAGCGTAATTTCCGTCGGCTAACTGCAAGTTCTTAAACTCCGTCAGCATGGACGTGTCAACCGGTACCGTGGGCAACCGTTCCGTAATCTTATCTGCGACTAGCGAATCCATTTCAAACGAAATATTACGATTAAAACGTGAACTAAATATTATTTTAATGGAACCGTGAATGGTTGCCTTTAAACCTCCAAAACCTTTCACTTCTGAGCGGGATGACCAATTATTAAAACTAAAACCAAGGCGTTGACAACAATCCCGAGTAATAAAATTACTCTGGGAAGCGCCATCTAGTAGCGCTCGAACGGTGTGCGGTTTGCCAAAGGCATCTACAATGACAACTTGCGCGGTCGCAAGTAAAACGGTAGTGATTTGAGTACCAGCGGCGGAAAGCGAACACAATGTTACATCGTTTGCACTTGCAGCAGGCCGCGCGTCACAAGCGTCGCGCGTCTGCGCAGGCTGCGGCTGCGATGGCAGCTTACTACTCTCAAAATGTAAGAAGGTATGATGTCTAGCTAGACATTTACGACAGCTAACACCACTGTTACATGACGTAACCAGATGTTTGTCACTTAGACAATTAAAACACAAATTATTAGTGCGGACAAACTTGTAACGATCACTAGGCGATAATCTCTGAAATTCTGAACACTTGTACAGCTGTGTATGGCTACCCTTACACAGAGAACAGTCAGGTGTTGAGGCGGTATTAACTAGCGTATGTGCAGTCTTGACTGACTTCGATGACGCGTCTATACGGCGATCGGAACCTGTCCTATTCGTGACTTCATGACGTGCCGACGTGCGCTGCAATACCTTAATATGGTCGCGAATAAAAGATTCTAAATCTTCGAACTTAGGTATTTCGTTACCGCGCTGAGTCGTTTCAAACAGACGAACAGTTTCAGGATCTAATTTCTTTAAACCGATATACAAAAACAAAAAGTCACAGAGGTCATTGACCTTTAGGTTCTTTACTGCACGAACAGATGATGCGAAAATATTTAAAAACTTCTCTAAATTATGATCGTTACAAACGGAAAAACTTTTCAAATCGAATAATTGATCTAAATATGCGGTGGCTACTAATCGCTTATCTTCGTATTTTGTTTTTAAAGTGTTCAAAACTAAAGTGTAATTTTCAGCGCTAAACGTAATTCCAGCACAGACAGCCTTTGCCTTACCGGTCAATTTTTCTACGAGATAATGCAATCTCTCGTGATCTGTCAGCGATGTGTTCCTATGTATTATATTTTCGAAACTATCTATAAATAAATTCCAATTTCGAATGTCACCATTAAATTCAGGTATTTGAATTGGCGGCAATCGTGGGCGTTCGCGAGGAGGGTTGGATAAACCACTCGCGGGGGGGGGAGTCTCTAAACTCCTAGCAATACGTTTGATACGACAATACAAGTCATCAAAGGACGACAATGCCTGATAACTCACACAGTAATCAGGATTTAACTCCAACTCTAAAATGTTTATATTCTTAATTGTAGATTTAAAATCCGCGCGCAAACTATCTAAAGTTTCCAACGAACACAAGAAAGCATCTCTAATCGTCAGATCCGAGATTTGCAAAGATTTATCACAAATTGATTGAACACGTGAAAACTGTGAGTCCCTTTCAGCGTATAAAAGCTTTAACTGAACCTTTAAATCAGTACTAACCTTGGTTCCCTTAAGAGACATCTTGTTTTGATATATTCACACTATACACTCAAACAAACACTTAACGAATTATTAAGTAAGCGATAATTATCAGATAACAATATGGTAATATTGTAAACAACAAAGTGAACGGCGAACGAACGGAATAACCTGAATCAATGAGTGGATATTACCCAATTTCTCGATTAAATCATTCACGTCGTTCATATGCGTATATAATCTATGGTTTATCCGTTTCCTACAAATATTCACTCAACAATGAACGGGTATTTTTGAAATGCGTCTACCTACATACAATTTGTAGGACTTCCGAATGAATTTTGTCAAGAAAAAGAATGCGATCGATTTATATCTACGCTGATATTTACGTAGCTAACTATAATTATGCGGTGCGGTTGACGGCGTAGGTACCGTAATTATCAATGGCTCTTTAACTATACGAGCGAAATAACGTTTAGTTGCCTAAATGCCTAGATGCGGGTTTTCTACTATTATATCTAGGTAAACAGGCGCGTTGCGTTTATTCCCTATGGAACAAATACTATATTGCGAAATTACAAGAAAATGATTCACGATCCTGCTCGTAGGACCAAAATAATGGTTGCGCAAATAAGCTGGGTGTGGACTGTATGTTTGAAAAAGCGATCTAAGGTTTGTTAACAATATGCAGGTACTGTGCCTGGATGGGACGGATGTATTAGGGAGGAACACTGACCTTTTGACCTCGAAGGTTCCACGTGGCGCCGGCCGGCGAACCCCGACTTCGTACTTTCAATCACTGCCAGGTCCTGTATTGCACTACACTGCACTATTGTTGAGTCTTTGAATGGTTGGATCACGAAATAGTCAATTTTCTTGTAATTTCGAGCGGGCGTTGTTAGCGGAGCGGTCACATTCACAATCGATGCACAAACGTCAATGTCATTCCAATTCTTGAGGTCGTGCGGGGAAGGGAAGCGGAAGGGATAGGATTGCTAGGCCAAAAAATAAATTACAAAAAACAAAATCGCGGATCATAGCAAATTGGCGCAACCAAATAGTATGATAAATATCAAATAATTGTAATTAAGAGAACTTAAAAAATGACAATTATTATGACGAAGACTGAAACTAAAGTTGAAAAGACTTCAAGTAGTAATTCCGTATTTTACGCTTGAACGAAAATTTACTTTCTGCTTTACCATCGTACCACAAACGAATACCATGGATCCAGTACATGATTCTGGCCCCCCCGTGATGGAATTTTTCGTCGTCTTTTTTCCTAATTTTACAAATGTGACTGGCCTGTTGGTATAGTGGTTAGTGGGTTCGATTCCCACCCAGGACAAATATTTGTGTGATGAGCACGATCATTTGTCCTGTGTCTGGGTGTTATTTATCTATGATATGTATGTATTTAGAAATATATAAGTATGTTTATCAGCTGTCTGGTACCCATAACACAAGCTCTGCTTAGCTTGGGTGTTGTGTGATAGTTGTGGAAATATTATATTATAATTTGAATAACAAAATCTGTTCTTTTTTAATTTAAATTGTATAAAATCGTTATTCTAACCAACGTCGATGATATATTCCGTGTTTTTATCAAAAATTAATTAATTAAAATAGAGTTTGATAAAATCGTTATTCTTATCAACCCCGACAGCATTTTTAATTTTAGAAGCAATTCATTCCCTATTTTTTCACTAAAAATGTTAAAACAACCATTTTATACCGTTTGAAATTAAAAAACGTAAAGATTAAAAAAAAAGAAAAAACCGATGAAAAATTCCACCACTGGGGGTCCAGGATCATGTACTAAATCCATGGTATTCGTTTGTGGTACGATGTCAGATACCATGATGTGGTAGTAGAATGCCTAAGGCATTAAGTCCGCCTCTGTACATAATGTGCAAGAAGTATTAAATAAATAAATAATACACCCAGTCCGCCTTATTCCAAAACGCGATCCAAAATAGTTCCAGAACTATTACTAGTTTTAATTGGCATTAAACCTAATAATAGTCCCGGAAATACATTTAGATCGCTTTCAATCGGTATTAAATTTAGTAATAATCCCGAAAACAACATTTATATAGCGTTTAATCGGGATTAAACCTAATAATAGTCCCGGAACTATTTTAAATCGCGTTCGGAATAAGGCCGTATATGTTCAAATCGCGTGAAGAAGAGTATGGAACCCTAAAAAAACCCCGTTCTAAAAGAAAAAGGGCTTGCGCGAGGGCCCATATCGGCCGCGCCTAGCTACGCTACTGGCTAATCAATACGCTATCTCCCTCTAACAGTATCGTAGTCTCTTTCTCACCTGTCGCACATCTCCTCGGCGAGGTTCCTGTCCCTCGCTTCGTGCGCGGAGTGTAACTCCTGGAGTCTGCGCGCCGCAGATATGTGGTCTTTCATTTTGGAGACAGATTCTGATATATCTCTTACTCTCATCATATAGGTTTCCGCCGCAGTACCTGGAAATAAAGGATAAGTAGATTAGGGCGATTTTGATTTATGCGTTTGTTGTAATGGGCAGGGCACATTGCTCGCAGAACAGCGGGCCTAAAAACGTCACATGAGCTATTCATCTAGAGCAAATCATATTCCGAATTCCTAGCAGGGTGGCTAAAAAAACGGTAATTTAAAAAACTAAAAAACTCGACTGCTTTTCTGAGCATTCATAAAAAATCCCTAAAACAAGAAAGTCGTTGTACCCGATTGCACTTATCTATAAAATTTTAAATATTGGCAGTCTGGACCCATTCTAGAATTGAGAGCACATACTTATATTACATTGCAGATTACTCCACTCTATTGACTAGACGGCTGACTTTCTCCGCAAGCAAACGCAAACGCAGCGTTGGCCCTTAGATTTTAAATCCCTTCTTACTTCTTTGGAGGTTTAGGGGCCATTCAAGTATTACGTAAACACTATAGGGGCGTAGGGGTCTTTGCTTTGTTTATTTTTGATGACATGGGGGACGGGGGGTCTGGATGGTGATTACGTCAGCAGTATTTTTTGATAGTTTTTTAAGAGAACGATATCGATGTTCCAAAATCACACGAAAGCAACAAACATCCAATGTCCTTGAAGACTTAGAGTCAGCCTCTATTTCAAGCCTATTCCTTATTTCTAGACTTATAACCACTCCTCAATAACGAAACCAGAACACATTGAAAACTACATGTAGCAATGTTTGCGTAAGCATGAGGGGGGTGGGGTAGAAAATCTGCTTACGTAATACTTGAACGGCCCCTTAACAGCAACACTTACCGAGCTCCATTTCTTTGTCATCATCATAATCTTTCTCTTCCGTTTCCTCTCCTTCTATTAATATGTCGAAGAAAACCTGGAAACAAGTATTGTATAGGTTAATAAACTGTATCGCATTGTGACATTGAAATGTGGAGGCCAGTCTCAATGGTGGGAGCTGGAGAAATCATTTGATTCGCGATTTCGACTCGCACTTGCCCGGTTTTTTAAAAACCATGGAGTTTTAGAGACCAATTGGTACCGTGCGCTAGCCCTCGCCCCACTTCCCTGTAGTGCTTAGGGGCCATTCAAGTATTACGTAAGCAGATTTTTGCAAATATTAACCCCACCCCTCCCCTTCGTCAGCAAAGATCTAACCCGCCCCCACATGCTTACGTAAACATTGCTCAGGGATGTGTGTCTGTCTACTCACTTTCATGTGATTTTGAAACATCGAGATTGCTCTACAAAAAAAAACAGCTGATGTAATCACCATCCAGACGCCCCCATTCCCCATGTCATCAAAAATAAGCAAAGCAAAGACCCCCCAGCCCCTGTAGTGCTTACGTAATATTTGAATGGCCCCTTACATAATACTTGAATGGCCCCAAAGATGAAAGAGAAACTCACAGTCTCCTGACTGAACGTGTTGAAACTGTTGTCGAAACAAAACCGGTAGTCACCGTTGAGGGTCGCCGTGTGGCGATGACAGTTCTCCAGCTTTTTGCAGCCAGCTAAGGCAATCCGGCCTACCGTGGCTAATGGCATCAGACCTCGTGTCATTTGTAGATCTTTGACAGTGCTTTTTTTTTATTGATAGGTTCGCGCTTGACGGCTATCTCACCTGATGGAAAGCGACTATGCGGTCGACTATGGAGCGCGCTTACCTAGAAGAAACCTATTCACTCTTGACTTAAAGATTCCCGGGTTGTAGCCATCAGGAAACACAGACTCCAGCAGGGAATTCCACTCCTTAGCTGTACGCATAATGAAAGTGTTCCCAAAACGCTTTGTGCGTATAGGTGGGATATCCACCATGTACCGGAGGCACTTACCGGTAGTCTGACAAAAATCTGACACTGGTTTTGCCAAGGGGTGTCTTTATAGGAAGTCAGATGGGCAGATACTAAGCGTTACGCCTCGTCGTTTATACCGCGTACATCGAAGGACTGGAACAATTTGCCTGCTGCGGTCTTCCCGTCCGATTATAATGTCAAGTAATGTAAGTGTCGGTTTTCTACCGGTTACATTTCGGGGCGTGTGCGTCGGAATGCATAGCCTAATTCCGCCTAGCCCGTTCCATCATCGGACTACCAGACGTACGGCGTTGCGCCACCGGTAACCGGTACATGGTGGACATCCCACCTATACGCACAAAGCGTTTTGGGAAGACTATCATTATGCGTACAACTATGGAGTGGAATTCCCTGCCGGAGTCTGTGTTTCCTGATGGCTACAACCCGGGAATCTTTAAGTCAAGAGTGAATAGGTTTCTTCTAGGTAAGCGCGATCCATCGTCGACCGTATCGTCGCTTTCCACCAGGTGAGATAGCGGTCAAACGCGAACCTATCAATAGTAAAAAAAAAATAGTGAATAGGCTCTTAATAAACTAGTGCGCCCCAACATCAACGATTGCATCACTGCTTACCTTCAGGTTTGATCGCAATCAAACACTAGTACATATCAATAGAAAAAAAGACATGCTAAATCTGATTTTACAGAAAACCAGAAAGGTATTTTGTCAGGTGGGCTACTCCCGATATATAATTTAATAATAATAATATTTCCACAACTATCACACAACGCCGTCTAGTCCCAAGCTAAGCAGAGCTTGTGTTATGGATACCAGACAGCTGATAAACATACTTATATATTTCTAAATACATACATATCATATATAAATAACACCCAAACACAGGACAAATGATCGTGCTTATCACACAAACATTTGTCTTGGGTGGGGATCGAACCCACGACCTCCATAGCATAGCAGTCAGGGCTACTAACCACTAGAGCTGAACTGGCCTGTTGCCAGTCAGATGATTTCGTGCTGTTCTATATATTCAAGTCACGCGGAGAACTTTACTTGCGCGATGCAGGATTAGTTCTTATGTGACGGCATAGATGTCGCTACAGATGAAAGGATTAAATACTCACAGTCTTCTGACTGAACGTGCTGAAACTGTTGTCGAAACAGAACCGGTAATCACCGTTGAGGGTTGCCGTGTGTCGATGAGAGTTCTCCGGCTTCTTGTAGTCAGCCACGATGACCCGCCCCATCGGGTCAGTCATTTGGAACGACACGTCGAGGTCACCGTGCGTTGAGTCTATTACCTGTAAACAAATGTCAGGTTTAGATCCCTAATCAGCTTACAAAAGGAAGAAACTGGACCTTAACATCACAAGGGACCCGCAGAAAGGTCGAAGCCTACTGGGGCCAAGGGTCGACTTCCGAAAAGAAAGCTCGGCCCCGGTATACCAACGAAGGAACGGGGTTTTTTTTTATGGTGGGTGAAAATCATCCAAGGACAAATCCCACCCTTGGGCGCAGCGTAAAAGTAGTGTCAGACTCTTACTGACTAAAAACCTACCCCGTTCCTTCGTTGCCTATCGTGCCGGGGCCGGGCCTTCCTTTCGGAAGTTGACCCATGACCCAAGTAGGCTTCGACCCTGCTTGCCTGCAGCTAGCACGCTGGGCCTCTACGGTACGAAGGAACGGGGTTGGTTTTTTAGTCAGTAAGAGTCTGACACTATCTCCCGCTCCACCCTAGGGCGGGGGATTCATTGAATGATTTTAACCCATATCTTCTAACACTTTAGAGGTGTGCCCTGCCTGGGCGGAGCATCGCCGTGTCCTCGTGAGGGCGGTCGGCGGCAGCGATCTCTCTCGCCGGGCCTTGGTTCAGGCCATGGTCCGTAGTGAGGAGGGATGGCAGGCGGTCGCCTCCTTCTGCGAAGCAGTAATGCTAGCAAAGGAGGAGGCCGACCGTATCAGGCAGAGGCAACGGGGCGCTCGCCCCAGCCGCCGCCGGGATTCCGATCCCGATTTCCGGCCACCGTAGGCGCGGGCTTGCGGACGGCGTGCAATGGGTAGCACGCTGTCCGATCGTCCGGTAACCGACCGCACCGAGCCCAAGTCGTCGACGGCGCGTTCTGTTCCCGCGCGCCTCAAGGAGCTGTCAGCACACCGGAGAGGCCCAGCCTGCTAACTGCAGGCAGGCAGGGTCGAAGCCTACTGGGGTCATGGGTTAGTTCCGAAAGGAATGCTCGGCCCCGGCACGATAGGCTACGAAGGAACGGGGTAGGTTTTTAGTCAGTAAGAGTCTGACACTACTTCCCGCTCCGCCCAAGGGCGGGATTTGTCATTGGATGATTTTACCTACCATAAAAAAAAAAAAACCCATATCTTCTATAAGATTTTTTTTTAACCTTTTGAATACCGTAATTAGAGACACAATAGAAAGACAATAGGTGTGCAGACACCGGTGGCCTCTTGGGGCTTGACAGAAGGCATATCAAGATTGTTTACGTTTTGTTAGCTACCTAAACAAATGCAGTATAGTGTATAATGATAACAAGGCAAGATTGTTATTACTATTCATGTTTCATGAATCATGAATACACATTGTTTCACTAGTTGATGTGTTACTAGTTTTATATTTGTTTTATTACCACTTATTTTATAGTTCTGATAACAAAAAATACGGTAACACTTCGCGAGCCAGAAGTGTCAAACGTAAAGGTTTTTTAAGTAAATGTATAGCACGCGGGAAATAAGCTGAATTATTCGCTATGGTTAGGCGCAGCCTCCACTTCGGTTATGACCCGAAAATCGGATACTGCGCATTCGAGGTGGAGCGCCATGATGGTTCAACTTGTGTGAGGAGAATTATAGAAGATGAAGATAGAAACGAGGCTGCACGTAAACATAGCAAATGTATCAACTTATTTGACGCGTACTATAGAACAGTAATATTAATAAAAAAGAAAAACACACTAATATTATAAAGATTAAAGTTAAGCTGTTGTTGAGTTGTAGTTGTTGTCAAGTTGAAATTCAGTTGTTGGGGTATGAGTTATGAAGTTGTTGGGTGTTGTTGAGTTGTGTGTGATTGTGAATTTGTGAATGTGTATTTTTGTTAACAGATTTGAATGAAAATTGGTACAGGGGTAGCCCTTATGATACTTTTTATCCCAAAAGTATGTTTCTGTATTAGCACATATGATACTTTTTATCCCAAAAGTATGTTTCTTTGGGACAATTTTCCCTTTTGAAACGATCGAAACTGCTGGCAGCAGCTAGCGGAACATAATTTTCTTTTTCAAATCATCTATTTGCAATTAGTCGTCAGACCATGAGCGAATTTGTTCCTTGAAATATACACCGATAAATTTTGATCGTTGTAATCCCGTGGAGGGTCGATCCGGTAAATGAAACACTATCGATTTGTAAAGATAAATTTTTCTAAAACTCGAATTAATATACACATGTACGAAATTTATTTAATTAAGTAAACAACAACTGAGCGAGTCCAATGACCTTGTAGGGTGTTAGTTGTCAATCGTTACGTACTAACTACCTACAGGTACTGCACTCGATTAACTGATATTTACTTTTAAAGAAATAAGTTCGTACATGCGTATATTAATTCTATACTATAAAGCATAAATAATTAATAAATACTACTTTAATTTTTTATTTTATCTTTACAAATCGATAGTGTTTCATGTACCAGATCGACCCTCCACAACATTAATCTGTCCTAGCTCAGAGGACACCGGTGTCCTCTCACATCCACGCCACTATAGGCCTTAATTCCGATGTTTAGAGTCTACTTTTGTATGAACAAGTTGGGTAGTTGTGGATCGAAGTGTTAAAACGATTAAAATTTAGCCGTGTAGAAGGTGTTTTCGTTTTAACCTTTTTACCTTCGCAATCATTTGTTTGATTGGACACAAGGTTCCTTGTGCTCAACACAAGGAACCTTTTAAATCGCTCAATTTCAACAGAGGTCCCTTACGGCAATATAATTTGCATAACTTGTGATGTGATACTTCCATGTCAGCCTCCTTTCTAAGCTAAGATATTTTACACAATATATGTGTGGCAGGGTTTCAGGTCCCAGTCGAACAGAAAGATTTTTTGTCTAAGCGTGAACGTGATATGTTTAGACTTAAAAATACTTGCGCGTATCCGCCACATACAGAGCTGTACGTGTCTCATCAAGCTGTTTCTGTAGTATATTGTTAGCAACATTTGATTGCGGTCACAGTACGCTATATCGTCAGCCTAAGTTGCTACAGTTATGCCATCGATTGTAGGTAACCACGATTTAAATATAACACACAGCACTGGGCCAAGAACTGATCCCTGTGGTAGTCCAGCTTACACTTCAAAGAATCATCAAGATTGCTTGAACTGCTTCGCCCTGTTTTTCTTGAAAGATGCTGTCAGTTACATACGAGTGGATGAGTAGCAACATTGAATGTGGAATCATTGTTTTTTTTAGTTAGTAAGTAATCCTTTATGTCAAATACGATCAAAAGCTTACTGTAAATCGATTACTAGCTTGACAGGAGAGAACGAAAAAAAAAACTTAAACCGCAGAACAAGGAAAGGAAGAAGATAATTCTTTCTAGAATCATTTTGTAAAAACAATAATTTATGATAATTTAAAGGCTGTCAAATGTAATTTACATGTTTGGTTAATCTGCAGCTGGTTTATCAATTACAATATTTTCTTTGTACACAAGTGTTTCACGACTGAAAACTTTCCTACTAAAGGTTTTATCAGTTGATGAATTATTAATATAAAACCCACCTGCACGTTAAATTGCAACATAGACGGCAAAGTTGGCTCAGTGGTTATTGATTATGAAACTACGAGTAGTCTCGTGCAACTGAGAATGCACACCGGGCCGGTTCTAATCTCCCTAAAAAATCCAGGGACAACAGATTAGGGCACATCTATCGCCCCACTGCGCCCATGGGATGACTTCCGAAAAGGATACATGGGGTAGTGGAACGCTAGGGCAAAGACGAAATTTCGAAACTCAAGGGAATCAAAATTCCTTGGCACTGCATTGTCTGGTACACAGCAAATAGCATAAAAAATATACTGCAATGTTTAAAGCCCCTGTTCTAACAATTTATAGCCAAACATAATGGTCATTACTGAGGTTTATCACACGCTCCATCACGCCGTAATAAAAATAATTATCACTACAGCCTTCTAATGAGCTCTGGCGTCGGGCCCTGGATCATCAGGCCATGGTCTGGAACTCTTGAGCAAGACGGAATGGGATGTGGCCACTACCTTCTGTGAAGCAGTAATGCTAGCGAAAGAGATGGCCGCGTGAGGGCACGGACATCCTTATGCACCCTAGGCGCAGACTCCTAGCAAAGGGCCCCTGTCGTCGCAGGGATTACGATCCCGATTTCCTGCCACCGTAGGCATGAGCTCGCGGACGGCGAGCAATAGGCCGTCCAGTAACCGTCCGGACCGAGTACAAATCGTCGACGGTAAATACTGTCCCCGCGCGCCTCAAGGAGTCGTCAGCAAACTGTAGGGGCCCAATCTGGGGCCAGGGATCGGTTTCTGAAAGGAAGGTTTGGCCCCGATACGAAAGGCAATAAAGGAATAGGAGTTGGTTTATAGCCAATAGAAGTCTGACACTATCTCCCACCATGCCCAAGGGAAGAAAAAAAGGTGCAGACTTGCGGACGACGAGCAATGGGTAGCATGCAGGTAGTCCATCTGTCCGTCCAGTAAGTACTGGACGTTCTGACCAATACCTTTAGCATAGCATAGCATCAGCCTTATAATGATCTCACTGTTGGGACTCATACCTCCTCTTCAGGAGAGGGAATGGGCCGTAATCCACCACGCAGTCCCAGTGCAGGTTGGTGAATGTCACATGTCTTCCAATTTTTGGGTCTAGGACATGCTGGTTTCCTCACGATGTTTTCCTTCACCGTTTTGAGAGCAGTGGTCATGAAATAGATTACACAAAGTAATGCGTTTGATTGGGTTTGAACCCGCAACCTACAATTCGTAAGTCGGGGACGTTAGCACTCGGCCACCACTGCTCTTAATGGTACAACCTTTAATTTAAAATGCGAACCTGATAGATACCATGAATCCTTTGTTTATACGGTTCGAAGTTGACAAGTATCTTCTCCTACCCTTACTGACTAAACCCCAACATATTCTTGAGCTCCATTGACTCATTGAAGAAACCCTATAACCCAAACCCACCCCTCTGACCCCGGGGCCCTGGAAACAAGGCAAAGAAGGACACTATCTCCCGCTCCACCCAAGGGTGGGATTTGTCATTGGATGATTTTACCTACCATAAAAAAAACCCTCTGACCGATATTTCACAGCACTTTGCCTTCAAATGTAGTTTATAATGTTTGTGACTTGTTATTACTCGAGGTTTTACAGTGTAGCTAACAAGTTGGCGGGTAGCCAAAAAGTACTTCAATTCTGAAGTGTAATTACAGAGTACAAATAAAAAGAATCAAAATGAACATTAAAAAATATTTTTAATTCATGTTTTACTTTGAATATTAGATTTTTAATTTATCAGTTATAAACACGCGGCAATGTAATTGATTTTAGCTTATGATTCCGATTTTAATTTTGTTATCTACCAGCTTTTCACCGAGGTTATCTGTCGGGGGTGATAAAAATAATTTTACAACTTACCTGATATTCTATGTCGATTATTTCGTTAGGCAGCACTTTATGATAGAAGCAGTCCACTTTTCCCGCTTGCACCATAATCGTCATGTCTTTTTCGTAAGCGAAAACTACGCTAAATATAGTACTCAAAAATATGTAGCGCATTTTAGTGGAAATTGACGTTTTTACTGTTTTGTATTACAACTGAAGCAGCAAGGGATCTGTGCAAAGTTATTTTTAGTATTCGGGTGAGTTATTTCTAAATAAAAATAATGCAAAATGACTGAATTGATAGAATTATTTTCACAAACAAATAAACAATCGAGACACAAACCAAACCGAGCGGATGGTTGCAGTCGTTCTGAAATTTTATGACGTTTTCTTTGACAGTTCCTTTCCGCTGTGCCTGAAACTCTACTATTCAGAAATTAATTACTATATTTAAGTATTTTTAAATTATATAGTAAATTTATTTTAATTGAGTACATTAAATTTGAATTAGTTAAAGAGTAATGATGCATGTTTTTATTTTTGTGATTTTTCTCTTGCACCTCAATCATTTTTCGTTCATTAACGTTGGAAAAATGGCACAGGTACGGTTAGGTAGAATACTGAACATGAAGTTTTGTCTCGCTTTCGCTTACAAATATTTTACTATGTAACTGTCATTATAATGCTTAAGATAAGATTATTTGATATAACGAACAACAAGAAAAGAAAACAAAAATCATGCACAGACTACTAAAAATATACAATTTATAATATTTTGGAACAAAAGCTCCTTTTTAGACTTAAGCAGTTGCTAAATATTCCTCGTTTTGACTAAAATGTCTAGTGGAAGCGGGCAGGGTGCTCCACCCCCGGGTGGCGTGGTCCGGAGCAGCGCATTGTCCTTCGTTGCGTCTGCGCAAGCCACGGCAACAGCTGACAGCATTCCCGGGAACTCACAGGAAATGGATCGGGAACAAATGGGGCAAGCAGGTAAAGACAGAGTTTGTTTCAGCCTAGATTTTATACTGTGTAGAAAAAGGTCAGTTAGCTAAGCTAAAATAATTGGGATTTGGCAGGTTTGTAGTTTGTAGCATGGAGGTTTTAAGATCCCAGTCAAGTAATCATTCTGCATTTTAGTTAGTTTTAGCAGTTATTTACACTCATACCCTTTTTTGGTTACCCTTATTTGGTCTTATACATCCATGGTGATTATACAGACACAAGTTATAGATATTCATTCAGCTAGTAGGTTAATATTCTAAGAATTAGAACTATAGCTCTCTCAGCCTCTAATCTAAACCCTTCAAAGAATACAGCAGGTTTGAATGATTCATAAAACCTCCTTAGTAATAAATGTCTTTGTCATTTAAAAAAAAAACACTAGACTATTTTTAAATAAGGAAAGAATTCACACTTTCTCTGCTCTCTTGTTGTTACTTGTTTTGTATAGCATTGCTTGGCATTACAATTATTTAACTGTGGACATGTAGGTACACAAACAATAAATAAATTGAGACAGTGTTTTTATGAGGACAATAAATAAAAAATGCTAAGAAAGTTAATTGTATTTCTTTCATGTATTTAAGAATGTTATTTATTGTATTTAATTTTGTTTTTAACAATGAATAACAAAATAGATTTTGGTTATTTTGTTTCCAGGGGCGTAGCTACCGCCGTATCTGTCGGGTACCGGGGCGGGTACGTAGGCAAATATTTGCAATATGTTATCCACAACCGTCTCGTAGGGTAAACCAAGCAATTGTAAAAAAACAAATATTTTTGTTTTTATACCGGACCCCTTTAGGACTAGCTATGCTACTGTTTGCTTCCCTGCCTAAAAATATGATAAAGCAGGACATATACATGTCCCAGATCTACTGTTCCACAAGACATCTCTAAATTGGGACACCTGGCAATACCAATCATGTTAGTATGTCTAGCACACTGTAAGATGAGTGCATTTTCTGTGAGAGGTACAAATAAATATTCTATCTTCCTTTCTTTTTCTTTAAGGTACCTATAGTGTGCGGCAAATAAATTGAACCCGTTGCTATGGTTACGCGCAGCCCCTGCAAAAATCTGTCTATCTCCAACTTATATGCGGTATATTTTGTTTAAGTTAAAAATCTTCCACAGATCGTTTAGCAGTTCCAGCAGGGCTGACAGCACTGTGTGAAGCATGTTCCAGGCTTTACCCAGACCAGCCCAATCCGCTTCAAGTCACTACAAGACTCAAGTATTGGTAAGCTTCACAATATTAATGGCAATCACAATTAGTGTTCGATTACGGAGACGCGGCGCGTCGGGTGGTCCGTCGTACATTACCATATGTTTGTGTTTGCGCGAGCGATGACGCAGCCCGCTGCTGCAATGTACGCCGAAACGCGCCGCGTCTCCGTAAACACGGCCTTAGGGTTACTAACTATACTGTTAAAAACAGTATTATACTGTTTTTCACTAAATTATACTTTTTACTGTTGAACAAAAATAAAGTATACAAAATACTGTTTTCGGCATCAAAATTCGTAGACTTAAACCACTCACTTTTTTTTTTCAAATGATCTTCTTAGTTCCTTTCAATCCGGTTTTCCGCATGGTCACAGCACTGTGACATCTCTCTTACAGTATACTGGTAATAACTGCTGACCCACGGAACAAGAATCTGTTACTTTACTTGTACTTCTAGATTTAAGTAGTGCTTTCGATTTAGTTGAGTTCGATATCTTTCTTAGGACCTTTAAGTCTTTTGTTTTTTTTCTCTTCCACCGTTAGATAGCTTGACTCCTATCTTTCAGACCGCTCGCCACGGGTATGCCTTGATGAATTATCGTTGGATTAGTGCCGTCTTACTGCAGGTGTACTTCAGGGACCGAGAACACCAGTTCTCGGTCCACTTCTATTTTATAGTTTTATAAACTCTGTCGCTAGTATCTCCATTATCATCATTTTCGGGAAGATGTAGAAGCCACCATAAGAAATTCTGCTCCTCACGAAGACTTGCTATACTTTCAGGCTTGGTGGTCATGATCCTCTAGACTACATCAGCATGTACTGGAACCCTGGCAAGCCTGAGGAACACATCCTGCCTCACTGGCATTATGTGAGGTATGTATTTATTAAACTATAGTATTAAAAAAAGTTTGTTTTAAATATTGTTGACAAACAGACAGACAGTCACGAAGACGAAAGCGGTACGAATAAAACAAAATTAAACATATTTGATTTTGATTTGATTAAAAATATGTTTTTAAAAGAATATATCTCTCTTAAACTTGTTCCTTCCCCCAGCTTCGGTCTCTCAGACCTGCACGGCGACGGGCGCGTGCACCCGACCCCGGACATGTCCCGGACAGCGCCGTCCGGCTACGGGTTCGAGCTGACCATGCGCCTCTCTGCCGAGGAGGGCTTGACACAGCCGCCGCTATGGCCGGCGGCGTTATTGCAAGCGTTGGCGAGATACGTTTTTACTACTGGTAGGTATTTTTATAGAGCGAAATATCTCTAAGTTCAGAATAAGAATAAATCAAAATTTGTAATAGTTAGAGCAGTGGTGGCCAAGTGGTAGCGGCCCCGACTTACGAGTTGTAGGTCGCGGTTTCAAACTCAGCCAGCGCATTACTTCGTTTAATTTCTTTCATCACCACTGCTCTCAAAACGGTGAAGGAAGACATCGTGAGGAAACTGGCATGTCTTAAAACCAAAAATTCAAAGACATGTGACATCCTCCAACCCGCAACGGACCCGTGTGGTGGATTACGGCCCATTCCCTCTCATAGAGAGGAGGCCTGAGTCCCAGCAGTGGGAACATTATGAGGCTGATACTATGCTGTGCTAATAGTTATCGAGGAGGTTGTTGTAAATTAGTTCTAGAACATTCCCTTTGAAGGAACGCGTTCGATTGTCAATCAGGGTGGCACACAGATACTTCTAGTTACACTGGAAGGAAGTCAACTCCAATATGGCTGTCTAAAGACTGTACTGATTTATCAATATACTATTTTATTTAACACAAAATGACTTCTTATCCAGGTAACAAACTCTGCGCCGGCGATCACATAACCTGGCACCGAGCCCTGGACGGCGGCGCCACCCGCTCGCGCCTGCGACACCTGCTCGTGTGCGAGGACCCGCAGCTGCACGCCACGCACACGCCGCACGGCACTGTCGCCTTCCTACAGGTTAGCGAGCTCTCAACTTGATACTATCGGCCGGGTATAGACCAGCGAGCAACAAATAATGTTCAGTTTTTTGAGTTTGTACGCTCACATGACTGTTGCTATTTCTATGGTTTGAAAAACCTTTTTTTGTGGGCAGAAAATCATCAAATAATGCGAGTGGACGCCTCCTTACAGCTATCCACTCGACACCTCCCCTTCGTCCACCCTAAGTGAGATGTTGTGACATTTGGCTCGAGCCCCTCCCACCCTCCTAATCTCACATGGATACTTTTTGTGTAAACATGTTAATTTATGCTTGATTGCATTGGATATATTGTAAAAAAAAACAGTATTTTTGTTCAAAGTTAAGTTTTACTTAAATAACCCAATGTTGTGTGATTTTAAACTGTTTAAAACAATAACGATGTACTTGCGGAGACCCCTCTTTCCCTTACACGAGATTGGAGTTACGACTCAACCACGTCATCCATAAACATCCAGACCAAACTCAGGTCGTTGACGGCGCGCACTGTTCCCGTACGCTTCAAGGAGTTGTCAGCAGACCGTAGAGGCCCAGCCTGCTAGCTGGGGCCAAGGGTTTGCTTCTGAAAGGAAGGCTCGGCCTTGATATGAAAGGCAACGAAGGAACGGGTCGGGTTTTTAGTCAGTAAGAGTCTGGCACTGTCTCCTGCTCCGCCCAAGAGTGGAAGAGTTGTCATTGAATGATTTTCTCCACTACAAGAAAAACAAAACTACGTCATCAAACAAAGTCACGTAGTCTGTACGCCTGATGAATGGAAAAATATCTTAATTTCGGCATATCATCATACTTGTCTTTCATTACAGATAGTGGGTTGCACCGGCAGAGAGTTGAAAGCTGCTCAAAGAGGATCAGGGTTTGAGGTCCTGAAACTGATCAGTGAAGACCCCAAGTAAGAATATTTTATAATCGAGTGTGACTGGTTTTTATGCTAGCGGTATTTTTCCTTGTGAAGTTCAGTGGTTTTTTTTTATTATTCGCAAAAACCAAAGCAAACTTTTGGCATGATTTGCTTTTTCTTTTCGCCAGAAATGAAACCTAGTTTATATGTTAGAGGACAATACGAGAAATCAATAGCAAAAAACCAGGGCCTCAAGTCTGCTATTACAATAGTGTCAGAATCGTCTATCATTGATTTCATCATGGTTGATTTTGACAAATTTGGTAATCTACTAATACAATGGCGTCACTGACTTTCCAACAGTCAATCACTAACACACCATTGAAAGAAATGATAATCTCGTACATAATGACAAATGAATTTCTGACTTATGGGGTAATCTGCTAAAATTTTGTCAGTTTCTTTGATTAGTGACTCACCATTAGATTTGTCTGAATACGACAAAGTCATTCTACCATCATTCGTTTACGAGTCCAATAACCGACCAATGATCGACCATTATGATCTAGCAGATTAAGAACTTTTATCAAAATGACAATGGGATTGTGTTGGAATGTCGAATTTACAAAAATAGCAGACTTGGGCCCCTAGTGTCATGGCTTCTCACGTCAACGACTATTCAGTTAAAATTGACAACTGAGACCGAAATTCAGTTATTATGCGCATGCTGATTATTTATTTTATTTATTTATTGGCCTATCAACAATTATTACACTATATATTCAGAATAATACAGCTTTTATATAAACCAAGTGTACAATATAAAACAATAGATACAGCATGCATAAACAAAAGAAAAATAAATAAATATAATAATGGTGCAGATACAACACTTAATATCTAGAGTTACGTAATTACAAATTTAGTGTAGGTTTATCTAAACTTACATTGCAATTATTAAGAATTGTACAAAGTATGCGTGTGTGTCAGTTGCGGCGGCGCGTGGCTCGTGACGCGCATGTGCCGGCGCGGCTCGTGCCGCCGCGTGCGCGCGCCCGCCGCGCCCGCCGCGCCCGCGCCGCTGGCGGGCGTCTCCGCGCAGCTCCGCTGGACGCCCTGGACCCCGGTATGATAACTCACTGATATTTACTACTAATCACTTAATAGTATCACTACTAGTGGTGGTTAATATAGCATATAGCAAAATAAAGCACCGTGCTTTTCATACATATCAAAAAGTCGCGCATCACAAAATCGCAAATCGCAAAGCATGAAAGCAATAGCAGCGCGGCGCGCGCGGTGTGGCGGGGCGGCCAATCGTCGCATGCTAGAGATTAATCGTCTTACACACCGCTTGCGATTTGGCTAATCCGTGATCTCGGACGGCTCACGTAATATAATATACGTAAATATTATTTTACTTCGTGCTTTTTAGTGTAAATAAAAAGTAAAAAATTGACAATATGTACTGTGTAAGTAGTTGATTTTTGTAAATACAATCAATGAACTTTTAAGTATGCCTGTAATTGCATTAATTAAATACTAATATACTTCTTTATTTCATCATAACACTTAATCAATTATAGACAGTTCTAAGCCTGGAAAGTATGAAGGAAAGTTCATTGTTTTTTACTGTTCCGTTTTATCGTAATAAATAAATTCATAAACGCGATGCACCGCGGTTGCTACCTATAGTCGCTCCCACCCGTTTGGCGCTCGTAAAAGTAGGTACCTACGCACGGTCGCACGTACGCACTTACGCAGTCGCAGTACGCTTATAAAAAAAGCATGCTTATAATAAAGCATATAAAATAGCTTGCTTAAAATATAAAGCATATAGCATTAAGCAAGTGATTGCCATATAGCAACTTTGAACACTACTAATCACTACATAGTATAAAACAAAATCGCTTCCCGCTGTCTGTGCCTGTTGCGGTTTTTTTTATAGGTAGAGTGATTCAAGAGGAAGGTTTTATATGTATAATACATGCATAATATATTTAATATCACCATTGCACCCGTGGAAAGCTGGGGCGAGTCGCTAGTAGTACATAATTACCAGTAATCGCCTTACAAAAATACATTTTTTGTTTTATATTTTTGTCGGTTTGCTCTGGCAGTTTTGACGCGCTTTTTGAGTAGTAGATAACTAATATTATAAGAAAGTATCTTAGGCTTTAAATTAGAAAAATAAATTTATACACCATTAAATTTTGATTGTTTTAATCCCGTGGAGGGTCGACCCGGTACATGACACACTATCGATGTGTAAAGATATAATATACACACGTACGAAATTAATTTCTTTAATTATTTTTAAATGCATTTGTGTAATTAAAAGTTATAATTATATTTTCTATTTCCACAAAAAATATTGTGATGAATTTGTCACTTACACGCGTGCACATCACTTGTACAGTATTAATTATGTGAAGAAAGTTGCGATCACATAAAACTAATTGTAAAATTACATTACATATAAAAATAGATAGAATAATTAGTGTTCGACGCAAAAAAAAAGAAAAATCTTCTTGCGATTTTTTTTTGTTTTGCTTCTAGCTCGTATGAAGCCACGGTCACTATACTATGATTTTTTATTAGACGAGGTAAAGTGACAGCAGTGGACAATGCCCAACTGTCAAATAACAATGCCCAACTGTCAAACAACCATTGTTATAGCTGTCACTTTACTTCGTCTAATAAAAAATCATAGTATAGCTAGTTTTTAATAGATTATTTACTTTCCCAGCCAAGTACAGACGAGCAGCCAGCCTCCCTCTCCCCGCTGCCTCCCGCAGTGGAACAGCAGATCAAGGAGACCTTACAACGAGGACTCAACACCATGGGGGAGCGAAGCGGTCCTGAAGGTAAGAACTGGAAAGTCCATTGTCTGCCAAACCTTCTTCCAACTATGCTGGAAGCTGCTTCCAGGCTAACCGATTGCTGCTGAGTACCAGTGTATTACATGGAGCAACTGCCATCCGACCTCTAACAATGATCACACTTGAAACTGAAATTTTAAAGTGCTATCCACACATTTCCGGGTCAGGGAGATCGGTATCAGTCTATAAAAGTTTAAACTTATAGTCTGGCAAATAAGAGTAGAAAATAATGGAGGCGCCACTGTGCTGTTCGTATGGCAACCCGCTGCAACCGAATAGCGTACCGACCTAATCTTGATACTTAGCTGATATTTTTTTTTAATCATTATTATTTTTTCAAATCAGTAAGTATTATTTGACGTGTTCTCGTTAAGCAACTGATTACTTATTACCTAACTATATATATTTAGGGAAAAACTCCCGAGATCATAACATTTTTTAGGAATTATAGAAAAAAAGATTACATTGTAAAACATCATTCTATTTTATTCCAACATATCTTCATCTAAATATTCCACCCCCACCATATCCATATCTTGGCTAGAGCTAGCCGCAAACTCATCTGAATCGTGTTCCGATTCAGAGGTGCTGCTGCTATCATCTTCCAGGTTTATGACTAAACGTTCTATATTCTCGTAGAGAGTTGATTCTCTTTCACAAAACTCCTTTTCTATTTTTATAACGTGCTGGCGCGAGTTCTTCCAATCCTCCTCAGTAACAGCTTGGAATGCACGTTCAGCTGCTTCCTGTGAAGACGAAATATGTCATATAGGTACCTCTATCAATATTAAAAGTAAAACATTTTTATCATATCTATCTATATACATATATAAAAGAAAGTCGTGTTAGTTACACTATTTACAACTCAAGATCGGCTGAATCGATACCTTTATCTCGATCGATCCTACATTTTGGGCGGCAATCTTCCAGCACGACTTCCTCTTCTTACAGTGCTAACAGATTTACCTGAATAGAATAAATAAATTTTGTTATTTAATCTATGACACGATAATTTTTTCTATATTTCAAATACAAATGCTATAACCAATACATCATTATCTTGTAGTCACATTCACAGTATACATAAGTTACATAGAAATAGAGTTTTCATTTACTTAAAGTTTAATTCACTAAAGGATCAATTAATCTAGGCGCGGTATATCTGAGTCATGCAAACTAAATGTAAACATAACCTATGAGCTCGATGTTTATTACTTCAAATTCTACTTATTCCGTATGCAAGCAAATTAAAGCAGCTTTCGATTCATAAATTAACACTTGATTAAACTGAAAAGACCAAAACAAACTCTTACATACCTGTCATTTCAGCGGTTTTTTGGAAAACATTGTTAAGGTCGGAAAAAATTGTTTGGGCCTCATATTCCGCCAGACATCGCCTGTACACTTTATAAATAACCTCCCTGGCAGCGCTTCGAATTGTTTTATTCATTATTATTCACTCTTTACCTATATTAAACACTGTTTAGTGGTCAAAATAAAAATTTTACTTAATCGCGAACTTTGTTTATCAAGAAACGTCAACTTTTTGGGAATGTTGCCAACCGGCAAAAAAATTAGTTCCGTTTCTAGACTTTTTTGCCAGGCTATACCATCACACTTTAATTATTTTCCTATATTGTCCCATATAAAAATTTTCTTCTTAAAATTCAAATAATGTGGATAAGAAAGATGATAAAGTATATTATTCTGTCGTACAAGTTCTATCAACCAGTGTGTTCATGTTGACGTCAACGTACCTAGATAGGAATCGTATAGCACGGTCAGCGCGTCCATGCGTCCAAGCGTGCATCGGGACACTGACGATCCGGATGCCCCTGACACAGAGCTATGTGAACGAGTTCGTACAAATTGTACGAAACCGTTTTTTTTCTTGTCCCGGACGGAACACGGCAGTGTGTGGCTGGGTACTCGGAAATGTGTGGATAGCGCTTAACAAGTCTTACCTTTGCCGGAACGAATAGTAGCGTCAGATAAAACAGGCAATAAGTTCATATTTATTGCCATTCGCATAGATTATGGGTTTTAAAAGCGATTTGCACCAATATATTATTATCTAAAAAATAATGGACTAATTATAAAAAAAAAATTAAATAAACTTTATTTTAGTTTTACCTAGCGCCATGTTTTTGGTAATGGTCATGTCTTAAGTCTGGTAGGTATGTACGTGTTACCCCAGGAGTATATTCTCCGGAGATAATTTTCTAAGTTCACTCGGGCGAAGTTTCAAGCTGAAGCTATTATTCTATAACTAGCTTTTGCCCGCGGCTTCGCTCCCGCTCTTACTACTCTACCCTACTCCACCCTACTCGACTCTAGTTCAGTTGACTGCAGGGCCGAAGCCTACTGGGGCCAAAGGTTATGTGATAATAATAATAATAATATACGGCTTAATAGCCAAGAGCCTCGACCAACATCTGAGGAGGCTCTCGCTAGGAAGTTGGATCAGGGGCCTGATTCAGAAGGCAGTACTCTTGGACACGGTGCGTATTGTCCGGAGGTTTCTCTCTCAGGAGCCCTGACCACCGGCAGCTTGGACCTTGTTCCCGATGCCGGTGGGCTACTATTTTTTATATTTTTAAATGTTTTTTTATAATTTTTTTATAAAGAAATATTTAAAAGTGTATAAAATATGATGTGTAATGTAAATAAATGATATAATAATATTTCCACAACTATCACACAACACCGTCTAGTCCCAAGCTAAGCAGAGCTTGTGTTATGAGTACCAGACAGCTGATAAACATACTTATATATTGCTCATCACACAAACATTTGTCCTGGGTGGGAATCGAACCCACGACCTCCGGCATAGCAGTCAGGGCCACTAACCACTAGACCAACAGGCCAGTCAATATAATGTCACCCGGGGCCCTGGGACGAAGACAATGAATGGAACAGGGTAGATTTTAGTCAGTAAGAGTCTGACACTATTTCCCACCCCACCCAATTTGTCATTGGATGATTTTACCTACCGTAACAAACAAAAAACCCTACTCTACCCTACTCTACTCTACACTATACCAGGTATTGAATTTTTTTTTTCCTATTTAACAGGATAAAAACTATCAGTCCTTCTCCTGGTTCTAAGCTACCTTCTCACCAACTTTCAGCGAAATCGGTTCAGCCGTTCTTGAGTTATAAATAGTGTAACTAACACGACTTTTTTTTATATTACATAGATATAGTAAATCCAGGTGAGATAAAAATATTTCGTTAATTTTCAGGTCACATGTCAACGGACAGTTTCGAAATGTCAAGCATGGAGCGAGCGTTACCTCATATACCGGAAGTCATGGAGGTACGTTCATTTTTAAGGTTCCATATCCAAATGGTAAAAATGGGACCCTATTCCTAACATTTCGCTGTCTGTCTGTCACCAGGCTGTATCTCAAGAAACGCGCTAGATAGACAGTTGAAATTTTCACTAATTATGTATTTCTGTTGCCGCTGTAACAACAAATATTAAAAGCAAAATAAAATAAATATTTAAGGGCGGTTCCCACACAAAAAACGCCTGTTTTTGCCTATTTTGTTGTTGTTCTGTTGTTTACCTAGTCAATGGTACGGAACTTCGTGTACGACCGACTTCGCTCGACACTTTCGCTCCATCCGTTGCAGAAGAAGTTATTTGATGATATATCACCTCAAAAAAAAAGAACATAATTTTCCTTGAAGCGCAAAAATCCGAACTACTACTTGAAGTCCTCTCAACTCTATTTCAGTCTTGTCATATTTTAGGTTCTCTTAATTATAATGATTTGATATTTATCATAGTATTTATTAGTTTATAATATTAGCATATACACCGTTAAATTTTGGTCGTTTTAATCCCGCGGAAGGTCGATTTGGTACATGAAACCCTACCGATTTGTAAGGATAAAAATGAAAAATAAAGTACTTCTTTTTTAACTCGAATTAAAATTGATTTCTTTAAGTAAACGTCAGCTGATCGAGGCCAATGAACTGTAGGTAGTTAGTACGCAACGACCGACAACTCTCTACAAGGTCATTGACTCGTTTACTTAAAGAAATTAATTTCGTACATGCGTATATTGATTCGAAAAAAAAAAATTATGTGTTATTTATTTATTGTGCTCACCTACCATAGTGTTGTCTTTCTTAACCCAAAGGTTGACTGGTAGAGACTGCCTTGTTGCATTAAGTCCGCCTATGTACCACTACTGTACCTGAGGTTTAAATAAATAAATAATTATGTCATTACTTCAAAATAAAGGTAAGGGCAATGCGTACTAACCGATTTCCGTAATCTACAGGGTTCCTGGCGAGGTGAAAGTAGTGTGGAATACTTAGAAGGTGCTCACATTATACTGAACGCTGAAGGGGCCAGCTTGCTGCCACTAGCTATCGAGTAAGTGGCTATATCACTATTTTATTTATTTAGAAAAACATTACTGGCCTGTTGGTCTAGTGGTTAGTGGCCCTGACTGCTATGCCGGAGGTCGTGGGTTCGATTCCCACCCAGGACAAATGTTTGTGTGATGGGCACGATCATTTGTTCTGTGTCTGGGTGCAATTTATCTATAATATGTTTGTATTTAGAAATATATAAGTATGTTTATCAGTTGTCTAGTTCCCATAACACAAGCTCTGCTTAGCTTGGGACTAGACGGCGTTGTGTGATAGTTGTGGAATATTATGAAAATTATATTATTACTAGCTCAAAATAAAATCTTGTGAACACATATACAAAACCTTAAATATTAACTATTATTATTAATATTATTATTATAAAACCATTATGTAATTACTAAAACACTTCATGTGATTGATTATTATTAAATTGTTTCTTTTTGAGTTTCATTCCAAATTACATTCTAGGATCATTCTCAAATGTCAAAAGGAGCCTTTTATTTTTTAACTAGTTTAAAATTATTTAAAAATATGTAGCAAAAATTACCGTAACTATTGTATAACTTAAGTTTTTACTAAAAAAAAATGCTGCAGCTTTATGTACCTATCTATTTATCATCATGATAATGAAATATCAAAACGTGGCGAAAAAGATCAAATCTGTAATGTCAGATTGACGATTGGGCAGCTTTATCTTGAAATAAACCATCTTTGTATTCCGAATTACAATAACGTTGCTGCTATAACGTTCGTCAACACAAATCCGTCACTCGGAAGGAACGTCTGTTAGGACGCTAACATCGATATTATCGTGACTTGAACCGCGAGGCAGGTTTGGCAACCCTTTAAAATAATATTTATACTCCATCAAATAGAAGGGTTCATGAAGAATGTTGATTTAAAACCTCTTTTTTTGTTTTTTTGCAGTGGTCGTGTGAGCCACGGCAGTCACTTTACCTGGCGCGGCTGTGGGGCCGCCGTCACCGTGCTGCCGCCCACCGTGGCCGGCGCAACCGCCAGCAGCAGCAGGCCGTATGCTGCCACTGCGGCTTGGTTGCAAGTAAGGCAATACCTCCTGCTTGCTGCATTGCGTTGTGGCAGTGGTCGCGTGTGCCACTTCACGTGTCACCGTGCTGCCGCTTTTCTTTCTTCTTCTTCTATTCTTTCTATATGTGATGTTTGTAATGAAAGACTTGATGTGGTGAACGCTTGGTTTATTACACTTAGAACAAGTACATGACATTACAATATAAAGACGATGTTCAGTACGTCACACCTATATCGACAATGAACATAATAAAGTCACTAGGGTTGTGCTATTAGTATTACTATCTAGTGATGTGATATTACAACACTATATTTCATTGAATGAAAGCATGAGCAAAGGAGAGCAGTGGTGGCTGAGTGGTAACGGCCCCGACTTACGAGTGGCCGCGGGTTCAAACTCAGCGCGCGTATTACTTTGTATGAGAAACTTAAATAACCTTCTCATTTTTTCTCCCACAGGTAGTGATCCCAAAAGACCTAGCCCAGGACATGTCGAAACAGGTCTCCTCATTCTCCAAACTAGCTGATTCTGACTCCGAACCTGACAGTGATGAGGAGACGTCAGGTTCTGAACCTCCAACGCTGCCTATAACCTTAGCATGGCCCAAACATAAGCTGAAGATATCCGTAGTAAATGACAACGAGTTTTTATAATGACAGCGACTGGGAGAGGCATTGATATATATAGGAAGATAATTTACGCGCTAACATCTCAATCAGAAAACCTGGACTCGAAACTCACACATCCCTGATCAGTGTCATCACAGTCGCAAACCTACAGTCACTGATAGACAAGGACAGAGACAAGAGCTGGCGCTGTCGTGCGAGCGAAATCGAAAAAAAAAGTTTTTGCGTAATACCCTCGCTTATGTCACTCGCCGATTGAGACTGAGCGAAATCATGCCACAATGGCCTGATTTCAGCGGTTCACGCGGTAGAGGCGAGTCACCTGTCTACTGATGTTTTGATTTAATCTAAGCGACAACGCTGCGTTAAGCGGCCGCACGCGCGGTCTTATACTGCAGTGCTCCTTCGTGGGCAGCCGTCATCATCACCATCATTTCAGCCAAAAAACGTTTACTGTTGGACATAGGCCTCCCCCAAGTGTCGCCACAATGGCCGGTCCTGTGCGTCTCGCATCCATCAGACTCCAGCGACCCTGACCAGGTCATCGGTCCACATTGTGGGAGGCCTTCCAACGCTGCGTCTTCCGGTACGCGGCCGTGCTGCTACGAAATAATACCTCTACGAGATGTGACCTCTGGCGGGAGAAGTTCAAATCTCCTGATGATTTTATCGAACCGTCGGAGAACCTCTCTCCTGGATACGAGCTGCTATGGCCAATCTGGAAAACTCCTAACAGACTCCGCACCCAGGGGGCTTACTTTCGATCGGTCGTCATTGGAATTGTGACGTTAGGTACTCTTGAATTCGATGCTAGCGCCAAATTAGTTTAAAATTGCGTGACCACACGTCAAACCCAATCCCCATTTTACTTAGTTTCCCAAAAGTCACGCGTTTGGCGCTAGCATCGAATTCAAGAGTACTGTCGAACCCTGGGTGCTTAGGGCTCGACTACCGGGATCTATGATTTTGGTAACAGAAACAACTCAGACTTTTTATGTCTATATATTAAAAAAAATACTTCCTTCCACTTTGAACGACTACATAGCATTCTTAAAAACAACAAAACAATCTACTCTTACAAATATTCAAATTAATTCTAGAATACTAACAGCCTTCGAACTGTTATACAGCCAGTATGCTAACTTATGAGTATACGCATGAGTCTGCATATAATCTTATGCAAACTCATTACGCAGACGTAACAGTACCTAACGTCACAATTCCAATGTCGACCGATTAGAATTAAACTCGAGCGTAAGCTCAATCTCCACAGATGGGGCTTCTCGGACGGTCTGATCTTCAGTGTTTGTGCGGCGTCACTCCGCAGACCATGTCTCATCTTCCATCCTACACCACATGTCCTGCTACCTGTTCACGTAGGGACCTAATGACAGCATCAGTGCCGTGGTTGAATGTTGGGCCAGGCCAATCGACAAAATTCTTAACGTCTACTTGATGAATTGCTTCTATCTGCCGCAGACACGGTGAAATTTGTCATCATGTACAAGTACCGTAAGACAGCTGTGTAATGAGTTCATTTCGGGCCTATGTTGGGTCAAATTGTGACGTCACAATAAAGCACGTTCTCTTGGTTGTTTGCTTAAAGTCTTCCTGAATGGATTAATTATATTGTACCTATGTGATGTACCTTAAGCTGCGTTAAGCGGGCGCACGTGCGGTCTCATACAAAAGTGCCGCGCGGGCACCCGTTGTGGCAGCCACACCCCGCGCCCCTTTTTGCAATAAATATAATGTTTTTTGTAATAATACATTGTAGTTAAAAAATTACTTGCGCAGTGTCTCTAGTTCAACTTTAACGGTGTGCATGTAGTCGCGCCAACCCTTCCCCGATTACGATTAGAGAGGGGGCCTGAGTCCCAGCAGTGGGAACATTATAAGGCTGATTGAGCTTGTCGACAACATCAACGCCGAAAAGAATAACTCGATTTATTTATTGCCAAATATTTAAAATAATGCAACTGTGTTCTTTTATATTAAAACTAAATGCTTTGTAAAGTGCGTTTCACTAAAGAATTCCCTTCGTTGTAATGTTGGCTCCCCTGCCTGACTAAACGTCAAAGAACGAAGGTGCTTGTCAGGGCTGCCAGATGTACGATTTAAATCACGTATCAAGACTGACTGCTGCTAGAGCGGTCGACAATCGGAGGTTTCATCCTGTGAGTAGACTCCTTTCTTGCATCCCAATAAAGCTATGAATTGTTCCAAATTCCTATGTAGTAGTATATTTTATCCAATTACAGTATTTATAAAAGAAAAAATAAATCAGAAGGCAATTTGTAAAAATAACGAAATATAATATTGAGTAATTTCATTACTAAAAATGTAGCAACACTGGTTTTCCGTGCTACCAACATTACGGTGAAGGGAGTTCTTTCGTGAAATGCACTATAAGGGACACAGCATACACATCAACTCAGGAGCAGTGGTGCTATTCTCTAAGAAAACGCAGCGCTGCCGCAACGACGAACATCCAAATTTCCCAGCAGTGAGAACATTAAAAGGCTGATGATGATGATGATGTGCGTTGCTGTAGGGAGTTTGACACAAATAATACTGAACGGCTCGAGTTGATACGGTGACGATCACTTTCCGAGTTGAACGTGTGCTGTTCATACGACCTTAAACTACAGTAGCGAAATGCGCAAATCATGCGCAGCCAAAAGAAAAAATGTAGCCATAATTATGTTGTATATAAGATTTAACTAACACTATTTGTTGTAACAATATAGTTTTCAATCAAATTACGTGTTTTTCTTTTTACTATGTTAAGTGGATGATAGACGTACGAGCCAATACCGCGGTTTTATAGAACGTCGGTTTTTCTCTCCCGGCCAGTGGCAGATTAGTTATATAGCAAAAGTAGCAAATGCTACGCGCCCCGCACATCCGGGGGCCCCGCGCCACCTGATTGTAACAAAAAACAGTTAAAAATATCATTAATGAGAGACACAACAGAAATACAATAGGTGGCGGACACCGGTGTCCTCTTGGGGCTTCACAGTTTAAATCTAAATACAGCTAAAATACACATAAAATATTTTATTTAATCTATCTTAATAAAAAAGGCCTATCTAGGGGGCCCCCGTATCGAATTGCTACAGGCCCCGCATTGGCTTAATTCGCCACTGCTCCCGGCTCGTCGGTGCTGATCGACTAGCGAGTAAAACAGTTATGAACAACGAGCCGAGTAGAAAATGAAGCAAACACGACAAGCCGCGAGCCAGGCTGTCGTTCGTATTGCAATGATACACCGGCGAGCTTTGCCGACGAGCTATAAGACCGCGGTTTTACTCGCCCGTCAATCAGTATTCTCTAAGAAAACCAGCGCTGCCGCAACGACGAACATCCATAGGATACGTAAATGTCGACCCGCTGGTAGATACACCCAGTGTAGGTACCTACACACATTGCTAATAATTAATAGGCACTAATTTTTAAACCGAAAGTCGTGATAGTTACACTATTTATAACCCAAGAACGGCTGAACCGATTTGGCTGAAAATTGATGGGATGGTAGCTTTGAACCAGGAGACGGACATAGGAAAAATTTTATTCCGATAAATAACTAAAAAAAACCCAAAACCTGCTCATTTGTTAATTTAGGTTAGAGTTAAGTTGAGTAAGGGGAGACCATGGGTAGAGCGGGAAATTTTACGCGAAAAATTCTACATATTTTTAAGTAAAGTTCATTTGTGCAGACACTTGAGATACAAAAGCACACCAATTTTATATCACATTATCCATTAAGAATCAATTTGCAAAAAATAATTAAAACAGCTATTTCAGCAACTTCACATTTTTTAGAAACATATTTGTAATGACATTTTACCTACTCTAGTGTATACCAAAAGCCTCGTATTCAGAAATACAAAAAAAAAAACAATATCGATGTCAAAACTGTCAAGTTTTAGGTTATAACGAAAACGAAAGAGTTGGCCGCGTCGGAAACTAGCTGTTTATTATTATATTGTGATAAATAACCGCTATCAGAAATATGCCTAAAAGGAATACATCACAGCTGTGGAACTTTTTCGATAGGCAGCCAGATCAGAGACAAGCTATATGTAGATATTGTAATAATGCGTACTCTTATTATTCTACAACTGGAAACCTGAAGGCGCATTTGAAGCGGTCACATCCAGAAGTGTATGGACGTGTCAACTGGAATCGTCCTTCTGAAATAACTGACTTAACTGATAACGAAGGTATGTAGTTATTTTGTTTCCGTTACAAAACTTATTTACTTAATAGTAGTAGCAAAATGCTACCTGTTAAACTGTTGTACCCTTTATTTGTAAATGAGAAGCATCGTAGTCAAAGTTATATAGCGAACAATGTGCTTATGTTAAATCTGAAAATAATAATTTATTGTGCTAATAACTTTTGTTATAACTTTACATAACTGTTTCTAAGTTATAGACCTCATAAAAGTGAAATAACAGCTACTACATACATGTAACGTCAAGTTACCATATTTTAAGCTACAAGTTCGAACAAGTCACCGCGGTACTGCCCTGGAACGCAACGGGCAACGGATGGAATACGAGCAGTGTTGCCAACAGTTACACTAGCTTACCACCAGAGTAACCATTGACAAAAAAATATCCCACACTCAAACTCGCAAAATTTCCCACTAAAAAAATGATAATGCGTGATAAAAATTAACAATAACCTGATCAAGTCACAGTCCTATTCAGGAACTTAGCCTTAATAAATTTAAAAAACTTGTAAAGCGGAAACTTTGCCAGAAGGCTTTTTATACTGAAAAAGAGTATCTCGAGGATAAAACGGCTTGGGATTGACCTGCTTCAGTACTCACTATATTTGTTATTTCACTTTTTAATTTTATAAATTGCCCTTTTCTTCTTTATTATTTTGTTTTATTTATTTTTTTAAATGGATGATTATTTTTATTTTACAATTATGACATTGTTAATTTTTTATAATTATTTATACAATTATGACATTTTATATTTTCACAAATTGACATTTACAATTACTTTTATAAATTTCTTTTTTTTATAATTTGCGATATTAACTGTATAATTACATTTTTGTATATTTTAGTATCGTGAATTTGGGGACTATGTGGATTACTTTTTCCTTTTCTCAAATTTTAATTAATTTCTGACAGTTATGAGTACTTTTTGCGGCCTACCCAAATGTCCTTTCTTTGGTATTGTTCGTCAAGTCGTTGAGCTCCTTAGTAGTCCTGAGTTGATCTATCCGAATACTGACAAATGCTCGCACTGACTGGACAGGTCCACTCAGAACTGTGTGGTTCTTTCTTCAAAAGACCATCCCAGACTCCAATCTGCATGGTTCTCATACGTTTTGACCATTAAATGTTTGCTGTATGGACTTTAAAAGAGACTTTGACCCCTGAGTTAGTTTCGGTGTTTGGTCTCAGGGTAGTCAGCTAGGAAACACCGGCCTCATCTAGATAAAATTGACGAAAAAAAAAATTACGTGTAAAACTGTGTTGAAGAACCTATTTGCAAAATAAATAACTATCATTTATCATCAAAATATAATTTGCGGGCAAATTAACATGAGTATGTAAATCAAAATACAAATTATTCAATAACAGCTATGTCGTCTATAATTCGTCTACAGACGAATCATTTTGGTCTTCAATATTATCGTCGATATCAAATTGATAATTATTATTCTTTGATATCGGTTTACACGCGAGTGATCCCAGTTTTTAGTAAGACATTAAATTTTATTAAAGTGCTAGAAAAATCCACTAGTTACTTAAACGGATATTTCGCCACTAAATGGGGGGTCAATTAAAACCACCAGTTTTAGTGGAAAATCCACTAAGTTAGCAACACTGAATACATACACCATTACACATACAAAAGGAAACTAAAACACATGCATACAATGAGCGGCCTTATCGCATTCAACAAAAGTAAAAGAAAGTAATAAGTTAAAAAAGGAAAAGTTATTTTATGTAGCTATACCTTAATATGTTAACTTTATTGCCATATTGAAAATTCGCGTGTAATAACGAGTTACTCGTAGTAGGTACTTAGGTCAGTATTTAAAAATACTAGTTTCACATCGCAGTTCTTTTTTTGTTTTTGGCGAATGTAACAGTGATATGGCTTAATTTTTTAAATGGAAGCTCATCTCATAACTCTCACTTTGGGTAGACCGAAAGGGAGTATTAGACTACCAGCTAAAAGCCACCTGTGTTCTTAGATTTTCAGTTGATTTTTGAGTTCCAGTGCCGCGGTAACTCCTTCGAATAATTCCTGTAACCCTGCTTCGCGAAAAACTAAATCGTGTTCGCGAAAGAGGTGGACAACTAATATCAGTTATCGATACGTTATTAGGTATCTGTTCTTACCTAAACTGGTTTTATAACTATTTCAAAATTAGTTTTGTTTTTTTTTTATAGAATATAATGATTACTACAGGATAAAATTATTGTGTAGGATATTTAGTTTTACACAAAACTGATTCGCTTCGAATCGGTACCCAGAATATCGTTGTTGTATCATTTGTAACAGCGATAGCTGTAGATATTTTGTTTTTTTATTGGCTTTGCACAGTTTTTGTAATCAGCCAGTGTCGAGTTTAGGTTTTCAGTACCGTCAAATGGGTTGACTATGTGCCTCGCAGGTGACAATGTGCAATGAGGCAGTTGTTTTGACTTTTAACGAATTCCCGCTTTATCTATGGTTATCTTCACAATTTTATGGCCTATATATATTTTTTATGCTATTAACGATATTTTGGGACATTAGTTATTATTACCTGGTAACACTATACATGAACTTTTGAAGACAGAAGTTTTGAAGTGACAGGTCAAGTTTTGTTGCTTGTGGTAAACTTTTCGTTGTGCAATTAAAACTATCGCAGGGGCCGTTATCAAGGTATGTTTGAGTAATAGTATAGTTAATTGTTATCTAAATGCACTAAATATCAAAACAAAAAGTCTTCGTATTATGGCACAAAATGGTAGACAAAAAAATAATTAAAGTACGCAGGTGAAAAAGTGCCACTACTATACTGATAGTGTTGTCACATATCTTTTCTGTTTTTCTTCTGTTGGTAGTTACTGAATGTATTTTTTATTTTAGCGGTACCTAAAATAATGCCGCGGGATTATAAAAGAAGACCAGGAACCAGAGCGTACAAAAATTATACAGATGAAACTCTTCAAGCTATATTAGAAGAGATTAAATCGGGGCGTATTTCAGTTCGTGGCGCAGCCGAGAAGTATGGGATTCACCGCAATACGTTATCTTCGAAACTGAAAGGCAAAGCGCCTTTAAAACCTGGAGGACAACCTGTATTCAGTGAAACAGAAGAACAAGGGTTTATATCCCACATTGTTGCGTTGTCTTCGTTCGGATTCCCGATTACACCAACGGAATTACGTGTCATTGCAAAAACGTATTTAGACAAGAAGGGTAAAAAAGTTAACGCTTTCGTTAACAATTATCCTGGAAAAGAATGGGTCTACTCCTTTTTGAAACGCCATAAATCTCTTCTGTCTCATAGAGTGGCCAGAAATATTACTCATGGCCGAGCAGAGGTAAATGAAACTATTGTCAACGAATTTTTCGACAACTTCGAAAAGGAGACTGAAGGCGTGCCAGAAACAAATATCTGGAACTATGATGAAACTTGTCTAGTAGACGACCCTGGTTCAGTAAAGGTTTTGGTGAGGCGTGGGACCAAATATCCCGAGATTATACGAAACTCATCGAAAGCGTCGACATCAATAATGATATGTGGTAGCGCAGCAGGAGAACTGGCACCTGTCTACGTTGTTTACAAAGCTGAAAACATGTGGGAAACTTGGACTGAAAACGGGCCCCAAGGAGCTCGTTACAACCGTACTAAATCGGGCTGGTTTGACGCTAGGTGTTTTGAAGACTGGTTTCATTTTACGATGTTACCAATTTTAAAGAAACAAACCGGTAAAAAAGTATTAGTGGGCGATAATCTGAGCTCACATATTAATCTGGAAGTCATGGCTGAATGCGAGGCCAATGACATTGCATTCATTTGCCTTCCTCCGAATGCAACGCACTTACTGCAACCTTTAGATGTTGCATATTTTCGCCCAATGAAAATTGCGTGGAGAAATACGCTAAATGAATGGAAGAATAACGTCCGCGGTAGTAGGAGCTCTTCTGTGCCAAAAGATCAATTCCCCGGGCTTTTGAAGGAAATGTTTCAAAAGATGGAAACAAATTCATCACAAAACCTGAAATCAGGATTTAAGAAATGTGGTTTGTTTCCACATAATAGAGATGAAGTTTTACAAAGATTGCCGAATCGACAACTGGAAGATAATGTACCAGTCCAAGAATTATTAGGTGAGAGTTTCATAGAAAATTTGAAATCTACAAGGCTGCAAGTCACTGAAACAAGACAATGCCGAAGAAGAAAGCGGGTCAATGTTCCGGCAGGACGAAGCATAACTACTGCAGATTTACAACACGATATAGAAGTTCCACATGCGCCATCAACTCCTATTTTTGATGAAAGATCAGATGCTGAGTATGACGCTACTTCACCGGTGGAGAGAGCTGCTCGTACTGACTGCTCAACTCCAGTGCAACCATACTCACATGAATGTCCATTTATCTCGTTTAGTACTCATGAAGCCTCCCCAACTCAATGCAGTTATGATCCAACCTCAGATCTAGCGGTGAAGAGAGCTGAACGTAGTGACTGCTCAACTCCGACGCAGCCTTATTTACAAATTTCTACCTCACCAACTCCTCAATGCAGTAGTTATGCCGTCAATAAAACAACTGAAGCCAGGAGAGCCGAAGAATCAGAGATTATTTGGGAGCCTCAACCATCAACGTCTAAATCATCAACAGCAATGCTAATTAATAAGCGAAATAAATCAACAAAAAAGGTACCCAAATCTTGCTCAAAGAAAAAAAACTACAATCAAGATTCAGAAGATAGCTGTGATTCGTATATGTCCTTTCAGGAAAGCGATCACAGTTTGAATTGGTGTGATTTAGAACATTCAGATAAAGAAAATGACGCGAATAACACAAGTACAGAGATGGGATTCGAAGAAAATAAAATGGATCTTACAAACTTAAAGGAAGGAAGTTATGTACAAGTCGAATATGAGAATAACATTTACCCTGGAAAAGTAATTCGAATATTAAATGACTCAGCGCTCGTCTCTGCCATGGCAAAATCGGGATACAATACATGGAAATGGCCCAAGCCCGCAGACATCATTTGGTATCATCATTCCAAAATAATACAAGTCATCAAGGAACCAAAATCAGTTTCTAAGAGGGGTCTTTTTAAACTTGCCTCGCCATAACATTAAGCGACAGGTATTATTTGTTTTCTTTCATTCTTAAGTTCGTAATCTTAATAAACCCGATTTTCTTTTACCAAATGTTTTATTTCGTCTACATATTTATATTATTATAAGCAATTAAACAAAATTTCATATATTATTTAATCAAAAAACAAATACTTATGCAGTACGCCAAAGTACTAAAATTTCTACCACTCATTTTTTTTTATTTCCTGGCAACTCTATTTTTTTTTTCTTTCTCCCACGAACCGTATTGGCCTAATTTTTAAATACAAACAGGTGACATTGTGCAATCGGTAATAGTTTTAGAGATATTCAAGGAATTGTATACTGGCACATTTTCACCCCAACAAGGTAGGCGAGAATGTGCCATCAATATTATTTATTTTCTCCATATTTGTAATAGATAAGTCATATTTATAAAAATAATCTTATAACGTAATGGTTAGAGAACTAGGGCGAGTTCTTTGTTTTGGCGTAGGGTTCATATATTTTTTTATATGATCAAAAAACCTTGAAAAGTGGCACATAGTCACCTCGTTCGACGGTAATTCTAACAAATATTTACATAGGTACCTTACCTACTTACAGGGATATGAAATCTGTAACTTATTGGAATCCGATTTTTAGGTGCAATTTGCTGAAATGCGTGACATCTAATTTCAGTCCCGATTTATTCATTTCAATGCTTCATTTAATTTACTTAACTTCAACAAAATACTACAAATTAACCTTTTTTTTTTTTTTTTTTTTTTTTTTACGGGGTGGAAATCCTCATGGATGTCCTCCGCCCTGGGGTAGGTGGAGGGGTCTGTCAGACTCTTACTGACTAAAAACACCCCGGTGTTCCCTCGTACACCTGTGTCGGGAGCTGCGGGTGCAGTTTGACTTCCGCTGCCCCGGACTAGTGGTGACCCGATCCACGTGGGTCTCCTCCCGTCTTGGAGAGAGCTCTCCTATACATCAAGAGAGGCGCGCGTGGAACACTACGCGCCACCATCTCGGGACTACAAATTAACCTAACCCAACATACAATTTCAATTCCTACTTCTTGTTTCTAGTACGTAACTACAATTGTAGATGGCGCTAGTAGTAACATATCTTGATTGAACTTTACGTTTTAGAAAGTTATTGTTTTCTTCGCATGGGAGATTTTTTGTCTATAGAAATAGTTTTCGAAAATAATATTGGCTTTTAGGCAGGGGTAATTAGTTTATTAATCCACTGATCCGTTGAAAACTTTACGAATCGTGAATGCTTTTTTTAGTTCCCGTATCACATTTTGTAATTATTATACTTACTTTTTTATTAATTAGGTACTGATTGGAAGACATTACTAGGTAAATGATAAAAACTATAGTTTTTGCAACAAAACTTTGTCAACATCAATAAATTCGTGCTTACTATAGATTGTAACTTTGAAGGTCAAATTGCATGTGCTCGTAGAAAAAGTCTTATAGGTTTTACTATTTATCTTTCCATTCAACTTAGAACCTTAGGCGCGTTATACAGGGAAGCTTTTTGAAATACGAATGTATGACTATTTGACTAACTAAGCAAAAAAAAAATGCCTGGATATAAGTACCTAGTCGACCTGATCTGCCGACATTTTACTTATAAGAAACTAGTAGCAGACAAAAATAGAATGAATGGGGCTCAATGGTTTTACTTACTTTCCCCCTCGTCCCCTTCCCTACAACTTGTCGACATGACAACAAAACAGTTTAATGGGGAGACCAGTTGAAATTGACATCAGGGTGGCGCTGCTTGCAAAGGGGAACGTTGAATTCAGTACGGTTATAATGTAGTTCCCTTTTTTGCCGCGTATCTGGTAATTGTGGGCGGTTTGTATAGAAGTGGGGTAGGGGGCAATCAGGTGATGGCTCCCTCCCCTGCCCTCTCTACTTATAGCCTTGAGTTTTTCTTTGTACAGGACTATATTTATTATCCTTCAAGCATCGGACTATTTTGACAATGTTTTTCTGTTGCATAGATCAGCGTCCTCCGACCTAAAACCACTTTTTTTTTTTCAGTCTATCTTTATTAAATTTGATAAGGCCTTTATTTATTCTTATGACAACGCAATTCCATTCTGCCTTCAATCTGTTTTTTAACCTTTTTTAGCTCCGAACGCACTACGTGATTTTCAACACGGTACAACTCGACAACCCAAACAGCCATTTTAGATTTTAAACACACTTGATTTTAGACTTTATTTTGTAAGCAACAAGGCTCAGTTTCATGTGCAGATATTTTTTGTTTACATCGAATTCCCAATATGAAACGTCACAACTCCCGCGTTCTGTTAGTGAAGGGACACTCTTATTTCGTAACATTAAGAATTTTTATCGGTTAACATACTTTACGGTTTATGTTAGTATTTTCCATAGGATTCTAGAGAGACGGCTGGTTGTTTTCGACGTAAGAACGGCAACGTCGCCCGACTATGTTGTTTATATTGATCATTTCTATAAATGGATATGCCGGGCTACCTGGATGCCTGGAGAGAGTTACGTAAAATGGGATTTTATGAAGGTATTAATGCCTTTTATAAAAAGTTGAAATCACGTCGAATCAAAAGAGAAACGTTCGCGTTTTGTATTACCTAAGCCCATTGTTAGGTTTTTGTTTGGAAGGGGAATTCTGGTTGGTAACAGAATGTGTTATGAATGCAGCCAACTGTTTCTTAGAAATTTGGTTTAATGACAGTATTTTTTTTATTGATAAGCTCGCGTTTAACAACTATCTAGCCTGCGGTCCTAAAAACGTCACATGAGCAATTCATCTAGAGCAAATCATATTCCGAATTTCTAGCAGATCATAAGCAATTCTTCTAATGTTCGTAAAATGGTTGCACAAATTAGTCGATTCATACTCAATTCACTGCATATCAGAATCATATTCCTTGTAAATATTGCCGTATAAAAAAATATGATTCAAATTATGATTCTGCTAAAGTGGCCTTTTTAGCCCCCTTGGTAAGCGATGATATAGTCAGAGAACAATAAAGCAGGCATAGAATAGAACGGAAGAAGAATATTTGAAGTATATTGCATTTTATAGTTATACTAGCATCCCGCCCCAGCTTAGCACGGGTGCAATGGATATTATGCAAGAAGATTTATATGTATTATACATATAAATCTTCCTCTTGAATCACTGTATCTAGCGCAGTATTACATCTAAGCATACATAGGGACAGACAGCGGGAAGCGACTTTGTTTTGTACTGTGTAGTGATGAAGAATATTTTATTTTGCTTACAGTAATATTTGAATGAGTTTTAGTGTAATGTTTTTATGTAAAGATCGATTTTTCTCATGTGAGAAGGTTTTAAAAACTCCTTCCAGATATTCTTGTAAGTTTTACACGTCGACTTTTATAATTCTGTTCTAAATAACATATTTCTACTATAATGTTTTATGTTCTTGTGAGGTTATTGACACTCGTAATATCCGAGGCGTTGATAATGATGCAGTAAGTAGGTACTATGTTTTCAATAGGTAATTTAGCAATAAATGTAGCTGGGATTGCAGTCAAGCACTAGTTTTGATCAATACAAAAAACTAACTATACTCCATTTGTTTAGGTTCTTTTAAGTGTAAACAATCTTGACAATGACTTTTATCTAATTTTTTATCTACCAATGTCTTTTATCTAAAACTTACCATTAATTTTTTACCTAAACAGATGTTAAATATTTAACTAAATTTAAATAATGTTTGCATGTCTTTTATACGATTTTTTTTAATAACCTAAGTAAACGTCAGCTGGCCGAGTTCAATGACCTGTAGGTAGTTAGTACGACCGACAACTACCTACAAGGTCATTGACTCGTTTACTTAAAGAAATTAATTTCGCACATGCGTATATTAATTCGAATTTTAGAAAAAAGTACTTTAATTTTTTTATTTTATCTTAACAAATCGATAGTGTTTCATGTACCGGATCGACCCTCCACGGGATTAAAACGTTCAAAAAACAGTTTATTTATTTATACAATAAACAAGACAAAGACAAAGAAGTGTATTGAAATAAACAAAGCCTGCTTTCATATGACATCCCATTCAAGGGCTCCACATTGTCCCAGCCCACGCCGAACTCACCACGAGGAAGCAAGCAGTAAATCTGTGATTAATTAATAAAACCAGATATATGCAAATGTGCTTACGAATGCATCGACACAGCGGCGCCATGTTTTTACCGGTTAGGGCGGTGGCTGGCCAACCTTTCGAATGTAAAGTGTTGACAAACAGTTGGTGCTTGAGGCTGTAGGCTGTATTATAATACTCGGCAAATAAGTTGAACCACTTGCTATGGTACGCGCAGCCCCACACTTCGTTTGAGGCGCCACGTCGTGATCGTCACGCAAGTTAAACTATCATGACGCTCAATCTTGAATGAGCAGTAACTAATTTTCGGGTATCTGGATGGTTTAAAAATACAAATGGATCCAGTAGGTGGCGCTACAATCGGGTTCTGTTTTTATTTTTCTGACAAAATATCAGTTTTCGGTCAGGACGCCGTCTGCCGTGACCGCTAGTATACCTGTATAGACTTTCTCCCCTTCTTTCTAAGTGAAAAAAAGGGCGTAAAGGTAGATGATGACGGGACCAACTATTCCGCCAGAATTTGAAGAGGGAAGCATTAAGTCCGGGAATATGGAAGGAGTGGAGAGTGTTTGCCTAAGAGTAGGACAGAAAAACATCAAAAAGACACACCTCAAAAGATAATATACGACCTACACAGTCTCCACATTCACATTGTTTTTATATACCTAGAACTGTGTGTATTCGCAGTTACTGGACATTATTAAATTATTAATAAGTATATATATACATCTAATCTAACAAATATTACAACTTAACATGTATATAAACAAACCAAAAATAATAATATGTACAAACGGGTCGAAAAAGAGCTCATAGGGCATCAAAAAATTCATCCGCATCGATGTCAATGGGACAAGTGCCCAGAACGCTGGCAGCATTGCCACGTTGGATGGCAATGCTGATTCGTTGACCGAAGAAAATTCCAGCCCTCTGGTCACGTGAAGAGTCAACCAACCGTTTGCTGATATCTTGAAAGATTCGATGAGCGCTTGGACCCCATGGCCCTAGCGTTTCAACCCCAAACGGCTCAAACATATAACTTCCGATGAGGTTATTAGAACTCGTCCAACCGAAATATACTGCGGTCACTCATGCATGCTATCGCTAAGGGAATAACAAAATAGGGTTGAATTTAAACGTCCTACGCACCGAAGGGTCCAATGCCCAACTTATAGCTAAGTACTTCATTTTATTATAACCGATTATAATTTGGATGTCTTCAAGGCTAGATTTATTCCTATACTTGTGCTATAAAATTTTGCTTCATGCATAAACCCCTAGGTTTTATAGCTACCAGGAAACACAGATTCTGGCCGGGAATTCTAATCCTTAAGTGTATTCGTACAATGAATTGACTGCGAAAAAAATTCTGGCAAATCCCAAGTTTGATTTAACTACAATTAATTAATGATGGCCGTTACGAGCATGGCTGCCCGTCATTGTGATGAAGTTAGTGATAGTCAAAAAACGCCATTCTTTGCCTATTTTTTTGTTGTTCTGTTGTTTACCTAGTCTAGTAGAACTGATTGGTTACCCTATAGAACGCTCTTTTTCGCGGCGCCACAACGCAACGACGCTGTTATATGTTTCGGCTCTTAAATGTTGATGGATGAACAGGCAGGCCAAAGAAAAGATAACATAACATATTTATTTATTTGTCTTTCACAATGGTGCCTTACAAACTAACATTACATAAGACAAGTAGATACAAGTATTCCTTTGTGGGAGACTGGCATCTGCACTAGGAAATCCTGCCACACAGATTACCAGGCTGGCCACAGACTGTGTTTTTATTTTAACAAAAAATAAAATAAAAAAGAGAAGTAGCAAGAAAATAATTAAAAAATAAATAATAATAATATTAAACATTAAAATTAAAAACTGATTGCTATGTGGTGTGGAGTTCGCTAAAATGTGATGTGGAATTCGTTATGGTGTAGCGAAGTGGCGAGGAGGTCGTTTAGGTGTGGTGTGGAGGTAGTTATGGTGTGATGTGGAGATAGATAAGGTGTGATGTGGAGGTAGCTATGCTATTAAAAACTCATCTCGGAACACTCTGAAAATTTTCGGTGCTATCATAGCTTGCTTTAGTAAGCTTTGCAGCTGAGTAGCTTTAGTAAGATTGTATATTTGTAAAGATGGATTGTGTGATAAGTGATATGAAAGAAAACCGACCAAACGCGAGTCCGACTCGCGCTTGGTCGGTTTTATTATATTATTAACGTTGTTTTGCCTTATAAATTATTTCTAGCAACCCTTATCACTTAGTGGTATGGAAAATAGATAGTAGCCGATTCTCAGACCTACTGAATACGCATATAAAATTTGGTAAAACTCGGTAAAGCCGTTTCGGAGGAGTACGGAAACTAACATTGTGACATGGAAATTTTATATATTAGATTGATAGGCTCGCGTTTGACCACTATTTCATAGACGCAACGCGAGTAGGCGACAAACTGATCAAAGACTTTTTTTTAGTAGCGAAATTATATTCCTCGCTCTAAAGTGGACGGGAATTATTAAGTAAGTATAGATCAGTAGGTATTATTATAATGACCCAATGTTAGTATTTAGTGTTTTTCTCAGTACACATACTTTCCTGTATTGAGAATTCCAGGTTTCTAGGTGACGAGGAAGTTTTAAAACGAATACAAAAAAATATTTTTTATACACTTACTCGTAAACCCACTCTTATCCCACCGGTTTTAGGCACGCAATGGACTGTTTTCCGCACTAGTGCAGAAAAGTGCGCGTGCTCGCCACAATTTTATTGTAATGAAATTGTTTATCGTCTCAGGCGCGCGTCGACTCCCACGAGGCGCCTGTCATCCCCCACGTAGATCACAGATTATGAAATTGTTCACTTATGTAGATTCTTTACATAAAAATACTAAACACATGTTTCGGGTTTCGCATATACTAGAACTAATGTTTAAAAGTAATCCGATGCCAACCATTCAAACCGCTAACCGCAGTCTCAGTTCTTGAGTATCTTTGTTATACCAGACAGGACGACGGCTCGACAGTCATCATCAGCGCAGTGACGAACATCCAAACAGGTACATAGGATTAACAATCTAATGTATATATACACCGTTAAATTTTAGTCGTTTTAATCCCGCGGAGGGTCGACATGAAATACTATCGATATGTAAAGATAAAATTAAAAAATAAAGTACTTTTTTTAAACTCGAATAAATATACACATAATTATACCAAATTAATTTCTTTGAGTCTATGACCTTGTAGTGTTGTTTTTTTAAAGTAGGTAAACTCATCCAATGACCTAACCTTGTAGGTAGTTGTTGGTCGTTGCACACTAACTACCTACAGTTCTTCTTCGCTCAGCTGACATTGCTCGCAGAATAAATGGTAAATGGTCGATGGGGCCAAAAGTCTCTGGCTAGAGTGACGACCGCGCGCCGGAAGAGCTATTCACCGTTAAAATTTGGCCGTTTTAATCCCGCGGAGGGTCGATTCGATACATGAAATACTATCGATTTGTAAAGAAAAAATTATAAAATAAAGTACTTTTTTTCAAAAACTCGAATTAATATATTCATGTACGAAATTAATTTCTTCAAGTAAACGAGTCAATGACCTCGTAGGTAGTTGTCGGTCGTTGCGTACTAACTATCTACATTGTTCATTGGCCTCGCTCAGCTGACGTTTACTTGAAGAAATTGATTTCGAACATGCATATATTAATTAGAGTTTTAGAAAAAAAGTACTTTATTTTTTGTATGATATAATGTACCGAATCGACCCTCCGCGGGATTCAAATGACTAAAATTTAACGGTGCATAGCTTATCACTCTTTCTCGCTTGTACGAATGACATTTCAACGCGTCATGGATTGGTATGGCGGTTAGATTTTTTATAATAATACGTAGGTTTCGCCGGAGAAGCACAAATTATTAATCAGAAAATAATATTTCCTTCCTCATAAATCATGAATTCTTAAAATAATATTTGCTCACTAGCTACGTCATTATGAATAACAAAATCGTTTGTTAGGATTTACCGTAGTACAGTCAACTGCTACCCAATATTAACACTTTTTTTTTATTACCGATGGGCCTGCGTTTGACCGCTATCTCACCTGATGGTAAGCGATGATGTGGTCTACGATGGAGCACGCTAGCCTAGAAGTAACCTATTCACTCTTGACTTAAAATCCTTAGGTTGTAGCTATCAGGAAACAAACACAGACACCGGCAGGGAATTCCACACCATACCTGTACCTCTACCATGAGTTTTAAGCAATAGTATTCGTCGCTACTCGATATCGACGCCGTAAATATTTTGTATGGCAAATTTTGCAGCACCTCTAGCGGTCACTTGCAGAACCAAAATTTGCCATACAAAATATTTACGGCCTCGATATCGAGTAGCGACGAATACTATTGCTTAAAACTCATGGTAGAGGTACTGTATGCATAATGAATGTATTCCTAAAACGCTGTACGCCTAGTGGTCCGTTGATGGAAAGGACTTGAATCCAAGATGAATCCAAGGCGTATTCCCCGAAATTCAAACGATAGAAAACCGACAGGTTAGCAACTCAGCGTCGATGCTGAAAAACTTTGGAGTTTTGACTCGACAAGTATCATCATTGAGCTGGCGTAGTATAACAATTACTATGATTTTTTATTAGACGAAGTAAAGTGACAGCTATAACAATGGTTGTTTGACAGTTGGGCATTTTTATTTGACAGTTGGGCATTGTTATTTGACAGTTGGGCATTGTCCACTGCTGTCACTTCGTCTAATAAAAAATCATAGTATAGAGCTAAGATGTAGCCATGTAAAATGGCGTCGAACGCCATTTTACACTGGTTTTGTCACAACTGACGTATGGATGTATGGCTAAGTGTACTTACTAATTCCATGGCGTGAACTCTGTTCTTTTCTAAATATTTTCACATGTGGTTTAATGTTTTTCATCAATACTGGCTTTGTAATCGTGTGGACGTCAGAATCGTTATTATTATAGATTACAACAATCTTTTTGTTTAATCGGTTGTGTGCCTAAGTGTGCCGTTATTGGGGTTTCCATTGGAAGATCGTAATCTTTTTTTTAATGATATAAACTAGTGCTTGACTGCGATTGAATCCCACCTGATAATATAATAAGCAGTGATGCATCTAGTTTACTAAGAGCCTATTTCATTCTTACCTTGAAGACACTTGAATTATAAACGGACGGGATGACCGCAGCAGGCAAATTGTTCCAGCCTTTTGCGATACACTTAGCCTTAAACTCCGGACTGTAGAAATGTTATTTACTTATCTGTTAACAAGAAAACTTGTAAAATTTGTGCAGCATAGATTATGCAACTGAAGGCAACGTGTCTCTTTAGCTCAGAAACCGAAGGTGCTCTTGGATATTCAGAATCTTTTTCTGATCCATTTAATTCAGTTTAGGTTTTTTTTGTTCGCTGGGAAAATCAACCAATGACATCTCCTCCCCCTTCGGCGGGGCGGGGAGATAGTGTCAGTCATTTACTGACTAAAACCTACTCCTGTTTCTGTTTTGCCTTCGTTCTAGGGGTTCATTTTCACATTCCCCATGGTCCCAGTAGGCTTCGACCCTGCTGAGCCCAAACGTTTTTATGACATCTAATTGAGGCGCGCGTGGAACAATACGCGCTGTCGACGACTTGGGTCCGGTACGGACGGCTACCGGACGGTCGGACGGCGAGGTACCACAGTGGTAGGGCCTGAGTTGTTTTTAAAAAGATAGCCGTCGTAATTTCCCCTTGACGTTTTCTTTTGATAAAATCGTACGATAATGAGTGTTTGCGTTTGTTTTTAAAATCTTTAGATATGGCACGATATTGGTTTGGCAATTACCTGCTCACGAGTGTGAGCGCGTGTGTAAGAGCAACGTGGCTTTAATGAATTGTTTTTTAAAAAGTTTGGCAAAAATATAGTGTTGAACAATTTTTTTTTGTGTTGGGAACGCTTCAAATAATGTCTCACGGTCTGGCTCGAGCTGCAAAGGAAGGGGCAGTGATGAATCTGATACCCCCTTTAGAGTATCAGACTCATCTCTGTCCCTCCCTTTGCGTAAACTCAGTTCTGCGGTCCCGGACGTTTAAGGGAGAGGACTCACGAAGCGGTTTTCTCCCGCTGCCGCCACGGTTGCGGGCCCGCAGCTTCTGTGGAATGCAAATATATACCCTTCAATTTTGGTCGTTTTAATCCCGCGGAGGATCGATTCGTTACATGACATACCAACGATTTGTAAAGATAAAATTAAAAAATGAAGTACTTTTTATTTTAACTCGAATTAATTTACGCATGTACGAAATTAATTTCTTTAAGTAAACAAATCAATACAAATCGATAGGGTTTCATGTACCGAATTGATCCTCCGCGGGATTAAAACGACCAAAATTTAATGGTGCATACACATTGCTTGTTATTTCATCCAACATTCATATTTGTTGCGTGATAAACCAGCGGTGACAAAACATTACGAGTATTATAGAATCGTTCATTGTCCTAATTGTAACAGTTGTGTTGTTGTCCTCGAGGCAAGCCGTCTGTTTCAATAAGAGTCGTTGTTGTATGAATGAAAATAAAATTAGTGTTAACTGAACACTTGTGGCTAAGACCGCGAAATGATCCAGAGATGTACAATTTAGATTCTGAAAGTTCGGGACATCCTATTGATTTTGCTCCAACGATTCCGATCTCGATTTGGATTTAAACGTAAAAGTAAAAAAAAAAACTTGTGTTCACGCACTTAGCTTGACAATCCAATGTATACTATTTGGGTGTTCGTCGTTGAGGCAGTGCTGCGTTTTCTTTGAGAATAGCACCACTTATTCTGAACAAACTATATTCAGGTTTTGCAAATACTAAAAATAATGTTGTTTACATACTATACATAGATGTATAGTTATCAGGCTAGCTGGGGCGACGATGTCAATTTATTCTTTATTGGCTGGGTCTTTGCACCAGCGAGGACAGCTGTGCTATGATTAGTTTGTTGACTGGCCTGTTGGTCTAGTGGTTAGTGGCCCTGAATGGTACGCCGGAGGTAGTTTCCCACCCAAGAAAAATGTTTGTGTGATGAGCACGATCATTTGTTCTCTGTCTGGGTGTAATTTATCTATAGGTATGTATGTATTTAGAAATATAGGGTGACTGGTAATTAGTAAACGATACTTAAACACGTGATTGTAGTCATGATAACAAACAAATTTTAATATGGGACCAAACCTGAAATCACGAAAAATAATCGCCTAACTGGTCAAAATGTACTGAAATTAGCTGACTTTTTCGCGATTTTAGGATTGGTCCCATATTAAAAGTTGTTTGTTGTTATGACTACAATCACGTGTTTAAGTATCGTTCACTAATTACCAGTCAACCTATATATACCTGCAAGTCCGTGATAAGGCCTGTCATACTGTATGGATCAGAATGTTGGGCTATGAAAAAGACGGATGAAATAAGACTACCACAAAGATAAGATAAACCAAGTGGTAGTCCCGAAGATATTTTAGATCGCGTTTTGGAATAAGGCGGACAGTGCTTCCCTTTGCGGTATCCCTAGGATTGAACTCAGCACCTCCACTTGGCAGTCATGCTCAGAATCACAGGAACAACGAGTCAATCAACCATAGATATCCGTGCAATCAACCCTAAAATAATCGCGAATTCCAGCAATAATGGCTGAACTTAACACGTGAATAACGCCACTCATGTTTGTATTATTTCCATTCATGCAGTACGGGGCCTTTAAGACCTCGTTTTAAAACTATCATTATGACGGTAAGGGGCTTATTAGACGCGTCCCGTAATGTTTAAGAAACTACTTACAAGCTTTTTAGGGTTCCGTAGCCAAATGGCAAAAAACGGAACCCTTATGGATTTGACATGTGTGTCTGTCTGTCAGACTATCCGTCCGTATGTCACAGCCACATTATTCCGAAACTATAAGAACTATACTGTTGACAGCTGGTAAGAAGATGTATTCTGTGAACCGCATTAAGATTTTCACACTAAATTAGAAAAAAAAAAAAATTTTTTTTCATCCTTCCCTTACGTGTGGGGTATCTATGGATTTGTCTTCAAAAATGATATTGAGGTTTCTAATATATATTTTTTTAAACTGAATAGTTTGCGCGAGAGACACTTACAAAGTGTTTTTTTTTATCACGTGCAGTACGATTTTAAATTGACCTCGTATACCACTGTTGTCTGTTAAAAAGTCATCTTAGGTATGTATTCATCTCTTTTCTAAATTAAACCAAATTGAATTTATGACTTGTCGTACGGAGGTCTGGTCGAAGAAATGTACGAGGCGTATAAGACCTCGTACCTCATTGAACGTGTTAAAAGAATCTCAGTTTGGAATCGTTCAATACGAATGTGCTATGTGACATTTATCAGCTTTCATTATTTCTGTTTCGGCTGACTGCCAAACACCGCATACTGCCAGACGTTAGTATTACATCCTGACATGAAATTATTTTTATTTATTTAATCTTCATGCAACACAAAGTACAGTGTTGCTATAGTAATGACCGCGTGAGGCAACAGCGCTCACGCCCCAACCGCAGCCGGGATTCCGATCCCGATTGCCGGCCACCGTAGGCGCGGGCTTGCGGACAGCGAACAATGGGTAGCTCGCTGTTCGACCGTCCGGTAACCGTCCAGACCGAGCCCAAGTCGTCAACGACGCGCACTGCAGTTGTCAGCAAACCGTAGGGGCTCAGCAAGGTCGAAGCCTACTGGGGCTAAAGGTCTGTTTCTAAAATAAAGACTCGGCCTTGACATGAAAGGCAACGAAGGAACGGGGTGGGTTTTTTAGTCAGTAAAAGTCTGACACTATCTCCCGCTCCGCTCATGATGTCATTGAATGATTTTCCCCACCAAAAAAGAAAAAGAAGGTCGAAGGAAGACTGCCTTGGAGAGAAGTATTATTGTCATCATCAATATCAATGTCATCATCGGAATAAGTGTTTTTTTAGGGTTCAGTACCCAATTGCTAAGAGTTCACTCTCCGTCTGTCTGTCACCAGGCTGTACCTTACTAAACCCTGTCGCACTACTACTTCTCTTCTTCTTCGTACTCCTCGTCTCACTTCCAGCTGCTATGATGGCTCCTTTTCCGTAACTGCAGTGCGTCTCTGGGACTCTCTCCCACTTTCCCTTCGCGACAGTCCTTCTCTGGATGTATTTAAGAGGAAAATTAAAGGACAGCTTTCACAACTGAAATAATATAAGTATACACGTATACACCGTTAAATTTTGATCATGAAAAAAAAGTACTTTTTCTAAAACTCAAATCAATATACGCACTTACGAAATTAATTTCTTTAAGTAAACGAGTCAATGACCTTGTAGCTAGTTGTCTGTAGTTGTCGGTCGTTGCGTACTAACTACCTACAGTTCTATGGGCTGGGATAGGACGTTTAATTGAAGAAATTAATAAAGTAAATTAATTCGAGTTTAAAAAAAAAGTACTTAATTTTTTAATTTTTTCTTTACAAATCGATAGTGTTTCATGTACCGAATCGACCCTCCGCGGGATTAAACCGACCATTTAACGGTGTATTGTACACTGGATGCTACCCTCGAATGTGATCTCTCTATCACTCAAACGTTTGCTGGCAGAAAACTCATTATTGATTTAAGCTCGCCTTTGTACATCAATTGTTAAATAATTGTTTTAATATTAAGTTTTTTGTGTACATACAATAAAGAATTAAGAATGAACGTGAATTTTTTGCCGTTTTTTGATACTCACGGTACGGAACTCTTCATGCGCGAGTCCAACTCTTACTTGCCGGTTTTTTTTTCTTTCTTTTATCGTGTACAGCAAATTGTTAACTATCAACGAAAAAGGCCTCTGCTCCAAACATAAAAGCCTTAGAAGTACTGCCTTGACACACATGTGCTGACTATGAGCGCTCGTCAACTAATTGAGAGGTTGATTTGAGCTCGTCATGTGATATGCTGATCAATTGAACAGTCAGTGGAGGTCAGACACAGTCTTATTTAACAGGCGAGGTAAGCGCGGTATTTTTGATTAGCCTTTTTTTTTTTGGTGGTGGGTAAAATCATCCAATGACATCTCCCGCCCTTGGGCGGAGCGGGAGATAGTGTCAGACTCTTACTGACTAAAAACCCACCCCGTTCCTTCGTTGCCTTAGATACCAGCCGAGCTTTCCTTTCAGGAGCAAACCCTTGGCCCCAGTAGGCTTCGACCCTGCCTGCCTGCAGCTAGCAGGCTGGGTTTCTACGGTTCGCTGACAACACCTTGAGGCGCGCGGGAACAGTGCGTGCCGTCGATGACCTGGGCTTGGTCCGGATGGTTACCGGACGGTCGGACAGCGAGCTACCCATAGCCCGCGCCTACGTTGGCTGGAAATCAGGATCGGAATCGGAATCCCCGCGGCGGCTGGGCCGTGAGGGCCGTTGCCTCTCGCAAGCGGCCTCCTCCTTTGCAAGCATTACTGCTTTGCAGAAGGAGCGCCTGCCATCCCTCCTCGTTTATTAGGCTTCGGCCAAGGCACGTCCACACGACCGAGCGGCTTCGCGCGGCATATGCCTCGTGAGGCTGCTTGCGTGAACCTGCCTATTTAGTTCCAGCTTTGGCTAGTGGCTTCGCCCACATGAAGGTAGAAAATTATGCTTTGAGAGCTTACTCCCGTGATGAAATGTTTTATATATGCTTCCCGAGTCTTGGGCACGGAAAGATAAAAATATAAAAGTATAATGCACCCCACATCGCACATCGAGCTCAACGAATCAACGCTGCTCTGCGTGAATACGACATTACCAGTTTAGACTGGCCTGCCGGCTCGCCTGACTTAAACCCGATAGAGCACGCGTGGGATGCTGTCAAGCGGGCTGTTTGGAACCGTCAGCCACCTCCCCAAACAGTACCAGAGATCAGAGAAGCCGTTATTCAAGAATGGTACAGGTTACCGCAAGAAATGCTGGATAACTTAATTCTCAGCATGCCAAGAAGGATTGTTGCATGTGTTCGAGCCAGGGGAGGAGTTATCTTGTATATCTATTATATACGAATATTTCAAGACCAAAATGAACCAAATCGGTCCAGCCGTTCTCGAGTTTTAGTGAGACTAACGAACAGCTATTCATTTTTATAATATAAGAAGATATTCACAATTTAACAAACTAAATATACCTATACATATATAAATCTAAGTACCAAGGTTTAATGATCTTTCCAAACACCTTATTGACACTTCGCGTAACCCAAGGCCTGACTTTTACCTTTTGCAGAGTAGGTATAAGCATTTCCATACAGCGTGGCAATGCCGCCAGCCTTGTGGCACATTACTATTCAACAGCGATGCGGAGGAGATTTTCTACGCCATACTTTAGATTACTTCTGCTTTTTTTTTAATTCAGTGTATAATTATATGCTAATAATGATAGTTAAGTACCACTTCAGCATTGCACAAATCGATCCTAAACTCCAAAGCGTGATAAAATATCTTACAAACGCCATTGTCGCTATTGTTTCAACATTCGTCGGTTGCACAGTTACATTTCAACAGGTTACCATGAATCATTTTCATTTTTCAATCATTTCATTCAGGCGTTTTTCTGGTGAAATAGGCCACCTACTTTTCTTTTCTGCATACTATTTAATTTTCCGCATCTAAACGGGTACCAACGGTTCAGTAGCGTAGGTAGGCGTGGGCGATGTGGGCCCACGGCCTCGTACCCAAAGGGTCCTCACGCTAGTGATGAGCCCCTCACTCGTGAGGTACCTCAAATGAGTAACTCGCCTCGACGAATTGAAAGAGTTACTCGATTCTCAAATTTGAACCACCTCATTCAATTCCTCATGAGGTTTACAGAGTACTAGTGCGACGCGCACAGTGAGTATTTTGTCTGAGAACTCGCGAGGCGAGTGACGAGCAACATTGATGAGTGAGTGAGTAAATTCCGTTGAATTTTGGTTGAAATAGAGTACTAACATTATTTATAGCGTTTAATGATTATGAACCTTAACTCCGTAAAATAACGTCACTAATAAATATAACCTACGTGGTTGTTTTGTTGCATTTCGCTCTCTCCCTCAACGCGATTCGCGGCGGTTGGCAAGATTTTCTGTCTCTTTCACGCTCGGTGCTTCGTAACTGTGACTCGTGAGTACTCGTGGAGTCGTGAGGCGCCATCCAATAGCTAGATCTGTGCAAACACCTCGCCTCAAATGAGGGGTACCTCGTGAGTACCTCGCGAGGTAAAATGAGGGCCTCCCTCATTCTCACTTTTATTAAGCGAGTTACCCAACACTACCTCACGCAAGCCCTCGCTTCTTTAAGGAGGAAGTATATGACTTTTAATTATTTTAAATCCAACATCACGTCTAAACGGCTTGTCCGGATGTTTTGCTAAAAATATATAATTATGTTAAACTAGACTATTTGCCTATTAATTTTATACACCGTTAAATTTTGATCGTTTTAATCACGTGGAGGGTCGATTCGGTACATGAAACACTATCTATTTGTAAAGATAAAATAAAAATATAAAGTTTTTGTATTTTGTATTGAAAGATTAGAACAATTTGCCTGTTACGGACTACCCGGCCGATTCATTTGGCGTTTTCAAGGCTATAGTGAATAGGCTTTTAATAAAAATATTCAGTGAATCAACTGAATATTTTTTATTAAGAGCCCTGGCGCATTTTTTTTACAAATTTTATTTTATTTATTTATTTATTTATTCTTCATGCAACCAAAGGTACAAAGGCGGACTTAATGCCTTAGGCATTCTCTACCTGTCAACCTAGGGTGGTGGAGAGACAATATGGCAGGTGCATAAAAAAAAGATAATATTAATATGAAAACAAGTATATGCTTTCTGGTCGAATTATACACACATTTGGCCAAAAGTGACGCGTTTTTTAATAAAAAAATAAAAAAAACAAATATGCGCCACGGCCACGCAATCAACTGGATATCTATGAACTGAATATTCTCAATCTCAAAATTCACCGTAAACTAGTGTGCCTCACCAACAACGATTGCATCACTGCTTACCATCAGGTGGGATCGCAGTCAAGCACTAAAACGTCGTATGTTTTTCCCAATACACAAAATTCCCCATATATGCAAAACGACTTAATTATTATTCTAAAGGCATCTACGTTGTTTGGCCTTGGATTGGACAAACTGTTTTAGCAAAAAAAAGACTAAATTATCATACTAATTGCGTTTCGCGAACTATAATAGCCGTATCATAATGTTTTCGAGAGCAATCTAGTCTCGAGTATTTGTAAAAAGTAGTTGTTTTAATTGCGTAGTTAGTTAGGTTTTTTTTTCGGTCTTGATTTCGCCGATTTCTGGTTATGACGTAGCGAGATCAACAACTAGTTAAATCTTATAAATTACAACACCAGCCCAATTTTGCATGTTTTTTTTTTTTTTCTAAGGACTTGATAGTCCTTTGGGGGCCGGTATGTTGTGTTGAGAGTTTAACTATAAGTCTGTAACCAAACCAAATGTTGAGTAGTCGCATTAAAGTTGTGGTCGAGTATGTATATCTATTTGTATACACCGTTAAATTTTGATCGTTTTAATCCCGTGGAGGGTCGATTCGGTACATGAAACACAATCGATTTGTAAAGACAAAATTAAAAAATAAAGTACTTTTTTTTTCAAAACCCGAATTAATTTACGCACGTACGAAATTAATTTCTTTAAGTAAACATCAACTGGGCGAGTTCAATGACCTATAGGTAGTTATTACGCAACGACCGACAACTACATACGAGGTTATTGACTCGTTTACTTAAAGAATATTTACTACCAACCCGCCCGAGCTTTGCACGGGTGCAATGGAGATATTAAATATATAATGCGTGTGTTATACACATAAACCTTCCTCTTGAATCACTCTATATATTTTAAAAAACCACATCAAAATCTGTTGCGTAGTTTTAAAGATCTAAGCATACAAGCGGAAGCGGGAAGCGACTGTTTTATACCACGAGTATGTAGTGATAATCGTGCATAAGTACATAACACAGTGTTGCCGTTTTCAACATAATAGTCGACTGGTAGAGACTGCTTATTTCATTAAGTCCGCCTATATACCACTGCTGTACATGAAGTTTAAATAAATAAATAAAATCTAAGTATAACATTTATTTCCTTTCAAAACCCAGATAACCGTAATCACACACGTTCTATTTATAACTTACCCCAAATAAACAAATTATTACTTAATACTCACACGGCAAACCGATAATATTACAAGAATAAATTGGTAACGTGCTGTACATAAACGAATGTACATCACTATAGCAGCCGCTGTCCTATTTGACCAAGCACAGAGCGGCAACGTCGCCTTTCTCTTAGCGGCCATACTTGTTGTTTTTGTTAGTACTGTGACACTTTAGTACTTGGCCGTCTTATAATCTTATTTTTATGATCCGTCAATGGTCTGTTATCATTTTATAAGGCTACGGAGAGATAAGATACTTGAATGAGAAAATGTTTTTAAAAATAATACAATGACTATCAAAAAAGAACACAATATGTACATTCATACGCGGCAAATGAGTTGAACTCGTTGCTATGATTACGGCCACTTCGATTGAGAAACGAAAATCGGTTACTGCGTTCATGGTCGACCGCCATGACGGTTCAACTTGTGTGCCGCGGATTATACTGGAACGTAAAAGGCAACGGTAAATCACGGGTAGGTTACCACATCTCAGGATTTGTGCTGCGATTTCAGGATTTTTGGACTCTTCTCAGGATTGCGGATGGATTGTTGCAAATATCATGAAAGCTCAGGATTTATAGAATTTTCAATAAAATACAGCTCACTTAAAGATCTTTTTAATAAAAAGTTAAACAAACTAAAATTATCTTAGGGGTATTCAACTCCTTGGATAAATGTGAAAGTGTACACCAGGGCCCTGGTACGAAGACTACGAAGGAACAGGGTGGGTTTTTTAATCAGTAAAAGTCTGACACTATCTCCCGCTCCACGTAAGGACGTGAGATGTCTTTGGATGATTATTTACTCATCGAAAAAAAAAAGACAGTCAAGAGTGAATATGGTCATCAGCATTTCATCAGGAAGATGTCCACTACACTCACCGTTGACACGTCGTCAGATCCCGTGATCTCGCATCTGGTTGACTCCCGCGACCCTGAAACGGGTCATCGTCCCCACCTTGTGGGAGGCAAATGGTATAACTAGCCCTTTTCCCACGTTTTTTCCCTGCGTCTTTGAGTACTGCTCCGCTAACATAAGAGATAGTAGCGTGACGATACTATGTATATTTATACAGCCTGTAGCCTGTTTTGTTAAATGGGCTATCCAACAGTACTTTGTGCAGGGATTCCGATACAGCTTTACGTCCGACCGTCCGGAACAATACACGCCATCCACAACTTGGGCCCGGAAGTTGTGGATGGCGTGTATTGTTCCACGCGCGCCTCAAGAGATGTCAGCAACTCGTAGGGGCCCAGCAGGCTGCAGGGTCAAAGCCTACTGAGGCTATGGGTTATGTGAAAGTGAACCTCGGGGCCCCGAGACGAAAGAAAGAACAGGAGTAGGTTTTTATTCAGTAAAAGTCTGATGTCATTGGAGTTTAGGACATAAAAAGAATCCAACAGTAGTAATTTTTGCTTGTCGTTCGTCATGTCTTAAGGCTTGCTCCTAAAAGAGACGACCATCACCTTATAAATTTATTTCCCCCATAGGTAGAGATATCTTGGTTAGGTATAGGCAGGTTGTACAGTTAGGGTTTTAAAGTGCAGTTGCACTCTACCCTAATAAAGTGTCTAGAATTTTTTTATAGAACAGGATCAATGGATCATCACTCAGTTCGTTTGTACCATAGAACCTAAAGAATTAAATAAACCAGTTGTGGCCCAGTGGCCCTCTTTTACAAAGAAATTTTATACACTTTAGCATTAGTAGAGTGCAACTGCACTTTTGACCCCTGACCGTACTTATTAAAGTTATTACAACCGGCCAGTTTGCACTTTACCCTTATGGCATATGACCTGTTTGGTCGCCACAGTACTTACTTCTAAAATTTATTCAATTCGAACCATTGGTTCTTATGATTAGTGCACTCTAGTTACATCAACAAACTCTTGAACTTTACAATATTATGTAGTATACATTTACCATATATGTATACCATATCCATTTTCCTCACAGATCGTGAGGTTCTCGCGTTCCGTTTCCACTTGTCACGATCTACAGCGCAGCGTCTCGGGACTATGGAGGTTTGTGTTGCAGCTCAGGATGAGGTCTGTCCAACGCGTAGGTGAGCGCCCGCGTGACCCCTCCACTTGTCCCTGGACAACGAGTCGCTCCATGGAGTGCTCGTTGCGAACAACGTGACCGAAATATTTGAGGACTCGTTATTGCACAATCCACAAAATGCACACTGATCGACCGATAAATAAATAAATGTCCTACTTACATACCAATTATGTTTGATAAAATATTAATTAGATTTGTGTTGGTGCGGCATCAAACCTTGCGTCTCAACCGGCGCTCTAAACCACCGCGCTAAACGAAAAAACGCCCTTCCATAAAAGGCGATTACTGATCTGTTTCTTGATGTCTATTCTCAGGGGTGCTCAGCACCTACTATTTATTTCTCATGGTTGCTCAAGCCCCCGAGCACCTACGGAGTCGGCGCCCCTGCCCCAGATAATCTTCATCTGTGCAAATAGTAACACATGGAGAGAAGTGACAATGATCATTATTTACATATTATTATATATATTAATTTTGAAATAAACACCGATAAGGAAAAACCGTAAACCGTTCGCGGAAGTAATGCCTTCCTTGTTCGTGAGGGCAAACGTTTACTTCCTACAAGATGGCGTCTTACGACAATTTGCGCGCCAAAATAATAAATCATGACAAGAAGAATATTTGCTTTATCTTTGAAACTAATAATGAATTATTAGGAACGAATTTAGTAGTTATTTTTTTTTTAGTTTTTTTAGGGTTTTGTACCTCAAAAGAAAATAGAATAGAATAGAAATACTTTTATTCGAGACAGATACAGCACAACGATTACAAGCATGAAGTAAAAAAATAACACTAATGTACAGACTACGCTGATCGTGCCCGCACTAAAAGGGACCACCTCAGCATTTGCTGGGCGTCAGACACCCAGCGCTGGTTTTCAGCTGGCACCCCGCAAAAAAGGGTCCTTATAGGATCACTCTGTCTATCTGTCTGTCAAGCCCTTTATCTCGGAAACGTGTGGAGGTCCCTTGAAGCTGTAAAAAAAACATACTTCTATGTTAAAGACAAAAAAAGATATGGCCTTTTATGTCGTAAAAAATGTTCATTTCAACACTCCCAAGGGATTCAAAATTCATAGGGTACTTTCCGTTGATCTAGAACCAAAGAGAATTGCTAGAAATTTGGCATGAAGCAAGGTCTCATAGCACAAGTATAGGAATAAATCTGAAAACTGTAAAGTGGTTGCGAAAAAAAAATACTTACTTTTTTTTCGATTCGGAAATTGAACTATTTTACATAAGTTAGTTTGTACGGAACCCTCGGTGTGCGAGTCCAACTCGCACTTGCCCAGTTTTTTTAGTACAAATTTTAATGAGGGTTTCGTTGACAAAATCAAGTAAGTATCTACAAAATTTCACAAAAAGGTGATAGTACATAGTAAAAAGGGTAGTTTTCTGATAGTAATTTGCACAAAGTATCGCTAAATATTACTAAATCAAAGTTAAATACCGGAAAATGTATCCTGCTATGTAAACTATGGAAGTGAAACCGCTGGAAAAGTTAGTTATGTTTTTGGTTTGGATACTAAGTCCTTTAAGCAATGTGATATGCTACGTAACCACGTCATCATCGTCTTCCTGCCCTTGACCCGTTTTACTTGAGGTCGGCGCAACGTTTTTTCCTGCCATTCTGTCCTGTCACCCGTCACGCTATCACTAACTCCCTTTTCTTTCATATCTTCATATTACTTCTCACGCAATCCATCCATCTTTTCTTTGGTCTTCCTCTCCCTGTCCATCCATCCACCATGTTAACGTAACTACGTACTATTTATAAAAAAGATAAGGTTATCTTGTTCATACATGAAGTATGTTGAAACGTATTAGCAATTCCATTTAAAAGTCCTCAATGATAATGTGAATCATTGAACTAAGGCTGAAATCCTATTATAATATATGTCGTAAATATAAGATAAAGTTTGAAATGGCTTACACATCACATGACTCATTTTAGTCATTAATTTACTACGGTTTGTTGGTGGGCCACTACAAAATTAACGGCCAGAAGTGCCGCTCCGTATTTTCCACACACACACAATTCACAAAAGTATTTGTGTGTGGTGCGGTGGGCTACTACAATTTGCTGGTCAGAGGTCCCATTCCATATTGTCTTTCACACTTAATACAATTTTTTTTAAGTTATTGTAATTGTTTTTAGATCTTTGACAGTTGTTATAGGTATACTATGATTTTTTATTAGATGAAGTAAAGTGACAGCTATAACAACGGTTGTTTGACAGTTGGGCATTGTTATTTGACAGTTGGGCATTGTCCACTGCTGTCACTTTACTTCATCTAATAAAAAATCATAGTATAGTCAGACACCCGCGGACATATCATTACCTAGCCTACGTGTTAAAATCTTAGTCGTGCGAGCATGCAAAAAAATAACACGTGGTGATGTTCTTCATGCGTGTCGGCCTTGCTGAGCCCTACGGTTTGTTGACAACTCTTTGAGGCGCGCGGGAACAGTACGCGCCGTCGACTACTTGGGCTCCCCATTGCCCACCGTCCGCAAGCCCGTCTTTTGTGATACTGCTGACCTCTCTTCCATATTGTTGCTCAAGATTGATCAAAGCGCTAACTGTTCGTCGACGTGTTCGGCTCGAGAAACATCCGGAAAACTCGCTTTTATTACGCACGAGTAGCGTCGAGAGTACGCCTACGTAGTGTATACGTAGCTGTGGTAGAAACGATGTAATAATCCAGCCACAATACGCGGTATATAAGTTGAACAAAAATGGCGATCGACCTGAATGTGCAGTAAACTATTTTCGGGTCTCAATCTCAGTCGAACTGGGGGCTGCGCGTAATCATAGCAACAACTGTTATTTTGGTTCAACTTATTTGTCGCGTAGTAGAATTTTATTTTTTGGGTCTCAATCGAATTGCGGCACAGCACAGCGTGGAGTAACCACGGCAATAACGGCCATTTCACTTCAACTTATTTGCCACGTACTACATCCATTCTTTTAAATGACTCCTGGCTACCTGTACATAAACAAATGGCAGTGAAGACAAAGGCTTAACGTGTTTTTAGCCACCCATCTAAACACTCACCTAGTCAAACATTGCTTAACTTCCATAATCAACCCCGCCTCCTATTTAGTACTTATTAATTCCATATTCACACGCCTAATGACTTTTCCTATCAGCCTAATGTTACGTAATGAATTTGACATAATATTCGACTGCGCTGCTTCTATTTATAAACCACCCAGTTCGTTGCCCCCAACGCTGCAACGTAGCGTTGCATTGATAATAATGTTTATAGCGTGGCTGAATGGAGTAATAACCAAGGTATCAACGTTTATAACGTCAGCTGTTTAAAAACAAAACGTCAAATAAACCTGTTCTTTATTTAGTACAATTGAAATCTAATCTTATTTTCTTCGAAATAAGACACAAATTCAAAGTTGTCGTGTTTGAATAACCGGCAAAATAAAGTTGTACGTTTAAACGACTAAAATATTTCGCGCAACGCAATCGTTTAGGTGCGTCTCTCGTTGTGAACTTAACGTGTGTTTTTTTTTTAATGTTATTTGTGATAATTTGGACTAAATTGGTTTTTCACGGGTGACATTAGACGCTAAAACCTGGGTGAAACCAGCCAGTTCTTGCAGTAGTGTTAGTAGAAAAGTATTGAGCTGTTCTCACTGATAGCGGCGGCCATTTTGGAATGTCTCACAACGCAGCTCAGTTCCTCGCTGTTGTCAAGTGAATAAACGGGTTTTAAAACGCGCTGTATTTACTTTTTCGTTTGTATAAATAGTTTTTTCGTTATCAGTGAAGGAGACATTTACGTTAATTTATGCCCGCAATCTTTGAAAGTGTTTTGTTTATATTTTGATTCGACTGATTAGTTTTCAGTAAACTTTGCGATTAGAATATTTACTTACTAGTGTCTCAAACTTGTGTGTGAGTTTATCTGCCTACCAGAAATAAAAAAAAAAATGCGTAGTTTCAATGAACTGCTTTGGAAATATTTCAAACCTGGTGAGAATAGACTCGCGGAGTGTAAACAGTGTAATAAGGAATTATCATACAAAACCACGACACATAACTTGATAATGCACTTAAAAATGAAGCATGTAGACAGTTATAACGAGTATAACGAACTAAACAGCACGAATAAATCAAAGCGTTTAGGTCTACCAAAGGTCTCCAATTTATTAATTTGGAACTATTATAAGCAAAATCCGGATAAGATGGCGGACTGTAAGCTATGTGAGAGAAAACTATCTTATAGAACAACTATACATAACCTGAAACAGCATTTGAAAAATAAGCATACTGATATTTATAAAGAATTTGCTGAGCAATCTGAATCCGTTGTGGCAGATTCGCCTGAAGATCAGTCGTCGTTTGAATCAGGTAAACACCTAAGTTTGTATTGGCTAAAAAGTTTTTTAAAATGAGAATAGTACATTTTGATATAAGTGCAGAATGTTTTTCATTGCGACCGAGGCGGGATTCGCACTAGCGAGTGTGTTATGGAGCACTGGCAAGTGTGGGGGTTGACCCGCGCCTCTGGGATACGAGAAACAATTTTATTACGAGAAAAAATTGTGGGGGGGAGAATACGCGTACTTTTCCGTACTAGTGCGGAAAACAGTCCATTGCGTACCTAAACGCAGCAGGATAACAGCAGATTTCCGAGTAAATGTATATGAAAAAGACTATTTCTGTTTTTCAAAGATTGCTAAATGTGAATCTATTTTGACGATTATTATAATTCTGATGAAGAACTTCAAATATAAGTCATGGAATACTTCAATTAATGATAGCAAAACTTCCAGGATTGTATTCGCATATTTGTTTATTGTTCGCTTCATGATAACACATGTAATGATTAAATTGAGTAATTACGTATAATTTGTCATCATAGATTACCAGAGAACTTGCTCACTATTTTGTTTATGCTGTGGGGTACGTACCTACCTACAACAACTAAAAAGTGAAAACAAAATACCTGTTTACAAAAAAATAAAACCGATTTCGAAAAAAAAAAAAAATTACAAATCAACTTTTATCTTGGAAGTCGGTTTCAAAACACGAAAAAACAAAACAAGAAACAGCTTTTTTTTAAGTTTTATCAAAAACGTTTGTGGGAAAAATAAGACGCGTTTAATTAAACGCTGTTGTGCATTTACCGTAACGGCTATCTGAGTGTCCATCACTAATAAAACTTAAGATTCGTGTGGGATATGGGCAGGGAGTTCTTTACCCAGCTTACCTCTACGTTTTAATCTCGTGGAGGGTCGATTCGGTTCATGAAACACTATCGATTTGTAAGGAGAAAATTAAATAATAAAGTACTTTTTTTCAAAAACGCCATTTAATATACGCATGTACGAAATTAATTTCTTTAAGTAAACGAGTCAATGACCTTGTAGATAGCTGTCGGTCGTTACGTACTAACTACCTAAATTTCATTTTATTCGCTCAGCTGATGTTTACTCAAAGACATTAATTTCGTACATGCGTATATTTATTCAGGTTTTAAAAAAAGTACTTTATTTTTTTATTTTATAATTACAAATCGATAGTGTTTGATGTACGGTCAGGGGTCAAAAGTGCAGTTGCACTCTAACAGTGCTAAACTGTCTAAAATTTCTTTGTTGTAGAATTCCAGTGTTCTGCAATTAGTTTATTCAATATTTTAGATTCTATGCTACAAACTAAATGGGTAATGATCCATTGACCCTCTTTTACAAAGAAATTTTACGAACTTTAGTGTCGGTAGAGTGCAACTGCACTTTTGAGCCCTGACTGTACCTGATCAACCTTCCACGGGATTAAAACGATCAAAATTTGGCACAAGTGTATGTTCATTGATGTAAATTCATATTTGGAGATTTGGACTGAAGCCACACGTGAGAAATTTGGTTTTAAAACAACATCATATTTGTCAGTTTTATTTCTAGCAAATAAGCATATTCTTGTTACAAAAATAAAGTAAGGAAGAAAACAAATGTTTATTTTTATGTACTGTTTGAGTAAATTAGCGCCGCTATTTCTGAATTGAGATTTCGAATCTTCAATAACAAATTCTCAGTGGTCAAACTCAGCTGTATCGTCGAATTTAGAATTCCCCCTAGCCAAGTTACAATCGTTTCGTTAAGCGTGAACGCTTGGAGATGGCCACGCCTCCAATTCCTTAGTTCTGACCACGTGACTAAGCGTTGAGATAACTCTACCCTACTCCACTCTACTCTACCTATAAATAAGCAGGTTTTGGATATTTCTTATTTATTTATTTAACAGGATAAAACATTATCCTATGTCTGTCTCCTGGTTCTAAGCTACCTTCCTATTATTTTTATAGCCAAATCGGTTCAGCCGTTCTTGAGTTATAAATAGTGTAACTAACACGACTTTCTTTTATATATATAAGATACTAGCTTTTGCCCGCGGCTTCGCTCCCGGTCTAGCCTACTTCACCCTACTCTACCCTGCCCTACTCTATCCCACTCTATCGTACTCTACCCTACTCTATCCTACTCTATTCTACTCTACCCTACTCTACCCTACTTTACTCTGCTCTATACCAATAAATGAGCAGGTTTTGTATTTTTTTTAAAGGGTTTAAAAATTATCCTCTGTCCTTCTCCTAGTTCTAAGCTATCTTCCCACCAACGTTCAGTCAAATCGGTTCAGCCGTTCTTGAGTTATAAATGTGTAACTAACACGACTTTCTTTTTTATACATCTATCGAGTACTTAGATATTATATAACCTAATATCGGTTTATTTTATACAATCAAACGGAGTCTATCAATTTTTCAATGACATTTCATACATAAAACCATTATATTATTAATTGAGATATTGTTAGGATCATGCCAGTTCAGTCCCAAACAATATGGTATCATATAATGATATTCTAATAACAGATATGTTTTAAATTCACAAAACAAAAAAAAAAAAAAATTAAAAATGTGTTCCGCGCAGCACCGACAGTACACACACAAGCTTTTTTTTTTATTGTACAGACGCCAGCACGTCAATCTACCCCAATCTGTCAAATTTTACCAATCGAACATTCCACTATTCTGATAAGGTTGAAAATCTATTAAAGAAATTTGACAGATTCAGACAGGTTGATGTGCCTGGCGTCTGTACATTGCACTACAAGTCAAAATAATAGAAAAGGGTTTAGTAAAATAAATCCAACAAGAAAAAAAGAAACGGCTATTGTTATCAATTACGCGTGAATGTAAACAAACATTACTATGGCCACCAGTCACCTAACTATGGCCTCCATCTAAACCGGGAAAACAATATTTGATGATTTTGCACGTAAAAAACTGTTGACAACGTTGCAATGTTCCGATTCTTTAACGTGGCCTTTCCCCACTCGCATTGGCATTCGGTAATTCCAAAGACATTAAATATATACTTCTTTAAATCTCTTTGGGTAATTCCGTGATTTACTCGAATATTTCACAAAACTTGTTCTAAAAAAAACACGTATTTACTACGTGTTTTTTTTTTAAACTCTTAAAAGTTTTTGAGAAAATATCTCGATCAAATGTTTAAGGCTTCTATTGACGATTGACGTACTTTTTTATATTTTTAATACATATGAGTACATAAGAGGGTCAAAGTTCACGTAAAATAGCAGATTTTCAGATGTCTTTACTGGATTCGTTTTACACAAAATTATATTTTGATTTCTATAGAAGCCTAGATAATATCCGGAAGTTACCTATGTAACCTAAATATCTGGAGAAAGATGTGTAATAATAACATCATATTCACGTAAGAGCGGTTGTATGAAAAAGTACCTCGGGTTGGCCACTCTTAATAACCATCTTTATTATTTGGCGTCAGGCACTATACTAAATGTCTAAATGACATGAGACTTGAGAGAAACTTTTCATTAAAGCAGAGACATTTGGCGCGAAAATCTGACAGTTGACAGTTCTTAAAAAAACATGGCGCGCGTAAATGGTGGATTATTTCTGTGATCCCACGTAATATGCAATCTATTTCGGTAAAGCATTCTTATTTCTTACACTCACAATTTAAATCTAAAATTAACTTGTTTATTTCACGCCAATCTGTTGAGTCATTGAACTAAATCTGATTTTATAATGTTCATTGATTAATGCTCTAACAATGCCCTCATTTGGCTGGTCGGAGTGATCGCCAAGATGTGAAATGATATGCAATTATTACAATTTTAAATAGGTACTTTGTTGTTGCATGCAGGCTTGGATGTCGAATGCGACAAATCACATTTAATAACACATTGATATAAGCATAATATAATCAGCCATATAATTCCCGCTACTGGAATTTAGGTCTCCTTTCTAGGAAAGAGAATGATGGGCCATAATCCAACCCAATGCGAGTTAGCTATGTCACATTCCTTCAAATTTTTGGTTCTAGAACATTTCACTTTGACAATGTTAATCGACATCAACTTTAGGCATGCACTATAACCGTAATACCAGAAATTGCAAAGTATTAGGTTAACAGTTCCGAAAGTATTTTCAAGTATTCGTAGTATTTACAAAATCCTAATTGCTATTGATACTTAATAGTACGTTTGGTATGTACTTGGTAAATCTTGTACTCGGTACTTCATAGTTAGACAAGTAAATTTGTTCTGTGTTATGAGTTTAGTTATCTTTCTAATTTACTACTAGCTGAAGTATTCCTGTTTCGGCACCCAAGCTATTCCTCTTTTGGCACCAATAGGTATTTTCGGTATGTTTTTTCCAGATCCAGCACCAAGCTAAAATACCTATTGGTGCGGAAAGGGAAATAGCTTGAGTACCGAAACTTTTGGTGCGGAAGAAATTGGTGCCGAAACAGAAATACTTCTAATAGTAAAGAATGAAGAAATTATTATTATTTGTTTTACATCATATCAATAAAAAAATAAAAAAAAAATAATCTACGTTAAATGCGAAATTAAGTTTTAATGGCCTTAATTTACATGCTTGATTTCTATTATACTCCATAGTAGTAGCCAACATCACAAGTTTTTGATATGTAATGATCTCAAAACTTCGTTTTAAATATTTGTCTAATGTTTGACCCTAGTTTTTGTGAAATGTAGATATCCCAATATATTGCTAGGTGAGCGTTGTATTTTTTTCTGATCAAATTCGTTATGAGACCCAAGGCAATCAAAACGTTTCTCTGCGTCTGCGGGTGGCCATAATTGATACAGAAGAAGAAACTACGCTATGAGCCAGTTACATGAGTCGTAACAGTCATCGACATTCGGATAGATCCGAAAAACACTTTTGCGTTCATTCTGCCCGGATCGCACATCCACGACCAAATACTCCATCACGTTAGCTTTTCTATCACCAATGCGGATTGAAGAGCTAAACGAGATGTAGTAACTAGGTTGGTTGGGTGCTTCATAACTGGCTGGCGAACGGGTTCGCTTCTGAAACGAAAACCCGGGTTTGAAAGGCAAAGAAGAACTGGAGTAGGTTTTTAGTCAGTAAAAGTCTGACACTATCTCCCGCTCCGTCCAAGCGGGAGATATCATTAGATGATTTTCCCATCTAAAACATAAAATGACTGGCGAATAGAACACGAAAATACTCATGGGACGCATCCAACGCAAGTGGTCTAAGGCTTATGTTCAAAAACGGAAATAAAGCTATCTTGACTCGTCATCTATCGCGATCCTTTATAAATGTATTTTCTAGATATGAAAAACAGTTAATTCGGGAAATATTAGGAAAAGGTCAACGTACTTTATTGCAAATCTATCTGGCACCTACCTTAGTGTGGTGGGAATGTACTTAGGTACCTGTATATAAAGCCAGGCTACGATTTAGTATTGTGCAAACATTTACGGTTAAATTAAACCCAATTAAAAACCGATCAACAACCACCATTAATTTTTATTATTGACTAATAAACAAACAATGCAATAACGAAACGTCACCTCTACCCATAAACAATACGAACATAACCTTACTTTTTGATCACGCTATAACCACCTTTACCTCTCTTGAAATAAAGCACAAAATCGTGTAAATTTGTGTTGGGTTTTGTTTTTGACTTAACGAAAATGATGGTGTGACTGCCGTTGTTTGTCATTTGAAAAACACCTTTATTTCTTACGTGATTAAGTTGATAGTCATTTGAAAAGGCAGTGCGTTTAGTATCAACAATAATGAAAAATGATGGCATGACTAGTGTGGTCTTTCATAGGAAAAACACCTCTGTTAGTTCACGTATAAAGATGAAAATAGTGTGCATATGCAGTGAGTTTAGTATAAACAAAGCTAGTTTATCTGCCCTTGCCGTAGGTCGTTGGCTCTGTGCTAGTTATGTGTTGTCCTCGGCTTCTCTCATTGGCTTGGCGAGGCTCCAGAAGCTATTTTCTTTGATCAAATCTTACTATCTAATCTAGCCTTTGATTAATTGATGTTTTAATTGCTTAAATTACTTGCTCAACTGTATTATAATATACATTTAGAGAAAAAACACTCTTAACTAAATATGGGACTGATATGAGATTTTCTGTCTAACGAGCTATGGGCCTGTAAATGATAGAATTGGTGCCCGGACACGGTGACACGGGGTCGCGGCACACCATGAAGGAGATGGAGGGACAGCCTGGCTTCCTTAAGAATTGTAATGAGAAAGCGAGGAACCGCGCTCGTTGAAAAGAATTGAGCGAGGCCTTTGCCCAGCAGTGGGACATTACGGGCTACGTCGTTACCGCCAACGGCCAGATGGCTTTAAGCCTTGATGACTATCTATTAAAGCTGTCGTTGCGCGGTTGGATCAAGGGTCTGATACAGAAGGCAGTAGGTACTCCTCGATACGGCTCGCATTGTGAGGAGGTTCCTTTCTCTGGAGCCCTAACCACCGGTAGCTTGGACCCTGCTCCCGACACCGGCAGATTACTGTTTTTTTTTTTCTTTTTTTTTTACGTGTACTTTAAGATTTTTTTTTTTATAAAACTAATAAACGTAATAATAATAAGATTGTCCGTCAAAAAAATTCCTCCGCATCGCTGTCGACTAGGTGTGCCTGAAACAGTGTAGGCATTGCCACCTTATATGGCAAGGCTTGATCTCTGGTTATAGTAAAAACTGACCCTCGGGTTACACGGGTTTTTTTTTATAGTAGGTAAAATCATCCAATGACAAATCATGCCCTTGCGTGGGGCGGGAAATAGTGTCAGACTCTTACTGACTAAAAACCTACCCTTCCATTCATTGCCTTTGTCCCAGGGCCGCAGTGTAAGTTATACCACAAATCCACCATTGAAAAGGGAGGATCCGACCAGACGGGTGTTATGTCTGGTAGGCAACTGCCTAATAGAAGATTTCGGGCGGTTGTATTTATATGTTTAAACGCGGAGAATTCGTAGTTTAGTTCCTATGTGACGTCATAGATGTCGCTAGTGTCGCTACAATTTTATCAAGAACCGATTTTTTTCTTTGACATATTATTTAAATGTCTTTGACACATAAATCAGTTACGCACATATTTAGATCGCTGCTAAAAGTATAAAAATGTTTTTTTTTACCAGTTTTTGAAATTGGTGTATCTAGCTAGAGCTTAGAATAAGCTAGGGTTATTTTTAAATGGAAATAGAATGCCTGATTTTTTTGTGAAGTTATTCAAGTTATCTATCATAGAATTTCGAATTAGTAGCCCAATATCCTGGGGTTGGTAGGGTGGGCACTTACGGCCCACTTATTGCCCATCTATACGCCTGTGGTTTTTGAATGTTACGCTTAAAAAAAGGTACTTATACTTTTTTTGTGGGTAGGAAATCATCAATACCCGGTCTCGTTTGTAATGAGAATATAGTGACGAAGGTGACACTGACAGCGCGTGGAATTGACTAATGAAAATTTTTGAAAAAACTTGTCGCACGATCGTTTCGTCTCCGTCAATTTTCTAAGATTTTCACTTGTCTATTTTGTTTATCAAATTCTCAGACTAATACTTGTGTTTTTTTTATTGAATAGTGTACATGTCCTTCTTCAGTTACCAAGCTACCTCTCTGCCAAATAATATCTAATTCGGTTCGTTAGTTTAGCCGTGAAAACGAATGAAACAAACATATTACTCACTAATGTATTTTTAATATCAGAGTGGAATTAGTATGGCTAATTTAGGTCCAAAATGCTTGCATAAAATATTTTTGTTTGTACTAAATAAATAAAAAATACTGGTTAGTTGTAGCCATTTTAATTTTGAATTCAATTCTTAATTTGTTTTTTTTATCATATGGTTGGCTTTTCTCTTTTGAGTACATGACAGTGGTAGGTACTCGGTTAGGGAAGTACGACTAGTATTTCTAATAATTATTTATGAACAGTTAAAAGTAACTCATAACTTTTACTTGCCAATTAACTTTAACCGGGAAGTAATTAATCAACGCTTTACTTGGAGATGTTAGACGAGGCCCTCAGTTAAAGAAAATAATTTGACGACTACAACAGAAATATAAAATTAGAAATTTCGTCCGTCAGTCATCCGACTAAATCTCATGAACCGTGATAGCTAGACAGTTGAAATTTTCACAGATTATGTATTAATGCTACCGCTATAACAACAAATATTAAAAACATAATAAAATAAATATTTAAATGAGGCTCCCATACAACAAATGTGACTTTTTGACTATACCTACCCATTTTTTTTTCTTTATCGTAATAGGTATCATAGTCTCAAAATAAAGCCTTCTTTGTTTCTCCGCTTACTAATAAAAATGAAGATAAACAGCAGCGTCTACATCGTATGATGTCGCGTCATGGCGCGTGACGTGAACTCAAACGTCACATAATGACACCAGTTTCGTAATAACGGCTCAAACTGCGCCCGGTATTTCGTAGGCAGAGACAAAGACGGAAATATGACACACTAGCTTTTTTCTGCGGCCTTTCTTGTAAGTAATGTAATTTTAGTAATTTATGGCAGTAAAAGATAGTAAGGTTTTTATACTAACAAATTATAGAGTAAACCTCTATGTTTCACATTAGGATTGCCGGGTATTCTTTTATTTAGAATTGACATATTACATACATGTTTAATTTTAATAAAAAAAAAAACGCTGTGAAACAATTTAACGCAACGCAAATAAAAATACTTATAAGTAATTCACTTGACTTTTTTTTTAACATAATCCGTTTTTCCGTCACCAAAAAGGTTTTAAAAAATAAAAATGTGATGAAATATTAGGTTTTAATAATGCGAGACATTTACATATCTAAGCGAAACATTAAAAAAAAAAAAATCTGTCGAGACTGTCACACGACTCAGTTTACAATAACGTTGACTCCGAAGCGGAACTTTTTCTAAAACACGACGTGCCAAATGTCAACTGCCAAGGTAGTATCAACACTGTTTGCATACTTCCCTCTCAGTTTAATAGGGTAAATTATTCAGTTCTTTTTATATTTGGACTTCCTGAGAAAAACATCAAAAACTTGAGCATCGACGCAGAATTGCTAGGCTGTCGGTTTTTTTTTCGGTTGCATTTCGGGGTATGTGCATTGGAATTGCATAACTGAATCCCACCAAACCTGTTCCATTGTCGATTCATCAGGCGGAGGGCGATGCGCCCACGATATATGGTGCGTTACTGTACCAAACCGCATAAAACGTTTTGTGAACATAAATTGTGCGTACAGCTAAGAAGTGGAATTCCCTGCCAGAATTTGTGTTCCCTGAGTGCTACAGCGCCTACAGCCTTAAAAGTCTGTAAGTCAAGAGTGAATAGGTTACTTCTAGGCAAGCGTGGCCCTTCGTCAGCTACATCATCGCTTACCATCAGGTGAGATATTGATCAAACGTGAGCATAAAATTTATTAAAAAAAAATAGGTGGTTCTGACTGACCGGACAACAAAGATTTCGTGTGTCTAGAACAAAGCCAAAAGAAGGAAAATATATTAACAAAGCGACCTCTTATTTCTTGTGTGACCTCTGCAACCTTTTGAATATTATGTATGTATTGCAAAAAACTGAATACACAATGAATGCTACGACTTATTTGCATGATATAACACACAAACAAAACGAACTGTAGTTTCTTTGTGTCAGCTCCTTGTGAATATCCACAGTTTTTATACTTGGTTTCTGAGAAGTAACTGGGGTAATTCAGACTCCAGAAGATTCTAGGATCATTATTATCATCATATAATAAACAGTTATTATTATTATTATTATATACTTTATTGCACACCTTAAATTAACATAGTACAAACATTTTTATAAAAGATGTGTACAATAGGCGGTCTTATTGCACAGGGCAATTTCTTACAGACAACCTTTGGATAGACTGGAAGAAAGGAAAAGAGTTAGGGGCTGTCAGTGTGCAACAACATAAGTAATGTAAATAGCAATGCAATAAAAATATATATAATACATATATAAACTACCAAATAATATACTAATAAATATATATATGTACATATTTAAGAAAGGAGTAGAAAAATTGAAGTGATAGGTAATGCTCCTTCACCATTTTTTTCATCATATTGGCCTTGTCTCGTGTAATTTGAGGTCAAAACAACACGTCTCTTTCTTCTATTCTGTCCTGTCAACCGCCACGCTATCACCGACGCTACAGTGGGACGCCAGGTTTGACCATCAGTCTATCCAAGAAGTATCGTGTTGCTCAGTAACTGGGTTGTGGTGGTCTGATAGGTAGTCCCTCCGTGTAAAACACGGGTATTCATCCATATCGGTTCAAACTGGAAGCCGATGTAAAGCTAGTCGGGAATAAAGCTAGAGAGATGATGATTCGTATCTATAAAAACTTCCCCGGCTTAGCCCAGTATAACTCAGTATAACTTCGTTTCTTAACAACCGTGACTATACCCCACGGTATTAGCATCATCGTAACCAAACCCCGAAATAGAAGGCATAAAACTAGCACAAAGAATAATTTAACTTTCTTAAAAAAAAACCAGGTCATCACTAGTAGTTCATGTGGAGTTGTACTCGTTACGAAATACGTTACGTGACGTAAGGTACGCGTCATGACGCCGCTGTGACGCGAACAGTTCCGAGTATCGGGTGACGTTTGACATCGTCACTTGATTGGAACGGGTTTATCCCAACAAAAAGAACATCCTTGTTGTTACGTATTACATAAAAGAACAGGTATTTTTTTCTAAGATTTTTTTACCGTGAATAATGCTGTGCGGAATAAATGATTTTTGGAACTAAATAGATTCGTAATTCAAATTTAATTTGCATTAACCATTCCATTTTTGTTTTTAATTTCCATATGTTCCTTTGCAATAAAATGAATAGTGATCTATGAAGTTTATTTTAGGCTTAGCATTGAGAACCATAATGCAATCAAATGACGTGTAAAGTGCCAACTGCAAGGGCTCACCTCCTAAAGTATGCCTTTGCCTCGAGCCATATGTATCGTCTATGTATTTTTTTTTTATGGTAGGTAAAATCCAATAACAAATCCCGCCCTTGGGTGGAGCGGGAAATAGTGTTAGACTCTTACTGACTAAAAACCTACCCTGTTCCATTCATTGCCTTCGATCCGGGGGCTCTCATACAACAAACGAGATTTTTTGCCTATTTTGTTTTTGTTCTGTTGTTTACCTAGTCAATGGTACGGAACCCTTCGTGCGCGAGTCCGACACGCACTTGGCCGGTTTTATTATGTAGGCGAGCTCTAAGAAATTAAGTACTTGCACTTTTATTTAATTGTGGTACTCCAAATTCCAACGACTTAATCTAGTGACGCCCATTATATTAGTAGATTACCAAACTTGTCAAAATCAACCATGATGAAATCAATGATAGACGATTCTGACACTATTGTGATAGCAGACTTGAGGCCCAGGTCAATGGTGGGCGGCCTCTGCCTTTCTTTTGTTCTGGCAGGTTTGATGCAATTTTCACGACAAGGTCCTCGCTTCGCCTGCTAATATGTCCATACCATCTGAGGCGGGTATTTTTCCTATTGTCAGCGTCTGGTTTATTAACCTTGAGATGTCTTACATTAAAGCAGCGGTCATAGATGGAGGACGAGCCGATTGTGGGTCCTTTAACTAATTATTAATTTATTCAATTATATCATAACCCCATTACAGACGCATCCAAGGCGTTTTAGAATACATTATTAATTTAAACGCATATTTTACTTGGGTAGGTATATCTTTGTTTTTTTTTTATGTTAATGCTGAGTACAAGTGACATATTCACTCTTGACTTAAAGACCCCTAGGTCAGGCTGTCAGGAATCACAGACTCCGCCTCGAATTCTCTCACTATTTAGCTGTACGCATAATGATGGTGTTCCCAAAACGCTTGGTACGTATGGGTGGGATGTCCACCATGTACCGATGGCGTAACACCCATACGTCTAGTGGTCCGATGATGGAACGGACTTGGTGGAATTAAATTGAGCAATTCCAACACACACTCCCCGAAATGTAAACGGTAGAAAACCGACAGGTTAGCAACTCGGCGTCGATGCTCAAGACTTTGGAGTTTTGACTCCACAAGTGCATCATCACCGATGATCTACTTGGCTCGCTTCTCAATCGACTCCAGAGCATCAAGCTGATATAAGCAAACCCATCCCAAAGATGAGAGCAGTACTCCATACACGATCAAACTTGCGCTTGATAAAGGTTGAGCAGCTGTTCCGGCGTTACATACCGTCTCACCTTAGTCAAGAGACCTAAATTTTTGACAGCCTGTTAAGCTTTTGGCTAGATGTAATAGCTGAAATTAAAGGTATACGACAACGTTACCACGTGTGCGCCAGGCCCAGGCGCAGGCCCTGAAACGAAAGCAAAGAAAGAACAGGAATGGCGTTTTAGTCACTAAAAATCTGACACGCCCTCCCGCTCCGCCCAAGGGCGAAAGATGTCATTGGATGATTTCCCATCTAAAAAAAGGTAGAATAACAATTTGAAATGTTTTGTTTTACATTGAAGCTAATAAGTACAAAAAATACGACAAAAAGTTAGGTATCAACATCTCGTTATTAAATGTTATTTTTAAGTCTTGTAAAGTGACCATTTATTTTTTAATTCAGTGGGACATGTCTAGAATTATTATTGGTTTATTATATTCATTGGTTTGACACTTCGCGTGACCCAAGGGCTGGCTTTTACCTCGGTCAGAGGTTAAGCATTGCCATTCAACGTGGCAATGCCGCCAGCCTTTTGGGCACACTTCCAGTCGACAGCGATGCGGATGAGTTTTATGACGCCATTTTTTAGTTAGGAGTAGGTTTAAGTGTATATATAGTTTTAATTAGTATTTTATATAATGTAAATAGATTATAAAATAAATAAAAAAATAGTCTATCAAATTATGATAAATAAATAATAAATGACTAAAAATATTGGTTTATATTTATAGTAATGTGTTTATTTTCATTGCTGCGGTCTTCCCGTCCGATAATAATTTAGGTGTCTTCAAGGCTAGAGTGAATAGGCTCTTAATAAACTATTGCGCCTCACCATCAACGATTGCATCACTGCTTATCATCAGGTGGGATTTCAGTCAAACACTAGCTTATATAAATTTAGAATTAAATACATTGTTTATGAGATACCGCACGGACAGACAGAATGATAGATGGACGAACAGATAACTAATCGCTTTTTTTATGGTAGGTAATATCATCAATTGACAAATCTCGCCCTTTGGGTGGGGCGGGAGATAGTGTCAGACTCTTACTGACTAAAAATCTACCCTGTTACATTCATTGCCTTCAATCCAGGGCCCTGCTGGACCCCTATAGAATGGCTTAGTAATAGAGTCCCGTTGGGGTCCGTGTTTGGATACGGAAGTGAAGCCAGAGTTTCAGTGACGGTTCGCGAGCTTTCGGTTTCGCGTTCGTGAGCTTGCTGGAAAGGGACTGTCTAATTCAAAACGGGACGTATGGTCACCATACCCTGATATCATTAGCGTGGACGTTTCTAGACTAAGTTTAGTTGTTTACTACGCTGAACAAGTCTTCAAGGTCAGGAATATCATTCTCGTATCTACACATACGTTTGATAGCTCCATCATGTTTGTTTTTGGACACATTCCAAGTTTCCTTCTCTCACTTAGCTCCATAACACCTCGCCTACAGCTCGGGCGAATTCCGCCTCCGTCACAATTTCTAACTTTCTCCACTTGTATCAAAATGTACTTGCGCGACCCAGAGCTGTGTTTAGAGATAATGGGTCAGAGCCTTACTCAAAATAATAATAATAAAAAACACAGAAAACCCAATCGAAAATAAAAACAAAAGAAAAAAATTACAACAGTTGTAGTGCGTACTGGAGCAGTTCAATCTCAAGCCTTTTTGTCCTCAACATAGTCCTTTAGAGTTTATTTCTTCTGTGACGCCATAGATGTCGCTACTGGACAGTCCTGTTCAAACGGGACGTATGGTCAACATAGCTTAGTATCATTAGCGTGGATGTTTCTAGACTAAGTTCATTTGTTTACTACGCTGAACCAGTCTTCAAGGTCAGGTGTGGTCATTCTCGTATACGTTTGATAGCTCCATCGTGTTTGTTTTTGGACAAATAACAAGTTTTAATACTTTTTTTATTACCTAGTTTATTTTTTTACTTCAAAACAAGAGATTCCTAAATATTTTTTTATAAAACAACTATAGTACGTGGCAAAAACAAAATCGGTCATAATCCTCGTCTCATAAGTTGAACCATCATGGCGGTCAACCTTGAATGCGCATTAACCGGCCTTCGCCGGAATGCTCATATTCTTTCCCTTTTATATAATATTCCCTTTTCCCCTTTTACACCTCTTTACCTTAAAAAACGTTTTGAGTTTCTCGGCAACTCACATACAAAACTGCTAAGGTTATCCTTATCAGAGAACTTGCGACTTAAAATGCCAATCCATACCAGTGCTTTTTTTGATAAATCTTTTACTGTTCATGCTGCTCGTCTGTGGAATGAATTGCCAGATGCAATTAAACGCGCTCAATCGTTGCCTGTTTTTAAAAAACTTGTTAAGGAACATTACTTGTCGCTGTAAATATCGATAGTCGTCATTTATATTTCTGTTTATAGTCCTCAATATGTATGTATATATGTATCTATTATATAATATATGTATATATCTGTGTATCTATTATAATATATATGTATGATATTGTTTTGTCACACCATTGACAGCCCCATGTTTTGTCCAGGCAATTACTGTCCATTCCAGGTTGCCTGGAAGAAATCGCTGAATGCGATAAGGCCGCCCATTGTATGTATGTGTTTTAGTTTTAAGTTTCCTTCTGTATGTGTAATGGTGTACAATAAAGTATATAATAATAATAACCGATTTTCGGGTCTTAATTGAAGTGGTAGCGATTAACCATAGCCAATGGTTCAATTTATTTGCCGCGTACTGTACATACCTATTATAGTTAGTTATAAAAAGACATGACATTGACTTAATGTGATTGAATCACTGCTTACCATCAGGTTGGATCACAAAGTCTCAAAGTCAAGCACTAGTTTAAATAAATAAATAAAAAAAAGCACAGACCATGCGATGCCACAAAGAAAAAAAATTATGTTTTTTTTTGTACTTTGTTCCATCATCGGACCATTAGACGTACGGCGTTGCGCCATCGGTACATGGTGGATATCCTACCCAAAAGCAAAAAGCATTTTAGGAACACATTCATTGTGCGTACAGCTAAGCAGTGGAATTCCCTGCCGGAGTCTGTGTTTCCTGATAGCTGAAATCTAGGTCTCTAGAGAATAGGTTACTTCTAGGCAAGCGTTCTCCATCGTTAACCACATCATCGCTTACCATCAGGTGAGATAGTGGTGAAGAACGAACCTATCAATAAAACTGACCGAGCCCAAGTCGTCAACGGCGCGTTCTGTTCCCGCGCGCCTCAAGGAGCTGTCAGCTAACTGTAGAGGCCCAGCCTGCTAGCTGCAGGCAGGCAGGGTCGAAGCCTGCTGGGGTCATGGGTCAGCTTCCGAAAGGAATACCCGGCCCCGGCACGATAGGCAACGAAAGAACGGGGTCCGTCCAAGGGCGGGATTTGTCATTGGATGATTTTAACTACCTACCATAAAAAAAAACTATCAATAAAATTATTAAAAAACATACAACGATATAAACAAATAAAGCTTTATTTGTTTATTTTTCGATCTTAGATTAAATCAAAATAGCGGAATATAGCTGACTCGCTTCTAGCGTGTGGACCGCTGAAATTGTGCCTATATGGCACGATTTCACATCGGTGCGACGATCACACACATTCGGCGGCTAACGCTATTTCGCTCGCACGCTTATCTCTTATGTCCTTGTCTATCAGTGACTATAGGCAGTGTTGATGTGAGTTTCGAGTCCAGGTTTTCTGATTGCTATGTTAGCGCGTAACGTAACTCCATTATAATATATCAATACTCTGTAGTGTAAAAAAATAAATGGTTTGAAATAATAAATGCCAATAGCAGGTGTAATATTGCTGTTAAGTAACTTTAGATAAATATAGACGAATTACGTATTCCAAATAACACATTTTTTTAAATGTATTTAAGTGTTGTCTCGAAATTTCGAGACAGATGTCCCGGAAATAATTTAGTCCTAAGGAAGTCTCCGTTTTTTGTCTCTGTTCTTCGAAGTTTAGGCTAATAGGCACTACCTATTCCTATCACTGTTAATAACAGCTATATTCAGCAGTCCGCCATACTGTATTTAAAATGACGTCATTTAGCTAGCGGCAAATAAGTTGAACCAAAATGGCCGTCGTTGATGTGGTTACGCGCAGCCCCCCGCTTTGATTGAGATTGAGGCCCGAAAATCTTTTTCTGCGCTTTGAAGGTTGATCGCCATTATGGTTCAACTTATATGCCGTGTATTGTTAGTAACTTCTGAAGTTACAAATGTTATAAATGTATTTTTTTTAAGATATTGTTACTTGAACAAAATAAAAACTTTATACAAATTAACAATTAGGTTTTTTAACCAATACCTTCCTATTGAGTTCCATAACCTAACCACAAAATAAAATAACAGACTTTAAATACACCGTTAAATTTTGGTCGTTTTAATCCCGTGGAAGGTCGATTCGGTACATGAAACACTATCGATTTGTAAAGAGAAAATTAAAAAATAAAGAACTTTTTTAAAACTCAAATTATTTTACGCATACGTACGAATTTAATTCCTTTAAGTAAACGTCAGCTGAGCGAGGCCGATGAACTATAGGTAGTTAGTATGCAACGACCGACAACTACCTACAAGGTTATTGACTCGTTTACTTAAAAAAAATGTATTACACAATATATTATATTATTTATTTTTTAATTTTATCTTTACAAATCGATAGTGTTTCATGTACCGAATCGACCCTCCACGGCAATAAAACGACCAAAATTTAACGGTGTATACTCGTAAGATCTTATAAATAACTTACAACAAAAAAAAAATTGCAAGATGGCGTAACAACATAAAAATGTAGTGGATCCTGCAACAGCAAAGCTACAAAAAACCGGCCAAGTGCGAGTCGGACTCGCGCACGAAGGGTTCCGTACCATTGACTAGGTAAACAACAGAACAACAGCAAAATAGGCAAAAAATTGCGTTTTTTTTGTATGGGAGCCCCAATATTTATTTTATTTCAATTTTATTACTAAAGTAAAAATACAACTGAGTATTTTGTGAATATTTCAAATGCCTACCTGTTGCCTTTATTGATATCGAGCAAAAAAAGGGCAAAAAAGTCGCGTTTATTGTATGAGAGCCCCCCTAAATATTTATTTTATTTTGTTTTTAGTATTTATTGTTACAGCGGCAATAGAAATACATAATTTGTGAAAATTTCATTTGTCTAGCTATCGCGTGTCTTGAGGTACAGCCTGGTGACAGACTGTCGGCCATACAGCTGTCTTAGTAATAGGGTCCCATTATGGAACCCTAAAAAACAATCTTCCTATAACATATTATATCCATAATAATAAGAGAACTTCTTTTGAAGATTCGGTCCAAACATAGCAAGTTAATGATCATTCTGTCTACCCTTTTGAATAAAACAGGCGTGATGTTTTCTTAAGCATTGTTGTTCAATGTAACTACAAAGTATCAAACCAATGAATAACAGTTTGGTGTGAGTACGCTCCGAGAAAAGGTTATCTATGAACGCTTCTAAAGTAAAGTGTGCTCGCATTTTGAGTTTCTACTAATTTGGTAGAACTTGAATAAAAGTTGAAGCAATATTTTCATTTTCACGACATAAATTATACTGCTTCTTTTGAATTAGTAACTAATTTTAAGTATTATTGAACTTATACAGACATTAAATCAAGACATGAAATTTACAGAAAAACAATATTTTAACAACTTTTATTTTCACTTGAACATTAAAACAAAACAGAGGTTGTCGAATGTATAATAAAAAATGACCATATGAGCTACAGCGCTTTTCTGTAATATTTCTATATAAAAAATAGTTATAAAATTTGGTGAAATTGTAAAAAAACGAAAATCAAAGAAAAAACAAATTAACTCATTTTGAAAAAGGTATGACGCTACTACACTACATTCTTGAAATAATAAAGTTTCTTTTAATTTAACATTCCAAGTCCTACCAAAGTCATCACAATTCAAAGCGGTCCGAAAACACAAATGTCAATTTTATGAGTCAAAACGTAATACACTGCAAAATATTTTTAGATAAACATTTTTAATCGTTTTGTTTAATTGTTTTCAATATAATGCGTATTAAAAACATTTTATTAAAACAAACAGTGTTATAAGCATAAAAGTGGTAATAATTTCCGATACGAGCGCTGGCAACTCAAGCCGTTTGACAGAAGAGAACATCAACATGGAGCGGTGAGTATTTTTGTGATATTTATTCTAAATAACTGTTATTTCACACTGTTATTTCAGTTCGTGGTAGCAATATAAGTTTTCGTACTACGTAGGTAATATAGGAGAATATTATTCACATTGTAACAGGGATATAACATGTACTTTATTCATCAATTAGCTATAGGTTATTTCTCTATAGTCCGAACGTATTTGCGGCCATTTTGATACGTATTTCATAAGCAAATACTGCTACAAGTACGAAAAAGGTTTATATACGCTTGCGCTATTTCATTTGACATATTTTTTTACGAGTTGGTATATTTAATGTAAAACTGATTAGTTCTTCAACATGTGTTAATTTGTCTGTTACGCAGACGACACGCTGGTCCTGGCGCGGGGACGGTCGTACCAGGCGGCGGTCGAACTAGCGACGCGCGGGGTTGCGACAGTCGTGGAGAGGATACAGCAGTTGGGACTCGAGGTGGCATTGCACAAGTCCGAGGCCATGTGTTTTCACGGCCCTCGGAGCGCGCCACCTCCGGGCTCCCAATTAACGGTAGGAGGAGTTCACATCGGCGTCGGGTCGACGATGAAGTACCTGGGACTCGTCCTCGACAGCCGGTGGAACTTCAAGGAGCACTTCCGACGTCTGGCTCCCAGGTTGAATGCGACTGGGGCTGCGCTCAAGCGGCTCCTGCCGAACCTAGGGGGTCCAGACGCCTCCTGCCGGAGGCTCTACGCAGGCATCGTTCGGTCCATGGCCCTTTACGGTGCGCCGGTGTGGGCGCCATCGCTACGGAAGCGAGTGGCGGCCCGGCTAACCGCCTGCCAGAGGGTCATGGCCATCCGGATGATCCGCGGATACCGTACGGTGTCCTGCGAAGCGGCGAGCCTCCTTGCTGGCCTACCACCGTGGGATCTGGAGGCAACAGTCCTTGCACACATGCATGACTTACGCGTGGAGATGCAACGTCGGGGCGAAACTCCGCTGCCGCGACAAGTCGCGGCATGGCGGACAGAGCTCCGGCGGGATCTCATGGTGAAATGGCGAGAGCGATTGTCGCAACCTCGTGCTGGGCACGCCACGATCGAGGCGGTAAGGCCCCTCTTTGAGGCGTGGCTGGAAAGGCCCCACGGCGTCGTCACCTTCCGTTTGGCGCAGGTGCTGACCGAGCACGGCAAGTTCGGTCCGTACCTGTACAAGATTCGTGCGGAGACGACGCCCGGGTGTCGCCACTGTGCGGACCGCCCGGTGGACACGGTGGAGCACACAGTCGAGGTGTGCCCCGCTTGGGAAGAGCAGCGCCGTGTCCTCGTGGGGGCGATCGGCGGCGATCTCTCGCGCCGGGGCTTGGTTCAAGCCATGCTCCGGAGCGAGGAGGAGTGGCAGGCGGTCGCCTCCTTCTGCGAAGCAGTAATGCTAGTAAAGGAGGAGGCCGACCGCCTTAGGCAAAGGCGGACACGCCGCCGCCGCCGCCGGGTTTCCGATCCCAATTTCCGGCCACCGTAGGCGCGGGCTCGCGGACGGTGGGCAATGGGTAGCTCGCTGTCCGTCCGTCCGGTAACAGACCGGTCCGAGCTCAGGTCGTCTACGGCGCGCACCGTTCCCGCGCGCCTCAAGGAGTTGTCAGCATACTGTAGGGGTCCAGCAGGGCCGAAGCCTACTGGGGCCAAAGGTTATGTGAGACTGTCACCAAAGGCCCCAGGATAAAGGCAAGGAATGGAAAGGTAGGTTTTTTAGTCAGTAAAAGTCTGACACTGTTTCCCGCCCCACCCAAGGGCGGGATTCGTCATTGGATGATTTTTACCTACCACAAAAAAAAAAAAAAAAAAAAAAAAAAAACATGTGTTAATTTACGGGACTGGCCGTCGCTTACCTAAAATGCCTTGTAAATTGTTTGTAAAATAAAAAAGTCGAGTCTTGTTTATTGTAAGTTAGTACGTACAAAATGTAAAACATGGCCTGCGATGTTGTTTAAGGTTTGCGAAGTGTCACCGCGGCCTTGAAACGAATCGGGCAACGGAAGGAATAGCTACACGTGTGGATTTTAGTTAGTTTAAAAGTCTGCAACTCCCTCTCGTTCAGTCAGAGTGAGAGAATTTATTTGAAGCTTTCCCACCCTCAAAAAGTACGATGAAAATATACCTAAATGTAGGTATCGATACAAATATTATTTTATAGGTACAGCACGGCCGACGGATCTTGGCGCGTCTTAAGTTAGGCTCTGCGAACTTTAGCAAAATAAGCGCGCCAAATAAATTATTTATAAAAATAAATGCTAATTTAACAAAGTTAACAGCAATAACAACTGCGCATTTATTTTTTGAAACTTATTTTTTTACGAGTGCACAAGCGCTGAAGTTCGCAGAGACTATATTCTTCAGACGCGCCAAGATCCGTCGGCCGTACTGTAGTGTACGTTTAGTTTTAATCGGTACCTAAGTATATAAACTGCTTGGTATTGTGCAACGTTACTTGTTATCCTACGCAGTACACTACGTTTATTGTTATCGATAAGTAGGTATTTATTTTGTAAATACCTAAGTAGGTATACGAGGTAAACGGTACCTATTTGGTACTCAGTACCTCTACCATGAGTTTTAAGCAATAGGATTCGTCGCTACTCGATATCGACGCCGTAAATATTTTGTATGGCAAATTTTGGTTCTGCAAGTGACCGCTAGAGGCGCTGCAAAATTTGCCATACAAAATATTTACGGCGTCGATATCGAGTAGCGACGAATACTATTGCTCAAAACTCATGGTAGAGGTACTGGTGATGGATCTACATTGTCCTCTAAGTAGAGGGCTTTTGACCATGACCTTGATTTTAGCAATAATTTGGTATACTTTACTTACTAACTAGAGGGCTATCAATAAATTACGTCACACATTAAGGGAAGGGGAGGGGTTCGATGAACTGCCAGCTGAAAACCAGCGCTGGGTGTTTGACGGCCAGCAATTGCTGTACTTTTTATTATTTTTTAGTGATGTTGCCGTTGTTGCCGTTGTATTGTATTGCCTGCCTCGAATAAATTCTATTTAGTTCTAAGTGTGACGTCACTAAACTTACCGACTTCTCCTACCAATAGAAGTCGATAAGTTTAAAATAGTGAGTTTTTTTTTTTACTTTTTATTGATTGTTGCACTGCGTGTCGCGGGTTCGATTCCCGTACCGAACAAATATTTGTATGGCCTATAGATAGGTGTTCCGGTCTGTGTGTGAATTTCGTACATGCGTAAATTATTTCTAGTTAAAAAAAAAACTTTTTTTTTTTTTCATTTTCAACTTTACAAATCGATAGGGTTTTATGTACCGAATCGCCGCGGGATAAAAACAACCAAAATTTAACGGTGTATATATTTTTGTGTACAATAAAGAATAAAGATGGAGTCCCAAAGATTTTTCCATCATGGTTGTTCAACTTGTGAGACGAGGCTTACCGATTTTCGGGTCTCAATCGGAGTGGGGGGTGCGCGTAACCATAGCAAATGATTCAACTTATTTGCCGCGTACTACACGAACTTGCATTGAACTTATTACAAAATGTTTCGGTGATATAATCAGGAAATGCTTTTTATCTATCTGATAGGAGATTGACGTCATCATTCTTTATCGGTCATAAACTGATGATTTCAACAGTGATTTGTATAAAGTAATATGTATAGTTTTGAGTAACAGAGGTTTCAGTTTAGTCATATATTTATTTATTTAAGGTTTTTTTTGCGGTGGGAAATCATCTAAAGATTTTTCTCACTCTAAGGTGGTGCGAGAAGGCCTGAGGGGCCGTTCAAGTATTACGTATACGGATTTTTAGCAAATATATAACCGCCTCCCCCCTCGTCAGCAAAGTTTTCACCAACCAGCTTTCATAAATATTTGTACTTCATGCATTGTTCAATTTTTCTGTTTCGTTGTTAGTTAATTTAAGGAGGAAAAGTTACAAAAATAAGGAATGGGCTTAATGTAGAGGAACTAAAAAATAACTTCCCTTACAATGTCATCAAAAATAAGCAAAACCAAGCCCCCCATCCCCCTGTAGTATTTACGTAGTACTTGAATGGCCCCTGATTAAAATTACGCCTACATTAATTTTTCATGCAGCCTTTCCTTCTCGTAGAGAGGAGGGCTGAGGGCTGAGTCCCAGCAGTGGGATCATTGTAAGGCTAATGCTTACATTATGTACTATTTATTGTTGGCGCACAAAACCGGTTGTTGTGGCGACATTTGGGGGAGGCCTATATCCAGAAAGTAGACATCTTTAGGCTGAAATGATGATGATATTTTATTCCATAGGGTGCTAGATCTTGGCTGGCCTATTGGTCTAATGGTTAGTGGCCCTGACTGCTATACCGGACGTCATGGGTTCGATTCCCATCCAAGACAAATGTTTGTGTGATGAGCACGATCATTTGTTCTGTGTCTGGGTGTAATTTATCTATAATATATATATGTATGTATTTAGAAATATATAAGTACCTATGTTTATCAGTTGTCTAGTACTCATAGCACAAGCTCTGCTTAATTTGGAACTAGATGGCGTTGTATGATAGTTGTGGAATATTATATTATTATAATAGTGCATCATGTGGTCGTACAGTAGACTATTAAGCGTGGGGTCCCATGTTCTAACCCCGGTTCAGAACAAATAAAATTTAGTTTTTCGATGAGGTAACACTGTACTATGCATTTTTTATTTATAAACGATTTTGAGGCAATTTAAAATGAATGAAATGCGGTCATCCCGTCCGATTATTATTTAGGCATCAGGGCTAGAGTGAATAGGCTCTTAATAAACTAGTGCACTTCACCATCAATTCATCACTGCTTACCATCAATCAAGCTCTAGTTTAGGGGCCGTTAAATTATTACGTAAGCAGATTTTTTGCAAATAAGTCAGCAAAGCTCTCACCCTTTGCTTCTCTATGCATCTCTTAAAAAACTAAAAAAAATATGCTGCTGACATAATCACCATCTAGGCCCCATCCGCCATGTCATCAAAAATAAGCAAAGTAAAGACCCCACCCCCCAGTATTGCTTACGTAATACTTTAATGGCCCCTTATATTAATAAAAAATAATCATGTTACTAATTGTTACTCGAATTTTCAGTGAAATATCTGTCTGGACCCTTTTTACTAAGAAAGATGTGGAGCGTTGCGTCGCTACCTGCAATTCTTGTCAAAAAGAATTTAGTTACAAAGCATCTACAAGTAACCTGAGGAAACACTGGTATAGGCAACATGGGAAAATCGCGAATGCAAAGCCTTTTGATGTGTCAGACAGTGAGAGGTACAACACTGACAATAGTGATGTGGAACAGTGAGTATTTTTTTGTATTTTTAATTACTTGTTCCGGTATTTCTGAGCACAGGCGTAGAGTAGCCAGCCTTTCGGTGTTTTACAGGATGCATTTTGGAGAGTGTGTGCGGGAATTACATGACTTGATTCTGCCTTCCGCGAATATCCACCCTTATGTTGTTGAAACTTCTACGGTACGGACTAAGCGTTTTGCCTCGTCGTTTATACCGCGTACATCCAGGGACTGGAACAGTTTGCCTGCTGCGGTCTTCCCGTCTGATTATAATTTATGTGTCTTCAAGGCTCGAGTGAATAGGCTCTTAATAAACTAGTGCGCCTCACCATCAACGATTGCATCACTGCTTAACATCAGGTGGGATCGCAGTCAAGCACTAGTTTATATCAATAAAAAAAAACCTGTTCTTTTTCAGGAGGTCTTTTAAACTTAAATGCTTGTTTAGTTTTGGGTGATATAAATACACCGTTAAATTTTGGTCGTTTTAATCCCACGAAGGGTCGATTCGGTACATGAAACCCTATCGATTTGTAAAGATAAAAATAAAAAATAAAGTTTTTTTTTTTTTAAACTCGAATTAATTTACGCATGTACGAAATTGATTTCTTTAAGTAAACGTCAGGTGATCGAGGCCAATGAACTGTTGGTAGTTAGTACGCAACGACCGACAACTCCCTACAAGGTTATTGACTCATTTACTTAAAGAAATTAATTTCGTATATGCGTATATTAATTCGAGTTTAATTTGATCTTTACAAATCAATAGTGATTCAAGTACCGAATCGACCCTCCACGGGATTAAAACGACCAAAATTTAACGGTGTATATATATAGATTTTGATACTTTCATTATAAGATAATCAAAGGTATTATATAATGTTGAGCAAAGATCGGGCTGAAATCGTAAAAATCAGAAAGGTTAGGAAGTAAAACGTCCCACAACTGAGCTAAGGCCTACTCTTAGCCCAGCTGTGGAACACAAATGAGATTAGTCCCATCATCTTCCTGCTTATCCTATCATACATGAGATCGGTGCAACACGTTTCTTTTCTTCCATTCTCTCCAGTCAGCCATCACGCTATCAATCACTCACTTTTCTTTCATATCACGCCCACACTTTTCTTTAGCCCCTTCTTTCTCTATTCATCCATATTTATACTCGTAACTCTTTTAGTAACTTGTGCTTCATCTCTTCTCTTTACATGACTATATCAAGACAAACGATTCCCTTTCAATTTTTCAATCACAGTGCGTTTAGTGTGAGTTGTTTTTACGTGAACGCGATCGAAAAGTTTGCCGCGTTTGGCTCTCTGATTGGTTAAGAGCTTGGAGTGGGCCAATCGGAGGCTCGAACGTCATAAACGTATCGATCGCGTTGGCGTAAAACAAACTCACACTAGGCACTCTGGTGCCACTCCCAAACCTATACATTCTCGTCATACCACACATCCATCTCAACATGCTCATTCATTCATTTCGACAATTAAGACTGGCCTAAAAAGTGAAGCTGTACATAATCATAATGATATCCTTAATATACTCTATTCATATTGTATAACAGGACGAAGTATTTACTCAAGTATTTTTACTTTTGAAAGTCACGAGGGTGGTGTGCAGGCCGCGTGATCCATTCTTCACATCCCTTGAAACGTGCGTCCTAAAAATATCCTTTTCAATCCTAAGTTTTCCTCATTTCTTTACCCTTTGATTTGATTTTAGTGACTTAGGAACGTGACTTTTTCTTTTACATACTTTTGCCAGCGGTTTTGCCTGCTGTGATAGTAGAAAATTTATCTCAAGAAAAGATACTTCTGGGCTAAAAAGTATCATTTGTTCTGCTCTAGGACATGACCTAAACATTTCCATTTAACCGTTTGAGTGTAAAAGAGTGTATATACACCAGCGTTGTAAGACTTTTGTTTGGTCAACTTAAGATTTTGCAACTTTTTGTGAAAAAATCGGGATTCTTTCGTCGAAAGCGGGACATAGTAAAAAAACGCGTATTATCAAAAGTTTTTAACTAAATTAGTGAAATTAAAGTAGTCATAGAAAATTTATTTTTAATAAAAATATGATAAGTATTTAAATCAGATTTACCCTATCGGCTTGTATGAACTTCGCTCGAGATTATGTCGTCTTCGCGGCCCCAAAACAGCGGTTTTATATTTAAATATAAAAAAAAAAAACAACAACTATTCAAGATTTTTGTTCTTGCGAATCGCTTTTAAATAACAAGCTTTATTTTTATTTTTGTAACTTTTAAATAGTTCCGTAACGTAATCTCGTAGATAAACACGTTTGAAACCGTAAATTAGGGTCAGATTCGCGATTTGTTTTTTATCGAGCCGACTAATTTATATCGTGTTTTAATTTCTGCCAAGCCCTTGGCTATATAGTCAATTTTAATAAAATAAATTTTCATGGTGTTCTCTTTTATATTTGTGGATTTCCATAGGTTTAAAAAAGGTCAAAATGAGTAGAACCGGGCCTTAACATTGTCTGTGCCACCAGGCCGTGCTTCCTCAGCACGCTGCACGCTCGATCGAGTTATGCCCGAAAAGCAGGACTGAGCCTTTCCCGCGTGGAACATTTAACGCTGATGCGCAATCATTGTAACATCATGTTGGAACACATTTTGCGCTTACTACGTCCACTCCGTAGCGTCACCGGATCGCCTCGGTAGTAAGTTGATGTAGCCGAGCTCATATCCATACAAATCCATATAAAAACACTAACCGCAGGAGGCGAGGCGTTGCGGAGTGGGTGCCGGGTGGCTCTAATGAGCTGTGACCTTTAGTCTCCACCACCACATAACTAAACAAAATCCAATTTTTCAGAGAAAAGAAAAAAAAACCAAAGGCAACCTGGAGTTACTTTGAAGTGGTAGATTCCGACAAATTTGAGGCTACCTGCAAGATCTGCGAGAAGGTGGTGCCCTTCACATCATCCTCAGACTTGACGCAGCATATAAAGGAGGAGCATGACGAGAAGCACAAGGACAGTGATGAAGAATTTGTGGTGAACGCCGAAGAACTGTCTGAAGACGAAGATATTTCGTGAGTATTTATTTCATCACCATTGTTCTCAAAACGGTGAAGGAAAACATCGTGAGGAAACCGGCATGTCTTATAACACACAAAGATCCGAAGACATGTGACATCCACCAACCCGTACTGGGCCCGCGTTGTGGATTACGGCCCATTCCCTCTTCTAGAGAGGAGGCCTGAGTCCCAGCTATGGGAACATTATAAGGCTGATGCTAAAGGAAATTCAAATTTTAAACCCTGCGTGTGTGTACCAAGTTTCATTAAAATCGGTTAATTAATTTCTAAGAATCAGAACTTGGGGGCCATACATTTATTACGTACACTGATATCGATTACGTGGGACGATTTAGGGAGAAGGGGCCCAGGTCTACCTTGGTGGCGTCGTTTATCTTCAGGTACCTATCTTGTGGAGAATTTTGCCCAACGGTCAGTGTGCATGCGGCTGATGTGACCCACCAATTCCCACTTTAGCCTGGCAGCCTTTTTTCCCACGTCTATCTTCAAACGCAGCGTGGTGACCATCACACATAATGAATTTTAAGAGCCAAATTCACCAATAAACTAATCGCGATTCCTTCAAACAAAACGCAGTTTGAGCGACTAATCGAGATTATAGCTTCATTTTGCATTTCAATTATTTTGTTGTCGGCCATGTTTACAACACGGGTCTTTAAATTAGATTTACGCTGAGCTCAGTTTAGTTGAACTAATTTTTTTTATTGAATGATGAAATCAGCCCTTAGTGTCAAATCTATACTTATAATAAATCTGTAGAAGTAAAAATTCTGTACATTGAAAGTATCAAAAAAATAAATGGCAGGGGGTGTTACTAGACCGACACCGAACCCAAAAAAGTTATTAAAAAATTTTTTGTCTGTCTGTCTGTTTGTTCAGGCATCACGCAAAAACTATCGGTTCGATTACGATGAAACTTGATATAATTAATATCCTGGGCACCACACTGGGTACTTTTTATCCCGGAAAAGTATATACAATAAAAAACAAACTTAATTTTGCGGGCACAACTAGTTAAGTAATAAACTAAATTTTTTAGGTTCAGACGAAGGCGTTTCAAATCAAACCTGTGGAAATTCTTCACGCCCACCTGCAATAAGTATGCCGTATGTTTGCTCTGTAAGAAGCTGTTCAATTACCGTTCTACTATCACGAACCTTCGCAGGCATCTGCTCAGGAAACATAACGGAGCTCGTACTCCTAGTCGAGAAGATGTAAGTAGAAATACCAGTACTAAGTACTAAGTACCGGTACCTCTACCATGAGTTTTAAGCAATAGTATTCGTCGCTACTCGATATCGACGCCGTAAATATTTTGTATGGCAAATTTTGGTTGTGCAAGTGACCGCTAGAGGCGCTGCAAAATTTGCCATACAAAATATTTACGGCGTCGATATCGAGTAGCGACGAATACTATTGCTTAAAACTCATGTTAGTGGTACAGTAGTTAATAGAGTAGATAACTTGGTTGAATACTAAGGGAGAGACCTCATGAAGCGGTTTTCTCCCGCTGCCCCCACGGTTGCGGGACCGCAGCTTCTGTAGAATGCAAATATACACCGTTAAACTTTGGTCGTTTTAATCCCGCGGAGGGTCGATTCGGTACATGAAACACTACCGATTTGTAAAGATAAAATTAAAAAGTAAAGCACTTTTTTCTAAAACTCGAGTTAATGTACGCATGTACGAAATTGATTTTCTTAAGTAAAAGCAAGCTGATCGATGCCAATGAACTGTAGGTAGTTAGTACGCAACGACCGACAACTACCTATAAGGTCATTGACTCGTTTACTTAAAGAAAAAAGTGCTTTATTTTTTAATTTTATCTTTACAAATCGGTAGTGTTTCATGTACCGAATCGACCCTCCACGGGATAAAAACGACTAAAATTTAACGGTGTATGATTATGTAAAAAATTAAAGCAATTATATCGATGCGGTTTACGGCCGCGGTTTGCGGCTGCCACACACCAGCGCCGCGGCCTCTGCGGTTTGCGCCCGCACACTCTGCGGTCGGTTGGCGGCGACTGCGCCTTATCGGCCGCCGGGTTTGCTAAACTACCGTCTCGTGAGTTTTGAAATAAAATAGTTGTTTCCTATGCCGCGGCGGCCACGGGAGAAAATCGCTTCATAAGTTCAGTGCCTAAATCTTCTAAGCCGTGTCTTCGCATGGAAAGTTCATTTTGTTTACTATTTTAATTTTAAATTAGGATGTTTACGTCGTGGTCAGAGTTTATCACCTCGTGATATGGCCAAGTAAAACTGGCCAGATTATTTTAAACGTTATAGTTTGAAGATTATGCCAATCCTCGTTTCGCCATATCATTGATATAGGATTTATATGACGATAAAAATGCAAAAATTTAATTTCGTAGGTTACATCCTGGAGCATCTACCTTAATAGACTTTTTAGTAGTTATTTATTTTATTGAAACTATTTCTTTGTTTTAGAGCCAAAAGGTGTTCAGAGTATCAGAGGACGGAACGCTGTATGAGATAGAGACAGCAGGCCAAGAAGGGAAAGATTATGATAATGATGTAAGTTATAAAATCACTGTATAATAATATCAAGTCGTCGACGGCGCGTTCTGTTCCCGCGCGCCTCAAGGAGCTGTCAGCAAACCGTACAGGCCCAGCCTGCTAGCTGCAGGCAGGCAGGGACGTAGCATGCTGGGGTCATAGGTCAGCTTCCGAAAGGAATACCCGGCCCCGGCACGATAGGCAACGAAGAAATGGGGTAGGTTTTTAGTCAGTATGAATCTGACAGTAGTTCCCGCTCCGCCCAAGGGCGGGATTTGTCATTGGATGATTTTACCTACCATAAAAAAAAACCTCCGATGAAAAGTAGAATAATTTTTTTGATTATTTACACGCAACTAGAAAGTTAAATTTACTTCTTTTTGTACTACGACGTCTATCATACAAGTTGTTACAAAAAAAAAAAAAAAAAAAAACAGAATTTGGTTTGACTAACAAAGAAACAAAGATTCAAAGCATATTTACAGGCACTTTTGAAAAGTCAAGAAGTCGGTCTGTCAGAAAAAATGATGCTAATTGCACATTCCAAAGCGTAGATCTCTATGGAGATGAATGTGCAAGAAACTTCATGGACACTCTTTTCAATCATTTTATGTATTACGTGCGTAGTACATATATATCGATGTGTATTACAAATATCTCGGTTACATGTTTCTTGTCGCTGCTATTATGTGAGAAAAATGTAAATAAGAAAAAGAGTGAAAAAAGTGGTCTTATTATATTCTTAACATATTTTTTATCTGCTTAATGTTTTTTTCTTTACCCACAGGAGGATCCTATGGCAACGGACACGATATACTTAAACGAAGAAGAGTTAAACTATACCGAACCAGAACAATCAACACCAAGTCCAAGGAAAAAGCGAAAAATAGAAAGTAAATTCACAAAAATAACAAAAGAACAGGTTTCCAGGTCTCGTAATACTTGTTCCGAGGAACTGGAACTCCCTAGAAAACAAGTATCGATGCATACGCCCAACACTATGAGCAGCTTAGATTATTTCGGCCAATATGTTGTTTCTTTATTAAAAGAATTACCTAAACCTGTTTCGGATCAGCTTCAAAGTGTAATTATTAAGCAGATTTTGACAAGTAAAATAGCTTTGGAACCTCAAAATGTACCGCCTAAGTACGAAATTAAGATAAGTCAAAATAATGGAACCGAAGCGAATTCAGAGCTCGTCGGTTATTCTATAGTGCAGAATAATACAACCGCTGAAGAGGTAAAAGAACTTACTGAAACTGTAATTCAAGATTGAACTTGTAATTTGTTTTGACAATAAATCTTTTAAAAAAAAAACCTTGAGTATTTATTTTTAGCCTTTTTTTACCTTGAATTACACTTTATGTAATTTTATGGATTTTATTATCTGAAATAAATTGAATTGATTGATTGAAAGGCCTCCCCCAAGTCCTTCCAAACCTTCTTCTCCCACGTCGTCTCGAACCAGTCCTCGCGGTACGCGCCCAGATATTCCTGTCATTTCTTTCTAGGCCGGCCTTGACGACGCTTTCTTCCTTCAGGTACCCACTGTGTGGCGACCCTTGCCCAGCGGTCTCCGTGCATGCGACTGACGTGACCCGCCCAATCCCATTTAAGTCTAGCAGCCTTTTTGCCTAAAAGTAGAACGTTCCACATACCTATGTATAAGTTCATTCATGACGTGCAAATCAGTATGTAATAAACGTGTTATAATTTCAACATGCGTAATTAAAACAATGATATATTGAAAAGGTATTTTATATATTAACTATCAAGTACCTACGTGGGTTAAGTACTTAGTAAATGAATCAGCGATTAGTATAAAGTATGTTTTTCCTTTTAGACTACGTGTATTACAATTCATCACAATTCCTTGTAATTTACATTTTAGCTTGTGATGAAAACAAATTTGTTTGTATAGGGTATTTTTTTCATCTGGACGGTAAGCAATACGCAATTCGCCGTCCGGTAAGTACCAAACCCTGGCTCAAAGAGATGTCAGTCTCAGTAAAATCGGACTAAACATTTCGCCTCGTCATTTATACCGCGTATATCGAAGTACTGGAACAATTTGCCTGCTGCGGAAGACCTAAATTGTAATCAGCCGGCTGATTATAATTTAGGTGTTTTCAAGGTTAGAGCAAATAGGCTCTTCATTAACTAATGCGCCTCACCATCAAGGATTGCATCACAAAAAAAAAAATACATAAAAAAAATTGCCGGAGCCAGTTAGGTCTAACGGGTGCCAGGGTTGGGATTGTTCGAAGGGGTTACTGAAACCCTCGCATAGGTTTTGGTCAGTAAAAGTCTGACGCTCTCTTCCGCTCTACCCAGAGCAGGAGATGATCATCATTATCATTTCACTGTTGAACATGGGTCTCCCTTCATTGTTGGAAAATGAACGGCCTGTGCGTCTCGCATCCATCGGATTCCCGCAACGCTTGTCAGGTCAACGGTCCACCTTGTAGGAGACCTCCCAAAACTGCGTCTTCCAGTACGCCGTCGCACTCGCAACTCCAGAACCTTGCGGCCCCAACGGCTAAGCAACATTTCCATAACATTGAACAAATAAATAAACATACAAGTCAACAAATAAAACAAAATATGTATAAACATTACCACGAAAACAATAAATCCCACAAAACAAATGAAAGAATCTCCTCACAAAAACTTAGACTTTCACACATCTATTCATCTTCCAGCAAACAAGCAATAATAATTTAAATGATACAACAATATATGGAATCATTGAAACAGGCGCGATCTCGGTAAAATTGAGCTGAGAATTTTATCTATTCTATTCTATTTTTTAAAAGATGGCAAATAGAGCCGATGTCGACTATTCTGCCAATGTCAAAAGTAAATTGGATAAGCAAGTATGTGAATCATTAACATAAACAATTAATATGCTAGAAACGAAGTAACTATGGAGGTGTAAGTCTTCGATTGATACAATTGGACTTCATGTGTTAGTACTGGACTGAAACAGAGAATTTTATCATAGTGTTGACTACCTCAGCGAAATTTGTCGAAAAGTTTGACTTATTTATTACATTTGCTGTCAAATGATAAGGCCCGAAGGGAGTTAGCATTAAGTCCGCCTGTGTTGCATTAAGATTAAATAAATAAGAATATGTGCAATGACACGCAAATTCGAATGGTAAATAAATGAACTATTCATACGACTTAAGATACGATTAGACTACGACACTAGTACGCTCAGAATATACATTGGGTGTCTCTGTGTGAACACTAGTGTCTCTGTGTGAACACTAGTGTCTCTAATTGAACACTAGTGTTCATACACAGACACTCGATTTATACACTGAGTGTGCCGTATAAAGTGTCGTAATCTAAACGTACCTGAAGTCCAAGCCAAAATTTTTTTGGAAAAAAATAAAACAACTTACGTATATGTACTACACTGTTTGAATCTGCTTGTTCAAAATCTTCTTCTGTTTCTCACAGATGATGGTGAAGAGTTGCACAAAGTAACGGACGTGTGGCGCTACTTTGACGCAGACTCCGGCAAGAATGCTCAGTGCGTCGTCTGCAAGGCCGTCGTAGTCAAGGAATATGAGGAGCTGAAATCGCATCTGAGGGACAACCATCCGAACTTGCTTCTGGAAATCCTACAGGTAGGAATGTAGCAGCCTATATAGATGAACTAACATATATAAACATCTCAAAAGACCGGATTTCAGACAAACAAAAAAGTACTTCGCAAATACCTCCCAAATACTTTGCAAATACCTCCCAAATATTTCACCCAAATACTTCACAAATACCTCCCAAATACTTTGCAAATACCTCCCAAATATTACACAAATTATACCTCCCAAATTCATCTCAAGTACGTCCGAAATACTTCGCAAATACTTCCCAAATACTTCGCACTTCTAATGTTGTACTTGTGATATAAGCGTATACCGAGATCTTACTAAAACATCTCCAAAAATTATGATTTTGTGTTATTTATGACATTCACTGTACAAGCAACAGACTTCCCGAGTCGGTTACTTGCAAGCCACTTCCTATGGTAGCCGGAGAACATTTCGTTGCGTTGTGTATCTTGAGTTTTAAGTGGCCATCAGCGTTGGTTTCTGTAGCGAAATGTAGACGATTTCACCTTCGTTTTAATACAAAGCGAGGCTAAGGACATACATGTAGTTAAATGTGGGCTGCCGTGAAGCGGTACCATTTTTCCTCGAACGTGCAAAAGTGCTCTTCAAAGCTCTGTAAACAAAATAGGGTTTGATGATAAACACTTCATTATTAATATATTAACTGCCTCATTGATTTCGTGGTCGCAAGCGCGGCTGCTGAGCGTGGGGTTTTAATTCCTGGGTCGGGAAAAAGTCTTGTAGGGTTTTCATTACGAATTACTATGTAGCACCCCGGAATTTGGGAGTTAGTGGTGTGACACCCCCGTGCTTCAGAAAGCCCGTAAAACCGTTGGTCCTGCGCCTTAACTCTCTTCGGTTGCGTTGATTTGACTGGCCTGTTGGTTTAGTGGTTAGTGGCCCTGACTGCTATGTTGGAGGTCGTGGGTTCGATTCCCACCCAGGACAAATGTTTTTGTGATGAGCACGATCATTTGTTCTGTGTCTGGGTGTAATTTATCTATAATATGTATGCATTTAGAAATATATAAGTATGTTTATCAGTTGTCCAGTACTCATAACACAAGCTCTGCTTAGCTTGAGACTAGACGGCATTGTGTAATACTTGTAATAGTTGAAGAATATTATATCGATTATTATATCGACCTCTATTTGTACACCCTATATCTCCTGCGTACTTGGATAATGTCTGTTGAGAGTGGCCACCGTGATCGAAATACGGTCGGGAAGATTATAAAAAAAGTATACAGTGCTCTACATTAGTTTATATTAATTAATATGTAATGCTATAAATGCAAAACCGCAATTGGTGCAAATAACCACCCATTAAGTTAGTTTATTTTTCCTTTTGTGCTTCACCAAACAAACAAAGCTATAGGAGAGTAATTTATACAATATTATTTTTAGTTTGTGCGAAACCTGAAAACAGTTTGTTAACTGAATCGATCCCAATCATTTTTACACCATCTTATTTCCCAAAAATATTTGAAATACTTCATAAGTTTGACGCCACTGACACTAAGTACAACACAGGTCACGGCAGGCCATAGCAAGCATAAGCCAGTGTGCCAGCGCACAGCTGGGTGCGAGAGCAAAACGATCCCTAAGTCACCAGCGAACACCAAAAAATATAACAAGCTTATAACTTTGTGATTTTTTATAATACAGTAATGAAATTTTGTATAGAGATTATTTACATAAAAATATTCGACACGTGTTTCGGGTTTCGCATATACTAAAATTAAAGCTGTATATTCATCTTGCGTTTTAACTAAAATAAAGCTCTGATTCACAGGACCAGCCCTCAGATCACTCGGACGCTGGTTCCAACAATGGAAATGAAGACAACGACAACACGTACACGGAAATAGTATACCTCGAACAGGACCCCGTACCAGAAACTGTAAGAAAACACAAAGAAAAAAAATCCTTGCCTAAACCCCTGAGAAAACGCGAAAGACAACACAGTGTTCCCAGTTCCGACGACCTTCCCCTTAAAAAAACAAAAAAAGAAGAAGAAAATGATGACGAATTAACAACATTTATCAAATATATAACTTGTCTACTAAAAAAACTACCAGCAGAAGTATTTTCCAACGTACAAATGGAAATTATAAACACTATTTTGAAGGCAAACAACGAAGCGAAAGCAGCGAATACCAGTCAGAGTATGGTATTTAACAAAGAACAACTAGTAAATACTAGTACCAATATTATAACAGTTGATGGAATAACGCCCATTGCTAGTACGGTGATGGGACATCATAACTACACTATTTCTGTTACATCGCCGATTGAAAATAAGACGGATAATAATAATAGTTGATTTAAGACAAGACAATGATTTATACTTTTTACTTTATTTTAGTAATTTGATCTAAGAATATATTTAATAGTCAAAAAAACTTTTTTTTGAGCATGTGATGGGTGAAAAATCTTTCTAATCAACCCTTTGCCTTTAAGTTTGTAAAAAGACATGTTTTATTTTATACCTACCACACCTACCACCACCAGCATAGCCAAGTCCACTCGTCCAGCAAAGACTAAGTCAGTACCTCTACCATGAGTTTTAACATGTAGATCCACAACTACCAAACTTGTTCATACAAAAGTAGACTCTAAACATCGGAATTAAGGCCTATAGTGGCGTGCATGTGAGAGGACACCGGCGTCCTCTCGCAATAGTATTCGTCGCTACTCGATGTCGACGCCGTAAATATTTTGTATGGCAAATTTTGGTTCTGCAAGTGACCGCTAGAGGCGCTGCAAAATTTGCCATACAAAATATTTACGGCGTCGATATCGAGTAGCGACGAATACTATTGCTTAAAACTCATAGTAGAGGTACTGGTCTAAGAATGACATCTTGTGATGAGTGGGGGTCAGTAATGCCCTCGATGAACATAGAAAAGTACTTTTGAAACAACGGCGTCGCCAGCCGATGATCAAGGGGTATAGAGAATAAAAAAAAAATCGTAAGATTAGAGAACAATTTTTTAGTTTTATTTTATTTTTTAATAATAAATAATAAAAGTTTATTTTCTCCACAACATAATCTACGGTAACATATTGAATGGGCATTATATTGTCGGAGACTGGTGCCTAAATTAGGCTCTGTAGCTGTAAAGCAAGCTTCTAGGGGGGGGAGGCGTAGCTTCCCCTCGGCGACGCCCTTGTTTTGAATTGAAAAATTTTCACTGGTACAGTACGGCCGACGGATCTTGGCGCGTCTGAAGTTAGGTTCTGCGAACTTTAGCGCTTGTGCACTCGTAAAAAATAAATGGTTTGAAAAAATAAATGCCAATAGCAGGTGTTATTGCTGTTAAGTATTGTTACTGGTATTTATTTTTATAAATCATTCATTTGGCGCGCTTATTTTTAGCGTTAAAGTAATATAATATAATATGTAATACCACACACACTATCACACAACGTCGTCTAGTCCCAAACTAAGCAGAGCTTGTGTTATGGGTACTAGACAACTGATAAACATACATAAATATTTCTAAATACATACATATTATTATAGATAAATTACACCCAGACACCGAACAAATGATCGTGCTCATCACACAAACATTTGTCCTGGGTGGGAATCGAACCCACGACCTCCGGCATAGCAGTCAGGGCCACTAACCACTAGACCAACAGGCCAGTCAAAGTAAAAGGCAACAACCAACAGGCAAGTAAAGTTCGCAGAGACTAACTTCAGACGCGCCAAGATCCGTCGGTCGTACTGTAATTGCCAGGTACCTACATAAACACAGGGCCATCTTGACATGGACCTTTATATTGTACAATGCGTTTCAAATGAGAATAGGATCGATCGCCATGTTGTGACGTCACGTCGTACTGTCAAATCGAAGAAATTAGTGAGCAAAACAAGAAATTTTAAAAATTATAATTTACGAATCGTGAACGAAAAAAGTTGATTCAGAATCCAGTTCTTCAATTTTGCTCATCTCTGCGTCACTGTGTGAAGTGTCCGAGTAGTGGCAAATGGAAGAAGGCGAATTGTTCCTAACAATGAAAATAAGAAAGAAAATAGTTTTTTTTTAGCTAATTATGACTTAAAACAATATATTTAGCTGATTTATAAAAAAACACTAACCTTTTAACTTCACCTAGATTTAATTAGGACTTGGTAAAACTAAGCAAAAAAAACCCTTTATTGATACGCAAATAAGTTTTCTTTGCAAACCGCACTTTTCACTCAACATTTGACAGATCGAGGTTATTGACTTTCCTATTCTTATTTAGAACCATCTTTTTGTACGTGTTATTGGCAAAAATATGGTGACTCGTCCACAAAGGCCATTAATCAAAAGTTGAAGTTGAAGTCGCATGGTACTATTACATATTCTGTGTCTATAATAGTAATGTAAAAAAAAAATAAGTTGCCTTGCAGGAGAAACCGGGAGAGAGACGACCGTTGCAAATGCATCTACAGTTAAATAATTCCCAGATTATTTAAAATCTCTTGAATAAAATTTTGAAACCTGTTCAATCCGGTTTTGTCTAGTCTCAACTAGTTTTTGAAAGGGCTCATTTAAAGGGGTCAATCTCAATATTTTATCAAGTTTACATTTAAAGTTGTTGAAAAGCAGGGGTCTTCAGAATACACCGTTAAAGTAAAAGAGTGAATGACCTTGTAGGTAATTGTCGGTCGTTGCGTACTAACTACCTACAGTTCATTGGCCTCACCCGTATATGGGTAAATTAATTTGAGTTTAAAAAAAAGTACTCTATTTTTTGACTTTCTCTTTACAAATCGATAGTGTTTCATGTACCGAATCGACTCTCTACGAGATTAAAACGATAAAAATTTAACGGTGTAAAATAAAATAAAATATCCGAGCATACGCTGGGCCCTTATTTCGCTGACATCTCTTCGAGGAACACTACGATTCATGCTCGATCCTTAGCGGACGGCCAGCTACCTAACCAATTGCTCGCCGTCCGTAAACCCATGTCTACGTTACCTGGAAATCGTGGTCGGGACCTGCGTGCTGAGTGCGAGTTGTTTTTACGTTAACGCGATAGAAACGTTTACCGCGTTTGGCTCTCTGATTGGCTAAGAGCTTCGAGTAGGCCAATCAGTGCTACGAACGTCATAAACGTGTCGATCGCGTTTACGTAAAACAAACTCACACTAGGCACTCTGAGGATGTCTATTTCTTCACGCGTGCGGCCGCCTGCCACTCCTCCTCGCTCCGGAGCATAGCTTGAACCAAGCCCCGGCGCGAGAGATCGCCGCCGAACTGAAGCGGGTGGGTTTTAGGTAAGTCTGACAATCCCACTCAATGCACCCAGAGCGGGAGGTTTGGATGTTATGGATCGGCTCACGTTTGAATACTATCTCACCTGCTGGTAAGCGAATGATATGGCTGACGATGAACTTACCTAGAAGTAACCTATTCACTCTTGACATAAAGACCCCTAGGTTATTATAGCTATAAGGAAACACAGACTCTGGCAGGGAATTCCACTCTAGCTGTTCGCCTAATGAATGTGTTCCCAAAACGCTTTGTATATATGGATGGGATGTCCACCATGTACCGGTGGCGCAACGCCGTACGTCTAGTGGTCCGATGATGGAACGGACTTGGCGGAATTAAATTGTGAAATTCCAATGCACACTCCCCGAAATGTAAACGATTGAAAACCGACAGGCTAGCAACTCGGCGTTATTTGACGAATTCCCTTGCAAAAAAAGGTAGGTAGGTATGTTACTCAACGAGGTACAGTACGGTCGACGGATCTTGGCGCGTCTGAAGTTAGGCTCTGCGAACTTTAGCGCTTGTGCACTCGTAAAAAAATAAATGATTTTAAAAAATAAATGCCAATAGCAGTTGTTATTGCTGTTAACAACAGTTATTGGCATTTATTTTTATAAATCATTTATTTGGTGCGCTTATTTTGAGCGCTAAAGTTCCCAGAGCCTAACTTCAGGCGCGCCAAGATCCGTCGGCCGTACTGTACCTACTTATTATTGATTCTTTGCCTGTCCTCGCGATCTTCACACATTGTGCTTACTTGCTTAAAATTCAAACTAAATTCGAGTCAAGGTTCAAAACGTGTTGGTCGCAATTTTTATTCAACACGATAGTTTATAATATGGAATGATTTGAGGACATTCTTTCATTTTGAGTATGTATGGCACCACTCCGTCAAACTTGCAGAAAAAAGAAAGCAGAAAAAAACTCCAAAGAAAAGAAAAAACTGGGCGAACGCGAGTCGCTCTCGCACACAAAGTGTTCCGTACAAAGTCAAACTAACTATTGCATAACTATAACAGCATTGCCATCCAACGTGGCAATGCTGCCAGCGTTCTGGGCACTTTTCTCATTGACGTTGATGTGGATGAATTTTTTGATGCCCAATAAGTTCCTTTTACTTTTACCCGTTTGTAAATATTATTATATTTAATTTGAATACATCGTTAAATTTTGGTCGTCTTAATCCCGCGGAGGGTCGATTCGGTTCATGAAACACTATCAAATTATAAAGATAAAATTAAAAAATAAAGTACTTTTTTCTAAAACTCGAATTAATATACGCATGTACGAAATTAATTTATTTGATATGAGAGCAGTGGTGACCGAGCGGTAACGGCCCCGATCTACGAGTCGTAGGTAGCGGGTTCAAACCCAGCCAGGCGCATTACTTTGTGTAATTTATTTCATCACCACTGCTCTCAAAACGGTGAAGGAAAACATCGTGAGGAAACCGGCATGTCCTAGAACCAAAAATTCGAAGACATGTGACATCCACCAAACCGCACTGGGCCCGCGTGGTGGATTACGGCTCATTCCCTCTCCTAGAGAGGAGGTCTGAGTCTCAGCAGTGGGAACATTATAAGGCTGATGCTATGCTATGCTATTTCACAAAATTTGTTTCAGGAAATATTTGTTTTTTTAAAACCTTAAGGGCTTAGCCTTTTCCATAGATATATTTCCTTTCCGATTATAATTTAGGTGTCTTCAAGGCTAGAGTGAATAGGCACCCAATGAATGAGTGCGCCTCACTATCAACGATTGCATCACTGCTTATCATCAGGTGGGATCAACACACGATCAGTCAAGCACTAGTTTGTATCATATATAAAAAAACATTTACTATAAGTATTTTTTTATTCTTACCCAGCTTTGTCAAAAGTTATGTGGATGTGTCCTGATTCTCATTTTGTTACAAAATCTGGACGTAAGTACTGAATATAAAAGGTTATCGTGTAATGTGTAATCATAATCATAATGAGTAATCAAACACATGGCATATTTCACCACATGTTGGCAAAACACGGTGTGGTGACTCTCCCGAAATAACACTTGTTTTCTATTGCCGAATCGATAGCGAAAACTTGAAACAGACTCTCCTTGTAGAGTCTGAGCCTGAGAGCAATAATAATAATAATCCTTCATTATCAGGCAACATAGCCCATAAATAAAATACAAAAATAATCTTACAAAATAATAAACTAATACATATAAAAAAATATAAAAGTATCTACTTATAACAAATGATTAACTATTCAATGCAAGCAGTGGTGGCCGACTGGTAACGGCTCCGACTTACGAATTGTATGTAGCTGGTTCAAGCCCAGCCAGGCACATTACTTTGTGTAATTTATTTCATCACCACTGCTGTCAAAACGGTGAAGGAAACCGGCATGTCCCAGAACCAAACATTTGAAGTCATGTGACATCCACCAATCCGTACTGGGCCATAGCGTGGTGGATTACAGCCCATTCCTTCTCCTAGAGAAAAGGCCTAAGTCCCAGCAGTGGGAACATTATGAGGCTGATGCTATACAATGCAAAAGGGGTCTTACCGTGACTTGTTGGGCCATGGGGCTCTTTGGACCGCAACCGCGGCCCCAACTTCCACCAAATTTATTTTTGTTTGAGTAGTTTTTAGGGAACGCGGCGCGGCGGGCGCGGGTGAAAACTGCTTCGTGAGTTCTCAGCTTTACACCTTTTGAATGTACTGGAGCCATGGGTTGTGCGAAAGTGAACCCCGGAGCCCTGGAACGAAGGCAATGCAAGAACAGGGTGGGTTTTTAGTCAGTTAAAGTTTGACACTATCTCCCGCTCCACCCAAAGGCGGGATTTGTCATTGAATGATTTTTGTCCACTCAAAAAAAAAAAACAGCAATATACCCTAAACTTATTAATTTTGTCAATATTTTAAAAAATTATACAAAGATGTCTATTCAAATTTTGCTGAACAATTTGTATTTCTTTTTCTCTAATGCGAACCAAGCGTTCTAGATATTTTAAACTTTTTTAAACCTCTGGAAATCCACAAATATAGAAGAGCACACTATGAAAATTTATTTTATTAAAATTGACTATATTGCCAAGCGCTGGGCAAAAATGAAAACATGATATAAATTAGTTGGCTCGATAAAAAAAAACACGAATCTGACCCTAATTTACGATTTCAAACGTGTAAATCTACGAGATTACGTTACGGAAATATTTGAAAGTTACAAAAAAAAAATAAAAGCTTGTTATTTAAAAGCGCCTCGCAAAAACAAAAATCTTAAAAAGTTATTGTTTTTTTTAAATAAAAATAAAGCCGCTGTTTTGGGGCCGCGAAGTCGACATAGTCCCGAGCAGAGTTCATTCAAAATACGCAGTAACTACAACCGCTTACGGTCCATGATTTCACCCTTCACAATAATCTCGGATTGTGATTGGCTGTCGAATTTAAAGTGTACTTTTCAATTTATAGGGGACCGATTCACCCGACCAGGGAGCCAAATTGCGTGACCTTTTTGGGAAACTAAGTAATATCAAGATTGGGCTACACAATTTTAATCTAATTTGGCGCTAGCATCGAATTCAAGAGTACCTATACCATGATTTTTAATTAGATGAGCTAAAGTGACAGCAGTGGACAATGCCCAACTGTCAAATAACAATGCTCAACTGTCAAACAACCATTGTTATAGCTGTCACATTAGTCCATCTAATAAAAAATCATAGTATAACGTCACAATTCCAATGTCGACCGATCTGAATTAAACTCGAGAGTAAGCCACCTGGTTTTTGCTTTTAAACTTGTGAAATTGTGTTTCATAATACTCGAAAATTTTAGCATAATTTTTATTTTTCAAAATCGTTTTACAATTGACCGAGATATCGATGAACATACACATAAAAACGACATTTCTGCCATGTTTTTTTTAAAGTTTCCTTCTATATCTTCGTAGTTCATCAGATTTTAACAATATTTTTATCGGATCAATTCGGAAGTAGGTATAATTTTTCAATCAAAACAAAAATTTTCGAAATCGGTCTACAATTGACCGAGATATCGGTGAACATACATAAAAAAATACATACAGGCGAACATAGAACCTCCTCCTTTTCGAAGTTGGTTAAAAATTAGCATAAATATGTGAGTATTTAACAAGATGGCGTTATGTGCCCGCGACAACACTGATAACGATACACTCCGACCTAAATAACTGAAAAACAAAGTGATTATGTTTGTAATGCGGCCAAGTTCGAACGCCAGTTAGTATACAAGGTTCTGTAGAAAAATTTTTGAACATTCATGTCAAATATTATGTTTCAGCTTCTTTCTTAAATTAAGTTTAGGATATTATTACAGCGATTTTAATGAATACTAGCGACTCCATAGTATAAAACAAAGCTCGCTTTCTGTGTCTGTCCCTATGTATGCTTAGATCTTTAAAACTACGCAACGAGTTTTATTTTAATAGATGATGATTCAAGAGGCATTATATAGGGTGACTGGTAATTAGTGAACGATATTTAAACACGTGATCGTAGTCATGATAACAATCAAATTTTACTTTGGGACCAAACCTGAAATCGCGAAAAATATCATCCAAGGTCAGTACATTTTGACCACTTAGGCGAACACAAATGTACTGAACTTAGTACAAAATTGTTTGGTATCATGACTACAATCACGTGTTTAAGTATCGTTCACTAATTACCAGTCACCTTATATATTTAATATCCTCGTTGCACCCTTGCGGAGCTGGGGCGGGTCGCTAGTTTCATATAGATAAACAAATGACGCGCGGCCGCCGCGCAGTTATAGCGCGGCGACCGCACGTTTTGATTTAAATGGAATAACAAAGCAGAGCGGCGCGGCAGCACTGTGCAACCGCGCTGTTGTCGCGCGGCACTTTACGGCTAATTTGAAGGCACAGGGCTTGTTTATGGAGACGCAGTGCGCGCAGCGCTTTGGGCGGCCGTCGTACATTGCCATAAATGTTTGTGTTTGCGCGTGCGATGACGCGGCCTGCTGCGGCAATGTGCAACGTAAGTTAAAAGCGCCGTCTTCTAAAACAAGCACAGGAAGGATAGACAGGTAGACGCCATCGCCATCACCAGTTTGTTTCAAGGTTTAACAAACGGAACCCTAAAAACTTTAAACTACAACTCGTAGTAAACTGATAACAGTTTTTTTCACTTGTGTGGCAAAGATAACCATTGTAAATAGTAGTCATAACAATAGAATAGGTCTTCACCTCTCGGAATAAACTGGCAATATTAGCTTTGACAAGTCATGGAATCCGGTGTGAGTTGACGACGCGCGTGCCTCAAGGAGATGTCACCAAAACCGTAGAAGCCTACTGAGCCCATGGGTCTGCTTCTGAAAGAAAAACTCGGGGTCCTAGAACGCAATAAAAGAAGGAACCTAGGAGTGTGTTTTCGTCAGTAAAGGTCACAGCTCAATAAAGCCACCCGGCACCCACCCCGCACCGCCTACCATACCCAAACAAGTCCATATAAAGAAGTGCGGAGTGGGTACCGGGTGGCTCTAATGAGCTGTCACCTTAAAAATCTAACACGCCCTTTCCGCTCCGCCCCAGAGCGAGAGAAGACTGATAACCCACCTAAAAAAAAATGGGAACCGGTATCTGCTTTTTTTTTAGGTGAAAAACAAATTCTCCCTCTCTTAGGGTTAAAGAGATGGGTATCAGACTGTACTCACTAAAACTCGCCTCGGTACCCTTTGCGTTTTAATGGCACAAATACTCTTTCAAATGTTTCCACTGCCCCAGCAGGAATCCGCTCAGCGTCTTACCGTCGAAGACGGCTGATGCTGAAAATTTGCGCTGTGGTAACAGAGCCCCAGCAATTTGCTGAGCGCTGGCCGTTTTGCGCGGACGTGTCGCATATCTTGCACTTTTAAGGTATGCGCCATTTCTGGCGTAAATAAACTCTCTTTTGACTTCTTCTAGAATCGGCCCTTTTGGTGCTCTACAGTTTTATTGACACCTCTTTGAGGCGCGCGTGGTATACTACGCGCTGTAGACTAGGATCTGAGGCCTACCATGGGATCTAAATCCCACGTTTGACGACCTAAACAGAAATGTTTTTTTTTTTTGTATAAATTAGTGCTTGACTGCGATCCCACCTGATGGTAAGCTGTGATGCAATCGTTGATGGTGAGGCGCACTAGTTTATTAAGAGCCTATTCACTCTAGCCTGGAAGACACCCAAATTATAATAGACTGTCTGAGTCTGATAGAGGGATGAAGCTATACACCACTATTTTTTAATTGGTGCAAATACTTAAAGGGCTTATTAGAAAAGGTCTTGTTATTATTTAAGTAAAGTCTCAATAAATAATATTCATAAACAGCAAAGTTATGAGCGTTTGTTTATATCCCAAAATCTCACTCAATTTATGAAAACATTGTACAGGTAATGAAAGATTGTCAATAAAAATAAGAAAACACTGCGCTTAGTATTTTCTAGTAGTAATTGTTATGAATGATGATTCAATTATGAATTTACCAATAATGACAAATTTTCGAGGACAATTTTGGGATTTAGTTTTTTGTACTTTTGACTACACAAATATTATCAGTAACGGGTACTGATTGAGCTCCATTTTTTTGTGCACTAATTAAAAAATAGGGGTGTATACTAGAAGGTCCATCACTCTTTGTAACTTGCACGCTTGACATTTGAACACGTCATGGTAAGGCGCCTGGAACAGCGAAGCGGAAGTCAAAACAATTAAGTAGCAAATTAAATTGAGGTTATGTACACAAAGGCTCAGTCCAATGTTATTTTTCGCCACGAGGTGCGCGACACAAGACAGATAGACACAGAAGTCAATCTACTAACAAAGTGCGCTCATAAACAAGTAAAACTAATTACTTGAGTAAAAGTAAAGTAACAAGTTGTATTCTATAGTTAATAATAATAATATACTTTATTTCAGACATGAGATATTCACCAACCCTCACTGGGCCCGCATGGTGGATTACGGATTTACGGCCCATTCCTTCTCCTAGAGGAGGCCTGAGTCCCAGCAGTGGGAACATTATAAGGCTGATGCTATGCTATCAAGATTTTTGGACTCTTCTAAGGATTGAGGCCGGATTATGCAAATTTCATGAAATCTCAGGATTTTTAGCATTGTCAATAAAATCTGCTTACAATTAAAAATTAAATAAACTAAAAATAATCTTTCTTTGATAAGCCTTCCAATTTGAATGCGACGTGCTACCGGTGCAACGCGTGAGCGACTGTATAAAACCGATAATATTAAGACTTTTTAAAATTGTTATGTACGTTTATGAGAAAATTCTCAAACTAAAAAATCTCAGGATTTTCCAGTCGCAATCAGGCATTTTCGCCGGACTTAATTTTTTCATCTGGTAACCCTACGCGGCCGCCGAGCTTTTCATCTACAAAAGTGAAGCACATAGACATACTACATGAGTTTATCTTCTGCGCCTTTCTGCTTTGTGTGCGTGGACCCAATTTTAGCACACTTGTTTGTAACAAGTTAACTACCAATTAAATTCAGTATTGTAGGTATTATTTCGGCGTAGTATCCAAAACACGTGGTCAAACGAATTTCAATGCCACGTGAAGTTTGACACACAAAGGACTAACCTAAAACTTATTTGAAACGAAACATTTACGACTATACTTTCGAAAAATAAAATGGACTGTGACAATTTGATGACATTAATCTTTATTAATATACACCGTCAAATTTTGAGCGTTTTAATCCCGTCGATTCAGTATATGAAACACGATCGATTTGTAGAGATAAAATTAAAAAATGAAGTACCTTTTTTCTAAAAGTCAAGTTAATACACGCATGTACGAAATTAATTTCTTTCCAGGGCTTTAAAATTGTCGATTTCTACATACTTTTTCTTCTTCTTTTCGGTCTTAACTTGTTTAAAAGAAAATTAAACCTGCAAATGTCCCGATTTCAAAACCAAAATCCCGATTGCTTTTGCCTTCCATCCCAATTTTGGACACAATGGACTTGACAACATTACTTGTCCCGATGTTTGTGTATGGTGAAGTGGGCCAGGTGGGATCTCAAACTTCACCCAGGTTCCCAGTTCCTTTTATGTGTAGGGTTATTTGTCAAAATATTTTTGGGGGTAGTGGAATAGAGAGTAAAGTCCCACATACCTCCGTTGAAAAGGGAGGATCCTCCGACCACACAGGTGTTATATCTGGTGGGATGCTGCCCGATAGATGATTTCGGGTTTGTTCTTTATGTTCCAATCGCGCCGCGAATCTTACTTGCGCGATGCAGGATTAGTTCATTTGTGACGACATAGATGTCGCTACATATTTATCGTTATGTAACTGCGTCATTTTACGATCGCCAAAAAAACCAGATTGAATTTAAATTACACACCACTGGCTTAGTAGTAACAATGGACTAGGTGGGGCTGTGCCCCGGGGCCTCCAAACTCAGGGGGGCCCCAAAAACTGATTAGCAAAATCATTTTGGGAACACATTCATTATGCGTACAACTAAGGAGTGGAATTCCCTGCCGGAGTCTGTGTTTCCTGATGGGAAAACTATCCGGGAATCTTTGAGTCAGTGGTGAATAGGTTACTTCTAGGTAAGTGCGCTCCATCATCGACCACATCGTTGCTTTCCATCAGGTGATATAGCAGTCAAGCGCGAACTTATCAACAATAAAAAAAGGAAAGCACTCCACTTTTTTAATTAGCGAAAAAATCTCCCCCCGTAAACTAAATAAAATAGGTTGCTATACACTTCAATAATGGAAACTCGTTTTTTTATGTTACTATTAAACATAGGCTCACATTTGACCACTTCCTCACCTGATAAGCAGAGGTCGGAGTAGGTAGATTGATTTTATATACTTGCGTCAAGATATTATAATATGGACATGCCATTTTATCCATAATGTGCGGGAAGTACCGGAAAAAGTTCCGGGATTGGAATTATGGACTAAAATAAAATAAAGCGTCATACTGTCAAGCGTCATTTCTAAATCAACAGTAAGGGACAAAATACGGTGTAACTATTCCAAGATATTTTTGTATAAAATAAAATACTGATTTCTTTCACCATAAGCTAACACTGGCAGCGTAGATTGATATTATTAATACGTTTTTCACCTTAAACACAAATTCGTGCTAATTTCAAAATTCCGGAACAAATATCACAATAAATATGAAGTTCCGGTATTTTGGAGGCATATCCATATTATCCTCTACGTTTGACGTCAACGACCTTAAATCAATCTACATACCTCTGCTGATAAGTGATAATGTGGCCAACGGTTTTTTTTTTATGATAGGTAAAATTATCCAATGACAAATCCCGCCCTTGGGCGGAGCGCGAAGTAGTGTCAAACTCTTACTGACTAAAAATCTACCCTGTTCCTTCCCTGCCTTGGTTCCAGGGCCCTAGTATGCATTTTCATACCTCCCAAGAGCCCCAGACTAGGCCTCGACCCTACTGGGCCCCTACATATGTAGCCGATGATGAAGCACGCTTGCCTAGAAGTAACCTATTCACTCTTGACTTAAACACCTCAAGGTTATAGCTATTCAGTTAGCCAAAGAAAAAGATATTTGATGATTCTAGGGGGCCCCCTTTTTCCACACGAAAAAAGGGGGGCCCCAGATTTTTTGCCTTAGGTCCACTGTTCACCTAGCTACGCTACTAATACACAGTAGTCGAACCTAGAATCTTAATTGATGAAAACCGGATTTGATATACATCAGTTGGCAAAAAAACTAATAGTCATTGCTTGAGTCATAGTGGACTGATATTTCGGTGACTTCGATAACGGAGGTTAAATTGAAATACGTATAATATGATTTTTTATTAGATGAATTAAAGTGACAGCAGTGGACAATGCCCAACTGTCAAATAACAATGCCCAACTGTCAAACAACCATTGATAGCTGTCACTTTACTTCATCTAATAAAAAATCATAGCATAGTCGGTTTTACGACAAACTTTTATCTTGATGTGTCTGAAGCGAGAGGGAATGGAATGCGGTCGAATCCTTCTGCGAAATAGTGTAATGCTAGCGAAGAAGGCGGTCGCAAGAGTGAGAGAACGTTGCTCACGTCCCAGCCGCCACGACAGAAGACGCCCCGGGCGTCGGGAATCGCAGAGGGATCTCCAGCCAGCGTAGGCGGCGGGCTTGCGGACGGCGAGCATTCCGACCGCTGTCCGACTGTCCGGTAACCGTCCGGACCGAACTCTAGTCGTCGACGGCGGGTACTATTCCCGCGCGCCTCAAGGAGTTGTCAGCAAATTGAAGGGGCCCAGCCGGTTCGAAGCCTACTGGGCCATGGGTAAATGTGCAATTAAACACCAGGGCCCTCGTACGAAGGCAACGAAGGAACAGGGAAGGGAAGGAACTCCCGCTCGGCCCAAGGGTGGGAGATGTCATTGGTTGAGTTTTACCCACCGAAAAAAAAAGGCCAGTGCAGACCACGTTTTTTAAACGCATTGGTAACGCGTTTTTGCAGCGATACAGACGTGATACGCACGCGAGTTAGACGCAGCCTGTAGACCTAAAGCCGTCGAGGTCATCACACGTTTCTAAAACGCGCTTCAACTGGCGTTTAATAATTTGCCTAAGAGATGCCAGCAAACTGTGGGCCTCGCAGACCCATGCTTGCTACGGCCATGGGGAAAAGTATGAAGGCGAAACTCACGGTCAAGTATACTATGCCAAATTGAAAACCAAATAATGGAATATAAATTGATCGACCACTGTACGAACATTCAATATATCGTACAATCAATACGATTGTAATTTTATGTATTGTGTTTTGTTTATTTAAGTAACAATACATTTAGTTTTTTTTCGGAGCAATTACAAAACAACAAAATGTAAACCTACTTAAATGTATAAGATAATAATTAAAGATAAGTAGTAATTTTTATATTTTTCTTGTATTCTGTATAAAAAGTATTTCAATAAATTGATATTTCAATCGAATGAATATGCAATGCGCTGAACTTTTAAACACTCCATCAAACATTCGAATTTTGAACATGACAATTCGATTTATTATCCATTCGATAATCGAATTTCGATTCGATCATATTTATTGCCGAAGTCAATTACACTATATAAAATAAATTCAAACCTTCTGACATTATCATCTTCCATTCATTCGCAAACATATCAAGACCTGTGTTTGAGTTCAGGAGAGCGGCTATTGTCTCAGGAATAGGCGACTTGGAATGTACAACAGTACGGGAAGTTGGAACAGCCAGTAAACGATGTTTTCTGTCATATTTCACTGTACACATCACACTACAACCCACGGCAGTAAAGACGCAGGTAAAACCGCGAGGAACAGCTAGTTAATTAATATTGCTACTGCATCTAGTGACATGCCTGTCAGCCATTGTCTTTAACATTCGAATTTTGAACATGAAAGTTCGATTTATAATCGTTCGAAAATTTAAATTTTCGATTTAAAATAGTCAATCAATTGATATTCGACTAAGTATTTGGCTTTGGATTTCGCATCGTACACCCCTCGTGATCAGTCGTCACGCTACAACCCACGGGAGTGGAGCAATAAAGACGCGGGTAAAACCGCGTGGGACAGCTAGTCAATTAATATTGCTACTGCATTAGTGACAGGCCCGTCAGCCATTGCCTTTTGAGGTCAATAGCCCTTTCCCTTTGTTACCTGGTTGCTTATAAATAATGTATTACAGTGAAACAATACAATAGAATAACTTGATTATTGAATGTCGTACAAAGGTACAGAATCATTTTAAAGCTCTGCTGACTACTAAACTGAGTGTCTGTATAATAATATCAACGTTTTAAGGTCTATCCTACACATCCGTGCCGGGTCAATGACGGGCAGTACAGTGCCCGAGCCAACACCGAGCTTCCGTGCCCCGCCAGTGGTTTTCTGTTCACACACGTCAGTGGTATGGACGCGCCGACGCCTTCCCTTACTTCATTCTGTTTCCTTGTTCGAGTCTAAGTAGCCTGTGAAACGCAGACTAAGGATAGATAGAATCTTACCGCTTATCGGGGATAGCTATCTACTCGTACCTATGAACTTCGGTTGATTATTGGAAACGGGCGTAAGTGTTGTGTGGTGAAATAGATGACGAATTTAAAAAGTTTTAAAAAATTTGACACACCATCGCAGTTTAATCTTCGTCCGATCTCATTCCATATTTGGTTTTTATACTTGCAACCCATATATTTCGGGTTACACAACTGGTACAATACGCTATATAAGTCTCTTCATTTTTACCATCAATAAAGTCAACAACTGAATCGCATGGCTCGGGCACGTTGCGATGTCGGCGCTGGCACTGACGCCTCGTTGACGTCTCGGCGTCGGATGTGTGTGATTGAGTCCATAGAAAATGTATTTACCGATATTTTTTTTGACTTATCGGGATTTTTGGATTCTTCACAGGATTGCGGCCGGATTTTACAAATCTCATAAAATCTCATTTTTAAAATTTTCAATAAAATACAGCTTGCAGCTAAAACGTAAACAAAAAAAGTTAATAAAAAATTACACAAAAAATAAAGAAATAGTAACAGCATAAAAGATTTTACTTAGTAAAAAGTAATTACTTCTTTATAAATACAGGTGTAAGATCTGTCTACGACATAATAAATATACTATACATATTTATATGTATCATAAAATCGCAAAATTGCACATAGCTTTTCTCACTATGCACCTGTCAACCTGGCAATCGTTTACTTGAATAATCTTTTTAATCACATCTTTTCAATCATTTAGTCACTAGAAAAGACATGAATGAAACACTCGATTTATAAAAATAAAATTAAAAACAAAGTACTTTTTTTCTAAAAATCAAATTAATGTTGAATTGCATTTACGAAATTAATTTCTTTAAGTAAACGAGTCAATGACCTTGTAGGGAGTTGTCGGTCGTTGCGTACTAACTACCTACAGTTCATTGACCTCGATCAGCTGATGTTTACTTTCATGTACCGAATCGACCCTCCACGGGATTAAAACGACCAAAATTTAACGGTGTATACTACTACTACTAGTATCTCTTTAAATCTCTGGTTACTAGTGACGACTAGTGACTTAAAAAATATTCAACATAGCAGTAGGTACCTAATTCATCAAAGCGTTTCGAACATTGAATAAAAAGGGCGACGCATAGGGTTGCCAGTCATACTTTATAATAACGTATAGAACGCGGCTAATAAGTGGCAAAATGGCCGTCGTTGCTATGGTTGCGCGCAGTCTCCACTTCGACTGAGACCCGAAAAATCGGTTACTTCAAAGTCGATCGCCATTTTGTTTCTTATTTTATTTTTTGGAATTATACTTTATACTTTTGCATAAAAATAAAGTTTCTATGAAAATACTCAACTTTCAATATTCACTGTGATACACTTTTTTTTCTTTCAAATATTTTTTTCCTTACCTAAATATATGCTACCAAAAGACAGGACATAACGAACAAAATCGTAATCCGAGACTTGTTACTTAGGTAGTAAGTCGCTCAGTCTAGTGGTCTAGTGTGGACGACGGAAACTAACTTCAGTTTATTTTCGTAAATATTTCTAGTATTTACTCTATAATTAATTAGAATTCAATAATTTTCGCAAATAGTTCTAGAAAATAGCGTAAAAACATTTTAATACAATTTTAATTCGCATGTTTACTATTGAAATCTAGATGACATAGGATGACAGTTTTTCTATCTCTTTAAATTTCTTTGTTCCTTAATAAAAATGTTAAATGATAAATTAATGATATTTATTTTGCAAATAGGTTTTTAATAACACATTTACACGTCAATATATTTTTTTTTCCTCAATTAAGTTATTATTTTTTTCAAAAACCAGTTGCCAACCCTAGCGACACGTGCATGAGCCCCTCAGTCGAGGGGTGCAAGCTATTCAATAATAATAAGACTTAACAAAAGGGGTGAAATTGGATCGATAATGCAAAAAGACGAGAATCGCAAACGCTAACCAGTGCATATTTTGATCCATTCAATTATTCCGTAAGACGATTTTTGCCAATTTTTTTACCGTACGTTTTTATTTAATTATTATCTTTATGTATAAAAGAAAGTCTTGTTAGTTACACTATTTAAAACTTAAGAATGGATGAACCGATTTGGCTGAAGATTGGTGAGAAGGTAGCTTAGGACCAGGAGAAGGACATAGGAATATTTATCCCATTAAATAATAATAATTAATATCCAAAACCTGCTCATTTATTAGTATAGGGTAGAGTAAGGTAGAGTAGGGTAGAGCTGCGAAGCTGCCGGCAAAAACTGTTAATAATTAAAATCAACAATGAAACCCTCTCAGGGGTGCTATTCTCCAAGAATAGCCTTGAATGCAGCGCTGGCTCTGCGACAAAATCCAAATAGGTACATTGGATATGTATGTGATTTGAATGTAATGTGTAACTGTTTTCTGCCACGACACTTATTTTCATGACGAACAGATTGCAAATTTCATTTATTTATTTATTAAAACTTCATGCAACACAAAGGTACACAGGCGGACATAATGCCTTAGGCATTCTCTACCAGTCAACCAAGGGTAGTGAAGAGAAAGCATGGCAGGTGCATAAATAATATGGGGACGCATCCAAAGTTTGGAATTTTCTAAGATCATTGGGGGTCGGTAAAACCCGACAAGAGTCAATACCTAAAGATTTAGACATTGATGCAATGAATCATCATTTTACAGCTTCGTCCAATTTTGATAGGACCGTGAAATTGAATACATTGGATCATCTTTCTTCTCTTCCGGCTCCCAATTATTCTCCATTTGTTTTTAGTGAATTCTCCGCATGTGATGTTAAGAAGAGCATTCTATCTATTACTTCCAATGCTGTGGGAAGCGACTGTATCAGTCGTAAAATGTTGCTGCCGGTGCTGGACGTAATCCTTCCCATAATTTGCCACATCCTCAACTTTTCTGCATCTAGTGGTGTCTTTCCAAGTACATGGAAAGATGCTCAAATTATTCCTTTGCCAAAAAAAGCCAATCCCTCATCCTTTTCTGAATACCGTCCAATATCCGTCCTACCTTTCCTTTCCAAAGTCCTTGAACGATTAATCCACAACCAATTAAGTACTTTCCTAAACAAGCATAATCTCCTTAACCCCTTTCAGTCTGGTTTCCGTCCTGGTCATAGCACGACTACAGCGCTTCTTAATATTACAGATGATATAAGATCAGCCATGGAAAGCAGTAATCTAACGGTCTTGGCATTGCTTGATTTCAGTAATGCCTTTAATACCGTTGATTTTGATGTTTTGCTTGGTATTCTATGCTCTCTTAATATATCTCCATCGGTGATTGACTGGTTTCGAAGTTACCTGTTCGGTCGCCGGCAACGTATTTGCATCGGAGAGTCCTTGTCTTCCTGGTGTGGTACTACTGCCGGGGTGCCGCAGGGTGGCGTGTTATCCCCTTTACTTTTCGCAGTTTTTATAAACTCAATTTCCAACGAACTAATTTCTTCCTACCATCTATATGCAGACGACCTACAAATTTACTCGCGAGCACCTCTTAAAAATCTGTCTGAGGCTATTATCACTATCAACCGTGATCTGGCCCGCATATGCGACTGGAGCAAGAAGTATGGACTTACGGTTAACCCCATAAAGACGCAGGTTATAGTGGTGGGCAGTTCTAGGATGGTTTCTAGGATCGACTGGACGACTCTTCCCCAAGTCTTTTTTGACAACTCTGTAATTCCTTTTAGTGATAAAGTTAAGAACTTGGGGATATTTATTGACAAGAACTTTTCCTGGACTGCCCAGCTACAAGAAGTCAGCCGTAAGCTATTCGCTTCTGCTGCATCTTTGAGAAGACTCCGTAATTTTCTGCCGACTGCCACCAAAATTGCGCTTGTACAGTCACTTCTTCTTCCCATCCTTGATTATGCTGATGCTAGCTATCTTGACCTTACTCAAGAACAACTGGATAAACTTGAGCGGCTTCAAAATTTTTGTATAAGATTCATATTTGGTTTGCGCAAATATGATCACGTTTCCGAATTCCGTGTAAAGCTCAAGTGGTTGCCAATTCGCCTTCGCCGGAATGCTCATATTCTTTCCCTTCTATATAATATCCTCTTTTCCCCCTTCACGCCTCTTTATCTTAAAAAACGTTTCGAGTTTCTTTGCAACTCGCATACAAAATTGCTAAGGTCATCAGAAAACTTGCGACTTAAAATGCCAATCCATACCACGACTTTTTATGATAAATCTTTTACTGTCCAGGCCTCTCGGCTGTGGAATGAATTACCAGACACAATCAAACGCGCTCAATCGTTGCCTGTTTTTAAAAGGCTTGTTAGAGAATATTACTTGTCACTGTGAATATCATTTATATTTCTGTCTACAATTTTCAGTGTGTATATATATATATGTATCTATTATATAGAATATATATATATCTGTGTATGTATTATAATTTATATATTTGATACTAGTTTTGTCACACCATTGACAGCCCCATCTTTTGTCCAGGCAATTACTGTCCATTCCAGGTTGCCTGGAAGAGATCGCTGAATGCGATAAGGCCGCCCATTGTATGTATGTGTTTTAGTTTTTAGTTTCCTTTTTGTATGTGTGGTGTACAATAAAGTGTATAATAATAATAATAATAATAATAATACTGCACAGCTTTAGTTATTTCCGAAGAACTTACATTTTAAAATCACAGAATATACACGAAATACAAATCACAGAAATAATAACAAACCGGCATGGCAGCAGAGGCTTGAAAGAGATGTAGAAAAACTTCGAGCAGACTGCGGTAGACTATCCCAGTATATTAAAAACAATAGGTCAAATAAAGTAGTTAGGAGAGTAGAAGTAATTTTTAAAAACATGGCTACTCACACTAGACATGAAACTGACAATAGAAAACCGGAAGAATTTTTGGATACATTAAAACAGAAATTAGCCTTAAAAGTTCATAGGTTAAGACGATACAAAAAAGCTCAAGAACGTAAAAACGATAACTCTCGGTTTGCTACGAATGAAAAGACTTTTTACAGAAATCTACAAAAATCTCAAATTACGAGTAATACTACTACACCCACGGAAAACAATATCGAACTACCAACAGCAGATCAACTAGAAATATTTTGGTCTGGCATATGGGAAGAGCAGGTACAATATAATGAAAAATCTGAGTGGGTAACAGATGAACAAACAAAATGGAGTTCACTAGAAGAAATGGAATTTGTTGAATTAACTGAGTCAGACATAACTAGAATCACACTGAGATTACACAACTGGAAATCCCCTGGAGTAGATAAAATACATAACTTTTGGTATAAAAAATTAGAGTCATTACACAAAGTATTAGCCAAAAATTTAACAGAAATTGTCTTAGGGAAACAGAACATTCCTGAATTTATTGCTACAGGAATAACCTACATGTTACCAAAAAAACAATATTCATCACAACCTTCTCAATATAGACCAATTACTTGCCTACCTACAATATATAAGATCTTAACATCAGCCATAGCTGCAAAAATCAATAAACACATAGAACACCACAATATAATAGCAGAGGAGCAAAAAGGGTGCAGACGGGGTCACATGGGATGCAAGGAACAACTAGTTATAGATTCAACAATCCACAAACATGCTGCCACCAAAAATAGAAACTTACATTGCACATACATCGACTATAAAAAAGCTTTCGATAGTATCCCACACTCCTGGCTTATCCAGATATTACAAATCTATAAAATAAACTCGAAGTTAATAGACTTCTTAAAGAATGTAATGCTCCAATGGAAAACTACACTCCATTTAAATTACCGTGACCATGATATTACAACTCGATTAATATCTATTAAAAAGGGTATTTATCAGGGAGATTCTTTAAGTCCTTTATGGTTTTGTCTCGCTCTGAATCCTTTGTCCCATCTACTGCATCGTTGCCGGGCCGGATATCCCCTAAAACATACCACGGAAGAAACTATTATCTCTCATTTAATATATATGGATGACATAAAACTATACGCAAAGTCTGAAAGAGAGATGAAAAAGTTAATCGATACCACGACCAAATTCAGTAATGACATCAATATGCAATTTGGTTTAGATAAGTGCAAGACAGTCCATATTATCAGAGGTAAAATAAAACCGGGTGACTATCATATTAACAATGTAGACACAATCACAGCTATGGAAACTTCAGATTTGTATAAATATTTAGGGTACAAACAACTCAAAGGAATAGATCATGCATCAATTAAACACACATTAAACACAGAATACAAGAGAAGAGTGGTCGCAGTATGTAAAACCCAACTATCGGGAAAACACTTAATAAAGGCATTGAACACCTATGCAATTCCAATATTAACATATTCGTTTGGAGTAATTAAATGGTCAAAAACTGACATCCAACAGATAGAGAGGACAACACGCACTACACTAACTAAACACAATAACCTACACCCTAAATCTGCTGTAGAAAGACTGACAATTAAGCGACAATATGGAGGGAGAGGCCTAATTGACATCCATCACCTGTGGCAGAAACAAATAAATAGACTAAGAACATTCTTCCACTCTAAATCTCACACAAGTAACATTCATAAAGCCATAGTAATCAACGATATCAATTACACACCACTTAACCTTAATGATCAAATAGAAACACCACATACTAACATTGATGACCCACAGAAGCAAAAACTAGAAAATTGGAAAAGGAAAGTGCTGCACGGACGTCACCCTCATGACTTAGAACAATCTCATGTAGATACTATGGCATCAAATAAATGGCTTAAAATAGGTTCTTTATTCCCGGAAACCGAGGGATTTATCATTGCAATACAGGATCAGATTATAAACACTAAAAACTACAGAAAGTTCATCATTAAAGACCCTACGGTGACGAATGATAAATGCCGCAGGTGTCACTGTCAGCCAGAAACTATTCAACACATTACAGGGGCATGCACCACACTCACACAGACGGATTATACATATAGACATAATCAAGTAGTAAACGTTATTCATAAAAATCTGGCACTAAAATATAAGCTCATACAGGACACAAATACTCCCTATTACAAATATACACCACAGATAATTTTAGAAAATACTACTCACAAATTGTACTACGATCGCGCAATTTTGACTGACAGGACCATTCACTACAACAGACCAGATATAACTCTACAAGACAAAATTAATAAAGTCACTTACTTAATTGATATCGCAGTCCCTAATACACATAATTTACAAAAAACAATAGGAGAGAAAATCAGCAAATATGCTGAGCTAAAAGAAGAAGTGACCAGAATTTGGAGACAAGAAAAAGTGTATGTAGTGCCCATTGTTGTCTCCACTACGGGCGTCATACCTCACCACCTCCACCACAGCCTTAAAGTATTAGACTTAAAGGACTCAACGTACATTACCCTCCAAAAAGCTGCAATTTTGAACACCTGCAGAATAGTACGAAAATTCATGCAGATCGAGGAAAATGAAATTTCTCCACATAATACTCACTCTTAACCTTAAATTTACTCACAACACGCTACATTAACTTGGCTTGTCCCGTTAATGTAGCTAAAAACTAGCCTAGAGCTAAGAAAAACTACAGGTTTTCCCAAAATAATAATAATAATAAGTAAATAAAGGCAAGCGCGTTATCAGCCGATGATCAAGGGGGGGCTATCGGAAGTATAGAGAATAATATATACACCCCTATTTTTAATTAGTGCACAAAAAATGGGGCTCAATCAGTACCCGTTAGTGATCATATTTGTGTAGTAAAAAGTACAAAACACGAAATCCCAAAATTGTCCACGAAAATTTGTCATTATTGGTAAATTCATAATTGAATCATCATTCATAACAACTACTACTAGAAAATACTAAGCGCAGTGTTTTTCCATTTTTATTGACATTCTTTCATTCATAAACAATAACCTGTACAATGTTTCCATAAATTGAGTGAGATTTTGGGATATAAACAAACGCTCATAACATTTCTGTTTATGAATATTATGCATTGAGACTTTTTCAACAAGACCTTTTCTAATAAGCCCTTTAAATATTTGCCATAATTAAAAAATAGTGATGTATATATTTTTTTTTTTTCATAAAAATAAAAGTTTATTTTCTCCACAATATAACTTCTAATTGCTAGCCTTATATGTACGGTAACATATAGGATGGGCATTATATTGTGGGAGACTGGTGCCTAAACTAGGCTCTGAAGCTGTAAAGCAAGCCTCTAGGGGGGGGGGGGGGGTTCTGCCCCCCCCCCCCTTGGCGACGCCCTTGAATAAGGGTACAAAAATAAGTTAGCAAAAAAAAAACATACATTGTGTAGATCATCAATAGATGTTCGATTTATAGTGTTCGATCATTTGATATTCGACTATTTGGCATAGTACACACCTCGTGGTCAGTCGCCACGCTTGACGCTACAATCCACGGGAGCTCAGCAGTAAAGACGCGGGTAAAACCGCGTGAGACAGCTAGTCAATTAATATTCCTACTGCATTAGTAGTTACATTGGATTTGTATGTGATTTGTATATACCTACTTTTTTTATGGTAGGTAAAATCATCCAATGACAAATCCCGCCCTTGGGCTGAGCGGGAAATAGTGTCAGACTCTTACTGACTAAAAGCCTACCCTGTTCCTTCCCTGCCTTGGATCCGGGGCCCTGGTATGCATTTTCATACCTCCCCAAAGCCCCAGACTAGGCCTCGACCCTACTGGGCCCCTACGGTTTGCTGACAACTCCTTGAGGCGCACGGGAACAGTGCGCGCCCTAAACGCCTTGGACTCGGTCCGGTCTGTTACCGGACAAACGGACAGCGAGCTACCCATTGCCCGCCGTCCGCAAGCCCGCGCCTACGGTGGCCGGAAATTTGGATCGGAATTACGGCGGCGGCTGCGGCGTGAGCGCCGTTGCCTGATGCGGTCGGCCTCCTCCTTTGCTAGCATTACTGCTTCGCAGAAGGAGGCGTCCGCCTGACACTCCTCCTCGCTCCGGAGCATGGCCTGAACCAAGCCCCGGCGCGAGAGATCATTGCTACCGATCGCCCTCACGAGGACACGGCGATGCTCTTCCCAAGCGGGGCACACCTCTACCACGGTAATATTATCTATAATATTACCGTGCCTCTACCGTGTGCTCCACCGTGTCCACCGGGATACCTACTTGGATTTCGTCGGATTTCGATTTAGCGATTAGCACTGCAGTTTGTCTAACCCTATCATATTGCTATTTCATGAAATTGACATTTAACAGGGTTATATAAACTGAGGGGTCGTGGGGCTCTCTGGACCGGGGCCGTGGTGCCAACCAGTGGCGTAGCTAGGAGACTAACGACCATGGGCCAAAAAAATAGGGGCCCCTTTTTTACGTAAATAATTACCTAATAACTTCTCCAGGTTGGCTCTCTGGGTTGAACAAGAGGGATACTTTTACTGATTAAAATGAGTTGCGATGATTAAAGTAGTTTTGCCTATTTTATTTAGATTTCGAAGGTGGGAGAATGTCTCAGTAGTAATGAGCTTTTTGCGTCCTAGCCTAGGGCCGTAGGGGGACACTGCCCTGCCTAGCCCTTCGCTAGTTTCGCTAGTGGTCCCAACTATCACCTATAATATTTTTTAGTGTATTTTGGGACCACAACAAAAAGGCATTATTATCGGTAAATTTTTATGCAAGTGCAGAGAGTTGGTCATTGCGACCGAGGTGGAATTCGCTTGAGCTGTAGGCTAGTGTGTTATGGAACCGCGGCAATGATCTCGAACTGATAAACGTCAATGAGCCGAGGGCTGCAGTGACTAATATGCACGTGTATCAAACGACGTTTTTCAGTACATTTACGAGCCGTGGGGGTAGACGCGCGCCTCGTGGAGGTCGACGCGCGCCCAGCCTCAAACGATAAATTTAATAAAATTGTGGCAGAGCGAGCACACGCTTTTCGTGCACTAGTGCAGAAAACAGTCTATTGCGTGCCTAAAAGCGATGGGGTAAGAGCAGGCTTTCGAGTAAGTGTATTGAAAAAATTGCCAACATTTTTTACCCGAATTGTGAGGGTTGTGTTGTTGATTGTAACTTAGTAAAGCCATAACAGATATGGCTTTACTTTTATGGGATCACAAATCATATTTTAATTAGCATAGAACCTGAAACTGAACTGTAAAATGTACAAAACTACCGTTGAGCATACCTGCAAACAACTTAAAAACAAATCCTTCCACAACAAATAAAATGAATATTTTTTTTAGCATAGTCACGTCGGTTATACAGTAAACAAGATAATGAACGTAAACATAAAGATTTGTATAGTACGCGGCAAATAAGTTGAACTATTTGCTATGGTTGCTTGCGGCCCCCAACTGATTGACACTCATAAATCGGTTACTGCGCATTCAAGGTCGATTAGGTCGACGAGGTCAACTTATATGACGAGAATTATAACCGATTTTCGGGTCTCAGTCGAGATGAGGGCCTGCGCGTAGCCATGGAGGATGGTTCAACTTATTTTCCGCATACGATATTTAATAAAAAATTGCGGACAAGGTCAAGCAGTATGGAATTAGTAACTGCTATCACGACCATAATGTATGAATGTGTGTGCTAAGTATTGTCGCTTGCCAGTCAGTTACAAAATATAGTGGTTTGGTAATTACGTGTTTAGCAACTACTTGAGCGTTGCTAGAAACCTCTGGTCGTTTCTAGAATACGCAGTTAGAATTACACATAATATCTCTAAACGGTAATAAAACTTGAATTTTATGTTTTTGTTTATCATTCAAGTACCTTTGGCATTTGAAATTTATGGAAAAAAAAACTTAGGCAAGCAAAATCTTTGTTTTCATACTGGAAATGACAAGCTGATGTGGCTCTCAAAAAAGCAACTGAAGGTGCTAGATTTTAGTCAGTAAATGATAAATGACATTAATTTTGCAAATAGATTTTGTTTAAAACACTTTTAAACGTCAATTCGTCGTCGTCGTCTAAGGACTGATTTCATCATTCACTATAAAAACTTAGTTCAACTAAACTGAGCTCAGCGTAATCTAGTTTAAAGACCCGTATCGAAAACATACGAAAACAAAAGAATTGAAACTGAGTTTAGCGTAAACTGGATTCAATTCATAGCGGTGAAACGCAAAATGAAATTATAATCTCGATTAGACGCTCTATACTATGATTTTTTATTAGATGAAGTAAAATGACAGCAGTGGACAATGCCCAACTGTCAAATAACAATGCCCAACTGTCATACAACCATTGTTATAGCTGTCACTTTACTTCATCTAATAAAAAATCATAGTATAACTGTGTTTTGTTTTGTAATAATCGCGATTACTTTCTTGGTGAATTTGGCCCTAACACTCCCTTTCGCTCCACCGAGAATGGGAGAAGTTATTTCATGATTTCTCACGTAACGAGCTGTAGCTCAATCCACTCACTTCCCCTAAACTGTATGGAGGTGCAAAGCTGTGGCGAAACTCCAAACATAGTGGTCTAAGGGGCCTCTGCGATTGGGCTTCGGCAACTCGCACGTCTTCCAAAAGTTCAGGATCATGGTCAGTGGTGCTATTCTCTAATAAATCCAGCGCTGCCGCAACGACGAACATCCAAATAGGATACATTGAATTAACAATCCAATGTATAGGTGAATTAGGTTGACAATCCAAAGTATCCTATTTGGGTGTTCGTCGTTGAGGCAGTGCTGCGTTTCCTTAGAGAATAGCACCACTGGTCCTGAGATAAATAAGCGTATAAAAATAATCTAAATATTAAAAAAAACTGGGCAAGTGCGAGGCGGACTCGCATATTGAGGGTTCTGTACACACTAACTTATGCAAATAATTCAATTCCTAAATCGAGTCTCGAGTTTTCAGATATATTCCTATTATTTTTTTTATGGTAGGTAAAATCATCCAATAACAAATCCCGCCCTTGGGTGGGGCGGGAAATAGTGTCAGACTCTTACTGACTAAAAACCTGCCGCCCTGTTGCATTAATTGCCTTCATCCCAGGGCCCCAGGTTTCATTTTCACATAACCTTTGGCCCCAGTAGGCAGATTTATTCCTATATTAGTGCTTTAAGACTTCATGTTAAATTTCAAGATTCTAGGTCAACGGAAACTACCATATGAATTTTGGTTCCCTTGAAAGTTTCAAAATATGCATTTTTTGCGATATAACCGGCTGTATTATTTTTTATTCTAAGAAGTTTGATTTTTACACAGCTTCAAGGGACCGCTGACCTATATACTCAGGTCTGCGGTCCCTTTTCGGTTTTAATTTCAACTCGGTACCTCCAGCGTGCCTAAGACAAAGGGTCTTGACAGACGGATAACAAAGTGATCCTATAAGCCATAAGGGTTCTGTTTTTTCCATTTGAGGCAAGGAACCCTAATGAACCCCTATTTCTCCTGGTCACGCTATAACTTAAGAACGGCTTTAGCGATTTCATTCATCTTTTTTTTAATGTTTTGTTATATTTCGTAGAAGATTGTTAAACTAATTGCGCGGTAGGGTAGTTGGATAGAGTAGTCAATTGAAGAGAGCGAAGCTGCGTGCAAAAGCTAGTAATAAAATAACAGCTGAGAAGTTAAGTCTGGAGTTACGCGGAACAGCGTGTAAAGTCGCACAAACCTCCGTTGAAAAGGGAGGATCCTCCTACCAGATGAATGTTCTTTCGAATTTTTGTGTGTGTGTGTTTGTGTGTGTTGTTGTTGTGTGTAAATCGCGCGGAATTCTTCAAACTCTAATTGCCCGATGCAGGATTTCTAGTTTAGTTCATATGTGATGTCGTAGATGTTGCTAATATTCGCGGCACGTAAGTTGAACGGTCTCAATCGAATGCGGCATAACGGGGAACTTCGCGTAACCATAGCAACAATAGCCATTTTAGTTCAACTTATATGCCGCATGCAATACAAGTCCGTACATTCCTATTTCAGAAACCTTGAGCAAGATAATATTGCATACTTAATTTCGTAGTATCAAAATATGAAATACGTCCTAATTCCCAAGCAATTATTGTAATGTTTTGTTGTAGAGGAATAAACCAAAAAAATACCTATTTATTATTTATGATGAATAAAAATGTTTTCACAATACTCCTTTGTTTTATTTTAGACTAGCGACCCGCCGCAGCTTCACACGGATGCAATGATGATATTAAATATATTATGCATATATGTTATACATATAAACCTTCCTTTTTAAATGGTAAATCATAAAATCACCACATATCCTTCTTTTGTTTTTCCCGACATGATCCATGATTGTTTCTTTTGGCAAATGTTAATTACCTAAGTAGTGGTTTAGCTTCTGAAGGGGTAGGCAGGGGATCGCCTCGGGTGCCCCCAAGCTCAAACCTCTTAATGAACGAAGCGAAAAATTCTCTCACCATCGAAATCTAAATAAAATAGGTTGCAACACTACTTCAATCATGGCAACTTGTTTTAGTCAGGGAGTTTTTGGCGGGATTTCTTTAAGTGAAGTTCAGTGGCTGTTTTAATTATTCGCGAATTGATTCCTAGCGGATATTGTGATGTAAAATTGATGTAGTTTTGTATCTCAAATGTCTGCGCAATTGCACAATATGTGGAATCATTGAAACAGGCGCGGTCTCGGTAAAATGGAGCTGAAAATTTTATTGTAGTGTTGATTACCTACCTCAGCGAAGCTTGCCGAGAAGGTTGACTTGATACATTTGCTGCCAAATACTACAAAACAAAAAAAATTTGAATGTGTACATCCATATTCTAATGGCAAACCAAAGTGTTTACACGAAGACATGGCTTAAAGGACTTAGTATCCAAGTCAAAAATATTAACAAAAAAAAAATTGTTTTAGTCAGTAAAAGTCTGAGTCACTCAACTCAGAGCAGGAAAAGTTATTCGATAATTTTTAACGTAAAAAAGGGGCCCTACATTTTTCTGGCCCAGGGCCGTTGGTCTTTTAACTACTCCACTGCTAGTGCCCCGCCCTATCTCTACTCGTGTACACATCTACATATACACAGTTAAATTTTGATCGTTTTAATCCCGTGGAGGGTCGATTCGGTACATGAAACACTATCGATTTGTAAAGATAAAATTAAAAAATAAAGTCCTTTTTTTATATTCAAATTAATTTACGCTTGTACGAAATTAATTACATTATAATCTAGGTGTCTTCAAAACTACAGTGAATAGGCTCTTAATAAACTAGTGCGCCTCACCATCAATGATTGCATCAGTGCTTACCATCAGATGACATCGCACTCATTATTAAAAAAAAAACATCAAATTCTCGTTCGGTCCACAAAATCTCCTCTTTATGGTACCTATCATTGTTCAAGCAGTATAAGACGTGGCAAATAAGTTAAACTCGTCGCTATGGTTACACGCAGCTCCCTACTTCGATTGAGATCCGAAAATCGGTTACTACGCATTCAAGGTCGAATTGGTTCAACTTGTTTGACAAGGATTATAAATGTTCTGCTTTCCCGAAACGCCTCATTAACCAGTTCGGGCCCTGGGCCAAGTAGCTTGACAGATAATGTATATCAAATTGATATTTATTTCAATGAGACCCAACATTCATTCAATTGAAAGAATCTAGGTCGTATACTGTTTGTAAACAATACTTCATTCGATTACCTCTTTGACCGCGAGTATTTTTGCTATTCGCCAGGGTCGTGTGTTTCGATTGTGGTACAATCTCGTTTAGCTCTTCAATCCCCATAGGTGACAGAAGAGCTGACGAGATGGAGTATTTGTTCGTGGATGTGCGACCCTGTTGGAATAAACGCGAGTGTTTGTCGAATATATCCAACGCAAGCGATCAAAAAATATTATAGACCGCCCAGTTTTGAATGGCGCTGTCATTAAATAATCTGTCAATTTCAGTATATTTTTAGGTTAGTTTCAAGTTTTGCCGCGTATCAAAATATACTGGGCTTTTTATACCTACACATTTCAGAGTGTGGAGAATTTTGTTATGCAATATAGTTGGCATAATACCTATACAGTAGTTGTGTAATGATTCGATATGTACCTAAGAGTATGTTTACAATAATATTACAAGTTTACAACTAAGGTGATTCATCATATGCCTAATCTATACTTATAAAATGCTTTGTCCTGAATTTTAGACCTTGATGACGCATAGCCTAAACTGCTGCTGTTGGCAATTTTCTTTAAACTCGCCAAGTTACGTTGGCCGTACTGTACTATACTTAGCTACTGCCTATTCTGAAAAATTAATGGTTTATGAATATGGCTGTTAATGAATGCCTTTGCTAGCCTTTTTTTTGTTATGAAGGCAATCCCTGCGTTCCGAATTGCGTCAAAAGCGATTATATCGAGAAACCGACAAAATATAAGGACTATTGAGTAATATTTTTTTTAAATTTAGTGGTCTGTGTTGTATTTATATAAAATCAATTTTTTTGATAAGTTTATAAATTAGATTATGTGTCTTTACTAACACCTGTGTTTGTCCTTTCAGCTTACTAACATCTACCACGAAAGTTTTAGTTCGACGGTGGTCCTCCCTCATCGAGCCGGTTGCGACTATTCGGTATGAGATGGTCTCATACCGAATAGTCGCAAACGGCTAATTGCCATTATAAAAAAAAATGTGGCGTGTGCGTTGGTTGGATTCGCGACATAATCACTAATCACTTTTGAAGTTTTGACGCATTTTTTCGGAACGAAGGAAATTTGACATTTGACTGACAATTCAAATGACAGTTTTTACGTTTTTGCTCTGGTTTTTTGGGGATTTTTTTTGAGTCAAAGTTTCATCAAAATAGTCAAAGTTGAAAGTAAATATATGCATAAAACATTTTAACCCTTTGAATACCGTAATCAGAGAAAATAAAAAGACAATAGGTGTGCGGACAACGGGGTCCGCTTGGGGGTTGAGTAATGAACACATTGATTATGCATACAGCTAAGGAGTGGAATTCCCTGCTATAGGCTGTTTCCTGATGGCTATAATCTAGAGGTTTTAACACTAGTAGTGCGGACATCATTCATCCTTCCTGCTCTAGTTTTATTCAGAATCTATTTATATAGAAGAAAATCATGTTATTACACTATTTATAATTCAAGAATGGCTGAAAATTGGTGGGAAGGTAGTAGAACCAGGAGACAGACATAAGATAACGTATATACCATTAAATTTAAAAAAAAAAATTAGGTTAGGGTAGAGCGGGAGCGAAACTGCAGGCATGAGCTAGTACATAATAAATATACTGAATTATCAGTTAATAGTTTCATTAAACCATCTCTCTATATTACTGCAGCAAAAATAAAATGACCAAAATTGATATTGATATTCTGCACTTCTATACTCCATATGTTTAGCTATTTAACTAAACGTAAACAATCATCACGTCTTTTATCTAAAAACTTTTATCACTAAAAATGTTTACAATTAGTTATTTACCTAACCTACCTTATAGATAATCTTTGTAAAAAAGTAATATGACATATCAAGATTGTTTATGTATAGTTATGTACCTAAATAGATAGAGTATAGTAGTGTTAAGTCAAGAGTGAATAGGTTACTAAACTTTTAAGCAAGCCATCATAGACCACAACATTGCTTACCATCAGGTGATATAGTGGTCAAGTGTAACCATATCTGACTAACAGATTTGATTGGCCTGTTGGTCTAGTGGTTAGTGGCCCTGACTGCTATGCCGGAGGTTGTGGGTTCGATTCCCACCCAGGACAAATGTTTGTGTGATGAGCACGATCATTTGTCCTGTGTCTGGGTGTTATTTATCTATAATATGTATGTATTTAGAAATATATAAGTATGTTTATCAGCTGTCTGGTACCCATAACACAAGCTCTGCTTAGCTTGGGACTAGACGGTGTTGTGTGATAGTTGTGGAAATATATATATATATATCTTTACATAGTATAAAACAAGTCACTTCCCGATGTCTGTCCCTATGTATGCTTAGATCTTTAAAACTATGCAACAGATTTTGATGCAGTTTTTTTTTTTATATAAACAGTGATTCAAGAGGAAGGTTTATATAAATAATACATGCATAATATATTTTATATCACCATTGTACCTCTGCAAAGCTGGGGCAGGTCATTAGCCAATAAAAAAATTAAATTTAAATCGCAAGTGATTGAGAAGTCTTATTGAATGAGCAACATAATATTTATGACATTGTATTGTTTATGTTTTATGTTGAAGTTAGTAAATAAAAAGTGGTGTTATGGATTACTGACATGTGTAGACTAATATGTGCTAGATTACATTGTTCAACTCACCAGTGAAGCATTTCTTTGTTTTTCTTTCTTGATAATTACTTCAGTCCACACACACATACTTCAAATCTTCAATGTTGCATGTAAATATTGATTCCATTTTCTTGAAATGTATCTTGCTGTGTTGATAATGATCTTCTAGGCTTCAATTTGAATGTTTCTTCAGCTCAATGTCATCTTCATTCTTCTTTCGCTAAAAATTAAGTTTTTGCCCCACTTGGAAAAGTGAAAGGCACGTTTTCGACATCTGCCAGAAACATTGAACCATCTGGCGGGCTCCGAAGAGCCCTGGGATAGGACAGGAACAAGGGATGGGACAAGGTGGGACAGGATGCTGCGGACAGTCTCGCGTAGAGCGGCCACCGCCAACGCTCAATCTTCACTTAAAGTATTACATTACAAATTAATTATAAAAAACTTGTAAAATTCCAAATATACTCGTTTTTTTTGTACATCACAGAAAGCTTCAAAGACGGTCAGGCCGCAGATGCCCGCAGCTGAGATCAATATACTATACTGTACAAACATATATAATAGACTCCCAATCTTCAACAGTCGGCTTTCACATTTACCATATTGTTAAATTTTTTAAAATCTACAACTAGGTGCGCCGGGCCGGGCCTCTCACACGTACGTTTAAAGCTTTGGTCGGCAGGTTCTCCCGCCGGAGTCAGGCCCGACGCGCACAAATAAAATACAATCGCTCTCAAGATAAATAAACGATACGACTAGCGGCTTGGCAGCGCGGGCTCGCGAGCAGCGGGGCGCCGACAACATACCAGGCGCCCGCCGAGCGCCCGTGTCTACCGCGCCGGCCACCAGAGCCCCCCGGCGCTCCGCCATCGCCCTATTCATTTTTTTGTGTTTTTCTCTTGTTTAGGGCCAGGGCGGCGCCGGTAGCGCCCGAGAGCTGCGGCTGCATTTCTTACCTACTAAAATTTTCACAAAATAATACCTAACGCCGGAATTTGGTCGGCTACAGAGCACGGCCGCGGGCGGCGCTGAGCCGCGGACGGCCGCACCTCGCGCCTCGAAATAAAAAACTTAGCACTGAGCGGCGGACGCGGCCCGACGGAGCCGCCGTACCGCGCCCGCGCCACTTATCACTAGCTTAGAGTCCGTATGGCGGGCGGCGCTCTACGCCGTCACGTTGAGGAGCAGCTTGAGTGGTAGCGCGCGGTCGGGCTCCGGGCGACAGCGGCCCTCGCGCCGCCAATGCGTGGGTGGTGGAGGCAGCGCGCACGCGGCCGGCGCTGCGCCCCACTTGCTGGCCGCGTACCGCTCGCAGCGATCTGATCGCTCGTCGCGTCGCTCACGCCGCAGCGCAGAGCGACGCCGACCGCGGGCCTGTGGTGCGCCCACGGGCGTAGGGGGACTGGGCCGGTTCATATCGGAGGCCCCCGGGTCTTCCTCGTCAGGTTGTTGATGGTACTCCGGCTCCTGCACGGTTACGTTTTCACGGACACTTTTTGTATTATAATGTTAACGGGCACTGGGTTGTTTCAGTCGGGGGTGCTCCGCTGAGACGCTCGCGTCCTCTAAGCTGCGAGACTTCGATGTTTCACAAGATGGTCGCCGCTCGCACGCGAGATTGTGTGTGTATGTGGCTTCGCTGGATGGCTGCGATCCGCCGTGGTCGGCCTCGAACCGCTGTCGATCTGCTTGGATGACACGTCGAAACACTAAACTGCTTCACTTTCACGACTTGATACGTCGGCGGTCGCGCTGCTAGCTCCTATGATGATGATCGATTAATATGGGAATAAAATATGGACGCCACCTCTCCATTATTCGCACCTTCACCTCTCGATTTCGACTACGTGACGTCGGTGGCGCTCGTGGTATTTATATGGTAATGGCGGCTGCGCGACTTCAGTTGCGCAGTGGGGATTTAAAGCACGCCATTCGTGATCATACTTTTTTGGTTGATGCGATTGTCGTAGCGATAAATGATATTATAATTTGCTGGATTAAAGAGCTTTAGAATTTGTTTATGGAAAAAAACAGATATTAAAAAACTAAATCCAACACGAGTCGTCGAAGGCATGATAACAAGTTCAAAGCGCACTAGCACACAGCACACTGCACAGTACAGACAAAGAGTATGTACTACACAACTACCCAACTTGTTCATACAAAAGTAGACTCTAAACATCGGAATTAAGGCCTATAGTGGCGTGGATGTGAGAGGACACCGGTGTCCTCTGAGCTAGGACAGACTAAGAGACGGCCAAGATGGGACTCCCATAGAAAAAAATTGCTCAACACGAAACGTCAAAACTTGTACTAAGATTCAATACCAACTTTGACATAGATGACCAAATACATGACGTAAGGGGGCTGCCAACATAACGGCCGAAATAGTGGTGTAGTGATGTATCCAGGTGCTCATGATAATTTTTATCGATAGTTTTATTTAAAAAAAATATAGGTCCCTTTTTTGAATCTGAATTAAGGTCTATTTACGCCAACGTTCTCCATCAGTTTAACTAAGAATAAGTGGAATATTCCATATCAAACAAATAAAACCCAAGGTTTCATTAATCGATATGGAATATTCCACTTACCAGCGAATTTACGTTGGCGCAAATGAGGTTAATTACTAGGTTTAAAAGGTGGGGTGGGGGTGTGGATTTTAATAACAACAGTTTATTCTCTTATTCTTTAATATGGTTAAACAAATATAGAAACTATAACCTATTTGCCTATTCTCTATAATGGATAAACCTTAAAAAGTATCATTATCTTGCTTTATTATTTCTGATTCTGATCTTTATTAGATATGTAATAGTAAATATAACAAGATTTACATGAATGATGCTCTAATGAATAATCTTACCTTTGCGTTTAAGAGTCGAATCAGTATCAGTTTTGCCAATGTGTAGAGGAAATCCAATCATCTCCTTATGGTTCTGCAGTAAGTCCCACAGAAAGAATTGCAGATTTTTTTTAGTTGTGTCTTCGTAAAATCCTTGGCAGAAAATGTTTGCCACAAACGTGTTTTAATTGGTGGAGCTTTTTAATGGGTCCGTCCAATCCAATGATTACATCTAGAAAAAAAATGTGTTGCATTACTTATTAGCATTTCATATAGAGATACCTGAAACATTTGTTGTTCGAAAAGCATGACCGTTCTATTTGAATTATACTAAATAAAGTTTAAATTATATAATTATTCATAGTTGATTAAACATGTCAAGCAGTAGTGATAGATAATTTTCAAAATTGAAGAATTTCATTTTTTATCACAAACCTGTTTTTAATAATGAATATATAAAACTATCGATATAGTCGATAAAAATTCCACTACACAGCACTGTTGATAGGTTTTTTATAGATTTTCGACAGATTTTTACTAAGAATAATTTGTAAATCACCAAATCCCTTTCTGTAACTGAAAATGAACGTTTATTTACGCTTACCTCTCTTCATGTAATGGATATTCATCAATTTATAATTGGCTTTTGACCATCCGACCGGCTGGCTTATAAACCACATATTTCACAGATTTTATAGTGCACATCAACAGATTACTTCACATGGATACACGTAAACGTCCAATTAATAGGATTTTTTGCTAAAAATTCACTAAACACATATTAAAAACAAAAATTTAACTTTGATTACAATTCACCTCTTGAAAGGCAAAAGATAAATATGGCGGATGGATAGTTGCGACAGAGTCGAATAGATGTTAAAGCGAGACAGCGATAGCCGCCATTTTGGCCGCCATTAAAATTAGTACGCGTTTCATACATTTGGTGAAGATCATTTTTTTCATAGGGAGTTTCGCCAGACTGAGTACAGACTGAGCACAGACTTGCACAGACTGTTTAGAGAGGTCTTCTTCTGCAAATATGCATAGTAACGTTAGGCGAGTAATGAAGGACGAGACGAGTTATTTTACTCGAGTCAAACAACAAACGAGACAACTCGAGTTGCTTAGGTAGTTGTTCTTGCTTTGTAGTGGTTTAGTAAAACAACGCAGTCGTGACGCCGCGCCACGAATCAACTCGAGTTCTATTCTACCAAGAAGCAGGGCTTCATAACTCCATTCATTGGAAAGAAGTTAGTCGCCGGTTCCACGTGTCTTTTATTCAAGGCGAGCGAGACTGCGACACTTACTACTCCCAGCAGTCGCCACAGTGGTCGCGTTTTTTTTTTTAATTATAGGAGCGAGCGTAATTCGGTTTGCAAATTATTTGTTGTTTGTATTAGAACGTGGTAATTTACTGTTCTAACTTAACCACCCGGAAATAAAAGAATTGCCTAAAAATTTTTCTTGTAAGCTATGTTGAACAAGTTACAATTTATCGGTAACGCATCTACTCTTATAAATCCGAGTCCAAGACGAATTCATCTGACTCGTGTGTTTGATCAACGTTCATTAACTTGTTAGCGAAATGATTCGGTCAACCGTGCTGATTTGATCGACCGAGATGACTTTATCAGTCAGTCACCATTCCAACTCACGTTACAAAAGTTGACGGAAATGCGAGTCGGCCCATTCCTATGGACGAGTCGAATCATTTTAGTCAAGGTACTCGAGTCACACAACATACGCATCAACTCGAGTTACTTTTTCCTCAACTCCCGGTGACTCGATGGTGGTTCTGCAGATGGTTGAAAGTTAAGTATTTTATAAAATAATCATATTTCTTGTATAATTTACTTAACATGAATATGTAAATAAATAAATCATTTGGAATTCGCGTGAACGAAGATGACAAAGTGCTAGTTTAATATGAAACTATTGAAAACAGAATTTAACTTTGTAAATAAATCAAAAAGCATTATTAATAGCGAAGGACCAACTCGCATTTCGACTCGAGTTGTAAATCGAATCAACTCGACTCGGTGGACTACAACCCAGCTCAGGCAGCCGAGTAATCTTGATCCGCCAAGTCAGCTCGATAACGAGATAATGAGTGTCGATCAAACACTTGAGTCGGGTCAACTGGACTTGGATGGAACTTAATTTAACATCTTTGATTCCGAGAGAAATTCCTGTTTTCAATCGTTTTATATTAAACCAGTACTTTGCCTGCTTCTTCTTAAAAAAACCGTCGCTGTCAACTGTCTACCGAACCACTATTGATTTACCAACCGATCGAGTCAACTCGACTAGACTCGTTTGTTGTTTAGTTCAAGTAAGTCGGTTAAAATAACTCGCCTTTCGCTAGCTATGGTCAAAAACGTGCTGGACTGCACGTGGACTTTGACAACATACAAAGGAAATCATTAATGATAAAAATGGTAAGAATATGTAAATTGAGTTAATCGATATTTTTAATTAATCTAAGCACCTTTCCATTCCAAAACTACTTTCTTTGTTGGTTAAAACGTGATTCAGTTGGTCGCTTGATATGTTTTTTTATGTAACTAACGACTCGCTCTAATACGGGTACTACATGTCTTTAGAATTCTCTTTTTTTTTTCTACTGTAATATGTATGTATTATACATTTGTACCTTCCTCATATAACACTCTATGTATTAGTGGGAACGGCATGAAAATCCATTCACTAGTTTATGAGTTTATCACGAACAGACACACAGACGCAGCGGAGAACTTTGTTGTGTAATATGTATAAGTATGTATAGGCATACTGTAAGCTATCTTATATCAGTTTCCTGTAAATAAAGAAATTAAAGCAAACATTAAAGTTAAATAAAATTTAGATAATAATCTCTTGCAGGTTTCAAAACGCTCATTGTAGTATTAGTTCAAGTTGTGGGAAATTCCTATAATCATCATCTCTTATCATGTCATTAGCAAAGTGTTGCTTAAGTGGATGATACAATTACAAGACGTGTAATTAAATTCTTTAAGGAGAGCTTTCGTGAACAAGTTAATGAGTACTTCAGTCATAATCATTAACAGTAACGTCATAGGATAATGGTATCGAACCTTTTGCCGCAGGAATAACATCATAAGCAACAGTATGCATTTTTTGCAAGAAAGGCTTTTTTTTCTTTCTTAGATAACAAGTTTTTGTAATATACATATTTTAAAAAAAACAGTGATGTTTTTTATACAAATAATGATCTATTACAATAGTTCAAAGATGTATATGCTACGCGTGGCAATATTGGCACGTGGGAAAATAATTTGAGCACGCCAGTGTGCAATGTTTAACGTCTAAGTAATTAGAAGCAGTAGTAATCACTAAAAACACCAGACTTTTTATCTATTTCATTTAATAAACAAAGAACTGTAAGCATTCAGTATATGAATTTTGGGTTGCAGATCAAGATTTTTTTGTATATTTTATCAAAAAGTAAAAATTCTTTGGCGCCAAGTCATTGCTACGTTTTCTTTTTGACATAATTATGTAATAGCACGTTCTCCAAAAAAGATTTGCCATCTTTTCAATAGTTCCTACAACGTAATATTATCAAAAAATGTAAACCGTCGGCATCGTTTACAATGTTCTTCCTGTAAAGGCTCGATTTATTTATTTATTTAGAAACTCAACAGCTTATAATACAGCTTTTGACTGGCAAGTTGTTCTAGTGGTCAGTGGCCCTGACTGCTATGCCGGAGGTCGTGTGTTCGATTCCCACCCAGAACAAATGTTTGTGTGATGAGTACGATCATGTATGTATTTAAAAATGTATAAGTATGTTTATCAGCTGTCTAGTACTCATAACTCCAACTCTGCTTAGCTTGGGACTACTACTAGACGGCGTTGTGTGATACTTGTGGAATATTATTATTGATAACTATTTTACATAATTTATAAATTTTTACCTCATAGTCAATGAACAGCCCAAATCAATTGCATCAAGTCAAATATTCATTAAAATAATAAGAAATGACTTTAATTAGGGAATTATAATTAATTTTTTTGTTTCAAATGTACTACTTCACCAGTTTTTTTTTAAAGGTGTATAGTTCCTTAAACATCTGGCCGGAGTTAAATGCATAATTATATATTCGTACTGCCGTGTGCGCCCACATAGAGCCTCTTTGATCTTTAAAACCATTTTCTTTGCGAAATATTGATTGATTTACATATTATGCTATGTACATTTTGAAGAACACTTAATTAGCTAATTTTTTTATGTGAGTATATTTCGAAAGACTAAAGCCGTTTGAAATTAGTAGAAAAAACAAGCGATAAAAATACCATGCAGTTAAATATTTTTTTAGACAAAAGTATTAATCACACGAAACGCAATCGCAAAAATCATAAATTGTTTTCATAATGTGAATCTCTAATAAACATTTTTTTAAACTTAGCTGTTACCGAGGAGTAAGTTTTAGAAAGCCAGTTTTATGGCACTACTCGGGAGCTAGGGCTTTAAGCTAGCTCTATATTTCTTAGAAACTAATCTCTCAGTCTTTTTTGAGGGCCCATTTATTGAGTACGCAAGTCACGCTCTTTTTTTTATCTATACTAATATTATAAAGAGCAAAACTTTGTTTGTTTGTAATGAATAGGCTCAAAAACTACAGGACCGATTTTAAAAATTCTTTCACCATTCGAAAGCTACATTATCCACAAGTAACATAGGCTAAATTTTATTCTGACAAAATAGGGTTCCGTAAGATATTTGGGTTTTTCGAACACAAGGTGTAAAACAATCAACCAGAAAAGTTACTTATTTTGCGTACGTTACCTAAACTATAAAATATAGAACCATAAAATGTTCTAATTAATTGTAGATCTTATAAATATCTACAAAAAAGTTCGCGACACACTATACCTATCTATGTCGAGTGAGGCGCAACAACCATTTTTTTATTTAAAAACTTGAATTGTTTTTTGGACTACATTTAAACGCATTTATTTTACTCATGATATTAATCCTTATCAAAATAAATTATTTCATCACTAAGTATAGTTTATTTAGATAATATTTGGTCTTGAATGATTAAAATTGGACGTTTGGTTTTGAAGTTATGGCGAAATTAAAATATTACGATTTCTGCTGCACGGCCCGTTGCGAAGTGGGTGTGCGCGTGCGGGAGGGGAGTAAGGTACCTGCACCTAACCAACAGTTCTTTTCAAAGCTAGAATATTACACGCTATAAATTTTTTTTTAAACATTTGAAAATGCCTAGAGCCATTTGAAAGAGTCAAGTGTTGAGCGTTCGCAACGCCTTGCCGAACAAAGTCTGAGAACCTTCGAGTTACGCGCTCAAGAGTCGAGGCTGGAGCGTTCCCAATGTCTTCATAAACAAAATGTAAGGACCTCTGACTTACGAGAACGAGAGACAAGTGTTGAGCGTTCGCAACGCCTTGCCGAACAAAGTCTGAGAACCTTCGAGTTACGCGCTCAAGAGTCGAGGCTGGAGCGTTCCCAACGTCTTCATGAACAAAATGTAAGGACCTCTGACTTACGCGAACGAGAGTCAAGTGTCGAGCGTTCGCAACGCCTTGCCGAACAAAGTCTGAGAACCTCCGAGTTACGCGCTCAAGAGTCGAGGCTGGAGCGTTCCCAACATCTTCATGAACAAAATGTAAGGACCTCTAGCTCTCTCTCTTAGAGCTGAGGCAGAGAGACAGCAGTTGTCTACAAATAGAGTTTGCAATCGAATTTTAGCTAACAGCAACAGACTGGCTTTCAGATATGATACGCAGGTTGATTATGCACAACAAGCGTCCGTACAAATCGGAGTGCGGGAGTTATACTGCATTTAAAAAAATATAGAAATGAAACAAGGAAAAAATATAAATGAAAGCCAAAAATATTAAAAAATCATGTCCACCCGTGCGAAGCCGGGGCGGGGCCGCTAGTCGATATATATTAATAATATTGTTCAGGTGGGGTTTATAGTCTATACTTAGGTTTTGGTAACCAGTCCACTTTGTTTTCTAATTAGCATATAGCATTTTTTTCCTACCAACCAAGGATTGTCCAAGGGTGCACTTGCATACCGCGATTTTATAGTCGTTTGGTACGTTCCACGAAGTGTCTAAGGGTCTTCTGTAAGTTACCTTCGGCCCCTCTTACGTCTTCCGAAGGACCTCTTTGAGATTTTTAGGTATTTTTTTGTTTGGTGTAATTACATTTTGTTTGTAATGGTTAAATAATAAAATATTATAAAATATCCGCCATCTTGATGTCAATATGGAAGTACAGATGGTTTATAGCTTAAGGATCTATAACACCACTCGATATTCAGACTGGTTTTGTCGATGTCGCGTAGTGTAATAAGGATCAGATTGTCTTACTCGGAAGTAAACTTTAAGACAGTCTGTGTAACTTGTGCGGAATATCTAGTTGTGTAATAGACGCTTTAGTACTAAATATAAAAAGGCATAATTTAATTTGAAATGGTACACCCGTCATTTTGAGTCTTTTCGATGATAGAGCACATTCGCTTAGAAGAAGCCTGTTCATTCTTGACTGAAACTGAAACTCCTTAACTGTATGCACGTTCATTGGTGTTTTAATACATATCCTATTAAAATAGGTTGATTCAACTGAGAACGAATTTTTTTTTGGAGGTATGCGGAACAGAGAAATTCTCGCTAACCATCGTTGAAAAGGGAGCATCGTCCAAACAGACGAGTGTTTTTGTCTGGTTCGGGCAACTGCCCATTAGTTGATTTCGGGCTGTGGTATTTGTTCAAACCCCAAGGAGAACTCTCAATGAGATCCAGGATTTCGTAGTTTAATTCATATGTGACGCCATAAATGTCGCTACAGTTTTATAATTTCAATGACATGCATTGAACCATTACCAAATGAACGTGCTACCCGAAAATGACATAATATTATCTGAAAATAAAGTAAAATAAAAAATACATTTCCAGTTCCTTCCTAGAAAACCGTTTTGTTTGTTTATTTTTTTAATTTAATTAGATTATATTATTAGCGATCGTTTTTATCTATAATAGATTTTGAACAAAATGCGATTTCTAGAACAATCTGGAAAAAAGTCGCATCCGCCATGCGTGAATGGCCAGCTTTATTTGCCGCCTAGTAGCAATCTGCTAGCAACGATGAAAAAAAAAAACATGACGATGAAAACAAGGAGGTTGAGGGTATAGTCCGACCATGTTCGGAAGTACGTTCATACAAAGACTCCCGTAATTTTCCCCTGATTTTTAATTTGACCGTATTATTGCAAATGGCCGCTATGTACTTGTGTTATTTTCGCATTTAACCCATTGGGTGGATAAGGACTTGTTTGTTTTCATTTCAATAACTGACTCCTTGTTATCATCAGAGCTAATAATAATAATGTAATTCAGTAGACAGTACCTACACAGCTATATTTACATAGTTTCATAACAACCTATTTATTTCATACGTAACATAGCACAGTAGATACATAGGTATCTATATAAAGCAAATATTCATCGATAAAGTTCCTTTTTCGTGGAAACATGTAAACAGTCTATTTTTGTACAGTAACTAGTGGGTATCCAAGCTATTTATAGCTTGTTTAAACTCTCCTGCAAGGTAGTAAAGAGAAAGTTTTAGGGAAATGGGCTCGTTTAGCTTGTTATAAGTTGGTTAGCGATGCTTCGTTTATTTTGCAAGTGCTTAATGCAAGGTTTCGATGTCATACGTCACAGTAATACGTGAGCGAGCAGCGATTCAGGTATTGCGTATGGTTTTTTGTTGTCTGCGTCCGTTTGGCCTCTTAAGAAGCTCAAACCAAGGCATTTTCGTCAAGAAAAAATAATTGACGTCAACAAAACTGCTTCATAGTAAAAAAAAAAACTGGCCACGAGCAAATCAGATTCCAACAGGAAGGATTCTGTAATAAAATACTACAAGCGACCCAAAAAAAAAACCAACAAAAAAGGGTTCTTGTATGAGAACCTCCTTTAATATTTAAATTTTATAATAAAGCACGTATTGCACGCGGCAAATAAGTTGAAACATATGCTATGGCTACACGCAGCCCCCTACTTCGATTGAGACCCGAAAATCGGTTATTGCGTATTCAAGGTCGACCGTCATGATGGTTCAACTTGTCAAAATCGAAGTCGCACCATAAAAAATGGTTTAACATATTTACCGTAACCATAGCAAATGGTTTAACATATTTACCGCTTACTAGAAAACGTTTCGTCCTACGCCTGATCTCGGGTCGTGACGTATTGCCGTCCCATCGGACTATGAGAGTAAAGGAACGGAAAGTGCACTTAAGCATGCACACCGCAAGCATTTGTACACAGAGATTTGTCAAGTACACAGGAGATAGCTACGTGTAAAAGTGTTTTTAAAACCTACTTGCAAAATAAATATCATTTATCAGACACGTGTTTCGGATTTCGCGTATACTAAAAATAATGCTGTATAAAGCAAGCAATGTTATTGAGAAAAAACAAATCCCACCAATCAATGCTGATGGATAGACACTCACTTATAACACAAACATCTCGAAGACCATGTTTAAAACGCTGAACAGCTTCAGCAACCTCGATGTCTGCTCCTCTTCCGACTTCCTCGGGGCAGGCTTCTCCTTGCGCCTGTCCAGCTCTGTGGACAAGAGAAATACGTACATACTGATACGTCAGTACAGCCTCGTGAAAATATACCGTTAAAATTTGGTCGTTTTAATCCCTCGGAGGGTCGATTCGGTACATGAAACACTCTCGATTTGTATAGAGAAAATTAAAAATTAAAGTACTTTTTTTAAACTCGAATTAATTTACGTATGTACAAAACTAATTTCTTTAAGTAAACGTCAGCTGAGCGAGGCCAATGAACTGTAGGTAGTTAGTACAACGACCGACAACTACCTACAAGGTCATTGACTTGTTTACTTAAAGAAATTGATTTCGTACATGCGAGTTTTAGAAAGAAAGTACTTTATTTTTTAATTTTTCCTTTACAAATCGATAGCGTTTCTTGTACCGAATCGACCCTCCGCGGGATTAGAACGACCAAAATTTAACGGTATATATTCTGCAAGCAATTTGCCCAACCCACTGCCATTTAAGGTTGACAATTCTTCGGGCTATGTTGGCATTCTCCTGCGAATATCGTCAATCGAACAAGCATAGCATTCTGATGAGGCGCATCATTTGTCTATTTTTTTGACCACCATCCAAAGTGAGCTAGAGCACACGTCAGATCTTTTCTAACTGAAACCTATCCGTGATCCTTCAGTTTCCTTTTGCGATTTAGGGCTACGGTGATTTTTTTAAACAATCTCGCAGCGCTGGCGTTACAAAATAGCTATAGTACATTTTGATACCAGTGCAGAAAGTTTGTCATTGCGACCGAGGCGGAATTCTCACGCCAACTGTCCGGTAACCGACCGGATCGTGCCCAAGTCGTCGACGGCGCGTACTGTTCCCGCGCGCCTCAAGGAGTTGTCAGCAAACCGTAGAGGCCCAGCCTGCTAGCAGGGAGGCAAGGTTGGTTTCTGAAAAGAAGGCTCGGTCCCGGTATGAAAAGCAACAAAGAGACGGGGTGGGTTTTTTAGTCAGTAAGAGTCTAATACTATCTCCGGCTCCGCCCATGGGCGGGGGATATCATTGGATGATTTTTACCAACTGAAAAAAAAAATACAATTACGCAGTATATTGCTCCTGCGTGCTTGACTTATCTCTGTTGATGGCCGAGAGAATTATAATGCAATAGGAGCCCAAGTGATTGCAATAGAATAGGAATGGTTGTCGAAGGAAGCCTGGCATGTAGAATTTACGCAAGGACCACGTTTATGAGAGTTTACGGGAAACTAGGGAAGGCAACGCACTGAGGAGAGCTAAAAGGGATCTGAAGGAATACAGCTGGGTTTTTAGTCAGTAAAACTGACACACCCTCTAGCATCACCTAAACGGGAAAATTTATTTAATGACTTCCAAAATCGAAAAAAAAACAATTGTTATAAAAAAAATAGTTTTATATTGTTGTTCCAGTACTCTACTATTCCGTCGTCTGTCGATTCGATCAATGTAAACGCAGCTTAAACTTTGACAGACCGTTTTTTTTTTAATAATTGCCTTTATAAACTGCCTTTCAAACTGCAAACTGCAACGCTCCTTTCGTCCTTTTGAAGAAATGACAAGAAAGAATACAGGTGTTTTCAACCGTATTCTTACTTGACCTTTTGCCATTTGTATTTATTTATTTACAAATACAGGTTAAAAGGTTATAAATGGTTAACGGCTATATATTTTAGTTGACTGGGAACATATTCATTATGCGTACAGCCAAGGATTGGAAATCCCCGGCCACATCATTGCTTACCATCAGGTGAGATAATGGTCAAACGCAAGCATCATTAATAAAAAAGGTTATTGGGTGTGTAAGTAGCATAGAGCCGTAAGTTGGAAATGAAACATAGCATTTTGAAAACATGGTCAGATTCTGAATTTTGGCCATGTAAATGATAGCGTAATCTATCTAAACTGACGTATTATCAACCGCTGATCGTAAAGACTTGAAACTTGAAGAAGTACGAGTGTGTTCTTTGTATAACCTAAAAGGATATTTTCAATACACTTACTAGAAAACTGCCTCTTAGCGAACTACGTTTAGTTTTGATATGGCATGTTTATCACCCGCGTGCTTTTTTTTAATTTATCAAAACAAGGGCTTTTTTAATTACTATTTCGTCACGGTCAAGGGTGATTATAATTTTTTTTTAAAGCATAGAGACTATTTTTAAAGGTTTTAATATTTAAAGTAAAATTAAATTGTGTATTTGAACAGAATATGATAAATAGACATGATTCCGTAAGCAATAATTCGTTAATACCAACAAATCAACAATTATCTGTGTTCTAAATTCAAAAATATTTAACTTTTTATATTTTTAATATTAGGATGTATACGGTTTGATACCTTTGCTTCTCCTTCAACCTGCAAAGGTTATGCGCGGGAAAAAGTACAACTAATATTAACTAACTTATTCATTTGTGATATACCGTTTCGGGGTAGAATTTGGAATAGTACATTTTGATACAAGTGGGGAAAGTTTGTCATTGCAGCCCAGGCAAAATTGCCGTACAGGCGAGGGTGTTATGGAGCCGAGTGCTGCAGTGACAAATCTCTACGTGTATCAAACGACGTTTTTCAATACACTTACGAAGAAATACGATGAAAAATCAACCAAATAATCTATCTTCTATCGGAAAATTACGACGCATTTTTGTTCATTTTGTACTGAAGAAAATTTTCAAAAGTTACCTTACAATTTAGTTTTCATTTGATGACAGCAGGCTATCGCAAGTATTTTTTACTTCAATCACATAATTTGGCGGCGTAGCATCTAAAGGAATCTCTTCAAATCTTCTTTTTCACAACTATCACAAATGAACACAAAATTTATCCTAATATTAAAAATATAAAAATTCAAATATTTTTGAATTTAGAACACAGATAATTGTTAATTTGTTGGTATTAATAAATTCATGTCTATTTATTATATTCTGTTCAAAAACACAATTTCAATTTTCATTAAATATTAAAACCTTAAAAATATCCGCCTCTTTGCTTTTGAAAAAAGTTACTCGTATAATCCCCTGACTGCCCCTGACCGTGATGAAATAGGAATGAAAAAATGCCCTGGTTTTGATAAATTGAAAAAAAGCACGCGGGTGATAAACATGCCATATCAAACCTAAACGTAGTGCAATAAGAATCAGTTTTCGAGTAATTTTATTGAAAAATATTATGCCAATCTCAAGTAAAATGAGATAAGAACAGGAAGATCAACATTTTCCGCATAAGCCTAGTTATTTTATCATCTCTGTTCGTATTATTAAAACCTTGCATTTCATCAAAACAGCGGAATTGAGGCGTCTCCAGCGCGTGGACCGCTGAAATTGTGACAATTGTCACATCTCGAGACGATCACACACATTCGCCGACAGTGCCTCTTATCTCTGTCCTTGTCTATCAGTGACTACAGTTAGTGTAGATGTGAGAGTTTCGAGTCCAGGTTTTCTGATTGCGATGTTAGCACATAACGTATCTACCCTTATAATAATGATGATTAAAACATATTATTAAAACGTCAGTTGTGTGAGCAAGGAAGGGGGATGGATGATACCCCCTTTATAGCTCCCTTTAACGTTTCAGTTTAGGTCGTCAACTGGATCGCGTTAAGATCGCTTTTACAAAATCGCTGACTACAGTTGAACACCGCGCGTCACAGGATTCATATTAATTTTTTGAGTTGCATATTAAACATTATTTTACTTTTGATTAAACTAACTTTTTTTTGAAGCTTCGTAATAATGTCAACTTAATTACTGAATGTTCATTATTTGAATTTGGAATATATATTCATAAATAAAAAATATACTTTCATACTGAAAATTATCAATAACTCTCGGTTTTACAGAATTATTTTTGGTGTTTTAATGTATGAAACTTAATAAATTGGATTGAACATTCTAAAGTAGAAGATACATTTGTACCATGGACATTTTTATAAATGACTAAATTATTGTATCTTCGGTGTACCAAACCATCAAAAGAATCCCTAAAGTGAAATTTTATGAAACTTCCTTTGCAGAGATTAGGATTTTACTTATGTACGTGAACAAATTGAAATATTTATTTAGAACACTCCCAAGATAAATTACCATACTTTCTCTGGCATTTATTGTTTTTTTTTTTTTTTGGGGCTATATCTTAAGCCTAATCACACATCAAAGTTCGCTCAAATTCAAAAAAAAATGTGATATGCCCTCTTTAGAGCACGAGCTCTAAAGAGGGCATATCACAATTTTTCATAAGGCTCCTTGACAACAGGGACCAACAATACAAAAACATTAAATTATTATCATATATCGGCTCATTTCAATACAAAAACATTAAATTATTATCATAATAATGTGCCTGCTGTTTATACATTAAAAGGTCAAGCCAGGTCATGAAATAAATTTACATTCGGCCTAATTAATGTTATCACAAACTGTACAATTATTAAGCCAAGCTGCCAAACAAACATTGAAATGTATTGGTTAAAAAATGTCCAGCTTAATTTGACACTTTAAGTTGGCGCCACTGTCTTTGTATAATTGTCAAATTTAGTACATTTGAAACTTAGTTCGGTTTTTCGTCACCGGTCAAGGTAAGTGGGCGCTGAATTTTTATTTTATTTTATTGATGACAATGAATTCGACCTATTTTTCTTAGCTTTTTGTTTTGAATTGGAGTTTTGAAGTGACATTGGTAAAATTCACTGACAAACTTCTCCCACTCTAGGATGGGCGGAAGGGAGTGTCTTATTTTCACTAACTAAAACTCGACATCTCGCCCGTGTTCTTTTAAATTCCCTTTGCGTTCCAGATCCACAGTCAGCGGACACTTAAATTGCAAACATCACGCAGCCCGTCATTTTTTAGGATTCCGTATCTCAAACGGAAAAATCGGAACCCTTATAGGATATCGGTGGCAGCGATCTCTCTCGCCGGGCCTTGGTTCAGGCCATGGTCCGTAGTGAGGAGGGATGGCAGGCGGTCGCCTCCTTCTGCGAAGCAGTAATGCTAGCGAAGGAGGAGGCCGACCGCATCAGGCAGAGGCAACGGGGCGCTCGCCCCAGCCGCCGCCGGGATTCCGATCCCGATTTCCGGCCACCGTAGGCGCGGGCTTGCGGACGGCGTGCAATGGGTAGCACGCTGTCCGATCGTCCGGTAACCGACCGGACCGAGCCCAAGTCGTCGACGGCGCGTTCTGTTCCCGCGCGCCTCAAGGAGCTGTCAGCACACCGAAGAGGCCCAGCCTGCTAACTGCAGGCAGGCAGGGTCGAAGCCTACTGGGGTCATGGGTTAGTTCCGAAAGGAGTGCTCGACCCCGGCACGATAGGCTACGAAGGAACGGGGTAGGTTTTTAGTCAGTAAGAGTCTGACACTACTTCCCGCTCCGCCCAAGGGCGGGATTTGTCATTGGATGATTTTACCTACCATAAAAAAAAAAAAAAAAAACCCTTATAGGATCACTTTGTTGTCTGTCTGTTTGTCTGTCTGTCCGTCAAGACAAATTAATCTTGGAAACGCGTGGAGGTATCGAGTTGAAATTAAAAACATATACTCACGTCTGCGGGATAGTGTTTCATGTACCGGATCGACCCTCCACGGGATTAAAACGATCAAAATTTAAACGTGTATAAAAGTAGAATACTGATTATTGTTAATTCGCTATCATAAAATCGCAAACTGCAATGGCCTGCAAATAGGATTAGGTTTTCGTTTTTGATAGCTTTAATAAACATTATAATCACAATCAGTTATCGCTAATTGGGCGTGGTCATACCTATTCATAATCGCTAGTCTTCTACGCATCACTTTTCACCTGAATGAAAGTGACAATAAAGTGGACAAACAATTAAAAAAAAAACGTAAAAAAAAACTCCATTTTGATGAAAGCTGTACCAATTTTTTTTTTTTATAGCGACCCGCCTCAGCTTCGAACGGGTGCAATGGTGATAATTAATATATTATCTATGTATTATACATATAAACCTTCCTCTTGAATCACTCTATCTATTAAAAAACCGCATCAAAATCCGTTGCGTATTTTTAAAGATCTAAGCGTACATAGGGACAGACAGCGGGAAGCGAGCGAGCGAAGCGAGCTTTGTTTTATATTATGTAGTGATGATAAATAATATTTATTTTGTAAATAACTAACTATATTACTGTAAAATAATACTCTAATTACAACTAACTGAAATATGCCGTCAAAAAACTCTTCCACAACGCTGTCGACTGGTAATGTGCCCAAAAGACTGGCGGCGTTGTCAAACTGTATGGCAAAAATAGGTTTTTGTTGGTTTTGTAAATAGGCGTAAAAGAAATACTTTGGTAGATTTTTTTAATGATAACTCATCCAATGACGCATCTCCCGCCCTTGGGTGGAGCGGGAGGTCGTGTCAGATCCCGGGTATTAATTTAAATTTAATTTTCATTTTTACGCCCATTTACTCACTCATGTATCATTTTACCCGATATTTGATAATCCACTGGAATCTACATATATATTACATATATAGATTATCAAATATCGCCAAAAATATACATATTCTTAATTCTTTTTTGTACACCTTATCAGCTTAAAAAATAAATGGAAAATAGAGGTCATGTGTGTACATAGGCGAGCTTAACTCAAAGTTGAGTTTTCTTCCAGCAAACCTTTGAGTGATAGAGAGAGAGATAAACGAAGAAAAAAGAAATAAGAAGAAGTATATTTATTTTAATTTTAGATAGGGTCGCGTCTGACCACTATCTCACGTGATGGTAAGCGATGATGCGGTCGACGGTGGAGCACGCTTGCCTAGAAGTAACCTATTCACTCTCGACATAAAGAACGAGTTACCTGACAATAACTATAAGTTCAACGGGTCACAATAATTCCATCCTATAGTTTCCACCATACTTTATCCCTTCTCATAGGGGCCATGTGGGCAAGTCGTTCATTATCAACTTTATTTTAGTAACGATTTACTACCTCATTATTTCAAACCCCACATGGTGCTTTACAGTTTTTTGGGGTTGCGTACTCAAAGCGTAAAAATTGGACAATTGCTAAGACTCCGCAGTCCGTCTGTGTGAACCGTGATAGCTAGACAGTTAAAATTTTCACAGATAATGTATTTCTGTTGCCGCTATAACAGCAAATACTAAAAATAAAATAAAATAAATATTTAAGTTGGCTCCCATAGAAAAATAAAACATCATCATTTTCTTTCTCAATGACATAGTATTTATATATATATATATTTATAATGTATATAAGTATTTATGTATGTTTATATATTGTTCAATACCTATATTTTGTGTTTTTTTTTTTTTGTTATTTTAAAAATTGTACACTGGATTTTACCCTCTAATGTAATCTCTCTCTATCACTCAATGGTTTGCTGGAAGAAAACTCATTTTTGAGTTAAGCTCGCCTTTGTACATAAATATTGTAATCCACTGTATTTCATGTTATTTTGGTGTACAATAAAGAATTAAGAATTAAGATTTATGCCGCTTTTTGCTCGATATTATTAACGGCAATAAGTAAACGCTAGACTCTAGAGTGTTTACAGAATATTTAGTTTTATATTCACTTTAAAATAAATAGTTAATTAAATTAAAATAAATATTTGAGGCCATTCCCAGTTTCTACACAACAATTATGTTTTTTTTTTGCCTAAATATAGTGTATAAGATGTGTACGGAATCCTTCGTGCGTGAGCCCGAACCGCACTTGAGCGTTTTTTTTTTTCATTATTAAAACCCTTCAATAAAATTGCTGTGTGAATGAACGGGTGGCCGGCCCTATTGTTCAAGTTAAGGAACTTGGACAAAAGGCCATAGGGGTAAATATGTAATTAGAACTACTTAGCGTCTGTATATACAGTGAACTTTACATGGACTTTCGCTTGACTGCGATCCCACATGATGGTAAGTAGTGATGCAATCATTAATGGTGAGTGCACTAGCTTATTATGAGCCTATTCACTTTACTTTTTAGCCTTGCAGTCCATAAAGTATAATCAGACGCGAAGACCGCAGCAGGCAAATGGTTCCAGTCCTTCGATGTACGCGGTATAAATTAGGTGATACGCCTTATTACACTTTCTTTGGGGTCTTTAAGACCTATTTACTTGATTGTTGAATTAACAATTTATTTAGGGAAAGGAAAAATAATATATGTTTCTATTGTGTTGAGTAGCAATAAAGGAAACAAAAAAATCAAATTAATATTGTTTAGTTTAATATTGTTTATAATACTGAACTATAAGGCTGTCTAAGGCGAAATCAAATCAATTTAGGTCAAAACTGCTACAAAAAGCTGGCGACCACAATTATTTTCATAACAGCCGACTTTATAATACATTCCATCGTAATGGATTTCGTCTACATTTTTACCAAATATGGCTGCCGTAAATTACAGGAAAGCCAGCTGATTTACCTTTTTAAACGCGTCTTAAAAATAGTCCAGAATATCTTGACATGGAGCAAAACATGTAACTAAAATAAATATTCTGTATAAACCGGTTTTTCTTCGCAAGCAGCGCCACCCTCAAATGTCAAGATAAACTGGTCATGTTTCCATAAACAACACACAGCTGTAAAACCTGCCAGGATGTGGGTTACCAGCTGATAAGTTTTGTTTTTATTGTGTCCTTCTCTCTCTAACACTTAAGAGTGAAAGAGAGGGATGCACATCGCGTGGGAGCTCGCTCCCGGGTCCCGACAGTTATTTTGATAAAAAAGGGAGATGGAATGTTTGGCCAGACATATTGTTTTGAATTGTTTTTTTTTTTTTTAATCTTAAGCATACGCCCAGGATAATGGATTTAATTTTTTTTTAAATGATATAAAGATATAGAGCTTGACTGATCCCACCTGATGGTAAGGTGTGATGCTATCGTTGAGGATGTCATATAGTCAGGATGATTTTGTAATTTGGCGTTGTTAATAAAAACTGTAATGTCGTATCGTCTTACTCATGGGTTTTCACAATTTATTGATTAGATACGTACTTAATAATAATACAAAGAACCAAAAACATCTTTTTGTACCCAATTTTGGTGCTAGCTAACAGTACACGATTGAGCCACCAAAGGGGCAGACAGTATCATAATAATACCTAGTTACTGAAGTAAATTTTAAGTTATTTACTAATATCAAACTTTAGTTAGAAATATTGTATGATGGTACTTGGATTCATAGAATTCAGAATTATAATTATGGCAACGGCCCAGCGAAAACTAGTCGCCATTTTTTTTAGATGCGAAAATTATCCAATGACATCTCCCGCCTTTGGGTGGAGCGGGATATAGTGTCTGACTTTTACTGACTAAAAACCAACTCATGTTCCTTCGTTGCCTTTCATACCAGGGTCGAATCTTCTTTTCAGAAGCAGACCCTTGGCCACAGTAAGCTTCGACCCTGCTGGGCCCCTACGGTTTGCTGACAACTCCTATAGGAGCGCGTGGATTATGATGGTATTTGGATTCAAAGAATTCTGAATTATGCGGCTCAATAGGCTGCCAAACTTATACGGGACTGGGCAGGAAATGTCTACCGTATGTTTAACGAGGTGTGGGCCCGTAGAACACAGGATTAGTGCCCGGACACAGCGACGTGGGGCCGCGGCTGACCACGAAGGACATGGCGGGACAACCCGGATGGCTCCTTATGAATGAGAATGAGCAAGCGAGGAATCTTTTCGTTGGAAAGAATGGACGGAGTCCTTTGCCCAGCACTTGGACAATACGGGCTAGCTGTAATACAATATTAATATTATGGCAACGACGGCAGAGTCTGTTGGCACCTGTCATTTCTATGGATGATGTGTTGGCCTTTTTCTTCCGGTGGGAAAAACATCCAATGATAGAGTCAGACTTTTACTGACTAAAAACCAGTGCTAAAAACCCACTCCTTTTCCAGCTTTGCCTTCGTTCCAGGGCTCCGGGGTGGGCTTCTGCGTTTGGCATAGACATCTCCTTGAGGCGCGCCTGGAACACTACACGCCGTCGACGACTTGGGCTCGGTTCCGGTCGTTACCGGTCTTCTTCCATTTTCATAATAAAACTATTGAAATAATTTACAAAATAATTTATATAAAAACTTAAATAGAATTATGAGACCAATCAATTAATTTTAAATAATAAATACAACTTAAGTAGCAAACTACTCACTACTACTGCTACTCATAATGTGTTGGCCTTAGTGTTCTGCCAGGGCTGTAGATTGTTCAGAAGAGTTACAGCAGCTCTTGCAAAGGGCAACTGTAGGAACACGTGTGGGTTTTTAGTCGGTAAAAGTCTGTCACTTTCTCTCGCTCTAACCAGAGCAGGAGAAGTGTTGTACCAAAATATTTGTTGATTTCCCTCCAAAAAGCAAACGTTCACGAATTAATTATTCAAATACCTATTTGTAAGTAAACCGTAATTCATTGTTTGTTTCAATTCATACAATAAACGTCATGCGTCGCCATCAAAGATGTCTATCTTTGTTTTGCCTTTTTAAATAGGGTTGCCAAGTATTTTTGAAGAATACACATTGATGATTTGATTGATGATTTACGGTCTACCAAAAAAAAAAAAAGAAAACCCAAAGACGTGGACTAGGGTGAAGGCGCATCAGCGAGGCCTTTTTGGGTTGCGTATCTACAAAGGAAAAAACGGAACCCTTGTAGGTTCACTTTGCTCTCTGTCTGTCTGACAAGGCCCTTTAACTCGGGAACGCGTGGAGATATCGAGAGGAAAAATAAACCATACACTCAGATCTTCAATGAAGCTGTGAAATAATCAAACTTCTAACCCTACTTAGAAATAATTCTTGTTTGTTATTTCATAAAGCAATGATAAAGTCTATATCTCCTTGATATGCTCATTGATAAGATATGTAGTAAAGTGTAGTAATTTCCTGTGTAAAGTGCTTTTATAGAAACTACGTTAGGTACCTAAATGAGTCATATTTATTTCGGTGAATTTCCGTCCTTTTTGTGAAATTGTTTAAAGATTTCAGGATTATTCTTAGTCTACCTGGAAAACAATGTGGCTATACTTTGTCTAAGTTTATATCTATGAGAAGATATGATACATCTAATGATTTCTCCCGCTCTAGGTCAGAGCGAGAGGGCGTGTAGGATTGTTACTGAATAAAACTACACCTATGTTCCTTCTTTTCCTAGTGTTCCAGGACTGGTTTTTCTTTCGAAAGCCAACCCATAGCCCAAAAGAGTTCGAACCTGCTGGGTACCTACGGTGTGTTGCTGACATCTCTTTGGGGCCGTCCGCTCGAACTCGGTTCAGACGGTTACAGGCGGTCGGACGGCGATCTATCCATTGCTCGCCGTGGCAAGCCCACGCCTTCGTTAGCTAGAAATCAGCGTCAGGATCCCGACTGTTGGGGCGTGAGGATGACCGTTCCCCCGCGCGTGCGGCCTCCTCCTACGCTAACATTACTGCTTCACAGAAGATGGCGACCGCTTGCCATTCTTCCTCGCGTCGTACCACAACCTAAACCTCCACTAAAACCAAGCACCACCGTGTCCTCCGAACGATTCACAGTGGTGACACCCGGGCGACGTCACTTCCGCAACCTCCCGAACTGACCATGTCAGGTGCGGACTTGCGTTATGCGGAAGGTAAGGTCGCCATGACGTCTTTTCTGCCACTCCTTAAAGATGGGGACTTACCGCCGTAATTGGTTCGTCATTGTCGCCATTTCATCATGAGAACTCTGTCCGCCATGCCGCGACTTGTCACGGCAGTGTTCAATATTACTGGGGGTCGACGCTACACGTTTCTATTTCTTCCATTCTGTCCTGTCAAGCGTCACGCTATACTCTCTTTTCTTTCATATCTCACTCTATCTATCTAAAAATCTAATAAAAAAAAAGTAATTCACCCGGTTCTCAGAGACATAGAGAATTATCAGTAAGTACGAGTAGATAGGAGAGCAGTGGTGGCCGTGTGGTAGCGGCCCCGACTTGCGAGTTGTAGGTCGCGGGTTCAAACCCAGCCAAGCACATTATTTTGTATAATTTATTTCATCACCACTGCTCTCAAAACGGTGAAGGAAAACATCGTGAGGAAACCGGCATGTCCTAGAACCAAAAATTCGAAGACATGTGACATTCACCAACCCGCACTGGGTCCGCGTGGTGGATTACGGCCCATCCCCTCTCCTAGAGAGGAGGCCTGTGTCCCAGCAGTGGGAACATTAAAATGCTGATGATGATGATGATGACGCGTAGATATCTAATGGATAAGCCATTCACGGGTCGAAGGCAACCGTGGTTACGGATAAGCAGATAATCTTTTAAACTGAATTTAAAAAAGGTTGATTGCAATAGTCTGTTTATGTTTATTGAGGCCGAAATTACCAGAACATTTTGATAATAAAATATCTTATTTTCAGCGTTATATAAAATTACACTATCATAAAAAATAAACAAAGCCAAACTGTTTGTTATTATGTGATAGCGTGTAATATCCAAGGTTCCAAATCCGCTTTAAACCAGTATTTTTTTTTATGGTTCCGTACCCAAAAACGAAAATACGGAACTCGTCAGCAGGGCCGAAGCCTACTGGGGCCAACGGTTATGTGAAAATGTCACCCGGGGCCCTGGGACGAAGGCAATGAATGGAACAGCGTAGGTTTTTAGTCAGTAAGAGTCTGACACTACTTCCTGCTCCGCCCAAGGGCGGGATTTGTTATTGGATGATTTTACCTACCATAAAAAAAAACCCGTATAGGATCATTTTGTTGTCCGTCTGTCTGTCAAGATCGTTTTATCTCGGGAATTCGTGGAGGTATCGAGTTGAAACTAAGGCCTTATACTCCCTTCTTTAGTTCCTTGAAGCTGTAAAAAAAGTATATTACGACACTCTCGAGGAATCAAAATTGCCGTTAACTTAGAATCCTGAAATTTGGCATGGAGCAAGGTCTTATAGCACAAATATAGGAATAAATCCGAAAACTATAAATAGTAGTAACGTCATCAAAAAAATATTTTATTTTTTCGATTTAGAAAAATCGTCGAGAATCAAACTATTTATATAAATACTCGTAAGTTTGCTTATACGGAACCCCGAGTGTCCGATTTCGACTCGCACTTGCCCGGTTTTTATTTAATATTATTTATTTTGACAACTGTTTGACATTTCTTGAACTTTGAATTTCAAATGTTCTAGAAACATTTGGCATAATAATGACTGTAAGTGCGTAAGATTGTTCGATTAAACAATAATTTTAATAAAGGCCTACTTAGTTTATGACTGAATAGAATTGAAAAAGAAAACTAAGAAGTAATTATCTATGTCATAACAAGTCTAACAGGGCAGGGGGCTTACTTTCGAGTTTAATTCCGATCGCTCGACATTGGAATTGTGACGTTAGGTACTCTTGAATTCGATGCTAGGGCCAAATTGCGTGACCATTTTTTGGGAAACTAATTAAAATGGGGATTGGGCTTGGCGTGTGGTCACGCCATTTTAAACAAATTTGGCGCTAGCATCGAATTCAAGAGTACCTAATGTCACAATTTCAAGATCAAGAATTCCGATCGGTCGACATGAAAAACTCGAGTCTTTGAATATTTCTGCTTTCCTCTACTATAAAAAATACATATTAAAACCTCAGCCCCCCTAGCCAAGTTACAATCGTTTCGTTTTGCGTTAACGCTTGAAGCTGGCCACGCACCCAATTCGTTTGTTCGAGCAAAGGAGGGGCGTGGCCATCTACAAGCGTTCACGCAAAACGAACGATTGTAACTTGGCTAGGGGGGCTGGAAACACTCTATCGGTGAAAACCAATCTAAATCCTTTCAGGAGTGTTTGAGTTTATCATAAACAAGCAGACAGACGTGGTGGACTGATGGAGGACTGTTTTTTTTTTTTTTTTATAAAACACTGAAGAAATAAACCTATTCTTTAATTTCTAGTTAAAAACCTTTTCCGGCCAGTCTTCAAACATGGGCAAGACTGGGAGACCCATCAATGCATCCATCAGTGGGATAGTTTGGAAGATTTACGGCGATATGGTCGCAACCCAGCGCTGGGCACGCCGTAATTCTGGCGGTAAGTCTCCTCTTTGAGGCGTGGCTGGAAAGAACTCACCGCGTCCACACCTTCCGTGACGCAGGTTGTCACCGGACATAGTAGGTTCGGGAGGTAGCTGTACGGATTCGTGCGGAAGTGACGCCCAAGTGTCGCCACTGTACTGGACCGACTGCCGGTAGAGGTGTACCTTGGGCAGAGCAGAAAAAAAAAAGATCCGTGCATATCTATGGGATTATTAGAAAGATTTACCGGAACCCTAAAATGCAACTGAAAGAATATTAAAGGTTTGTATTAATCAGTTCAGTAAATCAGTAAAAATCTGACTGACACGCTCTCTCGTTTTACCCAAAGCAGAAGTAATTGATGATGTAGTTCTTGATGATAAAAAAACAGAGACAAATTAAGCTCCAATTCGGGGGGCCTGTATGTAACACATACTACTAAGAGGCCCTAATAAGGCACTGAGTGGCGCGCCAAGATCTAAGTCTATTGTGAGTTTGTATGTCTGTGAACGCCCCCACAATACTGGATTACCTACCTATAAATATAACAATGTGAGGCGAAGTTTATTCTATATCTATAACGACTTGAAAATTTTTGTAATACAACTCAGATTTACTTTTTTTATTTATTTGTAATGGAATAAATAGGTAGTAACTTTATTGTCCCACTCAAAAAATATTAAGAACCAAGAGAATCCCGGCTTGAATAAATATTATGTATTATAACTTTTGATCGTTCACATTTTTGAGTCACGATGCCCCTAGGAACTTGAAGTCGGCAGTAGCTCACGTCACGCACGCCTCTAAGGGTGTACTATAGATTCTTTAACACTTCCTGCCCCTAATCCCTTGGAAAGAAAATAGTTCTTATTATTAGGAAGTTAAAGTAAAAATTCATGTGGTACAAATAAATGGTAAACAACTTTTCAAGTATTTTCCATTGGCTATCTTAAAATTCCATCTTTATCAATTTGCTAAGCCAGTTAAGTTGATAACGTATAGGTTTGTTTACTTCTATTGCTGATAAAAATAGCTGAAAGAATTTGGTTTGTGACGAGAGTAGTGACGCACGGCGCCATGCCGTCTATGTAACCACTTCGAGTTTTTGGTAAAATTAAATATCTTAATTTCTAAGTTTTTATGAAACGATTTTATTAATTTAAGTGAAAAACGAGTAATGTTAAAAAGTTTTAAAGGCTTCTACGGATTTTATAAGGTTTAGTATTTCTGAACGAACTGAAAAGTTCAATGACCTCCGCTGTCAAACAGACAACAGCAAACGTCAAACGTATGTGACAGTCAAACTTGCGTAAATTTTCCTAAGAAAAATATTTACGAAATTAGCGAAATGCGAAGGGAATTCATATTAGTTTTGTTAGGAATCATATGTATATCGACACTGTCGTCTTTGTTATCTGGATATGTACAGATAGAGACGGATAAAATACTGTTAGACACCGTTGTTGGTGCGGTAGGTGCTGGAAACTTCTCCTATTGGCAATTAGGACACACTGGGCCTCTCTTGGTAGAATTAACATCATTATCTGGTGATGCTGACCTTTATGTGTCTGATACTGTGAGGTATGTAGCCTGAAATGTAAGTAAATAATAATTATCATGTGTTTTTTTTACATTATATGTGATCGTCTTAATTGATTAAAAATTGTTTTGCCATATGTGTTATCATATATATATATATAAAGTATGTAAAAAAATAAAAATAATAGCTTCTGATAGTGATTTTGCTTGTGTGAAAAAAGGTTTTTTCATACAAAGTGTGAACCCCAATTTCATCCCCTTGAAGGGTTAATTTAGGAAAAGCCTTTCTTAATACTTGCCTACGTTATATGACCTGGCTGCTTGCCAAATTTCAGCACAAGCAGTTCCGTGGTTTGAGCTGGATGTTGATAGATCAGATAGGCAGTAACGGTTGATTATAATTATTTACTTGCTATGCCTATGCAGCCTTTACTAACACATTCAAGTAGTCTTACGCACCTGACTTATATTATTACTCTTTTCGCAACTTTCATATAATATCGTTGAATTTTGATTGTTTCAATCCCGTGGAGGGTCGATTTGATACTTAAAGCACTATTGATTTGTAAAGATAAAATTTAAATTAATTTACATATGTATAAAATTAATCTCTATATGTAAACGTCAGCTGGGCGAGTTCAATGACCTTTAGGTAGTTATCACACAACAACCGTCAACTACCCACAAGGTCATTGACCCGTTTACTTAAAGAAATTAATTTCGTACATGTGTATATTAATTCGAGTTTCAGAAAAAAAGTACTTTATTTTTTAATTTTATATTTACAAATTGATAATGTTTCATGTGCCAGATCGACCCTCCACGGGTTAAAACAACCAAAATTTAACGGTGTATACAGATATTATTATTATACTCATATTAACATACAACAAATATTTACAAAAACAAGCATAGAATAGTTAGTGGTCTTATCGCACTGGGCAATCTCTTCAGATAACCTTAGGATGGACTGATTGAAAGGAGATACGTTCAGGGCTGTCAGAATGTTATATCCATGTCGGAAAGAATTCGGAGGACACGGTGGAGCACACGGTAGAGGTGTGCCCCGCTTGGGAAGAGCATCGCCGTGTCCTCGTGGGGGCGATCGGCGGCGGCGATCTCTTGCGCCAGGCCTTGGTACAGGCCATGGTCCGGAGCGAGGAGGAGTGGCAGGCGGCCGTCTCCTTCTGCGAAACAGTATGCTAGCAAAGGAGGAGGCCGACCGCATCAGGCAACGGCGCTCACGCCGCAGCCGCCGCCGTAATTCCGATCCCAATTTCCGGCCACCGTAGGCGCGTGCTTGCAGACGGCGGGCAATGGATAGCTCACTGTTCGTTTGTCCGGTAACAGACCGGACCAAGCCCAAGTCGTTTACGGCGCGCACAGTTCCCGTGCGCCTCAAGGAGTTGTCAGCAAACTGTAGGGGCCCAGTAGGGTCGAGGCCTAGTCTGGGGCTCTGGGAAGGTATGAAAATGCATACTAGGGCCCTGGCACCAAGGCAGGGAAGGAACAGGGTAGGTTTTTAGTCAGTAAGGGTCTGACACTATTTACCGCTCCGCTCAAGGGCGGGATTTGTCATTGGATGATTTTACCTACCATAAAAATAAAAAATAAAATGTCGGAAAGAATTAATCACTAATTCCTTATTACTCATTAAATATAACAATATTTCCAGGCCCAGTTTTGAAGCAGATAAGAACAACTTGAGCTCCGTGACGTGCGGCCCTGATATGGTCAATATACCGTCTGAATTTCCTAGACCTATTGGTAAGTCTAGTTGTTGTGTTATTTATGTGTTTTTGTGTGTACTGTGTACCACTAAACGTACCTACTGTGACCCCAGATTAAGTAAAATAGTACAAGCCGGTACAATACGGCCGTTCTAACTTGGCGAGTCTGAAGTTAGGCTCTGTGAACTTTAGTGCTTGTGCATATAGCATATTCAACCTTTTAATGTTCCCACTGCTGGGACTCAGGCCTCCTCTCTAGGAGAGCGAATGGACCGTAACCCGCCACGCCGGCCCAGTGCAAGTTGGTGAATATCACATGTCTTCGAATTTTTGGTTCTAGGACATGTCGGTTTCCTCACGATGTTTTCCTTCACCGTTTTGAGAGCAGTGGTGATGAAATGAGTTAAAGTAATGCGCCTGGCTGGGGTTGAACCCGCGACCTACAACTCTATAAGTCGAGGCCGTTACCACTCGGCCACCACTGCTCTCTGCGCCTTTTGCTGCGTAATTAAAGTTCTCCATCGACACGACTACATGCACACTGGTATAGTTGACACGCCCGCGTGAAAGTAGGTTTCTCTACACAAACTTTGGACCTCCATTTCATCCCCTTAGGGTGTGAGTCTTGAGAAATCGTCTCTTAGTACTAGCCTACGTCATAAAAAAGAAGCCTTGAGCTAAATGTAACACTCCTGATTCTCTATGAAAACGCAGCGCTGCCGCAACGACGAACATCCAAATAGAATACATTGTATTAACAATCCAATGTATAGGTATAAGATTCGTGAGGAGACGACGCCCGGGTGTCGCCACTGTGCGGACCGCCCGGTGGTGCCCCGCTTGGGAAGAGCATCGCCGTGTCCTCGTGGGGGCGATTGGCGGCGATCTCTCGCGCCGGGGCTTGGTTTAAGCCATGCTCCGGAGCGAGGAGGAGTAGCAGGCACGAGCCTCCTTCTGCGAAGCAGTAATGCTAGCAAAGGAGGAGGCTGACTGCATTAGGCAAAGGCGCACACACCGCCGCCGTCGCCGGGATTCCGATTCCGATTTCCGGCCACCGTAGGCAAGGGCTCGCGGACGATGGGCAATGGGTAGCTCGCTGTCCGTCCGTCCGGTAACAGACCGGTCCGAGCTGAAGTCGTATACGGCGCGCATTGTTCCCGCGCGCCTCAAGGAGTTGTCAGCAAACTGTAGGGGTCCAGCACGGCCGAAGCCTACTGGGGCCAAAGGTTATGTGAGAATGTCACCACGGGCCTTGGGACAAAGGCAATGAATGGAAGGGTATGTTTTTAGTCAGTAAGAGTCTGACACTATTTCCCGCCCCACCCAAGGCCGGATTTGTCATTGGATGATTTTACCTACAATAAAAAAATAAATAAAAAAAACTCCTGTGGTACTATTCTCTAAGAAAACGCAGCGCTGCCGCAACGACGAACATCCAAATAGAATACATTGTATTAACAATCCAATGTATAGGTATGTTAGGTTGACAATCCAATGTATCCTATTTGGATGTCCGTCGTTGAGGCAGCGCTGCGTTTTCTTAGAGAACAGCACCACTGGCCTCAGTAGTTCCGGCTGTTGTTATGTCAATCGATAGATTAAACATTGTCAATACTTCTTCAGGTATCGGAGTCTTCGGCCACTGGTCGCATTACCTCTCAGAATACAGCATCCAGGTCTTCCTGGATACTTCGGCGGTGCTCAGCGAGGAGCAATTGTTGGCAATCGAGAAGGTGCACCAGGGAATTGGCGAGAAATATGGAGGTAAAGTAAAATGTTATAATAGGTTAGGTAAATTTGTTTAGTTAAGCTGCCAAGCATCGCCACAACGACTGGTCGTGTGCGCTCGTATCCATCAGATTCCTGTGACTCTGATCAGTGGATTCTGATCCTCTGATCCTGATCCTGACACTCTGATCATTCTCTAAGAGAATGCAGCGCTGCCGCAACGACGAACAGACAAGAAATTAATTTCGTACACGCGTATATTAACTCTTAGAAAAAAAAGTACTTTATTTTTTCATTTTCTCTATACAAATCGATAGTGTTTCATGTACCGAATCGACCCTCCGCGGGATTAAAATGACCAAATTTTAACGGTGTATTGTTACGTGGCGGTACTGACGTATCAGTGTGTACGTATTTCTCGTGTCCACAGAGCTGGACAGGCGCAAGGAGAAGCCTGCCCCGAGGAAGTCGGAAGAGGAGCAGACATCGAGGTTGCTGAAGCTGTTCAGCGTTTTAAACATGGTCTTCGAGATGTTTGTGTTATAAGTGAGTGTCTATCAATCGGCATTGATTGGTGGGATTTGATTTTTCTCAATAACCTTGCTTATTTACGAGTATTAAAGATACTCGTAAATAAGCAAGGTCAAAGTCTCTTTTAAAGTCCATACAGTAAATATGTATGGGTCAAATCACATGAGAACTATGCAGATTTGTCTGAAATGGTCTTTTGAAGAAAGAACCGCCCAGATTTGAATGGACCTGTCCAGTCAGTGCAAGCATTTGTCAGTATTCGCAAAGCTCAACTTAAGACTACTAAGGCACTCAAACATCTATCTATGTACAAAATTGCATAATTGTATCATGAAAAATCACAAAGTTATAAGCTTGTTATGTTACCTGGCTGTCCATATAAATACATGGTCACCGGGCCATCTGGGCGACTGTGGGGTTGTTTTGTTTTCGCACCTAGCTGTGCACTAGCGCCTAATGCCCGCAATGACCTACCGTGACACAAAAACGCTCTGAATTTTGTACATTTCAGAGCGTGTTTTGAACGCGATCTGTTATGGTAACACTAAGGGCTGATTTCATCATTCACTATAAAAACTTAGTTCAACTAAACTGAGCTCAGCGTAATCTAGTTTAAAGACCCGGGTCATAAACATACGAAAACAAAAAAATTGAAACTGAGTTTAGCGTAAACTAGGTTCAATTCATAGCGGTGAAACGCAAAATGAAGCTACAATCTCGATTAGAAGCTCAAACTGTGTTTTGTTTAACATAATTGCGATTAGTTTTATTGGTGAATTTAGCCCTTAAAATAGGGTGACTCGTAATTTGCGAACGATACTTGTGAACGAAACACGTGATTTTAGTCATGATAACAAACAACTTTTACTATGGGACCAAACCTGAAATCGTGAAAAAAATCAGCCAAGTTCAGTACATTTTGACCAGTTAGGCGAACACAAATGTATAATATACTGCGCTCCATAGCACGTTGGCAAACCATAAGTTTGTACTTTTGAATATAAATCAAAGATCTAGTTTGTGCACCATAGGTCAGGATCAGTGGCGTAGCTACTCCTACAGGGGCCCCGTATCAAAAGTCCCACGGGGGCCCCGCATAAAAAATAATGGTGTTTTTTTTACAAATGCTTGGTTTACCCTATGAGACGGTTATGGATAACATGTTGCGAAGTTTTGCCTATATCGGGGCCCCTGTAGCACGGGGGCCTCGTATCATTGATACGGCAGATACGGCGGTAGCTACCTGGCCAGGATGCGGAGAATGCACATGTCCATTAAGCCGCCTGGAAGACACGGTAGAGCCCGGAGGACACGGTAGAGCACACATTCGAGGTGTGCCCCGCTTGGGAAGAGCATCGCCGTGTCCTCGTGGGGGCGATCGGCGGCGATCTCTCGCGCCGGGGCTTGGTTCAATCTATGGTCCGAAGCGAGGAGGAGTGGCAGGCGGTCGCCTCCTTTTGCGAAGCAGTAATGCTAGCAAAGGAGGAGGCCGACCGCATTAGGCAAAGGCGCACACGACGCCGCCGCCGCCGGGATTTCGATCCCGATTTCCGGCCACCGTAGGCGCGGGCTCGCGGACGGTGGGCAATGGGTAGCTCGTTGTCCGTCCGTCCGGTAACAGACCGGTCCGAGCTCAAGTCGTCTACGGCGCGCACTGTTCCCGCGCGCCTCAAGGAGTTGTCAGCAAACTGTAGGGGTCCAGCAGGGCCGAAGCCTACTGGGAAAAAAAAAACCTTGCTTAATGGACATTTTTTTTTTATGGTAGGTAAAATCATCCAATTACAAAACCCGGCCTTGGGTGGGGCGGGAAATAGTGTCAGAATCTTACTGACTAAAAACCTACCCTGTTCCATTCATTGCCTTCGTCCCAGGGCCCCGGGTGACATTTTCACATAACCTTTGGCCCCAGGTGCCTTTAACTAGTTCTTTGCTCAACCAGGCTCATAGTATTTTACCAGCTAGTATTTTAATTCTTTTTTTTTCTATTTCAGGTGTAATGAAGACTATATGTTACATTGAGAGATAGACTTACGTGGTAGTGGGAAAGCAGCGATAGTAAAATAAGGTAGTTCGTATTAACAGAGATATTGCAATTGAGATATATGATAAGAAGGAGGGGTAGGAGAGTTGAGCAAAGAGAAGAGGGTTATCGCAAAAACTTCTTCTCTGACGAATAGGCAACCATTTGATTTCAGATCTGAAGCTTGATACATGGCCATATACACCCCCATTTTTTAATTACTGCACAAAAAAATGGGGTTCAATCAGTACCCGTTACTGATCGATCATATTTGTGTAGTCAAAAGTACAAAAAACGAAATTCCAAAATTGTCCACGAAAATTTGTTATTATTGGTAAATTCATAATTTAAACATTATTCATAACAAATACTACTAGAAAATACTAAGCGTAGTGTTTTTCCATTTTTATTCACATTCTTTCATTCATAAACAATAACCTGCACAATGTTTCCAGAAATTGAGTGAGATTTTGGGATATAAACAAACGCTCATAACTTTGCTGTTTATGAATATTATGCATTGAGACTTTACTTAAATAATAACAAGACCTTTCCTAATAAGACCTTTAAGTATTTGCCATAATTAAAAAATAATGGTGTATTCTCAGTTTAATATGAACCTGATGCAGTTAGTGAGGGACCTATCAAGCTTATCCAGCAAGACTGCGTTGAGGTCAAAATAGCACACATCACCATAGTCGATAATCGGGAAAATTAAAGTCTGCACAAGCATTGTCTTCATCTGTTATTTTAGTAATAAGGTTACTCCCACCTACAGTGCCGGATTAAGCAATAAGGTTGTTCATAATAGTAAAATGAGGTGATTCATGGCGGCTGATGTTGAAGACGAGATTGACATCATTTAGGCGATTTACACACTGCCATGCACCACGCAGCGTAGCGCGTGAATGCGTGTTTTAACGTTGCTTTGTAAGTTTCTCTGTTTGTATAGAAAACGCGCACAGTCCAACACAGAATATGCATCCACGCGCGTTCATTCAGATCACGCGCCTACAAGCGGAGACACATGCGCACACGCACGTGCATGCGGGGCGACAAGCAAGCGAGGTGAAATGAGTCAGAACCGCCGTGAAACCCGTACGATGAAGCAGATTTTCACCCCCGCAAGTACGCGCGTTGGTGCGTTGACATGCAACATGCTGCGTGATGCGTGGCACTGTGATAATCGCTTTAGGGCCGAAATTGCGTGACTAATTGTACTATTACTTATTCTGTGGCTTAACATAGCGCGTGTGTTCACGCGGGTGGTCGCGAAAACCGTATTATTATTTGCGCAGTGTCGCTAGTTCAAATTTAACGGTGTGCATGTAGTCGTGCCGATGGAGAACTTAATGTATTATTACGTAGCAAAACGGGCGCGCAGCTTACGCAGTTTCGGCTCTTAATAAACTAGTGCGCCTCACCATCAACGATTGCATCACTGCTTACCATCAGGTGGGATTGTAGTCAAGCACTAGTTTGTAATTAAAAAAAAACGCTTGGTTTGTATGTTAAGGCCTAATGTCCACGGTCGCGTAGCTTCATAGACGCATATTCGTCACTATACGCTTGGTGTCTGTGGCGGATTAAGCCAATGCGGGGCCTGTAGCAATTCAATAAGGGGGCCCTCTAGGTAGCAGGTAGACTTTTTTTACTAAGATAGATTAAATAAAATATTTTATATGTAATCAGCTGTATTTAGATTTAATGTAATGTAGAGACTTTTACTAATTTGTGTTACGATCAGGTGGTGCGGGGCCCCGAAGGCTCGGCTGCCCTAAGGCGTGGGGCCCCCGAATGTGCGAGGCCCATAGCATTTGCTAAAGCCCGGACGCGGAGCAGAAAGAATTTCATACGTTGACCTATTATTACCTGTCTCTGTCACTCCCGCGTAAATATAACGCGTCTCGCTCGCACAGATGCAATGGCCTCCGTCGTCAGGGATTGTAAACCCTTTACTGTAAACTTTTAACTGTTATTTTAAGTTTTGTTCTTTTTTGAATGTGGTTATTTTTGGTTAGCATTTAGTCACTACAAAAAACCTTGACGAAATTCATAAATTTAAATAATGAATGACAATGATAATTTTTATTTTATTATCATATTTCTACCTAATTATTAATTTTAACTCGATTTTTAAATTTTAATAATATAAAATTTAAATAAATAATTTAGATATTTAATAACCAATAATTTATTTAAAAATTAACCATTTTTTTTCTCCTTCTATATATGTTTAATCTAAAACGCACTTAATATAAAAATGTTTGTGACCACTGTCAGTAGGCCCAAAGGTCATTGTACGAAATTCTTCCTGCTCCGCGTCCGGGCTTTACTTTTGCTATATAATCCGCCACTGCTCGGTGTATCCCTGCGTGAAGCTTACATACTAAACTATGAAACTGTCAACGAAGCGACAACAGCGCCCTCTACGCATCCGTGGACAGTAGGCGAGTGTTTTTCGTAAATTATTAAAACCCTATTTTGTAGGTCTGTATTATTTTAGTACTAAGTATACACACACTCCAAAACGGTTTTGCGTCCGTTGCGTCACAACAACAGGTCAGTTGAAAACCAGCGTTTGGCACTATTTGTCTGGCATTCATGCTGAACTTGACTTATTTTGGTGCAGCCATGAGGCACACAATTATTATTCTTTTTTTTGTTTTTGTTAATTTATTATTTTTTGTGTTACCTAATTGTTGTGTTCATGCCTTATGCTTTACCGAATAAATTCTTTTTCTTTCTTTCTTTCTTTCAGTCGCCTACTACTCCATCTCGTTTTGCTCTTCAATCCCCAGAGGTGAGAAGAGCTGACGAGATGGAATATTTGGTCGTGGACGTGCGACCCTGGCGGAACAAACGAGAGCTTGTCGGATATATCTGATTTGTGAAAAGGTTATTGGACTTTTTACAATCAATAAGGGGCTTTAGTCATTGTGACTCGTCTTCTAACTCACGTTAGAAGGGGTGACGGGGTTTAGACAAAATCGAGATTAGAAAAAGAGTATTAAAAAAAATAGAAACAAGCGTCCTTCAGAGGCCTGGAGTAAAAATGTTGTTATTCTGTACAGGGGCGTAGCTACCGCCGTATCTGCCGTATCAATGATACGGGGCCCCCACGTAGGCAAAAATTCGCAACATGTTGTAGCGACATTTATGTCGTCACAAATGAACGCTCCCTTTCCTCCCTTTTCAAAGGAGGTATGTGAGACTTTACTCTCTGTTCCGCATACTTCTGTTCACAAACATCTCGTAGGATAAACCAAGTATTTTTTTAAAAGTACCATTTCTATATACGGGGCCTCTGTGGGGCTTCTGATAGGGGGCCCCTGTGGCACTAGCAACGCCACTGACTCTGTAGTACCTACATTATAATGTAACAATTTTATACTATCTCATCTTGACGACATGGTTGGCTACTGCGCTGCCTGTCGCGGGTTCGATTCCCGCACGGTACAAATATTTGTATGGCCTACAGATATCTGTTCCGGGTCTGGGTGTCTGTGTACGTGACTTTACATGTCTGTGAGCGCACCCACAATACAGGAGTCATTCCTAGTATGGGGCGACGTTTAAACAAAATCGAATTATAAAATGCTTCCTGTTTTAAAATAAGACTAGTTATTTTATAATATAGAATATAAATTAATTAATATCAATTGTTTTAAGTTTTACTAGCGCCCCGCCCCAGCTTCGCACGGGTGCAATGGTGATTTAATATACACCGTTAAATTTTGATCGTTTTAATCCCGTGGAGGATCGATTCGGCACGAGTCAATGACCTTGCAGGTAGTTGTCGGTCGTTGCGTATTAACTACAGGTCAATGAACTCGCCCAGCTAACGTTTACTTAAAGAAATTAATTTCGTACATTCGTATATTGATTCGAGTTTTAGAAAAAAAGTACTTTATTCTTTTTTGTTTTATCTTTACAAATGGATAGTGTTTCATGTACCGGATCGACCCTCCACGGGATTAAAGCAATCAAAATTTACCGGTGTATTATGCATGTATTATACATATAAACAGCTTTCTCTTGAATCACTATAAAAAAAAACCGCATCAAAATCCGTTGCGTAGTTTTAAAGATCTAAGCATACATAGGGACAGACAGCGGGAAGCGACTTTGTTTTATACTATGTAGTGATAGTGATATCGTACTAATATTATAGTGTTTGTGTTTATTACACCTTCGCTCTCATTAGATGGATTTGAATAAAATAGGAATGAATTTTGCCATACATAGCTTTTTTTTATTGTAGGTAAAATCATCCAATGACAAATCCCGCCCTTGGGTGTAGCGGGAAATAGTGTCAGACTCTTACTGACTAAAAACCTACCCTGTTCCATTCATTGGCTTCGATCCAGGGCCCCGGGGTTCATTTTCACCTAAATCTTGGCCCCAGTAGGCTTCAGCCCTGCTGGGCCCCTACAGTTTGCTGATAACTCCTTGAGGCGCGCGGGAACAGTGCGCGCCGTATACGACTTGGGCTTGGACCGGTCTGTTACCGGACGGACGGACAGCGAGCTACCCATTGCCCGCCGTCCGAAAGCCCGCGTCTACGGTGGTGCCATACATAGCTGGCATATAGTTTTTTCTTTTCACTAAAAGCGAAAAGTAGCCCATATATTAAAGGACTATATGAGAAATCAATAGCAAAACGAATTATATCTACCAACCGTAAACAAAAATAGTTTTCAATGTGGCCCTGGCCCAGGGTCCTGGAACGAAGGCAAATAATCTCACGCTCTTGGAGAAGCGGGTGATAGTGTCAGACTTTTACTGACTATAAAACCCACCCCGTTCACTTTCATACTACCCATAGTCCCAGCAGGCTTCGACCCTGCTGGGTTGTTTTATGAGTCTTCTTTGCAAACATTACTTTTCAAGTATCATTTGACAGATAGAGGTCGTTGACGTTCCTATTCTTATTCGAATCGCTTTGTACGACAATTGTTCTAATATTTATAACAAAATGTCTTATGCTTGTTTCTTAAATAGTAGAAGTTAAGATATTATAGAAAATGCGATAACGTAAACAACTTTAACTTTAGTATAAACGAAACCCGAAACACGTGGTCTAGTATTTTTACCCGACTACACCAAAGCCAAAGGAGGGTTATGATTTTGACAGGTTATGTATGTATGTAAGGATGTATGTATGTATGTTCATCTGTTCCTTCATAGCTCTTAATCTACTTATCGGAACTCGACATATGAGGTATCGTTAGAACCTTCTTAATTATCCGCTGAACATAGGCTACGTGACATGTCACAAAAATTGATATGGCGCCCTCTGGTGGGCAAAAAGTAATGTGTTAAAAAATAAAAATGAGATAAATACGCCGTGTTTGGTATCATTTGAAAGGGCTTTACTTGTACATTTCCGAAATATTGTTCAAATTTAAAGTTACGCCCTCTAGCGGACAAAAAATAATGTGTTAAAAAATAAAAATGAGATAAATACGCCGTGTTTGGTATCATTTGAAAGGGCTTTACTTGTACATTTCCGAAATATTGTTCAAATTTAAAGTTACGCCCTCTAGCGGACAAAAAGTAATGTGTTAAAAAAACACCAATTTTTTTTAAAATAAATCTGTGGTAACTGGACAGTCAAGAACAGAACATAAACTTTATGTTCTGTTCTTGTTTTTCCAGTTACCTTGTTTATTTGAGCATCCTGAAAATCTTGTTTCATACTTTTTCAGCGTCGTTTGTTTTTTTGTCGTAGTCGGATTTTAGTTTTTCTTCTTTTTTTATGTAAAGAATCTACATATGTACAAAATTTCATAACTGTATCACAAAAAATCACAAAGTTATAACCCTGTTATGTGATCTGGTTGTCCGCACAAATACATGGTCACCGGGCCCTACGGGCAACTGAAGGGTGCTGTATGCTGGGCCAATGCCCGCTATAACCTGCCGTGACTTGCGTTGTAATTAGTTTCTTTTTTTAAATTTTTGGGAAAAAATATAACATGGTGTAAAAATGATTGGAATCGATTCAGTTACTGATTCCGAACAAACTATATTCAGGTTTCGCATATACTAAAAATGAATTAGTGTATCTTATTGCTCATGACTGCACTTGCGCCTTGAAGGTGATAATTTGATAAGTAACTACTTTACCTCATTGTACACTTTATTTATAAGCCGTTTGAACAGTAAATATTGTATAAAGACATTTAATATAGGCATTTTAGTATTTGTATCTAGTCAATAAATTAATATAAATATTTCGAAAGTGTTTTATTTTCAACTGACATTAAAATACATTTAAAATAATACATACGGCCGAACATTGAACCTCCTCCTTTTCGAGTCGGTTAACAAGGAACTCCTTTTTTCTCAATTCGATTGTTATAAAAAAAAAAAACCGCTCTCATCACAAAAAAAAAGCGTTGAAAATTACTTTTCATTTCGGAAGTCGGTATGAAATAACAGACAAATAAAACCAAAAGCATAGATTTCCGAAATTAAAAGTTATTTTAAACGGATTTGTTATGCAAATAACATGAACCAGTAAAAATCTGATACTGCACATTCAAAGTCGACCGCCATGATGGTTCAACTTGTGTGACGAGGATTTTATGCAACGTCTATTAACTAAGGGCCAACGCTGCGTTTAGCGGGCGCACACGCGGTCCCATACAAAAGTGCTCGGTGCGGGCAGCCGCGTCCGCGCCCCTCTTGCTAAGTAACAATACATTAAAGTTCTCCATCGACACGACTACATGCACACTTTTAAATTTGAACTAGCGACAATGCGCAAGTATGAATCTGGTTTCCACGACGGGGTCCGCCTTATACGACACACACGCATAGTCACGCGACGGGTGCAGGCCAGGGAGAGCCGCAGGAAGAAAATGGTAAATAAATAACTCAGTGTTACAAGCATGAAATAATTTTATTTACAAACAAATTCAACAACACATACACTGATTTGAACACATTCAATACTTTGTCAATAAACTTATTGTTACTTACAATTCATTTGTGTTAAAGAAATACAACTAAAAAAAAATATTGAGGAATTTGTGGATTTTTTTTTGGCAGAAAGCCCGTGTATTGTATAAAATCTTTAGAAGTATTTTTCTACATAGGATGGCAGCCAAATAGCAACCTTATAGTGTCATAAATAAAAGTCACTATTGTAAAAAACGTAATAAAAATATTGAAAGGTCTGGAATCATGCTGCCATAGTTTTTTAGCATGTTATTATCGCACAAATTAATATCTCGACTTTCCCTAGGTAAACTATCGAAAGTGTAATAATAAAATTAAAATTTTTAAATAACCCCCGACGCATCATGAGGAATGAACTAAACTAATTATGACGAATCTAACGAGCCCAAACTCGATGGGTTTACTAGTAAGCATTCCAGGGCTCCATCTGCCACCTCCCAGTTCTAGCATTAGGTTCTTCACATCATGAGAAATATATAACACGAATCTATCTATAATGAGCCCAAACTCGATGGGCTTACTAATAAACAATCCAAGGTTACGTCTTCTACCTGAGCTAATAGACACCATCATGTATATGAGTATTATAAATATTAGGACACACAAATGTTTGAAAGTAAATGTACATGATCGATACCTACCGCAGCTAACAAACGAGCTGGTGACCTTGAATACTTGGACAGATCTTCATAAATTGTAGCTAAGAACCATCTCGATTAAATCAGCTTTCAAACAAAAAAACCGCATCAAAATAGGTTCATTCGTTTGGACGCTACGATGCCACAGACAGACACGTCAAACTTATAACACCCCTCTTTCCCGTAGGGGGTTAAAAAATTACTTACAGGAGAGCAATTTGAAGTTTATTTTATAGATAACTTTGTCATTGTTGACTATTATCTGTATAGAAATTTGGTTACAAAGGTTTTTTTTTATGGTAGGTAAAATCATCCAATGACAAATCCCGCGCTTGGGCGGAATTGGAAATAGAGTCAGACTCCTACTGACTAAAAACCTACCCTGATCCTTACCTGCCTTGGTTCCAGGGCTTCGGTATGCATTTTCATACCTCCCCAGAGCCCCAACCTCGGTCTCGACCCTACTGGGCCCCTACAGTTTGCTGACAACTCCTTGAGGCGCGCGGGAACAGTGCGCGCCGTATACAAATAAGGTTGGGTTTAGGAATCATTAGACAACAATATTTTTTATTAAGCTAGTTTTTATCAAGCTTGAAACAAAAACAAAGAAAAAAGCAAATTTTTCAGATTCGATAGTTTACGTAGGGGCAGTCGATCTTTTTCAAGGCGTGTGATACGCCTAATTTTACTTCTAATGATAAATTTACGTTATAATAAAAAAAAATGTTGGTAAAGGTGGTTGTAAAAAAACCTGACTTAAAAATAGGTGTATAAAAAATTCAAAAATAACATACAATAGCTATAATTGAATTAAATATCTGACGCATGCTTAATAATAAAGGAAAGAAACTCAAAAAAAGCGATATTTCAAAATCTTATGATTAAATTTTCAAATATCTCTTTTTTTGAGATAGGACTTAAAACTCAGATCTTTGAATAATTAAACTTACTAAATAAATAATTTTGGTACGGAAATGACTTAGCTGCCTCTGTACAAAAAAAAATATTGCTTTGTGTATATTATGGGTGTCGTGACAGCGAAAATAATAATCTAAGGGAGAGAATTTACGAAGCGGTCTTTTTCCGCGGCCGCCACGGCAGAGGTAACGGCTATTTTATTTCAAAACTACGGGAATAACCGCGCACACCGCGGCCATAAACCGCGTCGTGAAAACTGATTTAATTTTTTACATATATATTTGCATTCTCCAGAAGCTGCGGGCCCGCTACCGTGGCGGCAACGGGAGAAAATTGCTTAGTGAGTTTTCTCCCTAAAAGCGGTAGGATTATCCCTACCGCGTAAGAGCGGGTTTTCGAGTTAGTGTATTGAAAAATACTTTCCGTATTATAACTCGCGATTGACCGCTGTATTCCTCTTAAAATCTACATGTCACTATAGTACGCGGCAAATTTATTGAACTTCAAAAATGGCCATCGTTGCTATGGCTCGCACTGTTGTTAAGACCCGAAAATCTGTTACAGCGCATTGAAAGTTGACCGCCATTTTAGTTCAACTTATACACCACGTATTTGTACCTAATTGAATTTTATTATTACACTACTCATCCTTTTTAACATTTTTCGCGGCTGCGAGTTTCTTCTTGCATTCTTGATAAATACCGTCTAAGTCAAGCGCTGCTTTCACATTGTCTTTCGAGAAGAGAAACCTGGAACAAAAAAGAATAATCATTAAAAATTTAATCACCAATCATAGAGCAGTGGTGGCCGAGTGGAGGCCACGACTTACGAGTTGTAGGTCGCAGGTTCAAGCCCCGCCAGGCGCATTACTTTGTGTAATTTACTTCATCACCACTGCTCTCAAAACGGTGAAGGAAAATATCGTGAGGAAACCGGCATGTCCTAGATCCAAAAATTCGAGACATGTGACATCCATCAACCCGCACTGGGCCCGCGTGGTGGATCACGGCCCATTCCCTCTCTTAGAGAAGGCCTCAGTCCCAGCAGTGGGAACATTAAAAGGCTAATGATGATGACATGAGTAGGGTAAAGCAGGAGAGAGGAGAATAGACTAGGGTAAAGTAGGGTGGAGCGGGAGCAAAGCCGCGGGCAAAAGCTAGTTATAGATAAATTACACCCAGACACAGAATAAATGATCGTGCTCAACACAAAAACATCATCACAAAAACATTTGTCCTGGGTGGGAATCGGACCCACGACCTCCGGCATAGCAGGGTCACTAACCAGTAGACCAACAGGCCAGTCAGGAATAGGATCCCGTTTTGCCCTTTGAGTACAGGACCCTAAAAAGACATGGTCCTCAATTTGGCTGTATGTTATTTTTCTTGAAAGGATATGCTTCCAGATTGATCCTAGTTTTATCAAAATCCAGTTCTGATGACGGGATCCATGAGGAATCGAGGGAACTCAAATATTATAGGCAATCCTATAATGAGTTTGGTATTTTCATCGAGAACTAGATTAAGAGGGTTTTTTTTTCGGTGGTGGGTAAAATCATCAAATGATATCTCCCGCTCTTGGGCGGAGCGGGAGATAGAGTCACTCTTGCTGACTAAAAATCCACCCCGTTCCTTCGTTGCTTTAGATACCAGGGCCGAGCCTTCCTTTCAGAAGCAGACCCTTGGCCCCAGTAGGCTTCGACCCTGCCTGCAGCTAGCAGGCTAGGTCTCTACGGTTTGCTGACAACTCCTTGAGGCGCGCGGGAACAGTGTGCGCCGTTGACGACCTGGGCTTGGTCCGGATGTTTACCGGACGGTCGGATAGCGAGCTACCCATAGCTCGCCGTCCGCAAGCCCGCGCCTACGTTGGCTGGAAATCAGGATCGGAATCGGAATCCCCGCGGCGGCTGGGCCGTGTGGGCCGTTGCCTCTCGCGTGCGGCCTCCTCCCTTGCTAGCAGATTAAGAGGAATAAATCAACTGATGAAGAAGATCAGAAATGGCCAACGGAACTTCACATTCACATAGATATCATAATGAAAATAGTGAAGCGACTATGACAATACAAATACATAAATAACTCTGCTACGAAATAACGATGCGACTCCCACATGAAGACTCTTAGATCATCAGATAATTTGAAACTTAAAATACCAATGCATTCAAGTACCTTCCTGGATAAGGCATTCACTGTCCAGGCCGCTCGTTTATGGAATGCATTGCCTGTGACAATAAAACGTGCGCAAACACTACCTGTGTTCAAAAAGCTTGTGAAGGAGCATTACTTGACACTGTGACATTGCTTTTGATGTATCACTTATTCTCTTGCCTGTATATTTTTTGTATGTATGTATATATGTATCTATTTTAGTATTAATAATTTATAATTTTTAGTTTGCATTTATATTTGCACCAAGTGCAACCCCATTTTGTGTCCTGGCAATTTCTGTCTATACTAGGTTGTCTGGTAGAAATCGCCGAGTGCGATAAGGCCGCCGATTGTATGTTTTTCTTTTTTCTATGGTTTCCCTTTATAATAATTGTAATCTTGTTGTACAATAAAGTGTAAATAAATAAATAAATAAATAAATAAATGGTTCTGAATAGTATTCTTCAAAATTGTACCATCGAAGTGATCTGATGATGACGATGATGAAGCCGGAAGGTAGACGCCGGAACTCTTGTCATAAAATATGCAAAAACACTACAAAAATAGGGTTTATGCAAATGCATATGCAAACACGCAAATGCATATTACTTGACTGCGATCCCACCTGATGGTAAGCAGTGATGCAATCGTTGATGGTGAGGCGCACTAGTTTATTAAAAGCCTATTCACTCTAGCCTTGAAGACACCTAAATTATAATCGGACGGGAAGACCACAGACAAACTGTTCAAGGCCCTCGATGTACGGTTAGTCCAGACCATAAAAGTTTCAACAACGTAAGAGTGGATTCGCCGTACGTCGGGTTGTCCGATGGCAGAACAGAGATGGCGGAATCAAGTCATGCAATTCCCGCGCACACTCTTCAAAATGCAACCTGTAAAAAACCGAAGCTGGCTACTCTACGCCTGTGCTCAAGGCTTTGAAGATTGGACTTAACCAAATCTGGATCACCAATTAGCCTCTTCGCATGCCTTTCCACCGAGTCCAAAGCTGCTAGGTGGTAATTTATCAACTTACTTCTGCAACTTCCCAGTATGGTCAGCCTGTGGTCTCCTCATCTTCTCCTGGCCATCAGTTAGCATCAGAATCGTGGGTAGCTGACGACTGGTGGGTCCATCTTGCACTCTATACTTTGTTGCTGATTCCGGGTACCTGAAGAAACATAGTTTGTAAGATTAAATCAAAACAACGGAAGATAGGTGACTTGCCTCTAGCGCGTGGACATCACATCACACGCATTCGGCGGTAAACGCTAATACGCTCGCACGAGAGCGCCGGCTCTTATCTCTGTCCTTGTCTATCAGTGACTGTAGGTTTATGACTGACACTGATCATAGATGTGTGAGTTTCGAGTCCAGGTTTTCTGATTGAGATGTTAGCACATAACGTATCTTCATAAGACATAATAAATCGAAAGATCTAAAAAATTTACATAACATAAATATAGTTTTTTAAGAAAGCCTTGTAATGTTTCCACTGCCGCAATGTCGATGACTCGGGCTCGGTCCGGACGGTTACCAGACGGCCAGAAGGCGAGCTACCAATTGCTCGCTGTCCGCAAGCCCACGCCTACAGTGGCTAGATACCGGGGTCGAGATCCCAGCGGCTGGGATGTGAGGGAATTCGTTACACGTGCGGCCGTTCGCTTGCATTACTACTACGCAGAAAGAGGTGACCGCCTCAAATTCCCTCTCACTCCGAGAAGGCCCCTCCGCCGATCATCTCCACAAAGACACGGTGGGGCTCCACCCAAGCGGAGCACACCCCCACCGTGTCCTCTAGAAATTCTAATTAGTGATTCTACAGAACAGCATAAACCACATACCTGCCAACATCCAGCTTCCCAAACTTCAAATTATCCAGGCTATAGCTGGCAGACAGCTCAGCGAACACCGGGGCAAAGTTCACGCAGGCCGGGTGCCAAGCAGCGTAGAGACACACGATCCAGGTGGTGTTCTTGTGGTGTTTCAACTCGTCGTCCAGGACTTGGGGGCCACGGAAGTAGGTGACGTGCTCCGGACCCGTGTATGTTGGCTCGGGGAGTAGGAGGGCTGAGAGAATGAGGATTGCTCCATAAGGTAGGCCGTAGCTGTAAATGATAAATGATGATGATAAATAATAAATGATATTTATTTTTGCAAATAGGTTTTTAAAACACTTTTACACGTCAATATTTTTTTTTAAACTAGATGATGCCGGTGTTTCCTAGTTGAGCTTTGTTAGCAGCTACCCTGAGAAGAAACACCGAAACAAACTCAGGGGTCACAGTCTCTTTTAAAGTCCATACAGTAAATTTGTAATGGTCAAATCACATGAGAACTATGCAGATTTGTCTGAGATTGTCTTTTGAACAAAGAACCATACAGATTTGAGTGGACCTGTCCAGTCAGTGCAAGCATTTGTCAGTAAAGGGGCAATAGATATTTTATTTAACCAACTTAAAACTTCGTTCGTCTGTAAGGTATATATATATATCTATGGGCTAAAATGCCTGAAAATAAATGATTATTATTATAATTAAAAAAAAACGGGATTCTGCACAGAGTCGTAGCAAGACCAAGATGTTCCTTATATCAAACATTTTAGAAGGTTTTTAGCAAGATGAGTTTTTTTTTTTGGTGGGAAAATCGTCCAATGACATCTTCACGCCCTTGGGCGGGGCCGGGGGAGGGGGGCGGGGGCTTGGGCCTGTTCCTTCATTGCCTTTCATATCGGGGCCGAACCTTCCTTTCAATAAAACGATCCAGACGGTCAGATGGCGAGCTATCCATTGCTCGCCGTCGGCAAGCCCGCGCCTACGGTGGCCAGAAATCGGGATCGGAATCGCCGGCGGCTGGGGCGAGAAGCCCGTTGCCTCACGAGTTAGAAAGATAGGATTGGGATAGGTCACGAAGGAGATGACCAGAATCATGATTAAGTGGATGGGTCCATCAGTCTGGCGAAACTCCCTAAGAAAAAAATGATCTTCGCCAAATGTATGAAACGCGTACTAATTTTAATGGCGGCCAAAATGGCGGCTATCGCTGTCTCGCTTTAACATCTATTCGACTCTGTCGCAGCTATCCATCCGCCATATTTATCTTTTACTTCTCAAGAGGTGAATTGTAAACAAAGTTTAATTTTTGTTTTTAATATGTGTTTCGTGAATTTTAAGCGAAAATTCCTATTAATAGGACGTTTACGTGTACCCATGTGAAGCAATCTGTTGATATGCACTATAAAATCTGTGAAATATGTGGTTTACGAGCCAGCCGGTCGGACGGTCAAAAGCCAATGTTCATGGCTAAATATCCATTACATTAAGAGAGGTAAGCGTAAATAAACGTTCATTTTCAGTTACAGAAAAGGATTTGGTGATTTACAAATCAATTTTAATAAAAATCAGTCGAAAATCTATAAAATAACCTATTAACAGTGCTGTGTAGTGGAATTTTTATCGACTATATCGATAGTTTTAAATATTCATTATTAAAATTTACAAGTTCGTGATAAAAATGAAATTCTTCAATTTTAAAAATGATCTATCACTACTGCTGGGCATGTTTAATCGACTATCGATACTCTTATAATTTAAACTTTATTTAGTATAATTCAAATAGAACGATCATGTTATTCGAACAATAAATATTTCAGGTATCTCAATATGAAATGCTAATAAGTAATGCAATACATTTTTTTCTTCTAGATGTAAACATTGGATTGGACGTTCGTACGTATTGGTGGAGCTTTTTAGCTCCACCAATTAAACACGTTTGTAGCAAACATTTTCTGCCAAGGATTTTACGAAGACACAACTAAAAAAATCTGCAATTCCTTCTGTGGGACTTACTGCAGAACCTTAGGGAGATGATTGGATTTCTTCTACACATTGGCAAAACTGATACTGATTCGACTCTTAAACGCAAAGGTAAGATTCTTAATTAGAGCATCATTCATGTAAACTTTGTTATATTTACAATTACAGATCTAATAAAGATCAGAATCAGAAATAATAAAGTAAGATAATGATACTTTTAAGGTTTATGCATTATAGAGAATAGGCAAATAGGTTATAGTTTCTGTATTTGTTTAACCATAAAGAAAAATAAAATAAACTGTTATTATTAAAATCCGTAAAATGGTGTTTCCTTTAGCGTTAACCACACCCCCACCCCACCTTTGAAACCCAACCTCATTTGCGTCAACGTAAATTCGCTGGTAAGTGGAATATTCCATATCAATTAATGAAACCTTGGGTTTTATTTTTTGATATGGAATATTCCACTTATTCTTAGTTAAACTGATGGATAAAGTTGGCGTAAATAGACCTTAATTCAGATCCAATAAATGGGACCTATATTTTTTTTTTTAAATACTATCGATAAAAAATTACCATGAGCACCTAGATACACCACTATATCGGCCGTTATGTTGGCAGCCCCTTACGTCATGTATATGGTCATCTATGTCAAAGTTGGTATTGAATCTTAGTACACGTTTTGACGTTTCGTGTTGAGCCATTTTTTTCTATGGGAGTCCCGTCTCTTAAACGTAGTGCTTATATTCTCTTTGGGGTCCATTGACAAATGCTCGGTTTAGTGCTAACCTTACTATTGAACTCACTCACTCACTTAGGTTTGGTTAACATTTAAATAAAACAGTAACAAATGGTTAGGATATTGAAATATATAAAACCAATTGCTGTTTATTATTCTCAATCTATCTAGGATTAGGCACAGATTCTTTCATGTTAGAGTATTGTGCTAAAATGAAGTCATTATTACCATTTAGCATTCTTGCGAGAATAAATGCTAACCAACTTATTAACACTGAGTTAATAATGCCATGTATGATTCTGTCGTTCACATTGGCTCATGGTTAAGTCTCCACAAAGTGATTGAGGATAGAAGACGGTGTCTAGGATGACCTGGGAAGAGGTGGCAAGATAACCTATCCCATAGTTTTTAATTACACGGTCCATAGTGACCGCTATATCATCTTAACTGTGAGGGCCAAAATGCGCATGCGCGAAATCTGTGAGAATTTGACTCGTTTTTGCTTCTTGAGCTAATTCATTCATTCGAAGACAGCATAGAGTAAATATATCTGTTATAATTTACTAATGTAAGCGTATTTCGTCAAAATATAAGTGACATATTGTACAGACCGCAGCGGTCCGCTCACAGATGGTAAAATAACAATGGTTTAATGAAAGTGGGGTATTAATAATAGCCCATAGATAAAATACACAAATAATCTTACAAAATAATAAAATAATACATAGAAAAGAAACTAAAACAAATGATTAAACATTAAACTATTGCACACGAAGTTACGTTGTCGTGTTTCGCTGTGAGGTTGGTATCCTTCCACAAAGTTGTGGATACACAACACCTTTTGGCTATAACTCTCCTTGTTCTCTACTACTGTCAGTTTAACCTATTGAATGCAGCTGTCCACGCCTAATAAACACTTACATGTGTTTATTAGGCGTGGACAGCTGCATTCACTTAGTATTTGACCAGTTAATCCAGGTCACAAGAACTGAATCCGAGATGGCTCTAAAAAGGAATACTTTGAACAATTTGGCAGAAGTCTTTGTCCAGCAGTTGGAAAGTTTATATCAATACTAGCTGACCCGGCAAACGTTGTTTTGCCTTATAAATTATTTCTAGCAACCCTTATCACTAATGGGTATGGAAAAGAGATAGTAGCCGATTCTCAGACCTACTGAATACGCATATAAAATTTGGTAAAAATCGGTAAAGCCGTTTCGGAGGAGTACGGTAACTAACATTGTGACATGGAAATTTTATATATTACCCCGCGTTCCGAATTGCGTCAAAAGCGATTATAGCGCAAATCCGACCAAATTTAATAGTCACAAAATATGAGGGCTATTAAGAATAATTGTGACGTCGCGCATTGGTTGGATTCGCGCTATAATCACTTTTGACGCAATTCGGAACGAGGTGTTAGAAGAATAACAAAATATTCAAAGGTAATGACACAAAAATATTGTGAATCTGTTATATGGCGATACCTAATCACAAGTGTTTATGTATTATTTATGTGAGTGTACCAGATAGGAACAATTTGGTTGGGACTCTTATGCAAAATTGTGTTCATCAACTTGGCTAAGACAAAAACCCCAATTCGTATGTATTCTCAGGACGCAGCCGGTTAAAAAAAGAACCAGTAAGTAAATAAAACTGGTAGAAATCAGTACAAAAATAATCACTTACCGAATATCTGCGTAAAACCATAGAATTAGATTCGCAATCTTCGTATAAACGAACGAAGAGGATAAATAGTTAACCATAGTAACGCTTCCTGCCTTCCTCGTCCTCAACATTACGACTATAATTAGGAAAAATAGAATTTCCGTTTCACGACTGTCTAACTCACATTCTGCACTTGGGAACAAAAAGTTACAAATATAACCTGTTCTCTTACAGGTAACGTACGTAAGACTTAACAAAATGTTAAACCAATAATATGGCTTTAATAACTGCTTCAAATCAGCTTTATAGGACATAGTTATTAGTTAAAATTTAATTTATAAAATCACAATTCTGGGATCACCAGCCGCAAATTGTTATGTCCGGGCTAATACTACTCTGTTCCACGGTGAGAATTACAGATATAGATTTGTCAGATGACAGCAGGATGGCGATATTGGTTTCATGCTGAGAGTAAAAGAGACCGCATGAGAGTGACCGAAAAGACTTTGTATTACAGTTTTTCGTTTCGTGGAATGGGTTTTAATAAGGATAATTTCAAAAAGACTCAAGCCTGGATATAAAATAATCCAGCAAAAGGTCATAATTATTCATGAGTGTTTCATTTAATATTTAACCGGGTTTATTTCTCATTCGTTTCGATTGGCCCTGCTGATGTGGATAATCTACCGGTCAACCTATGAAGTTGATTTTCTCAAAAACTCTAAACTGAATTCGAACTGTTTTGATTTTCATCGCGATATGGTCGTTTCGAAAGTAATGGTGACGAAATACACTAAATAACGCGCTGGGTCCGTACCCGTAAGTTGGCTCAGTTATCAATTGGGCAACTGCTGCTTTTAGTGTTCGGGCATTAAGGACGTATTTACGAATTTGCGCGCTTCAATTCTAGGTATTTCGACTTACTACTACACGTGCACGGTTCACACATACAGCGACTAGCGCGAAGCGGCGAAATTATGAGTGAACTGACACGGCTTGATCCTTGAGCCTACTATTATTTATATTTTAGAAATGTATTTTTTTTAAACTTACCTACGGTGATTTGTATTCATTATTTTTATTGTGAAATAGTAAAAAAAAGTAGTTACCATTGAACAGTGATTGGTTGGTAAGCAATCAAAGCGCATCTCTCAGTGTACGGGAATTACTTACAAAGCGAGGGAATGTTATACTGGTAATGTACCTGTGTACCATGTCGCCGTGTGTACCATGTATTTATTTATTTGTTTATCCCATTGATATATTATAAGAGAAAATACGTTACGCACTAACATCGCAATCAGAAAACCTGGACTCGAAACTCACACATCTATGATCAGTGTCGACACAGTCGCAAACGTATATTCACTGATAGACAAGGACTAAGAGCCGGCGCTGTCGAGCGAGTGAAATCGCGTTAGCCGCCGAATGTTTACGATTATAAATCACGTGAGCTCTATCTATCTCGCTTCGCAAAATGGCGATCAAAACAATAAGCGAAATCAGAAGAAGAGAAATTAGAGTGCGAGTCGCACAGGACCGTTCATTATGGCGACATTTGGAGGAGGCCTATGTCCAACAGTCTTTGGGTGGAAATGATGATGATAAAATGTTTTATACATTGTCAACTCAATAGATGTTGTTGAACTGTCCAGCTGGAATCGATTGACAACATTCCTAGTATATCACTACGCAATTAGGATGCTGTACAAAGCAAGATAATGATGCAATGAATAAACACTAACAAAAATAAGAAGCAGGTAAGCAGAACTAACCCTATTTAATAAATAAAAAAATCTTAATCAATGCTTAGTAGCAGTTTTGGAGGTATACCTTCAGGTCGCTCCATCAAGTCCTAAGGTAAGGTCTCATCATAACTAACACAACGAGCCCAAACTCGGTACTCTTAGCTCTACTCTTTTATTAGTTCCAGTAGCAGTCTTGGAGGTATACCTTCAGGTCGCCCCATCAAGTCCTAAGGTAAAGTCTCATCATAACTAACACAACGAGCCCAAACTCTGTAAACCTTGCTCTACTCGTTTATTAGTTCCAGTAGCAATCTTGGAGGTATACCTTCAGGTCGCTCCATCAAGTCCTAAGGTAAGGTCTCATCATAACTAATACAAAAAGCCCAAACTAGGTACACCTAGCTCTACTCGTTTATTAGTTCCAGTAGCAGTCTTGGAGGTATACCTCCAGGTCGCTCCATCAACTCCTAAGGTAAGGTCTCATCACAACTAACACAACGAGCCCAAACTCGGTACACCTAGCTCTACTCGTTTATTAGTTCCATCAGCAATCTTGGAGGTATACCTTCAGGTCGCTCCATCAACTCCTAAGGTAAGATCTCATCATAACTAACACAACGAGCCTAAACTTGGTACACCTAGCTTCACTCGTTTATTGGTTCCAGTAGCAGTCTTTGAAGTGCACCTTCAGGTCGCTCCATCAAGTTCGAAATGAAATGTTTTATTCAAGAAAAAATAAAAGAAACTAAATTAATCTTATTGATAGTCTTTAGTCAGCACAAAACACGTGAAGTATCAAATTAGGTTTATCAAATATTTTGTATTCGTACAGCGATCTTATTCCACGCGAGTTTCTGCTTACAAGCGACACAGTGTCCACTCACGACGGCGGCCGAGCGCAGACTAAAATTTTTATTTCAATTCTTATGCAATAATTCAAGACAGTGACTAGCAAAATAACCCTTATGTTCAAGGCATTAAGATTCGCGCGATAGAGCTAAATTTGTTGAAAAACTAAAATTGATTTGATTTTTTTCTGAGACTAATTGGAACATTTTGGTAGTTTTTTTTAACGCATTTTTTAGTTGATTATGTCTCCTTACATAATATATTTTTAAATAAACAAAATCTTTTATCAAACGGAAGAAAAATGTTCCTGAACTCAATACGAAATCTTCAATTTTGTGTGAAGAGGTACGGGAAATGATTTATTACAGTGTTATAAACCAAATTTTTCAAATAAAAAAATAAGGCGATTTCAAGATGAAGGAGTAATCTATCTGTGGAAATTATTATTTACATTTAGTTTAGTTTCATTCTGCTGCAAAATGTACCGAAAAACTGCTTAATTTGGTCAGTTTTGTAAACGCGTTCAGCAGACGTGGCTCTAGCCTTCAGAGAGCCCGTGTGCAATCAAAACCTTGGCGCTCCCTAGTAGACATGCGGACAAAATGGACACTTCGTTTAATGACTTCTCCCGTTGAAGGTGAAGTGAGGAGGCATTTACTGACTAAAACCACAATGATGTTATTTCAGTTGTCTAGTTTGCGTTCTAGGAGCACAAGTATCCCTTTCATACCTTGTCCAATAGCCCTACTAAAAGCCTTATTACACTATCCGATTTTTAGGAATCCAATTTAGGAAATCGGAAGATGTAATCGCTGTTAGGAGAGATTGGATCCAATTTAGTGTAAAATTGGAGACCCGATCACTCTACTTCCCAAATTGTGTACAATACATTACTACTCTGGTTATCTTTGAACGCAGCCCGGGGTGTATCCTATCACTGTGGCTGGGAAGTGAGGATGTATTGTAGGTTCCCTCTTTCCTGCGGCTGCCTCCTTCGCTAGTATTACTGCTTCACATATTTTAGTTAATTACACAAAGAACAAATGATCATACTCATCACACAAACATTTGTCCTGTGTGGGAATCGAACCCACGACCTCCGGCATAGCAGTCAGGGCCACTGACAACTAGACCAACAGGCCAGTCAAAGTGGGGGGCTACACGTAACCATAGCAAATGGGTCGATTTATTTGCTGCATACTATACCGGCTACGGGTTTGACAGCACTTGCGGTTGGAGCAGTGGTTGAGTGATTGACTGCTACGCTGCGGATGGCGGATTCGATTCTGTACGGAGCAAATATTTGTTTAGCCTATAAAATCTATCTGTAGGCAAATATTTATTTTCAGTAAATAATTAAACATTTATTGAGATGTGTATGTTAATACAGAAACAAAAGAAATCTTAAATATTAACTATTTATACTAAACCTATGTACATAAAAACTAAACTAAGAATGTAAACTAGACCTAACTATGTACGGTCAGGGGTCAAAAGTGCAGTCGCATTCTACCAATGCTAAAGTGTTTAATATTTCTTTGTAAAAGAGGGCCAATGGTCCAAAACTAATTTATTTAATCCTCTTCTATAAAAAAATTCTAGCCACTTTAATATCGGTAGAGTGCAACTGCACTTTTGACCCCTGACTGTACATACAATACAAAAGCACAAAATACACTCAGGCGTCGAAGTACCTACTCCTCCACATCGCTGTCATCCGGAATCGTAGGCAATGCAAATATTAGTTCCGGGGCGGTGTCTTGTGATATGAATTTAAAATTTTGTGAGCGCATCCAGGATACAAGAGTAATCTTTGTTGGGCAAAACATGTTTTTAGGGAGGTACCCTAAAAACATGTTTTGCCCAACAAAGGAAAAAAAAAAACAGAACCCTTATAACGAGGATCACATTGTTCTTTGATCTCCGGAACGCGTGGAGGTATCGAGTTGAAATCAAAACGATATACTCAGGTCTACGGTCCCTTGAAGCTGTGAAATAATCAAACTTGTTAGTGAAAAAAAAAAATTGCTATTTATGTTGCAAAAAACGTGTATTTCGACACTCGCAGTTCTTGGAAATCATAAATTCATAGGGTATTTCTCGTTGACCCTGAAAGGCATACAGCAATGTCATAGAGCATTAGTAAGTGTAGAAATAAATCCGAAAACTGTAAATTTGTAGAATCGAAACAAAAAAAAAAAACTGGGTCGGGAAAAATCTTTGATATCTACTTGTTTTTTTTTTTATGGTAGGTAAAATCATCCAATGACAAATCCCGCCCTTGGGCGGAGCGGGAAGTAGTGTCAGACTCTTACTGACTAAAAACCTACCCCGTTCCTTCGTTGCTGATATCAACTTAATTCGGGAATTTAACTATTTACATAAATTAGTTTGTTTGGAACCCTCAGTGTGCGAGTCCGGCTCGCACTTGCCCAGGTTTTTTTTTAAGTTTATTTGTCAAAACACTGAAAACTTGGAAGAAAAACGAAAAATATATATCAAAAATATTTTAATATTCCAAACTTAAATTTAAACATTATTGTATTCGAGATTGACTTTACAACAACATAATTTAGAACTACCCTAAATTCATTTAAATTCTACAACTAGAATGACTAACATTTTTCAACTAAAAAACAGATAGGTCATGTCTATCAGACTAAGGGAGAGAAATCACGGAGCGGTTTTCACGAAGGTAGCGGGCCCGCAGTTTCTGTATAATGCAAATATATACGAAAAAAATTTAATCAGTTTTCACGACGCGGTGTGAGCGGTTGTTCACGGGTGCCGTTAACCGGCGCCGCGGGCGCCCGCCGCTACCTCGGTGTTTTGCGCCCGCACGCTCTGTGGTCGGTTGGCGGCGACCGCATCCTATCGGCCGACGGCTTGCGGTCCGAAAATAGCCATTTCCTCTGCCAAAAATCGCTTCGTGATCTCTCTCTCTAACTGTGACCCCGATAGTACAAAACTGATGTCCTGAGAAAAAGTTACGGCAGACCACGCAGGAGCTGTCTCACCGGGCAGCGAAGAGCTAGCGAATAAGTAATTTTTTTTTTCCAAATATAACACATCATTCTAATAAATACATTATTTGTATAAGGTGAAAGAACCAGAATAGTCTGCGAATTTTAATTTTCTCTCAAGTTTTTGGTTTTATGCGTCACTGTCAAGTTGTATGATGGGTAGCATCAGCCTTATAATGTTCCCACTGCTGGGACTCAGGCCTCCTCTCTATGAGAGGGAATGGGCCGTAATCCACCATGCGGGCTTAGTGCGGGTTGGTGGATGTCACATGTCTTCGATTTTTTGGTTCTAGGACATGCCGGTTTCCTCACGATGTTTTCCTCCAACGTTTTGAGAGCAGTGGTGATGAAATAAATTACACAAAGTAATGCGCCTGGCTGGATTTGAACTCGCGCCCTACAACTCTTTAAGTCGTGGCCGATGCCACTCGGCCACCACTGCTCTCAATTTATGGTGGGTATTTCACGAAAAAATCAATTAATGGGGTAAAATGAATTCAGAGGATTATACACAGTTAAATTTTGATCGTTTTAATCTCGCAGAGGGTAGATTCGGTACATGAAACACTATCGATTTGTTAAGATAAAATTAAAAAAATAAGTTCTTTTATTGTTAAAACTCGAGTTAATATACGCATGTACCAAAGTAATTTCTTTAAATAAACGAGTCAATAATCTTGTAGGTAGTTGTCGGTCCTTGCGTACTAACTACCTACAGTTCATTGGCCTCGCTCAGCTGACGTTTACTTAAAGAAATTAATTTCGCAAATGCCTAAATTAATTAGAGTTAAAAAATCTATTTTTTTTAATTTTGTCTTTACAAATCGATAGTGTTTCATGTACTGAATCGTCCCTCCGCGGGATTAAAACCACTTATATTTAACGGTGTATTGATGACTGTAATGATTATTATAACTCCGTAAATAAATACAGCCACGACCACGTACCGGGAGACAGCATTGGAAGGCCTCCTACAAGGTGGACCAATGATCTAGTAAGGGTTGCGGGAATCCGATGGATGCGAGACGCACAGGATTGTGGCGACACTTGGGGGTGGGCTATGTTCAACAGTGGGCATCAATCGGCTGAAATGACCATCTTTTGTCATACGTCTTACGGCCACCAATCATATTTTATTCATCATACAACTTGATACTGAGTGGAAAATGCATAAAAACATAAGAGAATCCGAATTTTGTGGGCTACTTTGGAATATCACCTTAATAAAACACCAAATACTCAACAATAATAAAATTGTAAGTATTAACTAAACAGTCATTACGTAAAGTGGACAGAATAAGAGGATCCTTATTAATTCATTAGTTTTTCAATACACTTACTCGATAACCCGCCTTTATCCCTACCGCTTTTAGGCACGCAATTGTTTTTCGCACTAGTGTGGAAAAATGCGCATGTTCGCCTTCTCACAATTTTATTACATTTATTTTAACCGAGTCGCTTAGTCCCCAGAGACCGAGTGGTGTGTCAATCCTCTCTACCCTCCCGTCTAAAGGGACGGGACGGAAGGGAGGGTTCGCATAAATAAAAGTACTTATGTCTTCGTAAGTGTAAAACGTCATTTGATACACGTGTAAATTTGTCACTGCAGCCCTCTGCTTCATAACACCCTGGCCTACGGTTCGGGCGAATGACGCCTCGGACACAATGACAAAATTTCTCCACTTGTATTGCAAGCCACTAAACGTGTGTCATGCGACTTTGCTGAATAATGATTATTTAATTACCTATGAGACAGCATTCTCCGTTTAGAAGATCTTCTCTTTTCAATAGAGTATATAGAACTGCATACCTCAAATACGACAATATGGCGTCAAAACCAATCTTGATTAGTACTTTGATTTGATGTACAGAAAGCAGCTTACCATTGGCTTTATCTATTTATTATATAAAAAGGAACTATGATTCTGACCAGCCCAGAATATTTTCTGGCCCCTTATGCGCCTTCTCCAAATGCTTGTTCAACTCATGCCTCCGAACGAAATTCGCAGGGCATTTTGGACAAGGCAACCTATATCCTTTATTATGCCTCCGTTTTGCATGCTCCGATCTTCGGGACGCAGAAATAAACTTTTCACCACAATCTTCACACTCATAAGGCCTCTCGCCCGTATGCCTTCGTCTATGGTAAACGGCGGCCATTTTGGATACAAGTTTCGCGCCACAAATGTCGCATTCGAAATTTCGAGCGCGGGTATGGACGACATTGTGTTCTGCCAGTCGTGCGTGGGTGTAAAACCTTTTTCCGCACCACTGGCACTGATGAGGTCGGATATCCATGTGGATCCAAAGAATGTGATTCTTGAGTTGGGGTCTAGAGTTGTAAGTTTTGCCGCAATGGTCACAAGTGAAGGTCGCAGGGTCACGGATGTTGGATCGTCTATTTCGAGGTACGTCAGCCGCATTTGGCTTAGCATCTGGTTCGCATTGTGATCTATGCTCTCTATAACAGCCTCGATTGGTGAACTGAACGCCGCATGCACGACAAGTCCTAACTGCATGCATTTGTGAATGACTTTCGAAGGATGCATTTCTGGGGAACGTCCTGCCACAATCTGTACACGTCAACGCTCCAGCTTTGTGGGCTTTTTGAACGTGTTTTTTTAACTGTGATTCATTTGGACATAGAATTGGACATTTTTTACATAGGAATGCAATCTCATTGTGTACAGAAGACAGGTGTTCTTGCATTTCTTTGCCTCTAACGAAGACTGATCCGCAAATAAGACAGGCCTCCTTATGCCCACTATTTCGCAAGTGCATATTTAAGTAGTACGGGCTTAAGAAGTTCTTTCCACAATCCGGGCAGCTGCAAGACGGTCCTGTGCGAGCTCCTCTAGGCTTCCTTTCAATAGGTTTTTTCGTGACTCGATTTTTTAATCGATTTAGGATTGCTTTAGGATCGTTAGTGTTGTAGTCTTTGAAGGTTTGTATCGAGAGGTCTGATGTTTTAATGAATGCGAAGACTGATTTCGCGGGTGGGGTTGCTGTGTTTTGTAAAGTGGTGAGGTTGATGAGAGCTTTCCGCCATAGTTTTTCTGAGTTCCTGACGAAGATGCGGAATTCTTGAGCGGCGAGAGCTGTGCTGGCGCAGGCGACGCACGCGCCGAGTGGTATTAGACTTTCTTCATGCATCTGTAAAAAAGTAACAAGGAAATAGTGATATTTTTAAAATAACGGTCCCTACCCAAGAGAGGCAAGAGAAACAAAGGAAATGAAGTAGGAGTGGAAAGCTAATGTGAGTGATATTCGATTGCCACAAAATACAGGTTAGAGTTGTCTTGACTAACATTATGAATAAGTAAAATTGTTCTTCTCTTTGTAGAAGTATAATCTGTGGAAGTATACACCGTTAAATTTTAGTCGTTTTAATCCCACGGAGGGTCGAATCGGTACATGAAACACTATCGCTTTGTGAAGAGAAAATTAAAAAATAAAGTACGTTACGTATGTACGAATTTAATTTCTTCAAGTAAACGTCAGCTGACCGAGGCCAATGAGCTGTAGGTAGTTAGTACGCAACGACCCACAACTACCTACAAGATCATTGACCCGTTTACTTAAAGAAATTAATTTCGTGCTTGCGTATTTTAACTCGAGTTTTAAAAAAAGTACTTTATTTTTTAAATTTTATCTTTACAAATCGATAGTGTTTCATGTACAGAATCGACCGTCCACGGGATTAAAACGATCAAAATTTAACGGTGTATACGGTTATCAGGGGCTTACCATGACGTGTTAGAACGTCAGGCGAGCGATCGAGATAGAAGGACGGAGCTATACAGCCCATATAGGTTAGTTTTCCAAATAGGTCGCGTTAAGAACTCATGGTAAAACAATTCTATTGCTTATGGAAAGTTACACAATAGACGAGTGCCATAAATCAGAGATATTTTGGAGTTTCGACTCCTAAACCGAACTTATATCGGAGGTATATACCAGGCGTGCTATTCTCTAGGTAAACAGCCTTGAGCACAGCGCTGACCGTAGCGTCGAAATCTAAATAGGTAGATTGGATTGTTCTACCAATTTATCTATAAATTAGTTTCGGCAGCGATCTCTCGCGCCGGGCCTTGGTTCAGGCCATGGTCCGAAGCGAGGAGGAGTGGCAGGCGGTCGCCTCCTTCTGCGAAGCAGTAATGCTAGTAAAGGAGGAGGCCGACCGCATCAGGCAACGGCGTTCACGCCGCAGCCACCGCCGTAATTCCGATCCCAATTTCCGGCTACCGTACCGTAGGCGCGGGGTTGCGGGCGGCGGGCAATGGGTAGCTCGCTGTCCGGCCGTCCGGTAACAGACCGGACCGAGCCCAAGTCGTTTACGGCGCGCTCCGTTCCGGCGTGAACGGGGTAGGTTTTTAGTCAGTAAGAGTCTGACAATATCTCCCGCTCCGCCCAAGGGCGGGGGATGTCATTGCATAATTTTACCTACATAAAAAAAAAACTACAATATTTGTCGTGCGGTGTACTTCTCTCCCCCCGTACCTTCTATCGATTATTCTTGTTATTTTGTTTCGTATTTGGAATGTTGCGAGTTCGTTCTTCATTTAAACTTATGCCGTTTCATTTGTGGAATAAATATGGCGGTTTGACAGCTTTTCTATGGAATATATTCTAGATGGCAATATGTATTCTACAGCTAAACGTTACCCACCGACTTAAAACTCAGCCCTTAGGGTCTATTTTTCAATAGTCTGATAACTTTTATGAGCATAATATAGCCTTTTGACATATTTTCTATTCAAAAGCTGTAAAACAATCATTTTTATTCCTCAGATCTCAGACTATTAGAAAATCGGATCAGTAGTGCTTCATTTGACGCTTATACCTCCGCCTCTGATTTCGGTTCTGCCCCCCTAGCCAAGTCACAATCGTTTCGTTAAGAGTGAACGCTTGGAGTTGGCCAGGCACCCAATTCCTTTATTCTGACGACGTTTCAACGCTCAGTCACGTGGTCAGAACAAAGGAAATGGGGGTGTGGCCAACTCCAAGCGTTCACGTTTAACGAAACGATCGATAGTACGAGTATGTTTAACGTTAACGCGATTGCCACATTCACGACGTTCGGCGCTCTGATTGGCCCGCTCTAAGCCCTTAACCAATATAATAAGAGAGCCAAACGTTGTAAAGTTTTCGCTCGCGTTTACGTAAAAATAAGCTGCACTCAGCGCATTGCACTTATGTGGTTCAAATGTGTATGAGACACCGTTAAATTTTGATCGTTTTAATCCCGTGGACGACCCTCCACGGGATTAAAACGATCAAAATTTAACGGTGTATAAGCTTGGTTTACACTACGTATCAAAAACAACCATTGCAGTCTTTCATCAAAATAATTAAACGCATACTTAATAAAATAAACAGTATTTTTTATTCTTAATTTAATAAAATCCAATTCGTTACTAAATAGCAAGGCATAGTAATGTATAAATTAACCTAAAGATAAAACTACAGGTTAGAGCGCAGCCATGGTCTCGTTAGATGCACCTGATCTTAAGATTTTTAGTTTATTCTGTTTTTAGCTTAAGTGAGCATTATTAGGAGCTGTCGACACTTTGGTGGCAGCCGTCGATACTCCGACAGCCGTCGACACGACGGCTACCACTGTTCTTCATTTATTTGAATGTCGACGGACTCCGTTGACGCGTCAAGAGCTGCCGCCGACGTGTCGACGGCTGCAGTTACCACTGCCGATGGCAACATACCGCTCGTATGTATGAGATTTAAACTGTGAAGCCCCAAGAGCACACCGGTGTCCGCACACCTATTGTCTTTCTATTGTGTCTCTAATTACGGTAAGGAAATTATCTATGCTAAAATTGGGCATTCCTCTTACTAAACAAAGTTAAATAATTGCCTCAAAATGCATCTATAATGGGACTCAAATAAAAATAGGATCGACTTTCCGCCATATTCAAACAAGTTAAAGTAGAGTGAGCAAAACAATGTATTTTCAAATAAAATTCATTTACGAATAATTAACGAACTTCTCATATCTACATGCTGCAAGAAGGCGAATTGTTGCCTACAATAAAAATAAGTAAAATAAAATTGATTATAACATTACACATCATTTTATATAGAACTAGATTTAATTATTATTAATATTGTAATTATAACATAAATAAATAAATAACATATTTAGATAAATTAAGCTGTAGTTTTTTCTCATTTTTGTTTCAACCAAGACGCAAAGTAAAAAAAAACCTTTATTGATACGTAAATAACTTTTCTTTGCAAACCGTACTTTTCGCGACATTTAATTCTTATTTGAATCGCATAATAATTACGACTACTCACAACACGAGCTACAGGGGTCAAGTATAGTGCTATACTTTTCTTGGAATAAAAATCTAATTTTCTTGACTTAATAATACCCTCCATACACTAAAAAAAATAAACTAATAGTAAGTTCAGCGCCCTCTAGTGGAACCACGGCCACGCAGTTTTCACCACGATACAAGCATTCAAACACAGCATAAGAAATCAATATTCCACAAAATAACACTAACAGAAGATTTTTAACTTATCACAAAATACATCTATTTTCTATCAGACTTGGAAATTAACTTTTCAATCTTTCTCAACTGTATTCCTGAGACGTCTTGTTATAGGATTGATTTCTCTTTTCGCTGGTTTCACTTCAACCACAGAGTAATGCACTGACAAATAATGCTTCTTCAATTCACACGGTCGAACAAAACGGGCCGAACATTGCTCGCAACCATGCTTGAAGTCTTTCGCTCCTCTGTGGCGCCTCTTGATATGGTCTAATCTCCTTGAAGAAGACAGGAACCTGTCTCCACAATGCTCACATTTGTAAGGCCGTTCTCCAGTATGAATCCTTTGATGTAACTGGTACCCTAGTTCTGTTGTTAGTTGGGCGCCACAAACACACTGGAAGATGTTGCGTTCCGGTTTATGCACTTTCTCGTGAGACCTCAAATGAGCTAACGTGGAAGTCCGTTTTCCACAAGTCTGGCAAACATAAGGCAGAATGTTCAAATGTTTTTGAATGATATGTATTCTCAGCGACGGTTTTCGGTTGTACGTAACGCCACAGTGATCACAAGTAAAGGATTTGAATTCAATTGAGGGTCGGTGCAGGAATTCGCATACTTGTTGGTGGTATTTGAAGCATTTGACGTTTTCGAAGCTCATGTTACATGAACTGCAATGGAATAGCGAGTGAGAGTGAATATGAGCTCTTAGTGCTCTTTCATTCACAAAACTGTTACCACAATGACTGCAAGTATGCATTAGCTTGCCGTGAGCTTCATTATAGTGCTGCTTCATAAACTCTTCCTTTTCAAATAGTTTGTTACAGATATTACATTCAAATAATTGTATGTCATGGTTGGTCAGCAGATGTTTGGCCAATTTTTTCTTATGTACAACCATTCGACATTGCCGACAAGCCCTTTTGAGCGTATTTCTAAGATGGTAATTCAAATAATCAGGCGTTGAAAATTTCTTGCCGCAATCGGGACATTTACACGATTCTTTTATCAAGCCATGTCGTCTGGGCTTCCGAATTTTTACAGGTTTAGCCCACTTCATATTTAGCCTGTCTTCAGCATCTTTTGTGGTAGAGACTCTGGCTATTTGGTCTTTCACTATGGTTTTTTCATCGTTATAGAGGATGAAGTAGGCTTTATCCGCTTCTGTGGGATCGGGGGGTTGGGAGATATAGTTTGAAGCTTCCGCCCAATGGTGTGCCGACATTGCACAGAGGTTCTTGAAAGTTATGGCAGCGACGGTGTCGTCTGAACAGGTCCGGCATAAGCCGCAGGGGAGCGCAGGGTCCAACTCCATCTGAAATGACGTTTTCAATCAGTCCGCTCCTCTTGTTTTAACTTTGTGTTTGCAACTTGGTCACCCTTGGGTTAGGTTCAGTGTTTGGCCAATCATTATGTTGGCCATTACAAATTAAGCTTAAAATGTAGATTCTGCTAGGTAGCTTTTGATCAGTTGATTGTAATGAAGAATACGTCAGAATACTTGATTTTATCACTAAGTAATCGCTTATTGACTCAATACACACGAAAAAAGCGCGAGCAAAAAATAGCATTTCATTCGGATCAATAACTGGTACGTGAGTATAGAAAAATCTGTGGTTTTAAATCCGAAAATAAAAGCAATGTGTTACAATTTTATCTTTATTTCAATAAATACATTTGTGTTTTAAAATCGCAGTTTTACTTAGAGTTTTGAAAATATAAAACAGATTACACATGAGCATTGATCTTCTTTTAAACGACAATCGATCAACACAAATTGGACCTTTACTCAACAGTAAGTTGTGTACTGTTGAATACAGGACCAATTTGTGTTTTGTTACACTAAAATAATAGAAAGAAATAAAAATTTAATATGATTAATTTGGTACAAATAATCTATATATATAAAAGAAAGTTGTGTTAGTTACACTATTAAATAGGGTAACTAAAATCTCAGAATCGGTTCAGCCGTTCTTGAATTATAAATAGTGACTATTTATAATTCAAGACCGGCTGAACCGATTTGGCTGAAAATCGGTGGGTAGCTTAGAACCAGGAGACAGACATAGGGTAATTTTTACCCCGTTAACTAATAAAAAACAAAAATACAAAACCTACTTATTTATTGGTGTAGTGTAGAGTAGGGTTTTTTTTAGGGGTAGGGTAGAGTAGGGTAAGAACGGGAGCGAAGCCGCGGGCAAAAGCTAGTAACTAATAATAAACGATATTTTGAAAGTACAAGCGATTGCCGGTGAAAGAGAAGGCCATGTCGTAATGGTAGCCATACACGTAAGGGCAGCTTGGCACCGTGAAGCGGCACGACGAAGCCTCACCGAGGCCTCACGGTGGCGGTGCTGTGCCGTAGACATATGTCCACACTCTTAGGGTTTGCCTGTACAGTTTAGTTTTACAGGTAAACCGGAGCGTGTATTGCACAACTGAGCAGGTTTCCACAAAAGCTTACATGACAGGTATAACTGTGCAGGCATACCTGTCAGGTTCACCCTAACGTGTATGGGAGCAGAGTTCGAGTCATTTTTACGTTAACGCAATGGAAACATTCACCGCGTTTGGTTCTCCGGTTGGTTTAAAAGCTTGGAACGGGCCAATCGGAGCGCCAACGTAATAACGTTAACCTAAAATTTACTCGCACTATGCACTCTGGATGTATTGGCATTGCTCTAAAATTCAATGGGGTTCTGCACATAGGTTTCAGTTAAACTAGTAACTCTCAACACATAATCTCGAAAGAATTCTAAAATAGCACGTTACCAATTTCAATTAACAAAAAAGCGTCAATGTTCACACGATTTTTAAAACAAGTACCCTAAAACTAAGGTTGAGTAATATCCCAAAACGATTTTAAACTTACTATAGTTATCGAATTAGTACAGCAATGATACCAGACTATCATGTATCAAATAGCTGTGACCCTAGCAATTCCACAGTTCGATTCACACACCCTTTATTCTGGGCCACTTTTCTTTTTTACTTCTTTTTTCTCTTTTTTTATCGAGACCGATGCCTTGGATTTCACCTTCTCTTTTTTTGTAATCCTGCGTATTTTTGCTTTCGTATGTTTTTTCAAATGCCTTTCATATCCCCTCCTTGAGCTGTACTTAGCGCCACAGTAACAAACGTGCCTATCGCTGATTTTATTGTGAGTAGTACCGTGTTCGACCAAATGCGCGCGACTCGAGAATGACTTTCCACATTCATCACATTGGAAGATCCATCCAACCGTGTGTCTTAACTTTATATGCATTTTTAGACAGTTTTTCTTTTTGTATTCTGCGTCGCAATAGTCACAAATGAATTTAGACTTCATGTTTTTGTGTTGGTTACACATTTTCTTATGTTTGAAGAAACAAACACGATTTGGCAGTTTCTTCCCGCAACCACAGACGATTGGTTTGTGTTTGATATTCATATGCTTGTTTAAATGTCCAGAATTTGCGAAAGTTTCGTGACATTCCAAACATTCTTCAGTGCCTTTAGCATGTTTTAATTTATGCGATAAGAGAGCGCTTTCTTTTTCGAAAATTTCTGAGCAAATCGGACAAGCAAAAACAGTCAAATTATGACTCTTACTGTGTTCTACATAGTCAGAATAATCTAATATTTCATAGCAGAATCTACAGATTTTTTTACGTACTTCACGTAAGTGCATATTGAATTTGAAGAAACATTGAAATGGGGCTGCACAATTAGGACATGACATTTTGGGCTTTCCTTTGGCTATTTTTGTTTGCCCACTCTGACCAGCTGTTTCTGATTGACTCTGATAAACCATTTGCCGGCGCAGTCGCAATTTGAAACACTGCAGAGCCTCTTTCTTTGTTGTAATCTTACTAACTTGACATCTAGAAGTGTCGTGATATGTTCGTATGTCATTACCGACTTCTATATAAACATTTTTAGCTTTAATTGGAGGTAAGTACGAATTTAAGAAGTCTGTGATCTCATTCCAACGTTTTGCCGACTCCTTGCATCGTTTTATGAAGGGTAGTATTGATGTTAGGTCCTTATTGCACCCGCGGCAGATTTTGTTAGGCAGCGGTGTGTTGTGCTCGACCTAAAACAACGGAGTTCCTGGTCTTCAATCTGTTTTTGATACACGATATAAGTACAGAGATGCAAGCAAAACCGTTTTTTTTTTTGTGAAATTCTATAAGTTCCGTAAAGTTTTCCGCCAAAATATTTCGTTAGTATTTCAATTAAATATAATTATTAAATCGGTTAGAATCCCGTCTGATAACCAGTTCTACTAAGACGAAACGTGTTACTCAGTAACTTCGCCTAGACATTGCAAGCATAACTTAAATACAGCGCCGTACATCTCCTAGTTAATCTTAAGTTTCAAATTGACAACCTGTCTTGAAATTTCGGATAATACTCTGAAGCTATTAAATAACATGTTATGACAGTTAATTGTTCAATTGTATTAAACATAGAAATAATAGATTCAGAAAATTTAGAAAATGCAAATCCAATTATATGTACTGATACCAAAAATATATCCTACTAACATTTTGATATCTACGTAAGGCTAAGCAACCTCCTTCAATCTCTTTGTCTTCGCAGGAGTATTATCCTCGCTCAAGTGTGTAGCAGCGAGGTGCTTCCTACTATGATGCAGTAAGCCCCGACAACTGCTAAATTTCTGCTGGCAATCAACACACTCGAACTGCCCTTTTTGCGCGCCATGGACCGTACTAACGTGTTTCTTCAGCCTATATGGCAATCTGAATCTCGCTGGACAGAACTGGCAAGCGTGGTTCAGAATGATCTCAGTCTCTCTATGACATTTTCTGATGTGTTCTGATCGTCTGGAAGACGCTGAGAAGGATTCGCCGCAGAATTTGCAGGGATAGGGGCGTTCGCCAGTGTGTAAGCGCACGTGTTGGTTATAACCTAGCTTAGTTTTCAATACGATGCCGCAATATCCACATTGAAATGACTCAGTAGATTCATGCTTTTTGACGTGGGTGGTCATGTGAGCGGCTGCGAACAATTTTCCGCAGTAAACACAAGGTCGATGAGTATTTTTCATGTGCACGATTTGTATATGAGTGGCCACAAACTTCTTGCCAGCGAATTTCTTTTTGCAGTAGTCGCAATAACATTCCGAGTCGGCACTTCCTCGCATACCGACTTTAATGTTTTTATTCTTCTTCTTAACTGTAATAGTTGATTTGTACTTCGTTTTATGAATGTCTAAGCGAGTTTTATCAAGATTACAGCACCGTTTGACGTGGTAGTGGTAGCATTTTTGGTTTCGGAACAGTTCATCACAGCCAGGACATGTTTTCGGGGTGTGGACTGAAAGATGCGCATAATACGCCTGTTGGCTTTGGAAGTTCCGGCCACATTCACCACACGTACACGCTCCAGAGGCATGAGCCTTCGAAAGATGCACCTTATACTGCATATAAGTACGGAACATAGCAGGGCATTTCTTACAGTCATACGGCTCTCTCTTATGCGTCTCTATCAAGTGGGAAACCAACTCTTGCCTCGTCATTATTTTTGCACAGATGTGACAAGCGTGTTGGTTATTGGACGACTCCTTCAAATGTTGGTTCAGAAGTTGGGCATTTGGAAAACGCTTGCCACAGCCTGGACACTGGCATTTGGAACTCTTAACATTCTCACACCTACTTTTCTGCTTTACTAACTTTGGAGATTCTGTGACAACCAGCTTTTGTTCTTCTTTTTTCTGTTTAGTAATACTAATGGAGTCCTCGGTAATTATAGCTATTATTCTATTATTATGGGCTGTTTGTTCAGGTATGCTGTTCAGTAGTTCCAGGGTGGTCTCCCACTGTGTGGCAGCTCTTCGGCACTGGGTCCTGAAGTCTGCTGCTTGGAGAGCTGACACTGAGCATATGGAGCACAGGCCTAGAGGCAGGTCATCGTCCAGCCGTACCTGCAACCAACGCACTAGTCAAACGGCCAATAAGCTGTATTCCTCATTTTTACGTTTATATCTATTTAGCGCTCAACGCTTTTGTTATTGGGTGTTTTTGATAAATTTTCATACAAACATTTCAGTACTAATAACTAAAGATTGTAAGTTGGTTGTTGGCGGTAGATTTAGGTCTGTTTCTTAGTTTGTTGTATTTATAAGTAATATGAGGCTCACCAGTGATCGAAATAATATATTTTCAGTATGTATTAATGTTGTATGAATATCTTGTTATATTTAACCGCATTTTACATTGGATATATCCGACAAACACGTGCATTTATTCTGACTAGGTCTCACATCCACGATCAAAAACCCTATTTTGTCAGCTCTCAGACAAAAAATGGAGTCCCCAGTAGTAAACACACGACCCTGACGAAATGGACACGAAAAAACTTGTTGGATCAATTAATAACATTAATTGATGGTTTTTGGTTAGGTTTTACAATTATTAAAAAATCTAAATATGTGAAGCCTACTTAGATTTGTAGGTACTTGGTAATCGGGTAGGAACCCAAGTCAACAGTACATAGACAAAGACTTGGGAAGCAGGTTGTGGGTAATCAAACAAATTATTGCATGTTTCTTGGAACCGTAACTGTTTCATATTCAAATAAATTGTCCTATGATTTTCTCGCAAATAAACTGAAGCTATTAGATCTGAGCTACAAGCTGTGTTACTTGAATAAAGACAAGACAATCTCTAATATTTTGAGCACATAGTACTACATGATAAAATATTACAGATCTATAGGCCACATTCACATTAGGTGTAGACATAATATTGTGGAGCTGGTCGTTTCATATTTTGGAAATGGACAGCAACACATAATTCAACGTAGAAATTGTTCCGTCTGTATCAAATCTCATGTATTCATAGTAAAAGAACTGATAAAAGATCACTTTCATTACGAGGGTGCATCAGGTATGAAAGAATTACTCAACCATGCTAACTTAGCGTGCAACTCTCTTAGTCTGCAAATCAACGGTATCATTCAATGTCGACCACGTTAACTGCTTACCATCAGGTAAAATAGTGGTCAAGCATTAGCAAAATAATAATGAAAAAAGAAATACGGTTTCTGGTTTTCTCTAAAGAAGGTTGTTTTATCAATGAAATAATTGATGAGGTAGTTAGTAAACTAGCAGTAATTCATTCAAATATTTGGAAACCTATTTAGTAATTAGTATTTGTTTATTTTTATTACATAATTATGATGACCATATTTAAACTCGTTTCATGAATTTACAAAGACAGTTATAGTCATCACTTTCAATTTTTTTTATCGAAAATTTCATATTCATTTTATTTTAATATTGTAGTTTAAAATATTTATTTTACTGTTAGTCCTATAGGCATAATCTCGTTATAAATGATCTAACGCTGTAACTTGTACTAATGTGACGTCATCATAGCTGACCCCGTAAACGCATACAAAAGGAAGGTAAAGAATTCAAAACATATTTTTCAATATTCAGAATGGTTCGAGATCATTTAAAGATATTATCTAACGATTTAATAATAATCAAGCATCAGCACTAAACGAAATGAACGCAAAGTAAAATTTTTAATCCCGACAAATTCTCAATTCTCATACGCCGCCATCTTGCGACAATCGCGGCGGGAAGACGCCGTTCCGTTTTGCACAGAAAATAAACAAATCGTTTGATGCTGAGCTTGTAGATTTGCCAAAAATATCGTACCTCGACTCCTGTGATTACTTCTAGCAGCTCAGCAAGCGTTACAGGCTTGTCCCCGTCCATCATAACCGTGTCTTCTAAATGAACTTGCCCCTCTGTCGTATCGCCCATACATATTCGGCACCTATCTGATCCGTCTCCACGCACTATATGAGACACTAACGCCTTTATATCCACTTGCCGGCTCATTTTCCGTATTCTTCACAATAAATTATGTTAATTTCGCAGATTTTTCAATAATTTTTTCAGTATTTCTGAATTCAGTACGTCACATGCGCTGCTGTGTAGGAAAGACGTGAATTATTTGACGTTTTCAAATAGAGAGGTGCGTCGATTGATTGTTCATTCGATTCCGAATTACTCGATTGATAACACAAATCAACTTTTGATATGACTTATGGAAGGAAAGATGATAAACGAAAAGTGGTTTCGAAGTGTTGAAATTGATGAAAGTGGCTTTTTCTTCATTTTTAAATATTAAAAATGAAGAAAAAGCCACGTTTATAAATATTATTTATTAGTTTCATGTATGAACGAGCAACGCTTGAGATGAGACGATTGATTAAGCTGTTATTATTTGGTGCGTTTGTAATTTACTGTCCGAAGGAAAAAGTTTTTACCTAAGATTTTTTTATAAAAAGCATTTTTAAATATTTTCATTATTTATTAGATTTTTATTATAATCCTTTTAAAATGGTAACCCATCCGTCAGCGTAGAGCTTTAAGACTTAACTACCTACTACCCTGTTACTACCCTGTTTTCTAGATAACGCTCCTTATATCTTTGCTCTGGTCATAATAAAAATCTCCAATCTACCAATAATCGTCTATTATGATGTCCCACACATCGCTCTGGCCTGATCCGTTCCTCCTTCTTTGTTCAGGCGATCTCTCTTTGGAATGCACTCTCACTGAACACCAGGACAGCTTCCAGTCAGCTGAATTTTATGGTGAAGATACGTGAACACATTCGCAGGAAGTTGGTGTAATCATAAAGTTGCACCTGTCGGCCACCTTCAAGCTAAATTATTTTTTGTCTCATTTTCAAATTAATAAATGTATCAATAATATAGAGGGACACGCCATTTTCCACTGTTGCTATTGGTCTAGTGCGTCGCGATAGAATGCGTGAAAGGCGCCATTTGTGTTCATATTTCGTGCTGCTTGATCTCGCAGATTTTTAAATTTTTAACTTTTCTCTCTCAAATAAAAGAAATAGTTTTTCGTTTAACTATTTGTTAGAAAACTCAGTACCTATTTTTTGTTTCTATTGAGCCCATATCATTTTTTTTTTGAGGTGTGATAGTGGCCCACTGTCGACCGCCTATGTTTATATCTGGTACTGTTGGGACCGAAAATTAATTAATTAAAAAGGTTGTTAAAGTTAGAAAAATAGCTAAGGTTATAAAAATTGACTTGTCTATCCTAAAAAAATATAAACGCAAAAATTTTACACGTTAACTAAATATTATGCAACAATCCACGGGAGCGGACCAGTACCTCTACCATGAGTTTTAAGCAATAGTATTCGTCGCTACTCGATATCGACGCCGTAAATATTTTGTATGGCAAATTTTGGTTCTGCAAGTGACCGCTAGAGGCGGTGCAAAATTTGCCATACAAAATATTTACGGCGTCGATATCGAATAGCGATGAATACTATTGCTTAAAACTCATGGTAGAGGTACAGTAACTAAAAACGAGGGTGAAACTGCGGGGAACAGTTAGTATAGAATACTTTTCTTCTTTCATTGTTATGGTCGTTTCATAGCGACTGGGTAGAAGAATGGCATTAAAATAGGACACCTGGCCTATGTTAGTTACAACAACAGTCCATCAACGTGGTAAAATCTATACAAAAATTGATTTTCCTCGGTTCATATATATTCAATTCCGATTGATATTATTGAATAGGTTGCACCTCTAAAAGAAACCGTTCCTTTTCTCTCCAACAGCCAATCAGATCCACGTTTAGTTACTACATCTAAACTTTCAATACCCATCTCGTATAATAATTTTTTTTTTCTCCAAGTATATTAATATTAAATCATAATTAATTAGTTTTTCAATTCTGTAATATAAATAATTAAGTCTAGATATTTTGTATTGTTTACTTGTTCTTAATAATAGTTTTGAACTTATTTTAGATTAATTTATTTAAAAGACACGAATTGAGGGAATTCATTGTTTCTTTAAAGTTTCTAGTCCATTAAAGTTGATTAAAAAAACATAAGGATCTTGTAAATCCACAAGAAGACATTTTTGCCCGTTTTGAGGTATTAATGTAAAATATGGCAGCATTAACATTCTAAAGTCAGCTGTCAAAGTGCTGAAGTTTCAAACTTGTCAAAATCATCCTACTTCATTCAGTTTTGTTTGTGGAAAAATCAAAATGGTAATTCAATTTATTTTTTCTTGCATAATCCTTGCAAATTTCGTATTTTCATTTGAACTTGTTTGAAGAGCATTGTGTAAAAAATACGGCTGCATCATTATTTTGTGTGATTTGTGTGTATTTTCTTGTGAAAAAGTGAAACAAAATCTAGAGGGTTAAACTTCGAGAAATATTATTTTTTTGTGAATTCTGACAAATTTCCACTAGAAATTCAGCTGATATGGGTATGAAATAGTGTCTTGATGTCTTCATAATTGTTATTGTAATCAGTAATGTTAAAAAGTGTTATTCGATTGATAAAAAATAATTTCGGCATTTACCCGATGTTCAATTGTCATTGTCTATGAAAGAATGACTTCAGTATCGCGGATCGCATCTGTTCATGTGACTCGTGATTAAACCTGTAAATATTCATATTAAAACTTTTTCTCCACTTCAATGGACACATAGACTTGTAACACCTTTCTTATAAGTTGAAATTTCTAATATTTTTAGAATTATTTTGGAATAAAACCTAAAACTTTTTCTTTCAGTATGTAGATACTTTAGTTTTAAAAAACTTAGTTATTTGGGTCTGTGGGTCGTCTTAGGGGCGGTTTAGGCCAAAAACATAAATAAAACTATTTTAATATACAATTTAAATAGTTTTTTTGTATATATATCAGCTCAAATCGGATTTTAGAATTGTGTAGGTTGTAAATATATTTTTCTTGGTAAGTCCAGCTTCATCCAGAGGTATAATGTGAAACACAACTCCATGAAATTATATCGTAGACCACTCACCAGTAACTAACACAGAAACTGTAACTAAAAATAGCTTGAAAAAAGTTTTTTTTTTTTCTTTCAAAATCAAATAAAAGTTATTAAACTATATTTATAAAAGCAAAATACCACTTGCTGATTAATCACAAAATCTTAGAAACTATATCTCCTACAAACTTAAGATGTGGCAGATGGGTCCCTTATATGGTGTAGACATCCGCTATGAATGGATTCTATGTAACTCCACCCCTAAGGGGGTAAAACAGGGGTTTGAAGAATACCAACTTTCACGCATTTAAAAATGAAAACCTAACATTGTAATCTGCGAGACCAAAGGCACACCTAACTCTGCATAACCTCTGATAATTTAAAACAATAAATAATGCATGCTGACATTTTGTTAGGGTCCGCTGTGGTGTCACGTACACAGTCGTGGTTTCTATTTACTGCAGCAGCCATTTATCATTGTATTTTATTTCGGGCTGGTATCCGCAACTCCACGACTAAAGCGCGTATTTTGCGTACATGCCATTTATTTTAGCCATTTATCATGCTAGCCCAATGTAAAAATAGACAGTAAAAAAGTTTTTTTTTAATCTTACTTCAAATGGAGTATTGTTTATATTCTTCTATTACATTACAGCAACCACAAATCCTAGTACTGAAGGAGGGGACGGACCAGTCGCAAGGCAAACCGCAACTGATCTCCAACATCAATGCCTGCCAATTGGTTGTCGATGCTGTAAGTCTTGAATGTTATTTATTTTTTAAATACTGTCATTTTTTTTTTATTGTCCTATAATAGATGGGATGTCTTCCAATGACATCACCCGCCCTTGGGCCGAGCGGGAGATAGTGTCAGACTATTACTGACTAAAAAGCCGCTCCTGTTCCTCTCTTGCCTATCATATCAGGGCCGAGTTTTCCTATCAGAAGCAACTCCTTGAGGCGCGCGTGGATCAGTACGCGCCGCCGACGACTTGGGCTCGGTCTCTGTTACCGGACAGTTGGACGGTGATCTACCCATTGCTCGTCGTCCGCAAGCCTGCGCCCTGAAAGCAGGGTCGGAATCCCTTCGGCGGCTGGGGCGTGAGGACCGTTGCCTCACGCGTGCGGCCTCCGCCTTTGCTAGCATTACTGCTTCGCAGAGGGAGGCGGCCGCCAATCTTGCTTGGATAGCTAAAGTAAAGCGCAGTGGTGGCCGAGTGCTAAAGGCCTCTACTTACGAGTTGTAGGTCGCGGGTTCAAACCCAACCAGGCGCATTACTTTGTGTAATTTATTTTCATCACCACTGCTCTCAAAACGGTGAAGGAAAACATCGTGAGGAAGCCGACATGTCCTTGAACCAAAAATTCGAAGACAGACATTCACCAACCGGCACTGGGCCCGCGTGGTGGATTACGGCCCATTCTCTCTTAGAAAGAAGGCCTGTGTCCCAGCAGTGGTAACATTAATAAGGCTGATGATGATGATGATGATGAAAGTAAAGCTTATTGTCCACGGACGCTTAGCCGCATAGACGCGTATTCGACATACGCTTGGCGTACGCCGGCGTGAAGCTTACACAACTCTGTTGATGGCACGAACGTTTAAATACGCGCCTATCAAGACACGGGCCTGTGGTGTGGTGTAATGTGGTAGGTCTTAGTTGCATGATCACGTAACCCAAAATGAAAGAAACACTCAGAATCGACTGGCCTGTTGGTCTAGTGGTTAGTGGCCCTGACTGCTATACCGGAGGTCGTGGGTTCGATTCCCACCCAGGACAAATATTTGTGTGATGAGCATGATCATTTGTCCTGTGTCTGGGTGTTATTTATCTATAATATGTATGTATTTAGAAATATATAAGTATGTTTATCAGCTGTCTGGTACCCATAACACAAGCTCTGCTTAGCTTGGGACTAGACGGTGTTGTGTGATAGTTGTGGAAATATTATTATATAGAATCAATGATTATAATTTAAGCCAATGATTATAACAAACGGATCCAATTTCTGAAGAGCTGTGTGGATTGTGATAGTAGAAATGAGGCTTACAATCTATTCTAGATCGACGGGCGAGTAAAACCGCGGTCTTATGGCTCGTCGGTAAAGCTCGCCGGTGTATCATTGCAATACGAACGACGAGCCTGGCTCGCGGCTCGTCGTGTTTGCTTCATTTTCTACTCGGCTTGTTCGTCATAACTGTTTTACTCGCTAGTCGATCAGCACCGACGAGCCGCGAGTAAAACTGACGTTCTTTATAACCGTGGTATTGGCTCGTACGTCCATCACCCCCTTAAAATTAAGACTTCTACTAAAATTTAACCCGTTTAGGTTAACCTATTTAATCTACATAACACTCATCAACTATCTTTTTTAAGGTCCGTACAACCCTGGGCCCTCGTGGCATGGACAAACTCATCGTAGACCACAATGGCAAAGCGGTGATCTCCAACGATGGTGCTACCATCATGAAGCTTTTGGATATCGTGCATCCTGCTGCCAAGACGCTAGTGGATATCGCCAAGTCTCAGGATGCTGAGGTAAGATTTTGCTTATTATGTATATGTAGTATGCAGCAAATAAGTTGAGTCGTTGACTCCAATATAGACCCGAAAATCTATTAATGCATTCAATGTCGTTAGCCATTGTGGTTCAACTTATATACCGCGTATTGTATCTATTTTAAGCAGGCATCTAAGGGGCATGCTGTCCAAACTTCCACCTATATTTTTTTTCGAGTAATGTTTTGGGATCACAAATAAAAATTAGTTTACTTACTACTTTAATGGCCTGTTTCCTTGTAGTCCCAAAATACTGCTAAAAAAAATTATATATATGTGGAAGTTGGGACCGCATAATGGTCCAAAGAGCCCAAATACCCTAACCTATAGCTACATTTTTTAATAAAATTTCCAAATATTAGCCGATGATTAAAACAAACGGATCCAATTACTGAACAGCTGTGTGGATCATGATAGTAGACATGAGGCTAGTATTACTAAAATATATTATACACCGTTAAATTTTAGTCGTTTTAATCCCGCGGAGGGTCGATTCATGAAACCCTATCGATTTGTAAAGATAAAAATGAAAATTAAAGTAATTTTTTTTTTTAACTCGAATTAATTTACGCATGTACGAAATTGTTTTTTCTTAGTAAACGTTGCCAATGCTGATCGAAGCCAATGAACTGTAGGTAGTTAGTACGCAACGACCGATAAACTCCCTACAAGGTCATTGACTCGTTTACTTAAAGAAATTAATTTCGTACATGCAAATATTAATTCGAGTTTTAGATTTATCTTTATAAATCGATAGTGTGTCGTGTACCGAATCGATCCTCCACGGGATTAAAACGACCAAAATTTAAAGGTGTATAATAATTGAAGTTTCTTTGGAACATGCAAATAACTTCATCTTTTTTGACTGACCAACCATTTATATTTTTTTTATAACCATTTACTATTTAAATTTGTTTACAGTTTTATTGAAGTGATAATGGTTTCTTTATTTCCAGGTTGGTGACGGTACAACTTCAGTCGTCATATTGGCTGGAGAACTGCTGAACAGGCTGAAGCCTTTTGTCGAAGAAGGTATGTATGTAAAAATATTGCTTAAAAATTTTCTTTGTATTAAACATTATTTAGTTGTCTTCTATAAATATAAAAGAAATTCGTGTTAGTTACACATTTATAACTCAAGAACGGTTGAACCGATTTGGTTGAAAATTGGTGGGAAGATAGCTTAGAACCAGGAGACGGACATAGAATTTTTATCCTGTTAAAAAAATATTCCAAAACCTGTTAATTTATTGCTATAGGGTAGAGCGAGAGCGAAGCCGCGGGCAAAAGCTAGTTTAATATATGCGAAACCTGAATATAGTTTGTTCAGAATTAGTATCTGAATCGATTCCAATAATTTTTATTCCATGTTACATTAAGAACAACACAGCTCACGTTAGGTTATGGTGAGCATTAGGTGCCAGCTGGATGCGGCAGCAAAATAACCTCTGAATCGCCAGGATGGCCCAGTGACTATGTATCCGCACAAATACATACACGAAGTACTGGAACAATTTGCCTGCTGTGGTCTTCCCACAGATATAGATAGACATAGATAACGCAAGCATCACGATCTGTATGAAAACCAAGCGTGCCATTTTTTGACTACCTATTATGACGTCACAAGCTCTATTTAGTGAAGACGCCGCCGCGTACGGCGTCCCCCTCGCTCCACCCCCACACCAACAGCACAATTAACCATTTTTATATTTTTAACTGCACCCGACTAGCGCTGTACTCCGATGCAGACTGAGCGCGAAAGTGACCACTTACGATTTTTGTACGTAAGCTAGGCACGCGAAGTAGTTGCTTTTACGTTATCCAGGTATATCTATATCTATGGGTCTTCCCGTCCGATTATAGTTAAGGTGTCTTCAAGGCTAGAGTAAATAGGCTCTTAATAAACTAGCGCCTCACCATCAAGAATTGCATCACTGCTTACCATCAGGTGGGATCGCAGTCAAGCACTATGTCTTATCATATAAAAAAAAATCAAGATCTAATAGCCAATGATTAAAACAAACGGATCCAATTTCTGAGATTCTGTGAGGATCACACGTGATCTATGAGGTATTTTCCACTCCACAATCGCCCACCATTGCTTAAAATAACAATTTACATAACATTTACTGTTTTTTTCCCTTTAGGAGTACACCCTCGCATCATCATCCGAGCTATCCGCGTGGCTTCGAAGTTAGCAGTTGACAGAGTCAAAGAACTTGCTGTCAAGATTGATAATAAATCTCCCGAGGAACAGAGGTATGTCAAATGATATAATATACAGCTTCCACGGCTTTTTTGTCGGTTTTAATTATTTATGATGCGTTTTTGTTGTCGGTCGTTGCGTACTAATTACATACAGGTTAAAAAAAACAGCAAATTCAATACATTTTGACCAGTGGTACTATTCTCTAAGAAAACGCAACGCTGCCGCAACGACGAATATCCAATTAGGATACATTGAATTAACAATCCAATGTATAGATGTATTAGGTTGACAATCCAATGTATCCTATTTGGGTGTTCGTCATTGAGGCAATGCTGCGTTTTCTTAGAGAATAGCATCACTGTTTGGTGAATTTAAATGTACCGACCAGCAGTTTTCTTCCGAGATTTTAGGTTTGGTCCCATAGTAAAAGTAGTTTGTTATCATGACTACAATCACGTGTTTAATATCGGTCACTAATTACCAGTCACCCTATATAGTAATAAAAAAAAAGAAACATGTTATATTATTGATTATATTTTTTAATAATATAATCTGTGTGGAGTTAAAATAATATTTTTATTAAAAGAAATTAATTATTTATTCAATTATTAATCTATTTTTTCCTGTTATTGTAAGCCAATGATTATAACAAACGGATCCAATTTCTGAAGAGCTGTGTGGATCGTGATAGTAGAAATGAGGCTTACAATAAATTTTCCTCAACCTAACCTACCTACTACCTAAACGTAAGACTATTATCATATTTACCCAGACTATTATCATCTTTACCTAGACTATAATCATCTTTATACAGACCATTACGATTTTTACTCAGACCATTAACATCTTGACCCAGGCCATTATCATTACACAGACTATTATCGTATTTACCCAGATCATTACCATCTTTACCCAGACTATTATAGATGATAAAAGGTTTAATTTGGGCAATGATCTCACGGACTATTATCATCTTTACCGAGACTGTCATCCCATCATCTTTACTTAGAACAGTAGTTACCAACATTGCCCAGTTCATAATCAATTTTAGTCAGATCACTACAAAGTTTACCCAGACAATTACCAATTTTACCCCACTATTATAGCCTTTACCCCAATCCATTATCAACTTTACCTAAACCGACAACACCACCAACTTTGCACAATCAAAAGCTGATAGCCACACATGTTCTCCAGGGAGCTGCTAACGAAATGCGCGTCAACAGCCATGTCTTCGAAGCTCATCCACCAGCAGAAGGGATACTTCTCCAAGATGGTGGTTGATGCTGTACTGTCTCTAGACGCACCTCTCCTGCCTCTGGATATGATTGGTAAGTTCAGTAAGGTTTTTGACTTAATTTTTTCGAGGGAAGTTCAATGATGGTAACACATTGAAACTACGGTCCGGACCAAGCGTTTCGCATGGAGGGACTGGAACGACTTGCCTGCTGCGGTCTTCCCGTCCGATTATAGTTTAGCTGTCTTCAAGGCTAGAGTGAATAGGCTCTTGATAAACTAGTGCGTAACATCATCAACGATTGCATAACTGCTTACCATCAGGTGAGATTGCTGTCGAGCGCTACTATCATAAATAAAAAACAATATTCCTTGTGGATATTTTCATATAATATCGATGTAGATTTGTATCTCAAGTTTCTGCACAACTGCCATCCGCAGTATTGCCTACGGTGGTAAGCAAGAGTTTGCAGACGGCCTACAATGGGCAGCTCTCACGTAGACCACGTAGTGGCCTGGCATTATGCTGAACTGGACCTATTTGGCGCAGCCGTCATACACACGATGATGTGTTTAAGTTTTAAGCAGTTAAGTTTGTATATTTGTAATTTCATTGTCTGTACTTTTGGTGACAAATAAATGTGTTTTCTTTCTTTCTTTCTTTCTCTCCGTTCGGCTGTCCGGTATCCGTCCGGACCGAGCCAGAGTCGTTGACGGCGCTTAGTGTTTCACGCGCGCCTCCAAGATATGTTAGCTAGCTAACCGTTGGGGTCCAGCAGGGCCGACGCCTACTAGGGCCATGGGCTAACCTATGGCCCCAGTGTCTCTTATAGGATCACTTTTTTGCCTGTCTGTCTGTCTGTTAAGACCAGAGGTCGGAGTAGGTAGATTGATTTAAGGTCGTTGACGTCAAACGTAGAGGATAATATGGATATGCCTCCAAAATACCGGAACTTCATATTTATTGTGATATTTGTTCCGGAATTTTGAAAAAAGCACGAATTTGTGTTTAAGGTGAAAAACGTATTAATAATATCAATCTACGCTGCCAGTGTTAGCTAATGGTGAAAGAAATCAGTATTTTATTTTATACAAAAATACCTTGGAATAGTTACACCGTATTTTGTCCCTTACTGTTGAATTAGAAATGACGCTTGACAGTATGACGCTTTATTTTATTTTAGTCCATAATTCCAATCCCGGAACTTTTTCAGGTACTTCCCGCACATTCTGGATAAAATGGCATGTCCATATTATAAGATCTTGACGCAAGTATATAAAATCAATCTACCTACTCCGACCTCTGGTTAAGACCCTATATCTTGAGAACGCGTGGAGGTATCGAGTTGAAATTAAAACCGTATACTTAACTCTGCAGTCCATTGAAGCTGTCAAAAAAAATCTAATTTCTAAGTCAACGGAAAAAAGATACGGCTGTTTATACACCGTTTAATTTTGGTCGTTTTAATACCGCGGAGGTTCGATTCGGTACATGAAACGCTATCGATTTGTAAAGAGAAAAATAATATATATAATATAATAATATATAATATATTCCACAACTATCACACAACACCGTCTAGTCCCAAGCTAAGTAGAGCTTGTGTTATGGGTACCAGACAGCTGATATACATACTTATATATTTCTAAATACATACATATTATAGATAAATAACACCCAGACACAGAACAAATGATTGTGTTCATCACACAAACATTTGTCCTGGGTGGGAATCGAACCCACGACCTCCGGCATAGCAGTCAGGGCCACTAACCACTAGACCAAGAGGCCAGTCAATAAAGAAAAACAAAGTACTCTTTTTTAAACTCGAATTTACGCATCTACGAAATTGATTTCTTTAAGTAAACATCAGCTGATCGAGGCCAATGAACTGTAGGTAGTTAGTACGCAATGACCGATAACTCCCTACAAGGTCATTGACTCGTTTCGGCCCTAGAATCCTAATCTGGAGCTTTGGAAAAGTATGAAAATGCATACCGGGGCCCTGGAACTAAGGCAAATGAGGAACGGAGTAGGTTTTTAGTTAGTAAGAGTCTGACACTATCTCCCGCTCTGCCCAAGGGCGGGGGATGTCATTGGATGATTTTACCTACGTTATAAAAAAATATATGAGACATAACTTGTACAAAACCAATGTATAAGTGCATTAGGTTGACAATCCAATGTATCCTATTTGGATGTTCGTCGTTGCGGCAGCGCTGCGTTTTCTTAGAGAATAGCACTACTGGCCTATGATTATAAAAAACGGATCCAATTTCTGAATTCTAGTGAGGATCGCACGTATTATGAGGCCTTTTAATTTACCACCACCATAATAGTTATAAGTTGAACCCGTAGTTATGATTACACGCAGCCCCCCACTTCGATTTAGACTTAAAAATCGACACCACATCAAGGTCGACCGCCATAATGGTTCAACTTGTGTGTCGAGTATTATACAATCGTCATTCTAGAATAAAATACATTCTTTTCTGTAGTTACTCAAGCCCCAAGCGAACGCCGGCGTTCGCACACCTATTGTCTTTCTATTGTGTCTCTAATTACGGTATTCAAAATGATAACGTTACATTACGTCTTAAATATATTCTCCATCATCCAGGAATCAAGAAAGTGTCCGGCGGAGCTCTAGAAGAATCGTTCTTAGTTGCTGGCGTCGCATTCAAGAAGACATTCTCGTACGCCGGCTTTGAAATGCAGCCGAAGAGCTATGAGAACTGCAAGATCGCTCTCCTCAACATCGAGCTTGAATTGAAGGCTGAGAGGGATAATGCAGAGGTGAGTGGAATAGCTGCAGAATTATATGATTAATAGAAACAGGGAGTGCACCTGTCTTTGCGCACACTTGTTCATATTGTCAACGATTGCATCACTGCTTACCATCAGGTGAGATCGCAGTCAAGCACATAACAAATAAAATGAATATATCAGTCAATCAAAATCATTTATTTCATATTGGCCTATATGGGCATTTATAAAACGTCAGAAGCTAGCGCACAGTTCCAAATTGGTTGTTTAATATGGAGAAGAACCGGCACGAAACTCCCATGGTTAATCTTTTTTTATCTCCTGCGTACTTAGCTAGTCTCTGTTAAGAGTGGCCCTCTTGATAGAAATACGGTCGACGGGAGGATTACAATGATTCAAGAAGAAAAGAGAAGGAGAATCGGTTGTTAATGTATATAATAAAAGAAAGTCGTGTCAGTTACACTATTTATAACTCAAGAACGGCTGAACCGATTTGGCTGAAAATTGGTGGGAAGGTAGCTTACTTCTCCTGGTGGAGAAGGTCATAGGATATTTTTTTATCCCGTTAAATAATAACAAAAAATATCCAAAACCTGCTCATTTTTTCGTATAGTGTAGAGTAGGGTAGAGCGGGAGCGAAGCCGCGGGCAAAAGCTAGTTTATGATAAAAAAAACATGTTTCTGGCCAATGATTATAAACAACGGATCCAATTTCTGAATGTTAGTGAGGATCACACGTGTTATGAGGCCGTTTACAAGCAAGAATCCTAAGATCTCAATCTTCAGTAGATTATTTGAAAGATATAACGACTAGTGTAACGAGGTGTACAAAGTCTTTATTCGATATTTAAAGTAGGTGGTAACAATCACATGGTAGGTACATAGATCGGAGCTTAGGTCTAGGTAAATGTAGGACGCGCGCGCACGTGCTATCTCTAATGGCGTGTAGGGCCGACTGGCGGCTTGAGGAGCGGTGGGGGCGGCGCGGGCTTCGCATAATGCGCGGAACTCGGAATCGGATGATATTCTCGCTACACTAGTCTTTTCCCTGTTATCTACCTTACAATGTTTTTTAACCATTTACTTAGCCTACGGCTTCGCCCGCGTCTAGGTTGGTTTTTTCATACAAACCTCCAACCCCCGTTTTACTCCCTTAGGGGTGGAGTTTCGTAAAATCCGTTCTTAGAGGATGTCTACGCCCTGTAAGGAACCTACCTGCCGAATTTAAGTTTGTAGGTGTCATAGTTTGAGATTTTATGGTTAATCAGTTAATGGTATTCGCTTTTATAAATATAGATGAATAAATAATTTGCTGTTTCTTGTTCTATCCTGTGCAAGTCACAACTTTATTTTTGTCTTACAAAAAAAAATTATGTTTATGATGTTTCGGAGATTACCTCTTACATTCAAACTCACAAACACATCTCTTCACTCTATTAGTATAGACAGTCACTAAATAGCATCAACTTCTTCACAGGTACGCGTAGACAACGTGAAGGAATACCAGAAGGTAGTAGACGCTGAGTGGCAGATCCTGTACGAGAAGCTGGCAGCCCTGCACGCCAGCGGGGCCAACGTGGTGCTGAGCAAGCTGCCCATAGGAGACGTGGCTACACAGTACTTTGCTGACCGGTAAGACAAGTGCTTCCTTCTTTGCCCCTCCCTCCCAGCTCTCGGGAATCTTAAGACGATTACCGGCCACTTTATGTGCGGTCTTGTGGACGGCGAGCAAACTCAAACTCAAAATCGTTTATTTTACATAGGCCTACATGGGCACTTATAAAATGTCAGAAGCTAGCGCACGATTCCAATTGGTCGTTTCCTATGGAGAAGAACCGGCAAGAAACTCCATGGTTACTCTTTTAAAAAAGTATATGTTTCTACAATATTTCCATACTACAATATTAATATATGTATATGAGAGGACAATGTAGACCACAGCTTTGAACCCAAAAGCACGATAAAATTGTAATCCTTGAATCTACGGAGTCTACGGTGTTCTGACATTCACATTATAAAAGAAGCTGTACAAAAATAAAAATAAATTAAAGATAATTAAGATTTTGTTACCTTAACGATTAGTACTTTTGGATTAATGACTAATTATATGCGATAGTATGGTTTTTTATGTACTGAATCAAACATGCGCAAAGTTCTATTGCTAATCTCTTCAGTTTATTACTAATCAACACTTCGTAGATATTGTAAAAAATATTTCAAAAATAGAACTTTGCGCAAAAAGAAAAAATAAGAAATGTTTGATTCAGTACACAAAAAGCCATACTATCACATAAAATTAGTCATTAATCCAAAAGTACTAATCGTTAAGGTTCATAAAAACAAATTTTAGAATAACCATACCTTGCTTAGTTGCGGCCATGATGCACTTCAATTAAATATGACGATTACTTGCAGAAATAAATGTTTTAATATTCTCTACAAACTCATGAATGTTAGCGGATAATTAAAGATGTGGGTATAAAGTAAACTTTGAGCTGATGCACTGGGCAGCAGATAGCAGTTACTGATTCAGTATTTTTAGAAATGATGTGACACATTCTTAAGTTTACCCTTACATAGTTTATTTTTTGAAATTCCCTCATTTTGAAAATCGAGTTTTGAGCATTACGTTGTATGGACGTGTCCCAGTGTGCGACGTCTGTCAGATTGCAGGCGGGGGCACGGCAATGCAACGCGGTTATGTGTTTCGACCCTTAAAATGAGCATCATATTTCCCTGTGGACAGTGACATGTTCTGCGCGGGCCGCGTGCCCGAGGAGGACCTGAAGCGCACGCAGCGCGCGTGCGGCGGCGCCGTGCTCAGCTCCGTGCGCGACCTGGTGCCCGAAGCCTTCGGCTCCTGCGCGCACTTCACCGAGAGGCAGGTCGGTGGTGAGCGGTACAACATCTTCACTGGTAAGTTAACGTGTTAAGTCTACTGTCCAACGACGCGTAGTTTAATAGCTTATAGTGCGCGGCAAATAAGTTGAACCATTCGGTATGAGTTACGCGCAACCTACCTACTTCGTTAGAGACCCGAAAATCGGTTACTGAATGCGCTCAAAGCTCAACCGTCATGACGTTTCGACTTATGTGACGAGGATTACAGCCCGTTCACGACTTCAGTCTTAGCGGTTCGGGGGTGGTACTCTGCCGGACGTCTTCCTGCTGGCGCCGAGTCCTCGGCCTTCCACGTCGTCGTGACCTTTTCTGCAGCCAGGCCAGGATAGTACTTAGCGCCTACCTCTACAGGCAAAATAAATTAAAAAACGGCTATTTGTACCTGGAACCCTTCTAATAAATTTTATGTAAATAGTGCTGCGTATAATTTACTCATCGTTATTTAATTATAATTTAACCCGCAAACGCTATGAGTGGCATCTCATGGCGTGCTTCAATCTTTTTAATACTTTTTTTCTTACCGCTCGCCACTGCCGCTCACAGCGGCAAGGTCGTGAACGGGCCGTTATAACCGGTTATCGTAGTCGTAGTCTCAATCGAAGTGGGAGGCTGCGTTCAACCATAACAAATGGTTCAATTTATTTGCCGCGCACTATATTCATCGTTATACGCTTGATATTTTCTTTTTTCGGTTTGGAAATCCTCGTTTATATCCTTGAACTTTGTCCTTTATATCCTTAATCCATCCATGTGTACTTTTTATTAATTTCCTTCGTAATATACCCAAGTCCTTGTTCCTAATTCTATCCTTTCCTGCAGGTTATGACAAAGAAATTGCTCCCACTGGTAAGATATTGTTATTTACAAGTAGTAGTTGTGTAGTGATGGCCCAGTAGTATCGGCCCTGAGTTACGAATTATACACCATTCAATTTTTTTTTTTTTGAGCAGTGGTGGCCGAGTGGTAGCGGGCCCGACTTACGAGTTGTAGGTCGCGGGTTCAAACCCGACCAGGCACATTACTTTGTGTAATTTATTTCATCACCACTGCTCTCAAAACGGTGAAGGAAAACATCGTGAGGAAACCGGCATGTCCTAGAACCAAAAATTCGAAGACATGTGACATTCACCAAGCCGCACTGGGCCCGCGTGGTGGATTACGGCCCATTCCCTCTCCTAGAGAGGAGGCTTGTGTCCCAGCAGTGGGAACATTAAAAAGGCTGATGATGATGATGATGAATTTTTGTCGTTTTAATCCCGCGAGGGTTGATTCAGTACATGAAACTATCGATTTGTAAAGATAAAATTAAAAAGTAAAGTACTTTTTTTCATGTACGAAACTAGTGTCTCTAAGTAAACAAGTCAATGAGCTTGTAGGTGGTTTTCGGTCGTTGCGTACTAACTACCTACAGGTAATTGAACTCGCCCAGCTGTCGTTTACTTAAAGAAATTAATTTCGTACATGCATTAATTCGAGTTTTAAAAAAGTAGTTTATTTTTTAATATTATCTTTACAAATCGATAGTGTTTCATGTACCTAATCGACTCTCCACGAGATTAAAACGGTCAAAATTTAACGGTGTATAGGTACTGCTGACATAATCACCAACCAGGCCCCGCTGTCCCCCATGTCATCAAAAATAACCAAAGTAAAGACCCCTCCATCCCCCTGTAACCCTTACGTAATACTTGAATGACCCCATAAGGTTGAAATGACTTTGTAAGCCAATGATTATAACAAACGGATCCAATTTCTGAAGAGCTGTGTGGATCATGATAGTAGAAATGAGGCTTACAATATATGACAATCATAAAAGGGGTCATTTAGCCCTTTTTTTCTTAATACACCGTTAAATTTTGGTCGTTTTAATCCCATGGAGGGTCGATTTGGTACATGAAACCCTATCGATTTGTAAAAATAAAAATGAAAAATGAAGTACTTTTTTTTAAACTCAGAATTAATTTACGCATGTACGAAATTAATTTCTTTTAGTAAACGTCAGCTGGGCGAGTTAAATAATTTCGTATGAATGGAGAGAAAAATAATTTCGTACATGCGTATATTACCTCGACTTTTAGAAAAAAAGTACTTTATTTTTTAATTTTATCTATACAAAACGATAGTTTTTCATGTACAGAATCGACCCTCCACGGGATTAAAACGATCAAAATTCAACGATGTATAAATAAACAAAGAATTGCCCACACAAGGAATGACGTGGTTATAATTAAAAAAAAAAAAATACTTAGCTTTGTAAAAACGTACCTCCAGTAATATCCCAAGTTATAACCATTACATCTCTCTTCCGCAGGCTGTCCAGCTGCCAAGACCTGCACGCTGATTCTCCGCGGAGGCGCCGAGCAGTTCCTGGAAGAGACTGAACGTTCCCTGCATGACGCCATCATGATCGTCAGGCGTACCATCAAGAACGATGCCGTGGTCGCTGGTGAGTTTACTAATACAACATGTAATATAGTACTTTTCTTGTGACACCCCATAAAACACTATCCACAAATTTCCGGGTTAGGGACGTGCCATCCGTCACCCGTGTCCACCCACACATATCAGGGAAATCGGTATCTGACACGGAGCTATGTGAACGAGCTCGTACAAATTGTACGTAACCAATTTTTTTCCCGACCCAGACGGAACACGGCAGGGCCGGGTACTCGGAAATGTGTGGATAGCGCTTTAGAGCGGCCAAAAAAAAGTACATTTTCATACAACCGCTCTTACGTAATGATGTTATTTTAATACACATCTTTCTCCAAATATTTTGGATATACAGATATCTTGTGGAAATTATCTAAGCCTTTATAGAATAAAAACATAAATTTGTTTAAAACTTATTCAGTAAAGACTAATGTACTCATACACCACTATTTTTTAATTATGGCAAATACTTAAAGGGCTTTTTAGAAAAGGCCTTTTTATTATTTAAGTAAAGTCTCATTGCATAATATTCATAAACAGCAAAGTTATGAGCGTTTGTTAATATCCCAAAATCTCACTCAATTTATGAAAAAATTATACAGGGTTTATGAATGAAAGAATGTCAATAAAAATGGAAAAGCACTGCTCTTAGTATTTTCTAGTAGTAGTTGTTATGAATGATGATTGATGAATTGAGAATTTACCAATAATGACAAATTTTCGTGGACAATTTTGGGATTTCGTTTTTTGTACTTTTGACTACACAAATATGATCAGTAACGGGTACTGATTGAGCGCCATTTTTTGTACACTAATTAAAAAATAGGGGTGTATATTAAAAATATAAAAAAGTACTTCTATAGAAAGAAGCCTTGCACATTTAATCGAGATTCTAAATGTTGACAATTTCTCAAAATCTTTTAAGGACAGCACAAAGTCCAAATTGTGAAGTTGAGAAAAAAAAAAAATTGAATCTGATTCAGTTACTGATTCTGAACAAACTATATTCTGGTTTTGTATAAAATTAAAAATAATGTTGGATAAGCAAAGCGGAGAGAAGAGGGATCAATCTGATTTCATTATTTCCACATCTTTTCTCCTCTTGGCTTTGGTGGAAATGGTTCAAGCGGAGTCCTAGAGATGTCTCATTTCTATGGGATTTTGTGCGGCGAGCTAGCAAGCGGCGTGGCAGAGCAGAGAAGTGTCTAGTCGGGCGGCGAACCCCGTATCCCGCGCCTCTTCTCTCACAACTCACATCTCTGCTACACAAAGCTCATATGTCCTCTCCTGGGCCTAAAGAGCCTATTACACCTTTCTAAATTCAGGTTCCGATATTCAGGGGCCGATTTAGAAAAAGATAGTCAGTCGCCGGAGCTCTTGATTACACGTTCACTGATTCAGGTTACTGAGTCAGTCGCCACAGAGTACTTTGTAATAATATGTCAGTCGCCACGGCGATCCACTTTATTCCTAAATCGGAGCCTAAGTAGTATCCTTCCTACCTAAATGCAATTATACTTCCCTGAATTCAGGCGTACCTAAATATCGGAACCTGAATTTAGAAAGGTGTAATAGCCCCTTTAGGCTGATTATCCTATGCTTTATGCTAGCATGTGTATGTCCCAGGTGGCGGAGCCATCGACATGGAGATCTCGAAGCACCTGCGCGAGTACGCGAAGGGCGTGGCGGGCAAGGAGCAGCTGCTGGTGGCGGCGGTGGCGCGCGCCTTCGAGGCCGTGCCGCGCCAGCTGTGCGACAACGCCGGCTTCGACGCCACCAACCTGCTCAACAAGCTGAGGAACAAGCATCATAATGGTGAGTTGGAGATACTTGTACCTGGCTTGAGACGGTTTATCCAGTTTTAGATCTACTTTGCCAGCTGTTATGGCGTGGACACATGTAGTGATGGTGAAAACATTTAATTTGACTATATTTGTTAAAAAGACATTACTTTGTAGGGTTCACCCCTACCACATAGTTTATTTACATTTATTATAAACCTACACAAGACTTAACAATTACAACACAAACATAAACACAGTCACATTATTATTTATATTAGTATTTACGTTTATCATAATTACACAACACAACATTCACGGCATTTATAATGTTCAACATTATAATGTCGGATGGTGTCGGTGGCCCAAGCCCGCGGGCCGCGAGCGCGAGCGGTGGAGCGGCCAGGTGAACTCATTTACTTTTTGACGAACGGAGGTCAGTCGGTCACAGACCTCGCCGCTTACCGCCTGCGCCGCGCCCGTGATTTACTTGCCGTATATTGTTACGCGAACTTTTATTGTTATTGTGAACTGCTGTACTGTGTTGTAACTATCGTGTGTGTCTCTTCTGTCTGTACTCCTTCTGTGTCATATGTGTTGTGTATGGATTCTCTAGTGCATAAACCGTGAGTAGCGAACTAGCGACTTTTATTTCCGCTCACCCGCACTCACCAACATACACACTTGCTAAAACTTCAAAAGTTTATTGCTTACATATGAAATATTATCCATTTATTTGTAAAGTTACAAATTTTGGAAGAGTTTCCACAGTCGGATATGCTGCAAAACTCCATGTCAAACAACACTAGTTACCGCAACAAACGCTCCACGCATTCTTGTGTTTTACGGGACACATGCGCGGCGAAAAGGTCACGCGACTTTGCGCCTTCTATTGCGTTGTTATTAAAATTTCTGTGATGTTTCCTCACCTTTGGAATGATTACCTCACCTTAGATAATTAGTTTTAGACGCAACCTCCTCAGCATGTTATAAACGTTAATTGGATGTGTCCCAGGCGACATCTGGTACGGAATCGACATCCAGAAGGAGGACATCGGCGACAACTACGTGTCGTGCGTGTGGGAGCCCGCGCTCGTCAAGATCAACGCCATCACCGCCGCCTGCGAGGCCGCCGCACAGGTACCACTGCGGGTTATACTTATTACTAACATAGGCGATTCTATGCGATCTATATACACCGTTAAATTTTGATCGTTTTAATCCCGTGGAGGGTCGATGCGGTACATGAAACACTATCGATTTGTAAAAATAAATAAAATACTTTTTTTCTAAAACTCAAATTGATACAAGCATGTATGAAATTAATATGTTGAGCTCCTGAGTTGAGCTACACGAATACTGACAAATGCTTGCACTGACTGGACAGGTCCACTCAGAACTGTATGGTTCTTTCTTCAAAAGACCATCTCAGACAAATCTGCATAGTTCTCATGTGATTTGACCAATACATATTTACTGTATGGACTTTAAAAGAGACTGACCCCTGAGTTTGTTTCGGTGTTTCTTCTCAGGGTAGTCAGTTAGGAAACACCGGCCTCATCTAGTTTAAACTGACGGAAAAAAAATTATTGACTTGTAAAAGTGTTTTTTAAAACCTATTTGCAAAATAAATATCCATTTATCATTTTTATATATTCAAGTTAAGGGATTAAAACGATGAAAATTTAACTGTGTATATGTTTATCAGTTGTCTAGTTCTCATAACACAAGCTCTGCTTAGCTTGGGACTAGACGGCGTTGTGTGATAGTGGTGGAATATTACTATTATATAGAATATTATTATACTATCCGATACCGAGCTACAAATTTCCGAAAAAAAAAAAAAAACTTTCGAAAGCCTGAATTTCGTGGGTTACCTTTTTTTTTCCGGTAGGTAAAATCATCCAATGACAAATCCCGCCCTTGGGTGGAGCGGGAAGTAGTGTCAGACTCTTACTGACTAAAAACCTACCCCGTTCCATTCTTCGCCTTGGTCCCAGGGCCCCGGGTGCCATTTTCACATACCCTTTGACCCCAGTAGGCTTCGGCCCTGTTGGGCCCCTACAGTTTGCTGACAACTCCTTGAGGCGCGCGGGAACAGTGCGCGCCGTAAACGACTTGAGTTCGGACCGGTCTGTTACCGGACAGACGGACGGCGAGCTACCCATTGCCCGCCGTCCGCGAGCCCGCGCCTACGGTGGCCGGAAATCGGGATCGGAAACCCGGCGGCGGCGGCGGCGTGTACGCCGTTGCCTGATGCGGTCGGCCTCCTCCTTTGCTAGCATTACTGCTTCGCAGAAGGAGGCGACCGCCTGCCACACCTCCTCGCTCCGGAGCATGGCTTGAACCAAGCCCCGGCGCGAGAGATCGCCGCCGATCGCCCCCACGAGGACACGGCGATGCTCTTCCCAAGCGGGGCACACCTCGACTGTGTGCTCCACCGTGTCCACCGGGCGGTCCGCACAGTGGCGACACCCGGGCGTCGTCTCCGCACGAATCTTGTACAGGTACGGACCGAACTTGCCGTGTTCGGTCAGCACCTGCGCCAAACGGAAGGTGACGACGCCGTGGGGCCTTTCCAGCCACGCCTCAAAGAGGGGCCTTGCCGCCTCGATCGTGGCGTGCCCAGCACGAGGTTGCGACAATCGTTCTCGCCATTTCACCATGAGATCCCGCCGGAACTCTGTCCGCCATGCCGCGATTTGTCGCGGCAGCGGAGTTTCGCCCCGACGTTGCATCTCCACGCGTAAGTCATGCATGTGTGCAAGGACTGTTGCCTCCAAATCCCATGGTGGTAGGCCAGCAAGGAGGCTCACCGCTTCGCAGGACACCGTACGGTATCCCCGGATCATCCGAATGGCCATGACCCTCCGGCAGGCGTTCAGCCGGGCCGCCACTCGCTTTCGCAGCGTCGGCGCCCAGACCGGCGCCCCGTAAAGGGCCATGGACCGAACGATGCCTGCGTAGAGCCTCCGGCAGGAGGCGTCTGGGCCCCCCAGGTTCGGCAGGAGCCGCTTGAGAGCAGCCCTAGTCCGATTCAATCTGGGAGCCAAACGTCGGAAATGCTCTCCGAAGTTCCACCGGCTGTCGAGCACGAGTCCCAGGTACTTCATCGTCGACCCGCCGATGTGAACTCCTCCTACCGTTAATTGGGAGCCCGGAGGTGGCGCGCTCCGAGGGCCGTGAAAACACATACAACCGTCCCCGCGCCAGGACCAGCGTGTCGTCTGCGTAACAGACCACGCTGACCCTGTCGGGGAGGTCGGCGCGCAGCACGTAGTCGTACCCGATGTTCCACAAGGGCGGCCCTAGTACCGATCCCTGTGGAACACCGCACGACATCTCTCGCCGTTTCAACTCCCCCTGATGACCGGGGTAGATGATGAACCTGTCTGACAGGTAGGCCTCGATCACCCGACAGAGGTAGTCGGGCACCTGGTGGTACCGGAGTGCCCGACCAATGCAACTCCAGGGCAGGGAGTTGAAGGCGTTGGCGATGTCCAAAGACACCGCCAAGACACACCTGCCCCGGGATACCGCATCCCCCGTCGTGAGGGCTCGCACGCGCATGATGCCTCCTGCGAAATCCGAATTGGCCGTCCGCAAGATCCGGCCCCTTCCGTGCCAGATGCGCGACGAGGCGGTCTGCAATTACTCTTTCAAAGAGCTTGCCCACCTCGTCGAGCAACACAATGGGCCGGTACGCGGACGGCTAGTCCGCGGGGCGCCCCGGCGTGGGTTACCTTGGAGTATTCAATTTAAATAAAATCTTTATTCTTAGTCACATGTATTTTTCTATTTCCAGATCCTCTCCGTCGACGAAACGATAAAGAACGTAAAGGCACAAGATATGCCGACAGCCGGCGCGCCCATGGGCCGTGGTATGGGCCGCCCGCGCATGGGCTGAGGCCACACGCAGTACACACACTACTCACTACCAAACGCCTTTCCGACCAATCTTCTACGTTTAACAGTATTATAAATGATAAATTTTATTTATTACGTGAACTAGTTTTTGCTAGCGTCTTTTCTCGTGTGTAAATCTACGGTCCGAACCAAGCGTTTGGCCTCATCGTTTATTTACTCAAGCCCCAAGCGAACGCCGGCGTTCGCTCACCCATTGTCTTTTTATTGTGTCTCTAATAAATGACTGGAACAATTTGCCTGCTTCGGTTTTCCCGTTCGATCATAATTAAGGCTAGAGTGAATAGGCTCTTAGACTGTCAAGCCCCAAGAGGACACCAGTGTCTGCACACCTATTGTCTTTCTATTGCGTCTCTAATTACGGTATTCAAATGATTAATAACCTAGTGCGCCTCACCATCAACGATTGCATCACTGCTTACCATCAGGTGGGATCGCAGTGAAGCACTAGTTTTTAAATTAAAAAAAGGTGAAAATTCTTCCTGGATATAAAGTATACAGAACATAGTTTACCTGTATGCCATCATTCAAATTCGTGGAGACGTGAAGATATATAGTATAGTATGTCGGGCTGTACCTCTACCATGAGTTTTAAGCAATAGTATTCGTAGGTACTCGATATCGACGCCGTAAATATTTTGTATGGCAAATTTTGCAGCGCCTCTAGCGGTAACTTGCAGAACTAAAATTTGCCATACAAAATATTTACGGCGTTGATATCGAGTAGCGACGAATACTATTGCTTAAAACTCATGGTAGAGGTACTGGTATAATTGAAAACTGTTCGGCTGAGAACTTATGAAGCGGTTTTAACACGCGGCCGCTGCGGTTGCAGGCCCGCAGCTTGTGTAGAATACAGAAAAATATTTAAAAAATTAAAGCACACTTCACGACGTGTTTTACGCTTGCCGTATGCGCGGTTGTTCGCGACTCCCGTTGCATCGGCGGGCCGTCTTGCAACCGCACTTACGTTAATCACCCGCCAGGTTTGCGGGCGAAAACCGCAACCGCGACGGCTGCGTTGCCGGCGTACGCACACCTATTGTCTCTATTGTGTCTAATTACGGTATTCAAATGATCAAAATGGTAGAAAAGCTAGCCCTCCTACTTTTTTTTTTGTTATTCAAAGAGGTTATGAAATAAAGTATTTCACGCATTTATTGTTTTTATGTAACAAGAAGTTTAAAACAAAAATGTTTATATTAAACTGTTCAAACGAAAGATTGGTCGCTTCACGCTTAGTACTAAGTTATTATAGTATTATCTATTAATTATATTAATAATAACTATTAATACCAAGTTGCTGTGTTTTATTTAATATCACTCGACCTATCGACGTTAAAAACATACGAAAGAAGACAGATATACCGTCTCCTTCAATTATACTTTGCTTTAGTGGCATGGTTGTCGGCCAACTTTTGTATTTCACCAAGTACACTTGTAGGCCAAGATCCCAGTGGTGCTATTCTCTAAGAAAACGCAGCGCTGCCGCAACGACGAACATCCAAATAAGATACATTGAATTAACAATCCAATGTATAGGTATTAGTTTTACAATCCAATGTATCCTATTTGGGTGTTCGTCGTTGAGGCAGCGCTGCGTTTTCTTAGAGAATAGCACCACAGAGCTGTCACATTGATGAAATCTTAGGTTCTCCTTCTCAGTAGCGTCTCATGTGCGGCGGTTGTCTGGACAGTGTAGCTGGTTCAACTTTAACGGTGGGTGTGCATGTAGTCGTGCCAATAGAGAAGTGTATTATTTCATTTCAGTGCACGTTTGCACGGAGCCCGCCTCACGACGGCTACAGTATATAAAATGTAGATGTCTATATTTTTGTAGCTTAATATTAAAAATTGTTTATTGTTAGTTTCTTGGAAAATATCAATTTAAAGTGGTCATGCTACAGAGCATACTCTCCAGCAGCACCACTTTAAATGGATGATTTTTACCCACCACCAAAAAAAAAAGCACCACTTTAAAATAACGGTTATTTCACGCTGATTATGCACAGGTCATAACATAAACAAATGTATATTAATTGTACATCAAGATAACATCATGTATAATTTTAGATAAATGCTGACTGATTTTTAGTAACATGTAAATGTCTTATCGGAATGCGCCTGCCATGAATTTCTTAGCAAATAACAAGATTAATATAATATATTTCTTTACGATGAATAAATAAATAAATTGTATATCAGTTGTCTAATACTCATAGTACAAGCTCTGCTTCGCTTGGGACTAGACGGCGTTGTGTGATAGTTGTGGAATATATACCGTTTATCTTCAACTCGAGTGGAGACGGCATGTAAACTTTTTCTGACTAAAATACGCCCCTATCAAGCGCGGCCATTTGTTTTCCAGTACCACGGGCATCGGCCTAACCGGGCCCCTACGGCTTTACTGACATCTCTGAGGCGCGCGTGGGATACAATGCGTCGTCACGTCGTCCTGGGTTCTGTCCTTCAGGCCTAGCAAAATAATTTATTTATTATTTATTTATTTATTTAAACTTTATGTACAGTAGTGGTACATAGGCGGACTTAATGCAACAAGGCATTCTCTACCAGTCAACCTTTGGGTTAAAAAAGAAAACACTGTGGTAGGTTTGCACAATAAATAAATAACAAATATTTCAAAATATAATGTGTAATAAATTAAGTAAAATAATAAAATACTTATATAAGGTAATATTATAAACTAATAAATACTATGATAAATATAAGATTATTACGAATTAGGAAAACTTAAAATATGACAATTATGACGAAGACAAACTAAGGTTGAGAGGACTTTAAGTAGTAGTTCCGAATTTTACGCTTAAAGGAAAATTTACTCACAGCTTTTTTGATGTCAAGGGGAAGCACATTCCAGAGTTTAATGGTAGAGACAGTGTAAGAGTTAGCCATAAACCCAGTACAGTGAGAAGGAATTTGAAGAAGCATATTTTTGGAAGCTCGAAGGTTGAGATCATGAGAACTGCCCAATACTTTAAAATATTGTTTTAAATAATCAGGAGCACAAGGATCGTCCAATAATAAATGTATGGGAATGACACCATCTCAACGAAATTCGTAGCCAAGTTTACTCGTACAGAATGAAATGTAATAGTTTCTACAAAGTTCTTCGCTACATTCTGTAGTTTTTGAATGGTACTTACGCTGAGGCGTTATCGTTTGTAGAAAGAGATTTGGACTCGAAACGGTCAAGTAACTTTGCTAGGCCTGCTTACCAGCAGACGAGAGGTGCTATATACCCATTGTTCATCGTCTACAACCCGCGCCAGGTGGTCAGGGATCGCCCTGAGACCCCCCAATGCCAGGGGAGTCTCATGTGGCGGTGGCTGGGGTGTGATTATGTCCATTCCCTCAGGTTTGTTGTGGCCATCTCCTTCGCCAGCATTACTGCTTCGTAGGAGACATCCGCAACCCATTCCGTCTCACATACTAGGAGACAGCCGCATGTGTGAGGGAAGGGACACACTCAAGCCCCAGCCACCCCGACCCTGACCCTGATTTCCAGCCAATAGCTTGCGGACGACGAGAAATGTGTGGCTTGCCGTCCGACTGTCCGGTAACCGTCCGGACCGAGCCCAATCAGTCCAAACCCAATCCAGCAAGACCGTAGAGGCCCAGCAGGGCCGAAGCCTACTGGAGTTATTGGTTGGCTTTAGAAAGGGAAAACCGAGGTCTTGGAACGCTAGGCAAAGAAGGAACATAGGTGTGGTTTTTGTCAGTAAAAATCTGACACGCCCTCCCGCTCCGGGTTCTTAACGTAACTTCGAGAATCACATGGTCGATTAACAGAAAGTCGACTGAATGATTGATCGAATAGAATTTATTGCGAAACAACCTTTTATCGCCAAACGCTACTTCGACTGAACGATTCATCGAATATTAATTTATTAATTGATGTCATGCTCACGGGATCTGGTGAGATGTGGTACTAGAAGGGTGATGGGGTGCTATCGAGAGACATTATCCGTCTTCCAAAGAAGTGGGAACTGACCTCTCTCTAAATGTGGCCACTGTAGGCGCGGGTTTGTGGACGGCGAGCAATGGGCAGCTTGCTGTCCGGTAACGGACCAGACCGAACCGAAGTCGTCGACGGCGCGTACTGTTCCCACGCGCCTGAAGGAGTGTTCAGCAAACAGCAGAGGCCCAGCCTGTTAGCAGGCAGGAGGGTCGAAGCCTACTGAGGCCTAGAGTCTGCTTCTGAAAGGAAGGCTCGGCCCTGGTATGAAGGGCAATGAAGTGATTTTTACCCACCGAAAAATAAACCCCAAAATGAAGGCGTTCCCTTATTAAAACGTAAATAAACACCGCAGTACTGTGCATGCAATTTGATATTCAACTGAGATATGCGGACTAAATAATTGCGCGAATATATAATTTAAACATTACATATACTTATGAGATAACTTTGTAAATTCATGTTACCTTGACCAGTACGTCGAAACGATGCTGCAGTTTGTAATTTAGCGATTAGAACTAGCTTATTATCTATATGATTATCTATAAATTATTAAATATTAATTCATCATCTATAGATTCATATCGTTTTTAACGTAACATTATGCTTGTATTCTTTCGAAGTACGGCAGAGATGCAGTGTTGAATATTGATCTCGCTGAATAGATGTTTCATGGGGACAAATAACGTCTCATCAAATTATATTAAGTAAGTATATACATCACGTCCAAACTCAAGGTTTGCCAACGAGCAATGGAGCGCAGTATACTTGGTGTTAAATTAACGGATCGAGTTCGAAACACTACGCTGCGCTCCAAAATCAAAATAGCTGATGTGGCTCAAAAGGCTGCCCAACTGAAATGGGACTGGGCAGGACACGTTTGCCGCATGCCCGACAAACTGTTGGCAAAAATAGCACAAAGTTGGTGCCCTAAGACAGTGCGACAGGGTCGCGGCAGACCGCGAAGGAGATGGCGCGATGACCTGGATAGATTCCTCCAGAACTGGCAAGACGAGGCGCAGGCCCGCGAGAGCTGGAAGGCGTGGAGGGAGGCCTTTGCCCAGGAGTGGGACAGAACAGGCAATTAAAAAAAAAAAATACATCACACAAAAACATTAATGTATACACTAAAGGCGACTCCTAACTAAAATATGGCGTCAAAAAACTCGCTGTCGACTGGAAGTGTGCCCAAAAAGGCTGGCGGCATTGCCACGTTATATGGCAATGCTTAATCTCTGACCGAGGTAAAAGCCAGCCCTTGGGTCGCACGAAGTGTCAACTAAGCGTTTGGAAAGTTCTTTAAAAAGCGTATGAACACTCGGACCCCACGGCCCAAGAGTTAAAATTCGTCAAATAGTATGTTTGATGGAGATTTCCGAATGGCGACCACGTACCGGGAGACGCAGTGTTAGAGGCCTCCTATAAGGTGGACCGATGGCCTGGGGCCCTAGCCTGCTATTTTCGTAATTTTCAAACACGATTCCATTGTAATTTTGCCAAAAGTTCGTAATCTGTTAATTCAATGGCCAATTATTGATCGGTCAGTGATAGTCTCGTGTTTACTTAAAAAAATAATTTATTAAAAAGTATTTTATCTTTTAATTTTATCTTTACAAATCGATAGTGTTTCATGTACCGGGTCGACCCTCCACGGGATTAAAACTATCAAAATTTACAATGGACAACTGGCTTTTGCCAGCGGGTTCGTCCGCGTGTACGTAACCATGTATTGCCGACGCGCAGTCGAATTAAAAGCAATGTAAAAAGTAGCTGACATGTCCATCCTTGAGGTTCAAGCTTTAACCAAATTTTATCAAAATTGGTTCAGTAGTTTAATTAACCGTGAAAATGTTACATTTACTTTCACATTTTTATAATATTAAAAGTAGCCTGTAGATTAAACCTCTCAAAATCTTGCTAAGATAAATACAAAGATAAAACTGCTTGTTAACCAAATCAAACAAAGATAAAGAATAAAAAATCTTTAACCCATAATTTAAATAAATAAATTGTATATAATTATCTAATACACAGGCGAAGGCATTAAGCAGTTAACAGTCGATGCGAAGGAATTGCTCAATTCAACCTCGAACAATATATGCCGCGGGAAACTTGTAATTACAAGAAAAAATCCCATCCGTTTGTTTCTACACAGTACTTAGCGAAGTGTTTGTGAAAAACCACGTATTTTCGTTAACATAATCCTTCATTTTCACTTGTATTCTACAAAAATATAAAAATAAAATAATGATTTTTTAAATTGTAAACTTTTTTCAATACATAAAATAAAACTGTCAAAAAAAAGGCGGGAAAAATGACGTTACGAAAAAACGCGTTCGTGAATTTTTTAATTTTAACAGTCGCGTTCAATGAGGTTTCGACATGGACGATCGATTTGCCTGAAGTGAGAAAGTTTCTATTTGAGAAAAATGAAAAGTATAAAAAATATAATAAGAATGAGTATGAAGATTATTTGAATAGCGACAAGAAGTTTTATAATAACATTGAGGGGAATAGTAAGCATAATTCTGAGGATTATAAACATGAGCATTATCCTCATGAAAATGATAAATATGCAGACGAATATGGCTACCACACATCTTATATGGAGAAGAAAGTAAGTATTTACCTAATCACCACTATATTTTTTAAAGAATACAAGCACTGGGATTATTTAGGTCGTGGTCCGGAGCAAGGAGGATCATGGCAGACGGTTGCTTCCTTATGCGAAATTAACGCTAGCGAAGGAGACGGCCGCACGCGTGAAATAATGGACTACCTGACGCCCCAGCCGCCGAGATCCGGACTTCTATTTCCAGGTGTTGGCTTGTGGACGATGAGTCTCGCCGTCCGGCTGTCCGGTAACCTTTCGGACCGAACCCGAGTCGTCGATAGCGCGTAGTATTTCATGCGCGCCTCAAAGAGATCTCAGCAAAACCGTAAAGGCCGTCGACGACTTGGACCCGGTCTGGACGGTTACTGGACGATCGGACGGCGAGCTATCCATTCCTTGTCGTAGCATTGTACCTGTGGCCCAACGCCGTCTTACGCCGCACGTCATCATTACAAAGTATAAAACAAAGTCGCTTCCCGCTGTCTGTCCCTATGTATGCTTAGATCTTTAAAACTACGCAACGGATTTTGATTTTGCGGTTTTTTTTAATAGATACAGTGATTCAAGAGGAAGGTTTGTATGTATAATACATGGATAATATATTTAATATCACCATTGCACCCGTGCGGAGCTGGGGCGGGTTGCTAGTTACTGATATGATGATTGATTGTAGGTTCAAAACATAGTGCGAGACGGGAGCTCCTACTTGGAGGGACTTCGACGGTCTCTGGAAGACTACAGCACGTTTCTAGAAAGCTGCAACCGACGCAACTTTACCATGGTAAGTTAGGCATCGTTTATACCAACGTAATGTCCGCTGCCGACTGTGAGTATGCTCACTGTCAGCCCCAGTGTGAAGTCCGCAGTATGCGTTATCACTAAGCCGACAATACGCTATAGCGTAGAGTGAGTGTGTGCGAAGACCGAGGCGGAATTTGCACGAGCCGTGGGTTATGACGCTGACAAATGTGCACGCATGTCAAACGACGTTTTTCAATACAATTACGACTCGTGGGGGTTGGTGGACTGTTTTCCGCACTAGTGTGTGTCTAAAAGCAGTGGCGTAAGAGTGGGTTTTCGAGAAAGTGTGTTGAAAAATATTTTTCAATATACTTGACCTGCAAAATGCAAAAAACTTGAGAATTCTTTTTTCAGATCACAAGTATACTAAATGATATTTGACAAGATTTTTAATATCTTTCGACACTTGCATTAAGATGCGGCCGTGTAGGCATAACACCGTTAAATTTTGGTCGATTTAATCCCGTGGAGGATCGATTCAGTACATGAAACACTATCGATTTGTAAAGATAAAATTAAAAAATAAACTACCTTTTTTTCTAAAACTCGAATTAATATACGCATGTACGAAATTAATTTCTTTAAGTAAACGAGTCAATGACCTTGTAGGGAGTTGTCGGTCGTTACGTACTTAATAATACCTACAGTTCATTGGCCTCGATCAGCTGATGTTTTAAAAAAAAGTACTTTATTTTTCATTATCTTTACAAATCGATAGTGTTTCATGTACCGATTCGACCCTCCGCGAGATTAAAACGACCAAAATTCAACGGTGTAATAAATAACTAACACATTACTTTTAATTGACTAAATATCAATTTTTATTCTAGCAAAATTCAAGCACCTCTTCAAACTCGTCGTCTTGGCAGCCACCGTACGACCCCCCCTCAAATGGCTCCAGTTCCTCAGCCATACCCTCAACCAGCAGTTCATCAGCACCGCTACTGACCTTCGAGGAATACAACAATTTCACGGTACCACAGCGTCCGAACAGCTCTACGGCAAGTCGGAGCAGGGTCACTAACACTAGACGGAGGTTAGTTCTCAACCGACTTCTGAAGGCGGGAGGAGGTTCTCAATTCGGTCGTACCTGCTCTTTATGTTTTATGTTTTTTAGGTACGGCAGAGGGTATTTTCATTTAACCTTTTGAATACCGTAATTAGAGACACAATAGAAAGACAATAGGTGTGCAGACACCGGTGTCCTCTTGGGAATTAATGAATTAAATGGATATATAAGGCTTCTAGATTGGTCCTATTTTTTTCAAAACTCAGTTCTAATGGAATCCACGAAGAATTAGGGGAACCCCTCAAATATTATAAGCAGCATAGTGATTTTCATCGGAACTCGGAAGACGGTGAAAAAAAAAATACAAAAAAAAACCAGAAACACCGATTTCCAAAATTAGTGTTATTTGAAAGTTTATTGTTTTTTTTATAGAAAAGCCAATATTGTTTTTTAGGGTTCCCGTACCCAAAGGGTAAAACAGGACCCTATTACTAAGACTTCGCTGTGTGTCCGTCTGTCTGTCACCAGGCTGCATCTCAAGAACCGCGATAGCTAGATAGTTCAAATTTTCACAGATAATGTATTTCTGTTGCCGCTATAACAACAAATACTAAAATCAGGAAAAAAATATATTTTCAATACACTTGCTCAGAAAGTGGCTCTTATTGCACTACACTTAGGTACATAATGGCACCTGTTACCAAACTGTGACATTTTGATTACCATTACACACTAGTGCTGTAATGTAGCTATAACCTTTTTGTTCAACCTCTTTGTTCGCAAATCAAATTTAGAATACGAAAAAATTCATGTTAGGTTATTACGTTCGTTCAATAGTATAGGTAAATTAGTGTCCGACTTACTTATTTCATGCAATTTCGGCCATTTTAACGTGTAAAAACGATTATTTAATAACAAAACATATATGTTCTTTCAAATAAAATTGTTTTTTCTTTGTGGTTTATGGTCGCCATTATAAGCGCCATTTTAAAATGCGCGCGGTTTTTGGTGTGATTTTTTCGATTGAAGTTCATTGTCTATATTAATTAAATAAAATACTTACTACAATTAAAACAAAAAAAATAAATAAATACTACAAAAACATTAGAAAATGTTACATCCTATTTTCACTAAAAATTACATTATCGTGAAATCTTTTCACGCAAGAAAACAAACAACGACTAGGCAATTTGATCAAAAGACTATGTGGCCATAGCCTTCAGCTTTGGGTCAATTAAAAAAAAAATTGATGCGTGCCTATGAATCTTATCGCCATATTATGAAATTTTTTCCTAGTTTTGCTGTTGTAATAAGAGTTGGCTAAATTATTTTTCTTCACAAGTGTATTGAAAAACGTCGTATGATACACGTGAGTAATCTATGGTTACCGTTCTTGACTCTCTTAATACCACCTCGACGGTAACCATGTACATTACACACTTGTATCATAATGTACTATTACGTGGGGCTCCCATACAACGAACGCTATTTTTTGCTCTTTGCTTGCTTTTTTATTTTAAATCCAGATTAATTCTTTTTTTTTCATTTCTAATGGAATCCACGAAGAATTGAGGGAACTCCTCAAATATTATAAGCTATAGTGATGATGGTATTTTGGATCGAGAACAACATCGTGAGCTTGGTTATCTCTCCTATAGATATTGTAATTCATTCCTAATGCAATCACGCAAGGAAACTCCGAGCCCTACAGAGCCCTTTCCTTTGCCCTTTGGGTAACTTTACCCACTAAGTAAAGTTAAAGGCCCATTTAGACGCTGCGAGTTTCTCGAACCAAAGCATTCTGGCCAGAGTGGACGAGCGAGAGGCAAGTCATACCTTTCGCTCGTCCTCTCTGGCGAGAATCGTATAGAATAGAATAAACTTTATTGTACAACAAAATAGTAACAATTCATAGGAACTTAAATCTATGGGTACAATGGCGGTCTTATCGCTGACAGTGATGACCAGACAACCCTGATGGACAAGATGGATTATAAGAACTTAAACTAACAAAAGGGGTAATCTGCGTATATTCGAGACGAGAAACTCGCACCGCCTAGGTATGAATGTTTAAACGAAGAAACTTTTTGTATATTCTTACGAATATCGTACGTTCGACACGAGAATCTCACAAAGTCTAAATTGGCCTTAATATTATTACAATAAACAGGAATAATCGTGTTTGTCCGATGCGTTGAATGGTTGGAAAATGGCTTCTCCCAACACGGATTTGCCCGACAACCTGTCCTCGCAAAGACGGTGGGACGTGCCACTCTGCAGTAATATACGTAATAATCTAATTAACACGTCTTCAAGTACTGCTGAGCGTGCGCGTCTGCTGGCTGTGGGAGAATGGGAGTCGGGTTTATGGCTTCAGGCACTCCCGTCATCCACAATAGGCACTATGATGGATGACGCTTCGTTTCGGCTAGCATCTTGTTTACGCTTAGGCGCACCCTGTGTTGCTCCACATCGGTGCCACTGCGGCGAAGCCGTCGACAGTCTCGGACACCATGGCCTGTCCTGCTGCAGGAGCGCAGGCCGCATAGCACGGCATGCTAGCATCAACGCTATTATCCATCGAGCTCTTGTCACCGTCAGTGTACCTGCCGTATTAGAACCTAATGGCTTGGTACATGACGATGGAAAGAGACCAGATGGTATGACGTTGGTGGAAAGTGGGTAGGCCTTTGGTGTGGGACGCAACCTGTGTCGACACCACGGATATCTATGGTCGACACCCTTGCGCCATCCCATGTTCCTAGTTCGGCAGGATGTGCCGGCGCTGCCGCTGCGGCTGCTGAGACCCTTAAACGGCGCAAATACTGTAACCTTATTGGTAATTACAGTTTTGAGCCGTTTGGGGTTGAAACGCTTGGGTCATAATAAAATTAATAATAATAATAATATATTTATTGCAGAAAGTTTGAACTAAAAACACTATTTACAACTATGGTTACAACTATGACAGAAGATACATTTTCGATGAACTCTGGCACCCAATGTAAGATTTAACTTGTGTTTAGGGTGCCAGCGTCCAATGGGGTCCGAGTGCGTGTCTCCTTTTTAAGGAAATTTCACGCCGTCTGATCGACACTTTGCGTGACCAGAGGGCTGGCTCGTTCTTCGCCCAAAGAATTAGCATTCCCATTCAACGTGGCAATGCTGCCAGTCTTCTGGGTACATTTCCGGATGACAGTGATGTGGAGGAGTACTTCGACGCCTGAGTGTACTGTGTTTTTGTATTGTATGTACATAGGTAGGTTTTAGTATAAATAGTTTAGTTAATATTTAAGGCTTTGTACATGTGTAGATATAGTTTAAATAGTTATTTATGTATTTTGATCACTAATAAAATAACAGGAATAATAGACCATACACGTGCGAAGAGGCCACGGAGTCCAGGGAGCAAATAAGGAGATATGCAGCTCTGGCCATGTGGGCGACTGGAAGACTCCAAGACCTGGCGTATGCTAAAAAGTATCAGAAGGTAAGATACCTTCAATGTTTCATCTTTCTAGTACCGACTCCCCGAATGAATTACATCGATATAATAGTGCTAACTTGCGCTCAAACTTGGTCACAGTCAGTAACAACGTCGAACGTGTATGAACTAATTGCACTGAGCCTCGCTCGACCTTGGTACAGACTGTGTATTATCTGTGTTCTTTCACATTATCCATGGGCCCAGTAGGCTTCGACCCTGCTGGGCCCCTACATTTTGCTGACTTATCTCCTTAAGGTGCGCGTGGAACAATATGCGCCGTCGATGACTTGGGCCTCGTCCGGACGGTTACCGGACGGTGAGCTACACATTGCTTGCCATCCGCCCGCGCCTGCGGTGACCGGAAATTAGAATCGGAATCCCTGCGGCGGCTGAAACGTAAGGGCCGTTGCCACACGCGTATGGCCTCTTCTTTGCTTCGGATCATGGCCTGACCAAGGCCCGGATGACAGCAGGATAATGATTAAATAACTTATCAAGTGGTTGGGTCATCATAAAATTCTGGGTTGGGTCTGTATGTACGGACCAAATCCGTCGCATTACGTTTGAGCATGTGTTAACTGTATCACTATAAAACAAAGTCGCTTCCCGCTGTTTGTCCCTATGATGCTTAGATCTTTAAAACTACGCAACGGATTTTGATGCGGTTTTTTTTAATAGATAGTGATTCAAGAGGAAGGTTTCTATGCATAATAAATTTAATATCACCATTGCACCCGTGCGAAGCTGGGGCGGGTCGCTAGTAACTGTATAAAATATATACTTAGATTCCATTCATTGATGAAATCTAACTATATTACATATATGAAATCTATTACGAAAATATGTACTTGTTTTCTCCAACCTTGATTTACAACTGAATCCGGTAATTCAGTATTTAGTTCCTACTTATCGTATTATTTTATGTACTTTTTGCTGTAAATCCCACCCATACGTACAAACCGTTCTGGCAATACATAAATTATGTGTACAGTTAAGGAATACATCATTTATTTCACAAATACACAATTATATAAAACACTAATTAAAACTACTCGTATATATACACTAAAACCTACTCCTAACTAAAAATGGCGTCATAAAACTCGTCCGCATCGCTGTCGACTGGAAGTGTGCCCAAAAGACTGGCGGCATTGCCACGTTGTATGACAATGCTTAATCTCTGACCGAGGTAAAAGCCAGCCCTTGGGTCATACGAAGTGTCAAATAAACGTTTGGAGAGATCTTTAAAAAGCGCACGAGCACTCGGTCCCCACGGCCCAATAGTTTTAATCCCAAATGGCTCAAAAATTTAACTGAAAGAATGGAATTCCCTGCCGGAGTCTGTGTTTCCTGATAGCTATCACCTAGGGATCATGCCTAGCAATAGTTATCGGAAACAATTTTACACAGCTCTCCATTCAAACTCAATCGATGCCATATATGGTTACCAGCTGATCAAAAGCTCGTCTAACCTGGAGCGAAGTAAAGCCCAATCAACCTAACAGTTTGACTCCATACACATACGGGTAGACCAAACCAACATTTATAGAAATACCTTTAAAAGTGCATATGGTTGAGCTCGCCATAATCATGGTGATAAGTCTCATCTTTGAGGAGTGGCTGAAGAGGCGTCACAGCGTCCTCACCTTCCATATGAGGCAGGTCCTCACAGGAATTGGTAAGATCGTGTGAACCTCCCGGAGAACTCGGTGGAGCTTACGGTGGAGGTGTGCCCCGCTTGGACGGAGCACCACAGTGTCTTCGTGGAGGCGACCGCTTACCATTCCTCCTCGCTCCGGATCCCGGCTATGGTCTGGAGCAAGGAAGAATGGCAGGCGTTTGCCTCTTTCTGCGAAACAGTAATTCTAGCGAAGGTGGAGGCCACACGCGCGTGGGAACGAACTTTCTCACGCTGCTGTCACCAAGGGGACCCCGATTTCCAGCTACGGTAAACGCAGGCATGTGGACGTCGAGCAATGGGTAGCTAACTGTCCGGCCGTCCGGTAATCGACTGGACCGAGCCCAACTCAGCGACGGCGCGTAGTGATACTCGCGCTCTCCACAGAGATCTCAGCAAACCGTAGGGGCCCAGCAGGGCTGATGGTCGCTAGGGCTGCGGGGATTTTCTCAAAAGGAAACCCGCTTTAGAACGCAAAAGGCAACTGAAGGACACTAGTATGGTTTAGTCAGTTCCCGCTGATATCCCACCTAAAAAAGTGTTTAGGGTTACACGTTAGGATTTCATTTGTGTATTCTCTTACCCTCGCAGGCTGATGAGCAGGAGGAGAACGAGCTGATCCTCAAGCTGGCGTGGTTCCTCGACCGGCTGGCGTACCTCAGCGGCTACGAGCCGGAGTACAAGGATTATGAGCCGAGAGGAACACAGCGTAAGGGACTGTGTTTTATATTGTTTATTGAAAATATTATAATTTTATTGATAGTGTTACCCCGTGTGTAGACGGATCCTTCCCACGATTCGTGCGTTTTTCAATTTATGTCGCCGTGCGTTTTTCACTTAAATCCCTCAAAGGACGACGCTTTAACCTGTTGAATATCGTAATTAGAGACACAATAGCAAGACAATAGGTGTGCAGACGCCGGCGTCCTCTTGAGAAATAATGAATTAATTTCGAAAAAAGAATAACGTACCTACCTTTAATATAAAGTTTATTTGTACTTATAATTAAGAAAATCTAAAGATTAACACTACAAAGCGATCCGTTTAAAAAAAAACGCGATTTCGTAAGTAAGGTCTCTGAAAGACAAAAAAGAAAAGAAAAAAAAAATATAGAAAAGAGAAAAAAAAAAGGAAGAAAGGGTTCTGAAAGAGTCAAGATTTTTTTTGTTGTTTTATATTGCATAGGAATCACAACTACTAGCCCCACTCCTCCTACCCTGGTGCCTTCATCAGACGAGATGACAAGGCAGATGATGGACTGCCTCAAGACCAAGTCTTCCGAGCCAGCCACCGAGCGGTGCAGTTACCTTGGCGAGATTCCAGATCTGATGAGGAGGATGATGGCTGGTAAGACGGCATTTTTGAAGTCGTTTTTTTTTAATTGATATACACCGTTAAATTTCGATCGTTTTAATCCCATGGAGGGTCGATTCGGTACATGAAACACTATCGATGTTTTAAAGATAAAATTTAAAAAATAAAGTACTTTTATTAAACTCGAATTAATTTACGCATTTACGAAATTGATCTTAATGAAAATTACTATTACCTAGATCTAGACTGAAATAAATAAATCATTATTCTAAAACCAAAAAGTTTGACCGATATATCGATATTTTTCCTCGATATATCGAGGCCGATATTGATATTTTTATAAATATCGATATATTTTATCACCGTCGAGTTCCCTACTGAATTTATGGCGGTCATTGTGATACCCGACTAAAAATAAAATATATCTATACTTATAATAAATCTGTAGAAGTAAAAATTCTGTACATGGAAAATATCAAAAAAATTAATGGCAGTTGGTGTTACTAGACCGACACCGAGCCCAAAAATGTGATTAAAAAAATTTTTGTCTGTCTGTCTGTTTGTTCAGGCATCACGCAAAAACTACCGGTTGGATTACGATAAAACTTGGTATAATTATTCTTTAATATTCTGGGCACCACACTGGGTACTTTTTATCCCGGAAAAGTATATACAATAAAAAACAAACTTAATTTTGCTGTTCGATCCCTAAGCCCGATTACTGTACCAACCGCAAATAATAAGTTTGTCGCAGGTTACATCACCCATTTCTATTGTAATTAGCCACAAAAGGCCCGCGCCGAGACAGAAGTATTAATACCAGTATGCTCGATAGATAACGTTCTACACAAATAGCACTTTACACAAAAAACTCATTGATAAGTTTCGTCGTCTATGCGAACGAAGTCGCGGGCACAGCTAGTTATTAAATAAAATTGTTATACAATTTGATTAATTAAAATAGTAATTTCTTAAACAAGTAACACTCACCTTCGGCCTATATTCATTTTTTCTATTTTCAATTTCCTTCTTCTAAATCACTAAAGTTCACTTTACTGATAACATTAAAATACACATGCATCATGCGACCGTGGTTTTTTTTCAAAATACCCGTTGTTAACAGAACTATATTTTTTTTTCTTTCTCACTTAATATTTTGCGCTGACTGCAATTCGTCCGCACTGCTTAGCTGCCCAAGGCATAATACATATACCTACATTCGTTGCACTACGCGTCGGTGTGTTGAGGTTGAGTCGCTCAAAACCGGTTTTTGTGATGCACGTGGAATTATGCACGATTAAAATTATTCAGTCTTGTTAAATTTCATGAATTTTTTTTGTATTTATTTTATTTGTTATTTTAGTATTTCCTAACGCTAAACACCTGGTTATTATTTATCACACATTAACGTATATATATATTTATTTATTTACCAAGCACATAATAAGTAATCAACTACCGTTCACTCTCAGCAAGGTTCAGTTGAAAACCAGCGTCAGGCAACTACCACTGACTATCATGTAGTTGTCTGGAATTTATGCTGAACTGAACCTATTTGGCGTCGCCGTGAGGCACACATTGTGTCTGTATCTTATCTTATCTTAAGTTTTATAAATTTGGTTTTACAGTGTGTGTATCCATGCGTGCCAAATAAAATATTTTTTCTTTCTTTCTTTCCATTCTCTATACTTCCAATAGCTCCCCCTTGAGCATCGGCTGGCGACGCTCTTGATACCCTACAAGCAAATGGAGACGATGATTAGGTTTATTCCAATTTCCATTACAGGTACTACCGAATCAGCCCCGCCATCAGACTCCGACAGCGTGGTTCCAATGAACAGACCATCAGACAGCTTCGCAGACCAATCATCAGAAATCCTCGTCACAGCTGACAATTCTTCACCAAATAATTTCGTTCCTACATCTCGAATATCAAAACGATCAACCGACTACACTTACTACTACCCCGCAAAACCTGTCCATGAATTGACATATCCTGTGCCTTTTGTCAAATTGATAAAACATCGGCTGTCAAATATCAAAACTATTGTCAAAACGATTGTCGAAAGACGTCTACACCATCTAGCTGAAAAGAAAGAAGAAAAACACCATTTTGAGAAGCGCTCTATAGATGATACCAATGTATTAACTTCGAATTATATTAATCCATTGTCAAGTAATCCTAAACCAGTTGTCAAATCTGTCGAAAAACGACCTTTAGATGTCGCGTCGTTGCTTATAAACTACCCTGTTTCGGATGTTTCGGTAATTAACACGAAATCTTTTAAGAAGCGTTCAATAGATGACCGTAGAGTAACTACTAATCATATTAACCGATTGTCCAACTTTAAATCTGTTGTCAAACTTGTCAAAAAAGTTCCGTCAAACAGAAAAAAGTTTGCATATTTTTTGTCGCCTTTAAAAGCTAAACGGTTATCGAAATCTCCTGCATCAGAGCTCAAATCTATGAAGAAGCGCTTCACAGACGATCCTTTTTCGAAGTTAGCTAACTATTATATAAAATACAAAGTGTGGGACAATTCAAACCCGATACACCAGAAAAAGAATTTCAATAAAAAAACTGGTGTATTCGAAGTAAAAAACCAGTTGAACAAGCCGAAAACTATACACAAAAGATCTTTGTTTAAGAAAAAGGTTAATATTCACGTGCATGCCCCAAAGCCTTTGCAAGCTGTACGAACATACATACACGGTAACAAACACAGCATTCACAAACCAAAACTGCTCACACATTTGCGGAAAATTCACGATTTGAAGCATAAAAAATTGGATAAAATACACAAAATTGCAAAAAGATCTTTGAAGTACGGACATATGTATTTGCCGCGCGAATCCACAGACCCACAACGCGATATAAGTTACTATGTGAAGAATAGGGAAGGTACCAACTACAATCCTGACGTGGTTCAAGCCGCACAGGTTAGGTTAGGTCTTGAACAAATTTTTCAAACTGGCAACATTGAGATCGTTAGGCGATTTGGTTCAAACTATAATCCTCTGAACCCGGCACCATTCTATACAGGTATTTTGGCCAGTATGGCCGTTTTTTAGCTCTTTATATATTAGGACCAACGCTGCATTAGGCGGGCGCACGCGGTCCTATACAAAAGTGCTCCATTCGGGCTCGTAGCGCCACTTTTGCTACGTAATAATACATTAAAGTTCTGCTTCGACACGACTACATGCACTCTGTTGAAGTTGAACTAGCGACACTGCGCGGGTAATAATGCGGTTTCCGCTACGGGGACCGCCGCACGCGACACTCGTGCATAGTCACGTGAAGGGTGCGTCCGCGCGTTCTCCCCCTTAACGCAGCGTTGGCCCTTAGTTATATTTTTGTAAATTATATTTAAGAAGTAACGTACGCACAATACATGCAAATTATTACATTTTTAATAATAGAGGGTACTATGCCAAATGGAATTCCAAATAATCGAATATCAATTGATTGACGACTTCTAAGTATAAATTAAAAATTTAATTTATCTGTGATTAATTTAAAATATATAATAATCATATTAATTTCCAATATACAACATTATTTTTAGTACAAGCGAAATCTGAATATAGTTTGTTCAGAATCTATTCCATAAATTTTTACACCATGTTATATTTTTTCCCAAAACTATTTAAAATGGTCCCAAGTTGGACACCACCGACACTAAGTACAACACAGGTCATAGTGGGCATTAGGAGCTAGCGCACAGCTGAATGAGGGAGTAAAACAAGCCCTTAGACGCCGAGATGGTCCAGTGACCATGTATTTGTGCAGACAACCTGGTAACATAACAAGCTTATAACTTTGTGATTTTTCATGTTATAGTAATGAAATTGTACATAGATTCTTTACTGACTTACTAAAATTAATGTTGTATAACCCTAGACTAGAAATTCCAAGAACACTTTTTATATCAATAAATGGTTTAAAAAATATATATTATTGAAAAAAACTCCACATAAACACAACTTCGATGTATTTTATGTAAAAAAAAACATGCATTCTATGTCCGCTTTGTATATTTAAACGAAAATAAAACTAAATTTTTCATATTATAGTGATGTTTTATTATAACTTTGACGGTATAGAACAAAAAAATAAGATGTTATAACTTACATTATGCTATCATAATTTTTTTTTAACAATATTATGGAAATATACTCGGAAAGGAAAACTCGAAAAATCGCTTTTGATTTTAAAAGTGCATTATAATACGTGAAAATACTGTAGTGAATGAGTGAACTAACTGATTTTGTGAATGAACGAAGGATTGGTTGAATGCAATCATAATTATGGTTTCATTCACTTGCTCTCTTTTGTTTGAACGAATGAAATAGTAAATGAGCATCTCACTCATTCTTGAAATGAGTTTAGCGTTTTATTTTTAAGTTTTCTTCGCCGAATACAATAATAATAAAATGATTCTTATAAGAAATATTTCTTAAACTAAAAGACTGTAAAATATTATTTAAAAAGATTGCTTTCGATTTTTAAGTCGTGATTTTAAAATGAAACTTTTTTTAAATTTACTTAGGTTCAATTTGAATGGAATTAGTATTCCAATATATAGTTTTAAAAAGCTTTTCTTGCATAGCCCGTAAAAGGCCACTAACATTTTAAAATCACAACTCTAACATTGGACCGTAATTAATTATTTGGTCCTACTTTGTGACGACGTCCCCACGATCTTAGAATGCACACCCATCCAATTCGCGACCGCATCGCGGTTGCTTAACTTCAATAGAATAACAATTATGACTTTTTAAATGTTATTCTCCGTGCGTTGATAACAAGTTGCGTGACGAATAAAATTATTACTTTTTTTAGAAACAATTATCTAATAATACTTTTAAAATTGGCCCCAAGGTTTATTGTCTGGATTTAAGAAAAAAAAAATACATTTTATTTTTCTAAAAAAACTAAGATCGTGTTTCAATAAGGAATGTTTAACAATATATAAATATATATAAAAATACAATAAAAAGAGAAGAAACTATCCTATATAAATATGTACTCATGACGAAAAAGTTCCAACATACAATGACTTGAATTTACGTCACAATGTCTATAGCCGTATTCGTCAAAAAACGTAAAAAAAAAACAAATGGTCGGCCATTTTTAATTTTACGTCAAATTCAAAATACAATAAAAACAAGCCATTACACAGAAGAAACTCAAGAAACGACAAAAAATATGTATTTTCACATAAATTTTCGAAAAGGCACGATTTTTAACAACTATTCCAAATAAACTTAATAAAAAAAAAAGTTATGTATATACTCCCGTTATACTTATATACAAACTGACAAATTAGTTGCTGTCAAATTACTGACATTTACAATACGGTCAATATAATAAAATATTTTTGACAGATTACAATAAACTGCCGAAAAATGTTGTAAAAAAGCCTTGCATTATTCTGCGCACTTAATAAAAAGAAATTTTCTACGTCTAATTATTCCGTGTCAATAATTTGACAGCTGTCAGACTGACAGTGACATTACATATGACTCTGTGGTCTCTTCTTCCTACTGAATAGGCCTCCAAAAACGCCCTTCTTGTCTTTTTTGTCCTTTGTGACTCCGCTCACTGACAGCTCTGACTCGCCGGATGACCTGGGTAAGAAATAAAGGTAAATTAATCATTTTTACCCTTTATGCAAAACTTATTTCACTGGCGACCAAGAAGTTTTCTTTTTTGTATTTATTTTTCTAAGGGCCCTGGGGTTTTGGACCTCTGAAATACCAGGTTTAGATAGGTACAGAAGCCTCGTAATTTTTCGTACGTGGATTCAATAGTCCGCAGCCTAGGCAGGCGTCGGCCCTAACTGGCTCCTACAATTTTGCTGACATCTTTTTGAGGCGCACATAAAACGATAAGCTACTCATGGCTCACTGTCCGCAAACCCGTGCCTACGGTGGCCTTTATTAGTCCTATGACTCATGGTTTCGGCCACCTAGTAACCTACTTCCATTCTGTCTCACTCCGTACCATGGCCTCAACCAAGTCTAGAAGGTAGTTCTCTCCACCGATCACCTCCACATGGACAATCATACTACATATTGGTGGAGCAGCGTCTTTCGTTAATTCCTTTTCAATATCGAACGGTGTTCGCTATAAAGTATTTGCTTACCTAGAAGCGGGTCTCTGATCTAACGCGGGCGAGCCTCCGCTGCCGGCGACAGATGCTGGTCGTGTATTGCCTCCACTGCTGCCACCGTAAGCTAGAAAATTATGTACGACATTAGCATCTAGATAATGTGGGTGTTTGCAGAATTGTAGAGGAAAGATGATGGTGAATAAGTCATATTTCATTGTGCAAGTGTTTAACGTTATTTTTAGCTGTCTAAAAACCAATGACTAAATAATGGGTAAGTTAAATTTATCTGTGAAAAATGCGACTTCTGTTTGACAACCAAATATAACATATTTGAAGCTTATTTGATTTAAAAATATAGAAAACCAACACCAACAAAGAAAACAAAAGCACACAGAAAAACAAAACAAAATCATATAAAGACATAAATTCTACAAAACACAGGAAAGCATATACATCAACTAGTTTTAAACTTACACACTATGTAAGCTGATTTAACGAAAATTACCCCTAATTAATTAAGGGTTACCCTAAAAGTACCGACTACAAAAATATGTATAGGTTAGGTTATACAAAGCATAATTAGCATAAATTACATACTTATACTACAATACAATTATTTAGCAATAAAATATAAGGTTGCATAATTTTCTATTTTGGACATCAAAAATCTAGTTGACAATCAGAAATATAACTGGTACAGAAAATCTGCTAAGATGACAATTTTTTAAATTATTGTTTTGTGTGGCGAAATAAACAATTCGGTTTGGATGTGGTGGCCAGATCATAGAAATTGATCATTTCATGATATGGCCAACTAAAACTGGCCAGATCTTTTAATCGTTTACATTAGATGATATGTCAATCTTAGTTTTACCAAAGGATTTCTATGATAATGAAAAATTTTAAGAAAAAAGGCCAAACGAGAATTGACATATCATCAAAGTTTAACTTTTAAAATGATCTGACCAGTTTAACTTGGCCATATCATGAAGTGATCAATTTCTATGATCTAGCCACGACATGAATATGTATTGTTTGTGCCAATTAGGTATTACAAATTTTAATATACTATGTAGTTAGTCCAATTTAGATAATTATGGATACGATTAAATATAATAATCATACACTGCACGCGATGCAGTATGTAGAGAAGATGGCTGGCTCCTGATTGCATGTGAGAAATATAAATAATTGTTAAATAAACTTGTAATTTTGTATAATGGTGCGCACACATGGTAGAAACTTGTCTAAAGAAAGAATAACATAATAAGTTATCATGTGAATAACACAATTCGAAGTACATAAGCTAACTTAGTGTTTATTTACGGAGACGTGGCGCGTTAGGCGTTTGTCGTACATTGCAGCAGCGGGCCACGTTATCGCACGCGCGAACACAAACATATGGCAATGTACGACGACCGCCGCACAACACGCCGCGTCTCCGTAAACAAGCCCTTAAAGTTGAGTTTTCTTCCAGTAAACCATTGAGTGATAGAAAGAGATTACAGTAGAAGGTAGAACTCAGTATCTCTGACTACAGAACAGTTCAGAGAAGTCGGCTTATCTACGTAAGTCTACCTTGTGAACGCACCATCAAGCATCGCTTTTATACGAAACGACCAAATATTCTTATTAAAGAAACAATTAAACGGACTTTCACAACAAATATTAGAATATGTTAAATTCGTATTCCAATCATAAACAAATGAAAATAAAGATCACAAATCAAAATGAACAGCATTCAAAGATTTGAGGTGAAACCGGGACTCAGTGCTATTAAAAGCAAAAATGGGCAATTTATTTATACAAACTTTATGGACATAACACTGTACAAAGGCGGACTTAATGCCTTAGGCATTTTCTACCAGTCGACTTATTAAGTGTATATTAGTGTAGTTTTACACTCATACAGTAAGAATAGTTGGTCCTTTTATACAAATGTTATTATAAACTAAATTAGTAATACCTATTTACATTTAGATCAAGCTAAGCTACTTAAGTATTTAGAGGTACAAGCTTGAAATACAAACAAAAAACTTAAAAAAGAAAATATTTAGATTGATAAAATAGCATAACTACAGATTTTTTAAAAGAAATACTGTATATAATATACTAAAGACTTATCCTCGGTTTCTTAATTGAGAATTCGAATAACTTGTCAAATTTCAGCACTAGAGTTAAGCAAGATTTTATCTTCAATTTATCCAATTCAGAAACCGTAGGTTATTTAAAGACGAAGGTAGGTAGGTACAGTAATATTTAGAAAGGAAAAAAAACATTTAAATAGATTTTAACATAGGCATATTATACACGTACAGTTGAATATAACAAAGAAAAAAAAAAACAAAATTCTATTTAAAAATAATAATGCCGTATGCTGCAGCGACCCAAAGCAAAACACGATTGCCAGCAAACTTTAATAGGCAGAATACAGGACATACTCAACCCTTGAATCGTTTGAGTCGGATTCGTCCGACGAGGGTTTTCGTCTCCTATTCGCCAGGGTCGTGTTCGCGACTGGGTACTCCATCTCGTTTAGCTCTTCAATCCCCATAGGTGACAGAAGAGCTGATGAGATGGAGTGGTCGTGGATGTGCGACCCTGGTGGAGCAAACGCGGGAGTGTTTGTCGGATATATCCGACGTAGACGATTCAAAGGTTAAGTAAGGAAAACAAAAGCTAAAGTGTAGGAAGCTGCTTTTAAAAGCTTATGTTTAGAAAAACTACGAGCACAGGGGCCTTAGTATGACGCGTGAAAATGTCAGGCGTGCGAGCGAAAATGAGAGATGGAGCTCTACATACTATATAGCTCCATACCTTTAACAGTTCAGTTTAGGTTGTAAATTGGATCGCGTTAAGAGCTCGTAGTAAGGCCTCAGAGGGTTTAGTGCGAATTTTAAACATACTCGATTATTTTTGACTTAAGTGGGCAAGTTTGTCATTGCCGAGGTAGAATACACACCCGATCTGAAAGGGAGGTCGTGTTAGAGCAGAGAAACTGCAATAACAATGGCTCACATTTATCAAACAATTATTTTCAACAGCCCTACTCGAAAAATATCAGTAAAACTTCATAAGCATAATATTTAGTAAACAATTATTGTGAGAAATGGATCGCCGGGGCTTGGTTCAAGTCATGCTCCGGAGCGAGGAGGAGTGGCAGGCGGTCGCCTCCTTTTGCGAAGCAGTAATGCTAGCAAAGGAGGAGGCCGACCGCATTAGGCTAAGGCGCATACGCTGCCGCCGCCACCAGGATTCTGATCCCGATATCCGGCCACTGTAGGCACGGGTTCGCGGGCGGTGGGACCGGTCCGAGCTCAAGTCGTCTACGGCGCGCACTGTTCCTGCGCGCCTCAAGGAGTTGTCAGCAAACTGTGGGGGCCCAGCAGGGCCGAAGCCTACTGGGGCCAAAGGTTATGTGAAAATGTCACCACGGGCCCTGGGACAAAGGCAATGAATGGAAGGGTAGATTTTTAGTCAGTAAGAGTCTGACACTATTTCCCACCCCACCCAAGGGCGGGATTTGTCATTGGATGATTTTACCTACCAAAAAAAAAAATTGTGAGAAATGGATGCATTTTTTTTAGTGAGTCATGATGATGGGTTTGAAAAAGACAATTGTGTTGAAAAAGAGGCTTTCCGTTTTTTGTCAACAGACTGTGATTTTCCAGTTTAAGGAAAGATTGAAGTTTACGTTTTAAACGCAACCGAGCATGTTAAAAACTTGCACTAAGGTCATTGATAAATGATATTTAATTTGCAAGTAGGTTTTTCAAAAACACTTTTAAACGTCAATTTTTTTTTTTCAATTGGTCTTATAAAATAGAAATTATACGTGAATAAACGTACTTGTTTTGTTCTAAATACGCTGAAACGTTCTATATGTCGAGATAACCTTTTCTTTTTCTATTTGAGGCTTGTGCTATTATTACTAAGCGTACAGTACATTCTAGCAGCGGTAAAAGGCGTTATATTTTACAGAACTATAAAAAATACTGATACACATTTTAATTTAGCTTACTATATCCCCGCGTGCCTAAATATACTGGACATTAAATTATTTTAGTCATGGCACACAATGCTAAGCTCTTTTTATGTAAAAAACTATGTATGTATTGCATAAAATACACAGACTTACCTCGCCACAAGTTTTACAATATAATACACCGTTGAATTTTGGTCGTTTTAATCCCGCGGAAGCTCGATTTGGTATATGAAACACTATCGATTTGTAAAGTAAAAATTAAAAAATAAAGTACATTTTTTTTCAAACCCGAATTAATTTACGCATGTACGAAATTAATTTCTTTAAGTAAACGTCAGCTGAGCGAGGCCAATGAACTGTAGATAGTTAGTACGCAACGACCGGCAACTACCTACAAGGTCATTGACTTGTTTACTTAAAGAAATTAATTTCGTACATGCGTATATTAAATTCGAGTTTTAGAAAAAAAGTACTTTATTTTTTAATTTTATCTTTATAAATCGATAGTGTTTCATGTACCGGATCGACCCTCTACGGGATTAAAACGACCAAATTTTAAGGGTGTATAAATCGTATACCTAATGTATTAAATCGATGAGTTAAATTTAATTTAAAGTATATTTTCTTCATTCAAATAAAAGCTTGTTTATAAAGTTATCCTTTTTTGGTTTCGCGGCTCTAAACTTTGATAATTAATAAACGCGTTGAATTTAAGTGCCATAACTAAAATAATGCGTTTATACAGTTTTTTATTTTTGCCTAAATACAGAAGTTAAGAGCTAAATGTTAGTAGTGTATCTCAAGCTCCACACCCCGGCTGCTTGGGTACTTGAAGGCTGCAGTGGTACTATTGGAAATTGAGATTTGTTGGTACTACATTCTTAGAAGCACAACTTATTTTTTTAGTGTGTAATGTCTACTTAAAAAAAGGTACAATAAAACTTGGATTTATTAAAGAAAACCTAGTATGAGTGTGAGAACTTGTGATTTAGTTTAATTAAAGGTATATATTTATTTTATTTAGCATTATCTGTGTGTCATTGCGAGGTAACAGCTGAAAACCAACGCTGGGTGTCTGATGTCCAGCAATTGCTGAGTTGGCGACATTTTCGGTTCAAATTCGCACAGTGAAACTGTATTGTAATTTTTGTTACTGTACTCATTTTTATCAATTTATGTTGTTGCCGTTGTATTGTATTGCCTAATCTATTCGTTTAGCAACTGAGCGTTACACTGTACGATCAGAGGACACATAACTTTGAAGCGCATAACGCCTGCCCAAGAAGTAGTAGGAGCCACCCACTCAAGAAGACCGGCCCTCACGCACTCAAGCTTGCATCGTGCCCTCGAGTCCCGTACTCCGATCGCGCTGCGTTAGACCTACTGTTTTTTTTTTTGTGAGTTGCCTCTCGCAGGTCAACCTATGAGGTTGTCGGCTGCTTAACCGGTCTTGCCAGTGGCGGCCTCGATTCAAGAATCAAAGCCTCCAGCCAGGGCTTACTTAACTAGACTTACATACTAAGCGACCACGCAAGGGCACCCCCTGTGGGGTACGGACCTCGGCTTAGGGCGTCGCTGGGGGTGGGCAGCAAGGTACAAGTTGGATCGAGCAAATTAGACCTACTGTCCTTAGTCGCGTAGCTTTGTAGGAAAAGTCCTGACGTCGTGTCGAGCAGGTGTATACCAAGCGTATAATAACGAATTCGCGTCTATGAAGTTACGCTTCAATGGACAGTAGGTTTTATGCTCAATTAAATTAGGCAGGGTAACTCTCATTTTATAGTAGGTTTTTGCTAGTCAATTTACGTGTTATTGTAATTTTTATTGATTTTATTTGTAAGAAGTAGACACTGTAAGGGATTTCCTTTCTAATTTACGTCACTCGCATTAAAATCTAATCTCTTTTATGTGTCGATATTTTTGCTTTACTCGGCTGAACGCTCTGAATTATTGCGGAACAAAAAAAATTACAATCATAGATTTAAATAGTAAAGTTAAATTAGTTCGAAGGTTTGCGTTTTCTATACAAGAAACACTAGCGTCACTTCTAAGAACAACAATTTGTTGTCGCGACGTAACCTTGCAAGATCGGCCGATATTATTGAAGTGACAGGGATTTTTTTAATCACATCAATACTACAGACGGAGTAGCCTGGAAAGAGTACACGAGAGCTTTCGGAAATTGTCGACTGCTCACGAAGATAAGGAACTAGAAAAACGCGCGCTCAGCCCCGTTCTGTCATTCTATAGCAACGACTACACTTCAATATACTACCGATTGTCTAACTGAGTAAAAGACTCGAAGAGTTTTACAATATAATTTCTATGTTATTTGTCTCAGTTCTTAAAAGTACCATCCAACTCAATTTCCAAAGTACCACTTGACGCATATTTCAAACCAACTGACCAGTTTCATTCGTCGAGTAAAAGTGTGAAGTAGTTTCAACACTTTGCCAGTTATTATTCGGGCCAGTCGAGTATCCTTGCCACGACGTTGCGTTCCTGTTCGCATTGGCATCTCTGCCGTCTCTCGCTTGCCAGTTTCCTCCTGACATTCTCTGCTGGTAGCTATTCACAAGAGCAGATACTGACTGCTTTTCTCCCTGAGCGTTCGTTCGTTCTAGGTTCGGGTTTCGCTCGGGCAAGTTCGGGCCGCGGTCGGGTAGACTCGGCGCGCGTTCGGCTAAGTTTGGCGCTCGTTCGGGTAGTGGAGGACGATCTGGAGGACCCGATAGAGGTAATGGTGGTGCTCCGATGTCGGCTATTAGGAATTAGTTGTTAGATTCGTAGTGATGAATTTTACCCTCTTTTCAGGGTAGGGTAAATGGAATTAAATGAAGGGTAAAATCGGTCAATTATGATGATATAATTAAATATGACTGTGAAATGTTGCGTTAAGGGAAATTACTGTAGGTTATTGTTAAATTGGTTTTTAATTTGTGCATTTGCAAATAGAAAATGTGAAAATAATTACTCAAGATAGTCAAGTTAGGGTCACAACCGTACTGAGGGAACACAGTAAGTACTCGTTTTACTTTCAAAATACATTTCTATTCGTCGCATACGCTACTACGGCCCTCTTACGTTAACCTTGGTTAACTTAAACTGAGTTAGGAACTAACTTAGGCTCATTATTTATATATTTGATATTTAGCCTCATGTTAGCGATAAGTTAACCCTGGTTTACGCAAGTGAGCTTCAAAAGGACAATCACAAAGACAAAACACAGTGCATGAACATCACAACATGAAAATAAAGAATCTAGTAATTTAATTAACCCTTCAAATAAAAAAATAATAATTGTGCACATTTAACACTGTAGTGGGAAATCATCAAATAACTCTTCCCGTTCTGGGTGGAGCGAAAGGGAGGGAGTGTCAGAATTTCACCAGCCAAGCGCATTACTTTGTGTAATTAATTACATCATCACCATCCTCACGATGTTTTCCTTTACCGTTTTGAGAGCAGTGGTAATGAAATATATTACACAAAGTAATGCGCCTGGCTAGGTTCGAACCCAGTACCTACATCTCGTAAGTCGGGGCCGTTACCACTCGGCCACCACTGCTCAAATAAATAAACTTTAAATTTATAACGAAACTAGAACACATTGAAAAATGCATGTACCAATGTTTACGCAGGGGGGGGGTTAATATTTGCAAAGAAGCTGCTTACGTAATACTTGAACGGCCCCTTTGAGGAAAAAGGAATAGGAGATAGAAAGAGGAATATTTGAAAAGGAGAAATTATTTGATGATCTCACACATTTAAAAAAAAAATGTTTTGTCCTAGTCCTTCTCTTATATAGATCATAATTGAGAATCTAAAGGCACTCACCATTTTGTTGAGACCTAATGAACTCGGCGTTGATGTCGCGTCCGTTCGAGAACCGCGTCCGACCCCACGTGCTGGACCCGGATACCTGTTCTTGACTCCTGTTAGGAATTAAATAAGATTTTAAGTCAATTTTCTTTTTTTTTCTGTTATGTAAGTTGTTAGAAAATCATTCTAACATAGCTCAAAAAATACTAACTAAATTAAATTGCGAAGGTGTAGAACATAAAGTGTTTTCTTCTTATTTTAGTAAATACTATTTCCTTGTCTGGATAAAACTGTCTTTGTCTCGGGCGTCTTGAACTCCTCACTTCACTCAGGTTTCTACATTAACTCTCTCGCATTACTCGGGAGTTAATAAGATAAATCCCTCACTAACTTTCGGGATTAAAACTTGGCAACCTTCGTTTCGTTCGGAATTCAACATGCCGTCCGCAACTTAAAGACACGAGACAAGCCTTTATCTCTTCGTCACATAATCTACTATTAGAAATAAAATTATAATAATTACCTGAGTATAACTTCAGTTGGGTCTTCTTCCTGAGGTGGCTGTCTTGGAGGCAAAGATGGCAGCACCGTCGATTCTGAGATGATAGACATTTCCATTATTATTTAATGTAATAAATACAGCTCTGCTCCCGTGGCTTGTAGCGTGATGTTTTTAGCCTATACGATTCGTCTTGAACCTGTTTAGGTACTTAACTAAACGTAAACAATCTTCACATGTCTTATAACTAAAAATTGTCTAAAAATGTTTACTATGCGTTCCAAATAAGAATAGGAAAGCCAATAACCTCGATCTGTTAATTGTTGAGTGAAAAGTACGGTTTGCAAAACAACCTTATTTATTTATTTATTTATTTATTTATTTATTATATACTTTATTGTACACCTCATAATGAACATAGGATAAATATTACAAAAACTAAGTGTACAATGGGCGGTCTTATCGCACAGGGCAATCTCTTACAGACAACCTTAGGATGGACTGAAACAAGAGGAGATTGATTTGGGGCGATCAGTGTACAAAAATCATAAATAATATTAAATACATATAATAATAAAAATACATATATACAATATCAATTAATAAACTAATAAATATCAAATATAAAATTAAGAAAGGAAAATAAAGAAATTTTATAGTGAGAGGTAATGTTCCTTCACCATAGCTTTAAAGGCCGATAGCGTTTGAGCACGCCTTACTTCAATGGGTAACGCATTCCACAGACGAGCTGCTTGAACAGTAAACGACTTGCGTATCAATAAAGGGTTTTTTTTGCTTTGTATTACGAAGTCTTAGTTAAGTCTAGGTGAAGTAAAAAAGTTGTTGTTTAATATAAATTAGCTAAATATATTGTTTTAAGTCATAATTACGTAAAAAAAATAACTATTTTCTCTCTTATTTTCATTATTAGGAACAATTCGCCTTCGCTACTAATCGGACACTTCACACACTCACGCAGAGATGAGCAAAATTTAAGAACTGAATTCTGATAAAACTTTTTTCGTTCACGATTCGTAAAACAATTGAATTAAAAAAAAAATATTTTTTGCTCGTTGTACCCAATTTCTTCAAATTGACAGTTCGACGTGACGTCACAACATGGCAATCGATCCTATTCTCATTTGGACCGCATTGTACAATTAGCTAAATTACCTAAACCGATGTTAGGTAATTAACTAAATTTAAATAATCTTTGTGTGTCTTCTATACGATTTGGGGCCATTCAAGTTTTACTTAAGCACTATAGGGGGGGGGGGTCTTTGTTTTGCTTATTTTTGGTGATATGGGCAGTTTTTTTTTTAAGAGAACAATCTCGATGTTCCAAAAACACACGAAAATGAGCAGACAGACACATATCACTGAGCAATGTTTACGTAAGCATGTGGGGGGAGGGTTAGATCTTTGCTTACTTTTGCTGACGATGGAGAGGGGAGCGGGAAAAAATATATACTAGCTAATACTTGAACGCCCCTTTTTTTCTAAATAAAAAGACATATCAAGCATTTAGCGGATGTCTACACCCTATAAGAAACCTACCTGCTTCAAGTTTCTAGGTGTTATAGTTTCTGAGATTTTGTGATTAATCAGTGAGTGGTATTGTTTTTATATATTGAGTGACTGGTAATTAGTGACTGATAGTTAAACACGTGATTGTAGTCATGATAACAAACAACTTTTACTATGGGACCAAACCTAAAATCACGAAAAAAATCAGCTGGTCAGTACATTTATGTTCACCTAACTGATCAAAATGTACTGAACTTGGCTGGAACTTGGCTTGGTAACTTGGCTTGGCTTGGTGAAGTTTATTATATGTTAGCCCCCTTAAACATTTATTATATTTTAATTTTAATTATTAACATTTCAAGTGTCTACCTGTTGCCGTTATTAATATCGAGCAAAAAACGGCAAAAAGCTCCTTTGTTTTACCCTTTGTATACGGAACCCTAAAAAAGGGACGTAGTATGCTCCCTTGGCATAATTTTCTACCTTAACTCAGGTGAATCCACGAGCAGTTAGTCTTACCTATGACTCTCTCAGGGGTAGTAGATGACACTCGTTGTGACTGCTGACTACTTCTATGCTCCTGTAGGATCTCCGCTTGTGTGCGCGGCCGCCGCTCAGGTTCGGGGGAAGAACCGGCTGATGATGATGACTCCGCGTTCCTGTGGAATTGAGGGTCGAGGTTACGGCTGTGGTAGTGGACCAGGGTTTGAGAGCGGTCTGTCTTAGTGGAATTTTGATAGGACCATTTTTGTTGAAGAGACTGTTGGATTTATTGTGGAGAGCTTAGTTAAAAGTGGATTTAAAACTTTTTAGTGTTAACTTCTTAGAAAATACTAGGAATACACGTCCTTATTTAGTTACACTAAGGCTCATAGAATAGATTACTCGCTGAAGGTGTTCTAGGAGGTATGCGGAACAGTGAGGGTGGGTGGCTTTAACGTAGTCGCCGGGTACGCATGACGACGCATCAAATCTCCGTTCTCAGGAGGGGAGTGAAATAGTGACATCTACAGCGTCATATAAGTACTAAACAACGAAATCCTACATCGCTCAAATAAAGTTATCCGCGCGTTTTGAACAGCACAAAAGAAATCATCGAGTTTAAAGAATCTATCGGGAAGCTGCCCCAGTTTTGGAGGTATGCCGGTGTTATGTCTGGTGGGCTACTGCCCTATGGATGATTTCGGGGTGTTCTGCATGTTCAAATCACGCGGAGAACTTTAATTGCACGATGCAGGATTTCAGAAGCCAAGTGCTAGGCTACTTCTTTCTTCTTTATATACTTACTCTTGTAATCTTCTCCTGATCTCTGCTGTGGGGGACTCTCCGGGTGGCACGGCGGAGTAGGGAGTCAGTTGAAGCTCTGGTGGCAGCTGCGCGTGGAAAGACAGCTTGGCCACCCATTCCTGGAGCAGAAGAAGTAGGGGTTAAGTTTTCGTGGAAGAATTTTCGTACTAAATATTGATTTAAAAAAAAATAACTAACATGAAGCTCGCTAGGTTGTCGCCATAATGTGGGAATTGGATTCAACGATCATTGTCAGCCAATGGCTTAATAGCCACTGTGTCGGGAATACAGTTATCGCTTAAAATACATGTTTTTCCAGTTATACTTCCATTAATTGAATGAATCAAAATTAAAATAACACAATTCCCACAAACTTACTTTCTATTTAAACAATTTACTTATTTAGCGCACTATGACTTCTTTCTACGGAAATGCATTTGATGCTACATTACACCACGAGCCTCCACCAGCAACTCCGGAGGCTCGCGTCAAGCAGTTGGACATTTTTTCTAAAACTCGAATTAATTTATACATGTACGAAATTAATTTCTCACAAGTTGTCGGTCGTTGCGTACTAACTACGTACAGTTCATTGACCTTGCTCAGCTGACGTTTACTTAAAGAAATTAATTTTGTACATGCGTAAATTAATATGAGTTTAAAAAGAAAAGTTTTTAATTTTCTTTTACAAATCGATAGTGTCAGCATCGATAATGTCCGAATCGACCCTCCACGGGATTAAAACGACCAAAATTTAACGGTGCATAATATATTATAACAAAACAGTGCCCTTGGAGCTTTATGCACATTCATTTCCATATAGATCTATGCTTTGAAATGTGTTATTAGCATCATTTTTGTGACTGAATTACTTCTTGACAATTTAAAATTGCCAAATAATTTGCTTGAAATCGTTGAATCTGTAAAGTTAGTTATTTGCCAAACTGCACCTGGCACTGGTAGTTCAAGTAAGATCAAACACGTTTTTAATGTATTCAGAAAGCTGGGCTTATTCTTACCTTCATTAAGTCTTTGGAGGAGCAGGCGAATAGGTACTCGGCGCCGTCGGCACACGCCAGACGGAAAACGTTGGCGCGCTTCGTGTAGTCTCCCGCCGGCTCGCAGCGCGCCTGGGGGAGACAATGATTTTAAATTAGCATGAGTTTTTATTTGGATATTTGTCTGTACTTATTTTGATACAATCTAAAGAACTGTAGCGACATCTATGTCGTCACGTAAGAACTAATCCTGCATCTCGCAAGTAAGATTCTCCGCGCTATTTGAACATATATAGGGTGACTGGTAATTAGTGAACGATACTTACACACGTGATTGTGGTCATGATAACAAACAACTTTTACTATGGGACCAAACCTGAAATCGCGAAAAAAAATCTGTTGGTAAGTACATTTGTGTTCGCCTAACTGTTTAAAATGTACTGAATTTGGCTGATTTTTTTCGCGATTTCAGGTTTGGTCCCATAGTAAAAGTTGTTTGTGATAATGACTACAGTCACGTGTTTAAGTATCGTTCACTAATTACCAGTCACCCTATAGAACAAACCGAAATCATCTATCGGGCAATAGCCCATCAGACATAACACCTGTCTGGTCGGAGGATCCTCCCTTATCAACGGAGGTATGTGGGACTTTACTCTCTGTACCGCGTACCTTCAAAAACCAATATAACTAAAAATAAAACTTTTTTTTAAAATTTTCTAAATTGTCGTGCTCATCACACAAATATTTGTCTTGGGTGGGAATCAAACCCACGACCTCCGGCGTAGCGGTCCGGGCTACTGACCACTGGACAAAACAGGCCAGCCATCAGTTGGTTATTATTTAACTTACTGTGACGTTTCAATGTTGTTCCAATGAGAGTAGTGGTGGCCGAGTGGTAACGGCTCCGACTTACGAATTGTAGGTCGCGGGTTCAAACCCAGCCAGGCGCATTACTTTGAGTAATTAATATCATCACCACTGCTCTCAAAACGGTGAAGGAAAACATCATGAGGAAACCGGCATGTCCTAGAACCAAAAAATTCGAAAACATGTGACATCCACCAACCCGCACTGGGCCTCGTGGTGGATTACGGCCCATTCCCTCTCCTAGAGAGGAGGCCTGAGACCCAGCAGTGGGAACATTAAAAAAGGCTGATGATGATGACGTTCCAATAAAGGGCAAGTGACGTAGACACGTGCGCTTGACAGTTAAGCCACTATCTGCTTGACTGTCGATGGAGGCGGACGTATTACGGGCTTGGTGAAACCAATGTATGTGTTTTATTTATCAACCTAGGAGCAAACCTGGACAGCACCTATGGTCGGTAGTGAGGAGGGGTGGCAGGCGGTCGCCTCCTTCTACGAAGCAGTAATGCTACCAAAGGAGGAGGCCGACCGCATCAGGCAGAGGCAACGCGGCGCTCGCCCCAGCCGCCGCCGGGATTCCGATCCCGATACCCGGCCACCGCAGGCGCGGGCTTGCGGACGGCGTGCAATGGGCAGCACGTTCTCCGATTGTCTGGTAACCGACCGGACCGAGCCCAAGTCGTCGACGGCGCGTACTGTTCCCGCGCGCCTCAAGGAGCTGTCAGCAAACCGTAGAGGCCCAGCCTGCTAGCTGGCTGGCAGGGTCGAAGCCTACCCTGGGGTCATGGGTCAATTTCAACGGGTAACGAAGGAACGGGGTACTACTTCCCGCTCCACCCAAGGGCGGGATTTGTCATTGGATGATTTTACCTACAAAATAAAATAAAAAAAACCTGGACAGCACACTTACGTTGAGTATAGCAACAGGTGGCGCGGCCGCCTTGGCGCTGGCGAAGTCCAGCTCGTCGCGGAAGAAGCACAGCAGCTGTCCGCACAGCACGGAGTAGTACGCGCGCCACGAGCGCACCGTGGCGCGCTTGCCGCCGCAGCCCGCCTCCTGCTTGCGCTCCAGGTAGCCTGCCCCAGGGGACACAACGGCTCAAATGACGATGGTAGGGAAATATTTAATAATATAGTATAATAATAATAATATTTCCACAACTATCACACAACACCGTCTAGTCCCAAGCTAAGCAGAGCTTGTGTTATGGGTACCAGACAGCTGATAAACATACTTATATATTTCTAAATACATACATATTATAGATAAATTACACCCAGACACAGAACAAATGATAGGGCTCATCACACAAACATTTGTACCGGGTGGGAATCGAACCCACGACCTCCGGCCACTAACCACTAGACCAACAGGCCAGTCAAAAAGTATTTGTCTATCGATTAGACAAACGACGACGATTTCAATTTTTATGTTTAAGTCTTTATTTTGTAACACTCGTTGGTGATCCTTAAATAAATAAATAAATTAGTCCTAAGAGTTTTTTTCTATGATCAATGGCATGATTAGAGAAAGGGTTCTCTTTCATATTCTTATCTTATACTCCATTAAATTTTTGTCGTTTTAATCCCGCGGAGGGTCAATTCGGTATATGAAATACTATCGATTTGTGAAGAGAAAAATAAAGATTTTTTTTTTAAACACTAATTAATTTACGCATGTACGAAAATAATTTCTTCAAGTAAACGTCAGCTGAGCGAGGCCAATGAACTGTAGGTAGTTAGTATGCAACGACCAACAACTACCTACAAGGTCATTGACTCGTTTACTTAAAGAAATTAATTTCGTATATGCGTATATTAATTAGAGTTTTTGAAAAAAAGTACTTTGTTCTTTATTTTTTCTTTACAAATTGATAGTATTTTATGTACCGAATCGACCCTCCGCGGGAATAAAAAGAACAAAAATATAACGGTGTATATTATGTCTTGTGTATATGAGATTTAAAACATTAGAAATTTAAAACATGCATTAAACGCACACTATGTAGGCAAGCATATTATAAATTGGAAGATTACATCCTTGATAAAAATGCTTGGCTAAATGCCGGTCCTGCTCCACAGCCACAGCCACATTTGCCTACAAATTAGTTTGGAAGAAATGCGGGGGCCCCTTTTTGTATTGTTGTTTTCGAAATGTTTTTTTTTTTATATATACTATTTTTCATTATTTTATTGGTTTATTGTGATGGAGCTTGGAATCAATTACTTATTACTTTTTGTAATTGGAAACAATAAGATTGTATAATGTAGAAGCACTTTTTTTTTTATTTGTGAATGTGAAGTACCATGGAGCATTTTTATTTTAATAGGTTACAACTTGTTTGACATTAAAAGCATGGCAGTTGAGAGTTTGTCATGCTCACTAAAATGTCTCGCTGATGGTGGCACGTGTTATTGGGTCATTCGGTTCCCTTCAAAATGGTTGAGCTGAGTGGGGCTGAGGCACGCGTCATGCTCGTGAACGGGCGCCGTCAGTAGGGACTGGTCATCTCTTAGCTGCCAGTAGCTCAATTCAATTTCTATTTTTTTAATTAGTTCATTTTATTTTTTTATTACTTATCTGCATTGTGCTCACATAATAGAAGCGACAAGAAAAATGTAACCAAGATTTATGTAACTCATAATATGATTTTAAAAGAGTGTCCATGGAGTTTCTTGCACGTTCTTCTCCATAGAGATCTACGCTTTGGAACGTGCAATTTAGCTTCACTTTTTTTTTGGACTGACCTACATTTTGACAATTCAAAAGTGCCTGTAATTGGTCTATTTGAAATAAACTATTCTGATTCTGATTCTGATTTCATGTTTTTTTGCGTTGCTTCGACAACATCATGATCATGTTATAGAGGATTTCTTCCGTTCAGTGTTTGAGCGGAAGAACTTCTGACAAAAACCACATCTATGTTCCTTCAATTATCTTTTTTGTTCTAGAACCACGGATTTCCATTTTAGAAGTCAACCCATGGCCCCAGTAGACTCAGGCTCGGTCCGGACAGTTATTAAACGGCTAGACGGCGAGCTACTCATAACTCATCATTCGCAAAAAACGACAAACGATATTTATTTTGCAAAAAGGTTTTTAAAAACACTTTTACACGTCAATTTTTTTCGTCAGTTTAATCTAGATGAGGCCGGTGTTTCCTAACTGACTACACTGAGAAGAAACACCGAAACAAACTCAGGGGTCAAAGTGTCTTTTAAAAGTCCATACACCAACATGTTAAGGTACTCCAACGACTTATTCACTAATTAAGCTTACAAAAAAATGTAACTTATATTTATATTATTATGGTGAACTTGTTACTTATAGGAGTACATAGCTGAAACATAAATCATAAAAAAACATACAATTGATGATTGAGATCTATCTTAGGGTAATCTTAAAATAAACTAATTTGAGGCAGCAAAAAAAATGTAATGGTCAAATCATATGAGTAGTATAACGAGTCTAACAGCTTTATAATTACCTTCGATTTCCACGGGCGGCAATTCAGCGATGTCTCCGCGCCGATGTCTCCTGAAGCTTTGCGTGCGTCTACGAGTCGTGAACGACGGTGTACGCTTCGGTGTCTTCACCACCTGAACATACCATTTTTATTTTTTATATTAAGAAAAACAAACACAGTAATATCACTACATAGTATAAAACAAAGTCGCTTCCCGCTGTCTGTCCCTATGTATGCTTAGATCTTTAAAACTACACAACGGATTTTGATGCGGTTTTTTTAATAGATAGGGTGATTCAAGAGGAAGGTTTATATGTATAATACATGCATACATTTAATATCAACATAGCACCCGTGCGAAGCTGGGGCGAGTCGCTAGTAATAAATAAAAGAGATCAAACTGTCGATGAAGCGGCAATGCTTATTGCGGCGGTGATTATTTTTAATCTATTGTATTAACGTGATCATGACTCGAAACATCGTGAGGAAACCGGCATGTCCTAGAACCAAAAATTCGAAGACATGTGGCATCCACCAACCCGCAATGGGCGCGCGTGGTGGATTACGGCCCATTCCCTCTCCTAGAGAGGAGGCCTGAGTCCCAGCAGTGGGAACATTAAAAGGCTGATGATGATGATGACTAATGTGCAACGTAATTTTATTTATTTACTTAACCACCAGTATGCAAAGATTTTTTTTTATTTCACTTGTTTATTTTTGGTGTTATATAAATTATTGTCAACTCTTAAAATGTTTGACACAAATGTAAATTTGTTGATGAAATGAAATGAATGACACGACGTTCTTCATTTTTTTTTTTTTTTTTTTCGTTAACTTAAAACCAAATTCACCAATAAACTAATCGCGATTCGTTCAAACAAAACGCAATTTGAGCGCCTAATCGAGATTACAGCTTCATTTTGCGTTTCACCGCTATGAATTGAACCTAGTTTACGCTAAACTCAGTTTCAATTCTTTTGTTGTCGCCCATGTTTACGACACGAGTCTTTAAACTAGATTACGCTGAGCTCAGTTTAGTTGAACTAAGTTTTTATATTGAATGATGAAATCAGCACTAAGAAGTTTAATTTTTTCACAGCTTCAAAAGACCGCAGACTTAAGTATATGGTTTAGATTTCAACTATAGGCCGACCGTCTAACTGAGTCCTCGCCTGCGCGGTACAGGGGCGCGGCGGTATGACGACCGAGGGGACTGAGGCAGGTGCGGGCGGTGGGGGCGCTTAGTAACATACATACGAGATGAAATGCGCCAAGATAGTTCCTAACATATGTGACGTCATACGAAAGAAATAGTGATTTATTTAATGAAAAATAATTAATTAATGAAGATAATTTTAATGAACTTAGGTACTTACGTAAATAAAAAATTTGGTAATAAACTATTGTACTATTTATTATATAGAATAATCATGTAAATAAATCAAATTTAAAACCTAGTTCATGTAGCAACAGCCTTAAATATTCCCTTCCGCAGTGTTATTCTTAACAGCCTTATATATTCTCTTCTTTCTCTGTTTTCTCTCTCTCTTTCATATGTCTCGACAGACAGACAGAAAAAATCCTATAAGAGTTACGTTTTTTCTTTTGAAGTGCGGAACCCTAAAAATGATATTTTGTAAAGTGTACTCACGCTCATACTCTCGGCGCGCTTGACATGCTGCTCGTTCTTGGGCAGGCGGTCGAACTGCGGCGCCGGGGACAGCGCCTCTTCCGACGACGCCGGCGCCACCGACGTCTGTAGGCGCTCCGACTAAAAAAGGGAAATAATATTGAATCAATTTGTCATATTATATGTATTGTTAAAATACGTACGGCGATGCACCACCGGTACATAGTGGACATCCCACCCATACGTACAAAGCGTTTTGGGAACACATTTATTGTGCGTACAGCTAAAGAGTGGAATTCCCTGCCGGAGTCTGTGTTTCCTGATAGCTACAACCTAGGAGTGTTTAAGTCAAGCGTGAATAGGTTACTTCTAGGCAAGCGTGCTCCATCGTCGGCCACATCATTCGCTTACCATCAGGTGAAATAGTGGTCAAGCACGAGCCTATCAATAATTAAAAAAAAGAGTAAATAAAAATAATATATATATGTTGGCCATCCGAACTGTCGCACATACTTGAAAAAATACGAAATATGCAAATGCCTTAAAATTAAAAAAAAAAATACTGCGCAACCATTTCTTTGAAGTTCGGATCGGTCAAGATATTTCGGCCATACACAGTTATAATTACACACACCACCCAAGTTTTAACTGCGAGAAGAAACAGCAGGGAAACCTCACCTCTCTGGTCATGGGCACGGGCGCGGTCTCCCGTCTCCTCTCCTCCGTGATCCTCTCCATCTCCCTCTTCCTGTACTGCTGCAGTCTCTCGGCCTCCTGCCTCTCTGCTGAGATGCGGCGCGCCTGTTCTTCTTCATCGCGCTGTGTCTGGAAGGCTTGTTCCACCTGGAGAAGAAGATCATTTATTGAATTTTTACACCTTTCAATTTTGATCGTTTTAATCTCGTGGAGGGTAGATACGGTACATGAAACACTATCGATTTGTAAAGATAAAAAAAGTACTTTTATTTAAAACTGGAATTAATTTACGCATGTACGAAATTCATTTCTTTAAGTAAACGTCAGCTGGGCGAGTTCAATGACCTGTAGGTACGCAACGACCTATAAATACCCACAAGTTCATTGACTGGTTAATTAGTTAAACACCCTATAAGGAACCTGCCTGCCAAATTTTAAGTTTGTAGGTGTTATAGTTTCTGAGATTTCGTGATTAATCAGTGAGTGGTATTGATATAGATATACTTACAAGAGTGATTCTCTTGAGCGCGTTGAACTTATCTCGCTGCGCGTCGATGGTTTCCTCCAGGTCGCGGTGGCGGTTGATCAGTTCTTCCACCTGGGCGACGCTCTCGCCATATTTGCCATCGCGCACCAGTGGCACTCTGGAAGATAATGAAATAGTAGAAATTAAGGAACAACATGAGTTTGTGCCTTCACGGGTCAACATATATGGCCATTTACCAACACTTACCACCATGACCCAGCAAAGGCCTTTTCGTATACGGCCATGACCATTGTCCAACATCGACCACTAAGAACCATTATGTACGTGACCATTGTCCAAAATTACCACTATGTGCCATTATGTACATGACCATTGTTCAATATCGACCACTATAAGTAATTATGTACATGACTATTGTCCAACATCGACCACTATGAGCCATTATGTACATGACATTGGTCCATCGATGATTATGGGCCATTACGTACATGACAATTGTCCAATATCGATTGCTATGGGTCATTATGTACACAATCAGTCTATGATTAACTATTATGAGCCATTGCGTACATGACCATTGACCAACAATGACCACTATAAGCCATTAAGTACATGGCCATTGTCCAACATCAACCACTACGGGCCATTATGAACATGATTATAGTCCAACATCGACCACAATGGGCCATTATGTACACAGCCATTGTCCAACATAGACCACTGTAGACCATTACTGGTCCCCTGGAATCTGATCTCGTATTCGTTGGTTACCTGTTGGTGATCCAGTTGTCGAGCGCATCGGCGTCCCGCTTGAAGACGAGCGCGTCGAGGTGCTGCGTGTAGATCCTCTCGCGGTTGCTCCAGGCGGCGTCGAGGTGCGCGCGGCGGCTGCGCAGGAGTGACATGCGCTCCTCTATCTCGTTCGACATGAAGTGACCTTCTTTTACTAGTTTTTCGCCTGTGGGAGAAAGTAGATGTTAATTTTGTTATAGTACGGGGCAAATAAGTTGAACCCGTCGCTATGGTTAGAGCACCGAGCTATAGCAACGGGTAAGTAACCGATTAATGGCGAAGTAACCCATATTCGGGTTTAAATCGAAGTCGAAAATCGGTTACTTCGCATTTAAAATCGACCGCCATGATGGTTCCATGAGGAAATCTTGTGCTAAATATCATGCTCCTACACCCAGTATTTTCAGCTGTGCGTTGATATGTTATATATAGAAGATAAAATACACCCAGACGCAGAACAAATGATCATACTCATCACACAAACATTTGTCATAGGTGGGAATCGAACCGACGACCTCCGGTATAGCAGTCACAGCTCTGTTATTATCCTCCTAAAGATCTTGCAAAGTGCAGGTGGCTCTACAGGATGAGCAGCATAGCAGGTGACGTATGTCCTAAGATGCAGCTCCACACTACCATTGTGTTAGGGATGTTAAACATTAAACCAACAGGCCCGTTAGACTTACCATCGTTGTACAGCGTATGGAATGCCTCTTCTTTAGCTTCTATCTCCACCTTAATGTCCTGGTGCCTCGCCAGCAGCCGCTCAGCTCCCGACACGTCGTGGGCGAGGTCCGGGGCTGTCACTCGGGCTAGGGTCTCGTTTGTCCACGCTCTGGAGGAGGGAAATAGTTTAAATTAGAATTAGAGCACGGTCATTTGTTCTGTGTCTGGGTGTAGTTTATCTATAATAAGTATGTATTTAGAAATATATAAGTATGTTTATCAGTTGTCTAGTACCCATAACACAAGCTCTGCTTAGCTTGGGACTAGACGACGTTGTGTGATAGTGTGTGTGATATTATATTATATTATATTTATATTATAATTAGTAACTTATTAGTTGTCCCCGCGACCGTAGTCATTGCTCCATCCCCCTCTGTCGCATCGTGATGTTATATAGTCTATAGCTTTCCTCGATAAATGGGCTGTCAAACAAAGAATTTTTGAGGTAGCTCGGACCTTATTTACAATGCCATTGGGATACTACTTCTTAAATGTTGTTTTATTTTTATACTATCTAAATGAATAAACGAGGATAAAGAAAAGAAATCCTAATATTCTGGTCGAGAGGCAACGTGTCATCTTATTGTAACGTTCTGACGTTCAGCTAAGCGGTCGTTCTATGAAAAATACAAGTACTGAGCTGTATCGTGATTAAACTTGAAGCTGACCCTACAAGGTTGACAAATCTATATATATAAACGCGAAATACCACTCACTTATCAATTACGAAATCTCGGAAACTATAACAGCTACTAACTTAAAATTTGGCAGGTATAGAGGCCTTATACACCACTATTTTTTAATTAGTGCAAATACTTAAATGGCTTATTAGAAAGGGTCTTGTTATTATTTAAGTAAAGTCTCAATAAATAATATTCATAAACAGCAAAGTTATGAGCGTTTGTTTATATCCCAAAATCACACTCAATTTATAAAAACATTGTACAGGTTATTGTTTATGAATGAAAAAAATGTCAATAAAAATGGAAAAACACTGCGCTTAGTATTTTCTAGTAGTAGTTGTTATGTATGATGATTCAATTATGAATTTACCAATAATGACAAATTTTCGTGGACAATTTTGGTATTTCGTTTTTTTTACTTTGGACTACACAAATATGATCAATAACGGGTACTGATTGAGCCCCATTTTTTTGTGCACTAATTAAAAAATAGGGGTGTAGAGTGTAGATGTCCACTAAGAACAGATTTTACCAAACTCCACCCCTAAGGGAGTAAAACGGGGGTGGGAAATTTGTATGGAGAATCTGAGTTTTGCGCGGATGAAGCCGCTTGCCGAGCTAGTAATGCTCTACACTCACAATAACTCCTGATAGGTATCGAAGTAGGCCTGCAGTTGTCCGGCCAGCTCGAGCTGGTGGCTGCACTGGTCGGCGCGTTGCACCAGCGTCTGCAGGGCTTCCGTCACGTCCTCTAGCTTCACGGTGACGTGTTCCTTCGCGTCGGGGAACGCTGTGCCTAGTCTGTGGGAAAGGAAACACAAAAAAAAATTAAGACTTTAGATTCGAAAGTAGTAAAAAGAGATTATCATCTGCATGGGCCATTGTGTACACGTCTACTGACCATCATCGTCCACTGTGAACTACTTGATTCAGAATGTATCATTTTGCATCATCATGGCCCATTGTGAGCTATCATGGTTTAGCATATATCAGCATGATCTACTTTTTCATAACACAAATAACTATTACCATAATGGCCTTGTATGAATCATTATAGCACAGCAAGGACTAACATGGCCCAGCATTAAACTGCATCGCCCAGTATTGAAAGTCATGGTCCAATTTTGACTATTATAAACATGCATGGAATCATCATGTCATCAATATAGACCATCATAGCCCATCATGGCCCAACACGGGCCAATGTGTAAACGACCACTATCCATTATCAACCACTGTGCTCCACTGTGCTGTGTCCTCGGAGCTCCAACTGTATTTTTTTTAATTGACGTGAACTAGTGCTTGACTGCAATCCCACCTGATGGTTGATGATGCAATCGTTGATGGTGAGGCGCACTACTTTATTAAGAGCATATGCACTCTAGCTTTGAAGATACTCAAATTATTCATCAGACGGGAAGACCGCAACAGGCAAATTGTTCCAATCCTTTGATGCGCTATAAACCACGAGGCGAAGCGCGAAACGCTTAGTCCGGACCGTAGTTTTATTTATGCTTTAAAATAAAGAGTATAACTATATATCTATAATTTACCTCTCAGCCTCCACCTGCAACTTGTCGTGCGCGGCCTTAATGGCGTCAAGATCAGCCTTCAGCGCGTGCAGACTGCGTTTCTGAGCGTGCAGCTCGTGCAGGGAGCGCGGGGGCGCTGTCTCGCTGGCGAGGGCGGAGTCCTTCTCGCCGACCCAGGCGGCTGTCTCTTCAGCGGAGCGATCGAATTCGTGAACTTGGCGGGCTCCGGCTAAGGCCTGTAGAATAAAAAAAACAGTAAGTTCCATTAATTCCGCTAAATCCGTACCACATCAGGCCACTAGACGTACAGCGTTGCGCCACCGGTACATGGTGGACATCCCACCCATACATACAAAGCATGCAAGAAAACAATAATAATAATAAAGCTGAGAAAGAGAAACAAATCAAATATCTCGACTTAGCACACGAGGTTGTCGACATGTGGAATGTGGACTCTGTTATCACTGTGCCGATTGTCGTGACCGCTAATGGGCTTATAGGCAAAAACTTCAACGACCATCTATCGAAGCTGTCGTTACGCGTTTGAATCAAGGGTCAGATACAGAAGGCAGTACTCTTCGATACGGCTCGCATTGTGAGGAGGTTCCTTCGTGCCGGGGCTTCCTTTCAGAAGCTGACCCAGCAGGCTTCGACCCTGCCTGCCTGCAGCTAGCAGGCTGGGCCTCTAGTTTGCTGACAGCTCCTTGAGGCGCGCGGGAACAGAACGCGCCGTCGACGACTTGGGCTCGGTCCGGTCGGTTACCGGACGATCGGACAGCGTGCTACCGAACGTCCGCAAGCCCGCGCCTACGGTGGTCATAAATAAGGTTCTGATCTTCTCACCTCCTGCCTCGCTAAAGCCAGTTCCTTCAGATCATCCCACAGCCCCTTGATGTCATCTATCCTCTGCTTCACTCTGTCTGCTTCTGGTGTGTTCTCTTCTAGAAGTACAGTGCCTGCTTCGCACACGCCCTCGATCCTACCCTCGTTTGCTGTTGACAGAAAATATTATGCATTAGTCTTTGATGGATGTGTGGTGTGACGAGAATGGATAAAGTGAGAAATGAGTATACTAGAGGAAATTTTAAAATGGCGTCAGTGATTGACAAGTTGAAAAAATATGACGGCGCTTATTTAAATTAGTTTTCAAAAGATATCAGAGGTGGCGCTAGTTGTTCAGAGTGACGCTAGTCGGATAGAGTGACGTGTAAGTGATTTGAATTGTAATTAGTGTCTATACTCTTGGACAGACAAACCACGCCTCATTGCAAATCGCACTTCAAGATTACAGATTCAATTATCATTGCAGCGGGCCTAAAAACGTCACATGAGCGAATCATATTCCGAATTCCTAGCAGATCATAAGCAATTCTTCTAATGTTCGTAAAATGGTTGCACAAATTAGTCGAATCATACTCATTCACTGCATAACATATTCATATTCCTTGTAAATAATATGATTCATAAAAAAATATGATTCATATTATGATTCTACAAAAGCGGCCTTTTTAGACCTGTTGATCGGGCTCGAAAGCCTTCAAATATAAATTGATCAAAAAATATAACATTCAAAATATTTTTATTTTACATAGGCCTACATGGGCACTTATAAAACGTCAGAAGCTAGTGCACGGTTCCAATTGGTCGTTTCCTATGGAGAAGAACCGGCAAGAAACTCCATGGTTACTCTTTTAAAAAAGTGATTGTTTCTACAATATTTCCATATTACAATTATTTATAGACTAGCTTTTGCTCGCGGCTTCGCTCCCACTCTACCTTACTCTACTCTACCCTAGCAGCTTATAGATTTTTTTTTTTTAACTTAATGGGATAAATATTATTCTGTGTCCTTCTCCTGGTTCTAAGCTACCTTCCCACCAATTTCCAGCGAAATCGGTTCAGCCGTTCTTGAGTTATAAATAGTGTAACTAACACGACTTTCTTTTATACAACCCTATTTTTTAATTAGTGCACAAAAAAAAGGGGTTTCAATCTGTACCCATTACTGATCATATTTGTGTAGTCAAAAGTACAAAAAACGAAATCCCAAAATAGTCCACGAAAATTTGTAATTATTGGTAAATTCATAATCGAATCATCATTCATAACAACAACTACTAGAAAATACAAAGCGCAGTGTTTTTCCATTTTTATTGACATTCTTTCATTCATAAACAATAACCTGTACAATGTTTCCATAAATTGAGTGAGATATTGATATAAACAAACGCTCATAATTTTGCTGTTTATGAATATTATTTATTGACACTTTACCTAAAAAATAGAAAGACCTTTTCTAATAAGTCCATTAAGTATTTGCACTAATTAAAAAACAGTGGTGTATATATAGATAGATATGAGAGGAGAGCTCAGCTGAGATCGGTCAACTTTATACCCAAGAGATGAGGTGCTCACCTTGTAACTGTGCTAAGAAGTTGTCGAAGGCTTGCTGCAACGTCTCCACATGTTCCACGTCCAGACCGTACTCCTCGCTGGCAGCAGTCGTCATCTGTTCGCTGATCCATTCCTGTACTTCCTCGCATTCTTGTACGAACCTGGTGACAGAAATTACGTTTTAATGAGGGTTTTCTAAAATATAACCAGGTGGCAGCACAGAGGCGTCAGGTCCAGGCACCTGCCAAAACACTTGTTAATATAAGATAGACATCGACAGGTCATGTATACACATCGATTCGGTACATGAAACTCTATCGATTTGTAAAGGTAAAATTAAAAAATAAAGTACCTTTTTTTAAAACCTGAATTAATTACCGCATGTACGAAATCAATTTCTTTAAGTAAACGAGTCAATGACCTTGTAGGTAGTTGTCGGTCGTTGCGTACTAACTACCTACAGGTCATTGGACTCGATCAGGTGACGAAAGTAAGGAAAATGAACAAGTTAACTTACTTGAAGTACTTCAAGCTCTGCTGCAGCCGCTGCTGTCTCTTGGCGGATAGTAGCTTCATGTCCTCGTAAGTAGCTTTGATCTCGTCGATTCTCTTCTGGAGCTGTTCCCCATCGATTGTGGAGCGATCCTGTTCAAAAGAGGGATTTTAGTATCATGTATTGTACGCAGCAAATAAGTTGAACTAAAATAGCCGTCGTTGCTATGGTTACGCGCAGCATTACGATCGAAGTGGTTACTTACCATCAACGCCGCAGCAGCCTTCTCCAGCTTCACAATACTTGAATCAAAGCCGGTGATCTCCCGCTGCAGGGCGTCCAGTCTTCGCACCAGGGTTAGCGTGGAGTCTTCATCCCGTCCTACGTCACCCGACACCAGGACTATGCGGCGCTCGAGCAGCCAGGCTTCCGCTTCGGAGATCTCGGAGATGAGCTGATGGAGAGATGAGAGATATTAGTTAAGGCCCAAGCGCCCGAGCAGTGCCATAAACCAGTGATTTTCTGAAGCCAACTCCTCGGTAATGGCGAGGATAATAAATTTGAAAAAAATATATGTTTATCATAGATTTAAGTACAACATTACGGACATACGATTTTTTCGTGCAATTAATACTTTTGTCTACTTATCCTAACTCCTTTGAAACGGATTGGATCTTTAAAAGTATTATTAAATAGAAAAATTGATAGTTAAGTTTTCTTCAGAATGTACATAGGATAATGTATATTAATCAATATTTCGCAAACAAAAGGGACTCTATCCGGGTGCACCTGACCTTTAAATACTCACACTTACTCGTACGCACGAGTATCCGTGCATTTAATTCCGACCGAATGTTCAAGGGACTATACACTTTAAAGATATGTGCATGAGCATAATCAGACTTTTTAATGTTCCCACTGCTGGGACTCAGGCCCCCTCTCTCTCGGAGAGGGAATCCACCACGCGGGCCAGTGCAGATTGCTGAATGTTTTTTTTATTATTATTGATAAGCTCACGTTTGACCACTATCTCACCGATGATGTGGCCGTGGATGGAGCACGCTTGCCTAGAAGTAACCTATTCACTCTTGACTTAAAGACTCCTAGGTTCCCAAGTAGCAAAATTTGGTACTATAGAAGCTCAGAGAACGATTTAGGACGTGCTAATTAGTATTCACGATTAGTACTATAACGTGTAAACTTTTACAAAACCCCAAAAAGGCCCTAGTTTTATCACTGATTTATTCTATAAACTTTATATAAAAGCTCTCACGGTGATTAATCAGCTCTGTAGTTGAAATGTAAAAGTGTCGAGAACCGCTTTTTAGTACTAAAATACTGCTGTCTGCAACATTTATGTTACAAATTTGCACTATAAAAGTAACCAAAACCTGTTTATAGTGTTATTTTGCACCATAAACGATTCCAGTGATCTTTCATATCACACTTGTTCGTGTTGTAATCGTATTATCTTGAGTGTTCCTCAAGAATACAAAATATATTGATTGGAAGTTATGCTTTATGTCATTGCCATTGTTGCAAAAGGACATACTAAAAAAACATTCATAAATCGTAACTTTACCATAGCTTGCACTTGCGAAAATAATTTTGTCGATAAAATCATTATGCTGATTTCAAATTTGACAATGCGCCTTCATAATTTTCGTGTTTTAATTAAAATTTAATTAATAAAATAAGGTCTTGTTCCGACAATAGCTGCTATAGTACACATTGACTCCAGCCGTGCTGCTAACGTGCTATCATGGCAGAAAACAGCAGCCATATTTGCATAGAAAACGAATATGTCACACTTTAAGTCACGTAGCAGAAGCACAAACTCATTTATAGAGCTATTTAAAATTTAAGTTACTTAAAAACTGCGCCAGGTGTCGCTATGGTACTATTTAGTACCATATAAGAGTTTTCATGACTTATACAGAACTAGCCTCATAGCGATATTGAGGGAGCGTATAAGAAGCTAAAAGGTTACGTATTGGTGGTGCAAGGTACTTTTATAGCACAAATTGATGCTGTAATAGTGTTTACGATACTCCTACAATACTAGTACTGTAAAAGTTATTTTGACACATTATTAGTGCAAAATAAATACACAAAAGTGTCAGTAAGGTCGTCTATAGTACTAAATAGTACCATAATCGCTTTTTTCATATCTATTACAGTGCAATACTTTAAAGATTCTTTTGTATGGTCCTATAAGCATTTTAAGAGCTACATTTTAGAACTTAAATGCTCTTTAATCTTAAAGAACCAAAACACTCTCTTGAAAACCTTTATAGTATAAGCAGTCACAATGGTTACCATTATAGGCCTACTGTATCACTGTCTGGTGATAAAACGCCTGGGTTATAGAAGCTTTTGTTACTTGGGTTGTAGCTATCAGGAAACACAGACTCTGGCAGGGAATTCTGCTCTTTATTTGAACGCATAATGAATGTGTTCCCAAAAGGCTTGGTACGAATGGGTGGGATGTCCACCATCCCCCTACAAAGAGCCTAATAACATGTCACACACACATGTTACATGTCTTCGAATGTTTGGTTTTAGGACATGCCGGTTTCCTCACGATGTTTTCCTTCACAGTTTTGAGAGCAGTGGTGATGAAATATATTACACAAATGCGCCTGGCTGGGTTTGATCCCGCGACCTACAACTCGTCGAGGCCGTTATCACTCGGCCACCACTGCTCTGTTTAAAGATATTATACAACCTTATTTTTGAAACATTTGTTTAGTATTTCTATGTCAAGAATCTATGTACAAAATTTTATAACTGTGTCATGAAAAATCGCAAAGTTATAAGATTTTTGTTAGATGTTAAATACATGGTCACCGGGCCATCCGCGACTGAGGGGTTGTTGGTAAGCTGTGAACAGCAACGCTTGCGTCTAATGCCCGCTATGAACAGTTGTGACCTGTGTTGTACTTAGTATCGGTGGTGTCCAACTTGTAACCTTTTAAAAATATTTCTGGGAAAAAATGTAACATGGTGTAAAAAATGATTGAAAAGGACTCAGTTACTGATTTTGAACAAACTATATTTTGATTTCGCATAATATACTAAAAATCTAATTGTATAAAGAAAAATAATTTGGAGCGGAGCACCGTGCTTTGAATCCTGCTACCGTCCACGATCAAACGTCCGACGCAACAACAGCTGGTGCATCATGCCCGGTATACATCGCAACACAACTGCGCAGACCCAACTTCCATCATACGGCTTCACCAAATATCATACCGGAACACGACGGATGGCTTTGTTTGATGGGTGGTAATTTTTGATCCGGCAGTTCATTTTATGTCTAGCTTTTACTGCTCGTTTAGCGCAAAACAAGGGCTGCGTGTAACAGCAATAAGTTCATCTCCCACATTTTTTATAACAAGGTTTTATAGCGCGGCATAGTACTAATCAAGACTATTCCAAAGAACTGAGACATAAATCAAAGTCGAAGTCAAAAATCAAAATAGAAGTCAAAGTCAAAGGTCAAAGTCAAATGTCAAAATCAAAGGTCAAAGTTAAATGTCAAAGTCAAATGTCAAAATCAAAGGTCAAAGTTAAATGTCAAAGTTAGAGGTTAAAGGTCAAAGTCAAAAGTACAAGTAAGTGAACATACCTGTAGCAGAGCGCATCTGTCTTTAATGAGCTGCGTCCTGTTGGCGGCGGCGTCCAGCAGCGCGCGGTGCGCGGCGGCCAGGTCGCGCGCGCGCGCCTCCAGCGCCGCGCCCGCGAAGTGCCCGCGCCGCGACAGCTGCGCCGCGCGCGTTAGTAGCGCCTTTATTATGGGCTCTCTGTGGGGGACGAAGGGAATGTTGCTACCGTTATTACAATATAAGTTGAACCAAAATGACTATCGACATTCAATGCGCAATAACAAATTTTCTGGGTCTCAATCGAAGTTCGGCACAAAGTGAGCCTATACGTAACCATAACGATGCCGGCCATTATAGTTCAACTTATTGGGCGCGTACTATAATTATTTATGAACAGTCACTCTTCAACCCCTTGAAAGCAGTACTTCCCGTCTTATGTTCTCATATAGAAATACTATTAGAAAAACTAATTCTTATTAAGTGTTATTTTATTTTTTTTGTTGATTCATCGTCGAATTCGAACTGTCTGTTATTGGATATTTACTGTACACAAAATGATATATAAAAGTACTCGATTCACAAAACTTTTTCGCATTCTGCTCATAACCAAAAGTGAATGTGTGTGTATTTGCAGTGATGCTCTATGTAGCAGTACCTCTACCATGAGTTTTAAGCAATAGTATTCGTCGCTACTCGATATCGACACCGTAAATATTTTGTATGGCAAATTTTGCAACGCCTCTAGCGGTCACTTGCAGAACTAAAATTTGCCATACAAAATATTTACGGCGTCGATATCGAGTAGCGACGAATACTATTGCTTAAAACTCATGGTAGAGGTACTGATATGATCATGAACGTACCTGGCTAACAACTCAGCTTCCAGCGCAAGATGTTTCTTGAGCATCGCTTGCGCTTCAGCCAGTGTCGAACCCGCTTCTTCTTGTCTCACTGCCGCCTCGCGTTCACTTAACCTATACAGAAAATGTAATATTGATTTATGGAGGAGGGTAGGCATTTCACGATTTCAGGTTTGTCCCATAGTAAAAGTTGTTTGTTATCATGACTACAATCACGTGTTTAAGTATCGGTCACTAATTACCAGTCACCCTATATAATTCTTTAATTAATGTTTACTGACCATCTGAACTCCTCATCGGCGTCACGGTCCCATCTGTGCAGCAGGGCAGCATCTTCCAAGTTGTCGCGACGGATCTGCATGGGCTCTTGCAGTTGACGGTATCTGCAGACAAAACATTATTACTTTAGTACTTTAGTAACGCACTAGTGCGAAAATTATACAACCTTCTTGTTTTATTATGGACTCGAAATTTATGTAAGTAAATTATTTTTGCTTCAGAAGATAATGTAACACGTTGCATTAGTGTTTGAGTGGCCAAGCGACGATTTTTTTTTTAAAGTAGTTTTTTATTTTGTTTATATAATTAAGCTAGCGGAAGGGCTGCACCCTCCCCGCCCCGCGCACTCACCCCTTCCAGTTTACAACAATCTAACTAATTTGATTGACGCGCACCCCTTTCTCTCCCGCGAAAGTACTTACTCTCGAACTGAACATATTTCAAAGTGTATCATTTTATTATTCAGTTATATATATAAAGAAATACTGCATGTTTCTATTGTATGAAAGATTTTAATGAACTTCTGATATTATCCATAAGTTTAATAAAAAAGAATGTCTCCTGTAAAATTTGCACTGGTCGGCTAGTCACTTAAATAATTTATTATTATTTATTTATTATTATTACTTAGAGTGCATACGCGTGTCATCATCAGAGACTGGTAGCGAAGTTAAGTCCGCACGCCATTGACTGCTATACTATGATTTTTTATTAGATGAAGTAAAGTGACAGCTATAACAATGGTTGTTTGACAGTTGGGCATTGTTATTTGACAGTTAGTCATTGTCCACTGCTGTCACTTTACTTCATCTAGTAAAAAATCATAGTATAGTTTTAGTTTTAGAACCGTATCTGCGTAAATACTCGCTACCGACAGCTCCAAAATGGCGAATATCAAACGGGCACAAAAGCATTTTGACTGCCGCTAGTCCAGTGTGGAAAATAGAACAGTAGAGGTCACTGCCGCCCGCCGTACTTCTCGCCTTCCGATTTCTTACGACAGCAGCCGAAGATTGCGGAGTATCCGAAGGTGCCCGAACAATAGTATAGTGCGTTTCACGAAAGAATTCCCTTCACCGTAATGCTGGTAGCACGGCAAACCAGTGTTGCTACATTTTTAGTAATGAAATTTTCACACTCAATATTAGGGAGATTTACCTATATTTCGTTACTTTTACAAATTGCCTTCTAATTTATTTTTTCTTTTGGAAACTGTAAAAACTGTTATTGGATAAAAATGGGAATTTAGAACAATTCATAGCTTTATTGAGATGCAAGAAAGGAGTATACTCAAAGGATGAAACCTCCGATTGTCGACCGCTCAGTCTTGATACGTGATTTAAATCGTACATCTGGCAGCCATGACAAGCACCTTCGTTCTTTGACGTTTAGACAGGCAGGGGAGCCAACATTACAACGAAGGGAATTCTTTAGTGAAACGCAGTTTACCTTTTCGTGTTTCCTTACCTCTTGACGGCAGCGTCAGCCTTGTTGAGTATCTCGTGCGCCATGAAGTGGTCGCTGTCGGCGAGCTGGCGCGCGTTGTCGCCCAGCTGCGTCGCCAGCTCCGCCTTGCTCGACACCTGCTGCTCCAGCCGCGAGTGCCGCTTCAGCAGCGCCGTCACCGACGCCAGGTCCTTGCCTGTGGGAGATGCGTATACAGTTAGGCCCACTATCCATGGACGCGTAGGTTCATAGATGCGTATTTGTCACTATACGCTTGGTGTACGCCTGCGTGAAGCGACCATACTAAACCATGGCATACTGTCCAAGGACGCATAGCTTCATGGTCGCGTAGCCTCATGCTTACATAAACATTAGTACATCATTCATTTTTCACTGTGTTCTGATGTGACGTCGACGGCGCGTACTGTTCCCGTGCGCCTCAAGGAGCTGTCAGCATACCGTAGAGGCCCAGCCTGCTAGCTGCAGGTAGGCAGGGACGAAGCCTGCTGGGGTCATGGGCCGTTTTCTGAGAGGAAGGCTCAGGAACGGGTTAGGTTTTTAGTCAGTAAGAGTCTGACAGTACTTCCCGCTCCGCCCAAGGGCGGGATTTGTCATTGGATGATTATACCTTCCATAAAAAAAAACTGTGTTCGGATGTCGTTATTAATTTCAGTAGTTATAAGTATAGAAATAAGAAGTAGGCATGAAATTAACGAACAAAATAAACTTAATTTTAAATTTTGGCATATTAATTAAAGTTATCTAGTCTTCTTGATGTTTTATTGGATGTTCACTGCTCATGTTTGTGCGATTTTAGAATACCACATCATTTTCTATTTTTTTTTTGTTTTGCCCTGTAGGGCTTATTCCCTCTCCTAGAGAGGAGGCCTGAGTCCCAACAGTGGGAACATTAAAAGGCTGATGATGATAATGATGATGTAGGGCTTACGTAATACATGAATGGCCCCCAGACACTAAAAAATATATATTTTTATTGATATAAACTAGTGTTTGATTGCGATCGAGATCATTGATAGAGATCTACGCTTTGGAACGTGCAATTTAGCTTCTCTTTTTTTTTTCGACTGACCGACATTTTGACAATTCAAAAGTGCCTATAATTGGTCTATTTGAAATAAACGCTTCTGATTTCTGATTTCTGATCCCACCTGATGGTAAGCAGTGAGGCGATAGTGAGTTGATAGTGAGGCGCACTTGTTTACTAAGTATTATGTATTAAAAATCTTGTTTAATTTAACCAATTATATATCAAGTTGATTAGTCGATGTACGTACCATGATCTTCGCTAAGCAGCTGAGCCTCCACATCATCCAACCAGGCGGTGAAGTCATCCAGACCTCGCAGGTACACCCTCGCCTGATAGGCTTCCTGGAGACGCTCGCGACGAAGCTTAGCCGCAGCCTGTGAGGACAGAGTTATGTTTTTAGAGTATACACCGTTAAATTTTGGTCGTTTTAATCATGTGGAGGGTCGATTCGGTACATGAAACACTATCGATTTGTAAAGAAAAAAATAAAAATAAAGTACTTTTTTTTTAACTCGAATTAATATTCGCGTATACGAAATTAATTTCTTTAAGTAAACATCAGCTGAGCGAATCAATGACCTATAGGTAGTTAGTACGTAACGACCGACGACTACCTGCAAGGTCATTGACTCGTTTACTTAAAGAAATTAATTTCGTACATGCGTATATTAATTCGATTACGAGCCGCTAAGACCGAAGTCGTGAATGCGCTGTAAGAGTCTGACACTATCTCCCGCTCCACCCAAAGGCGGGAGATGACATTGGATGACTTTCACCCACCATAACATTTCCTTTGTTCCAGGGCCCCGGGGTTCACTTTCACACTCCGGGATTCAGTTTCACATAAATATAGGGTTGTTACCTGCAATTCTCTCCATTGGTACTCCAATTCTTCAACGTGCTTGGCGATCTCTTGAGCAGCGTAATGTTTTGCTTCTGTAACAATAGAATATTTGTACAATCATCATCATTATTCCAGCCGAAAAACGTCCACTGTTGGACACAGGCCTCCCCCAAGCGTCGCCACAATGACCGGTCCTGTGCATCTCGCATCAATCGGACTCCAGCGATCTTCATCAGGTGCACGGTCCACCTTGTGGGAGGCCGCGCCAACACTGAGGCTTCCGGTATGTGGTCGCCACTCCAGAACCTTTCGTCCATCTGTTGTGCGTGAAATGTGTCCTGGATATTGCCACTTAAGTTTGGCGATTCTTCGTGCTATGTCGGTAACCTTGGTTCTCCTGCGGATATCTTCATTTCTGATTCAATCACGCAATGAAACTCTGAACATAGCCATTGCCTTTTGGGTGACTTTAAGTCTTCTTATGAGGCCCATTGTAAGCGACCACGTTTCAGAGCCATATGTCATAACTGGCAACATGCACTGGTCATAGACTTTCGTCTTGAGACACTGTGGTATGTTGGATGAGAAAATACCGCATAAACAAAAAATAAAGAAAGAAAAATAACACCAAAAATATATCTTTTCCTAAAACCGCTTGGCGATTTTTCGGGCTATGTCAGTAACTTTGCTTCTTTGCGTGTCTTTAAGTTGCGGCTAGTACGTTGAATTCCGAACGAAACGAAGATTGCTAAGTTTCAATCTCGAGCACAGTGAGGGAATTATATGATTAGCTCCCGAGCTCAGAGACAGAATGACTTACTTTAGATGAAGGTTTCATGGCATAAATAGTAAATTTTGATTACAAGTGCAGAAAGTTTGACTTGTAGAAGGCGAGTGTGTTATGGAGCCGAGGGCTGCAGTGACAAATGAGCACGTGTGTCAAACGACATTTTTCAATACACGCGCGAATCGTAGGGGTCAACGCGCACCTGATACGATAAAATATTTTATTTCAATCAAATTGTGGTAGGGGCGAGCACGCAGTTTTCTGCACTAGTACGAAAAAAAATTCCTTGAGTGCTTCTAAGCAATGGGATAAGAGCTGGTTTCCGAGTAAGTGTATTGAAAAAAGTATTCTTGAGAAGGTGATGTAAAAATATAATAAAATAGATAAATAAGTACCTATAAGAGTCTCTCCATGATTGGCGACATCATCGATGCGTCCTTTGTTGGCCGCCAGTTCCGACTCGAAAGCTGCATGCTTCTGAATTTTGCTCTGAAGATTTGATAACTCCCTGGTAGATAGAAACGAAAAAGATTGTTAAAAAAAAACAATAATAATATAATAATAACTTATAGCCAAAAGCGGCAAATTAGTTGGACCTGTTACTATAGTAACGCACTGCCCCTACTCGGATTACGCGGAGACCCGCAAATCGGTTACTGCGCATTCAAAGTCTAACGCCATGTTGGTTCAACTTATGTGCAGAGGATTATAACATTATAGAGGTTAAAGGTTATGTGTTTTTTTAAGGTGGGGTTATCATCCAATGACTTCTCTCGCTCAAGGGCGAAGCGAGAGGGCTACTTCTATTGAGACACGAAAATCTGTTACTGTGCATTTAAGGTCGACTGCCATGATGGTTCAACTTGTGTGACAAGAATTACAACCGATTTTCGGGTATCAATAGACCACGCGCGCAACCATAGTAAATGTTTCAAGTTATTTGCCGCATACTACAACATATTTTTAGTTACCTATAGTTCTGGTCGTTAGCGATCTGCATCTTGAGCGAGATCCACTCCCTCTCGTGGTACAGGTTCCTCAGGAACTGGTGCAGTTGACGTGACTGCTCCAGGGTTTCTCCACGCTGCTTGCAGGACTCCTGGTGGCGAGATGAGGAGTTTAGTAACACATTCACACATAATTATTATACCTATATTAGCTGACTAGGTAAAAATTGTTCAGAAAGATAAATTATCAAAGAATAAATTGGTGTTTGGGGGTAGAAGGCCAAAGAATACCCCTATGTTTTAAGGAGAGGGTCCTCGAGAAATATAAATCACTACATAGTATAAAACAATGTCGCTTCCCGCTGTCTGTCCCTATGTATGCTTAGATCTTTAAAACTACGCAACGGATTTTGATGCAGTTATTTTTATTAGATAGAGTGATTCAAGAGGAAGGTTTATATGTATAATACATGCATACTATATTTAATATCACCATTGCACCCGTGCGATGCCGAGGCGGGTCGCTAGTAATATGACAAAAAACGTTCGATCAAATATGGAATTGAAAAAGAGGTAAAAAAAATGATAGTGAATAATATTTCTTATTGTATTCTTTTGTATATTTCCGTTTTGTATGTACATGTAACCGGTTAATATCGCTTCTAGAATGAATTAATTTCGCTTAGAACAAGCCCGCAATATTAGTCCAAGAGCGAACGAAGCGGTTGAAATTTTAGGGCATTCCAACATAGACAGGTTAGGTTAGAAAGCTGTAAGGCAGGAGTGGAGCTCCCACCTTAGCCTTTTTGGTTATTTTTTTTTATTTTTTTGTATAACCAGCCAAAAAAAAAATAGGGCGGATAAAAGAGTGCGCGGGAAAGGAAACTAGTTCATCCTAAAATCGGGTTTAGCCATGAACCAAAACATTCGGTGCATATATTTCTCCCCTCACCTGCAGCTTGTCTCTCCTATTGAGGATGGTCTTCAGCCGCATCTCCACGTACTCGCGGTCGAAGTGCTGCTCCTCCAGCATGCTGTGCGCGAACCGCTGCAGCTCATCGACCCTGTTCAGCTGGCTGTGCAGGAGTTTGGAGAACTCCGCGTGCTTGCGGATCAAGGTTTCAACGGCTGGAATGAAAAATTAAACTAATATTGGGCGAAAATTTGTGTGTTTATTTGAGTTTTTTATTATTATTGATAGGCTCGCGTTTGACCACTATCTCACCTGATGGTAAGCGATGATGTGGTCGATGGTGGAGCACGCTTACCTAGGAATAAGCTACACCCCCCCCCCCTAAGTTGTAGCTATCAGGAAACAGACTTCGGCAGAGAATTCCACTCCATAGCTGCGCACTTTTCGTTTTTTTCCATTCCACTGGCGCTAATACCTGGTACTTTAGGAGTGGCAGGCGGTAGCCTCCGTTTTCGAAGCAGTAATGCTAGCAAAGGAGGAAGCCGACCGCATCAGGCAAGTTCGCTCACGCCGCAGCTGCCGCCGGGATTCCGATCCCGATTTCCGGCCACCGCAGGAGCGGGCTTGCGGACTGCGGGCAATGGGTAGCTCGCTGTCCGTTTGTCCGGTAACAGACCCGACCAAGCCCAAGTCGTTTACAGCGCGCACTGTTCCTTTGCGCCTCAAGGAGTTGTCAGCAAACTGTAGAGGCCCAGTAGGGTCGAGGCCTAGTCTGGGGCTCTGGGGAGGTATGAAACTGCATACCAGGGCCTTAGAATCAAGGCAGGGAAGGAACAGAGTAGGTTTTCGGTCAGTAAGAGTCTGACACTATTTCCCGCTTCGCCCAAGGGCGGGATTTGTCATTGGATGATTTTACCTACCATAAAAAAAAAATACCTGGTACTTTAATATTGAAATATCTTACCATCCAAGTTGTCTCCGAGATCGTCATTGTTCAGGAAGGCTTCCTTCGACGCGAGCCAGTCTTCTGTCTGTCTCGCTTGCTCCTTCAAGAGTTGTAATTGATGTGCCTGAGAGGGAAAGAGATAGATCAGCATACATGCATAATGAAAACCACCATAATAAAACCGGCATGTCCTAGAACCAAAAATTCGAAGGCATGTGACATTCACCAATCCGAAAAAAAAACCCGTACTGGGCCCGCGTGGTGGATTACGGCCCATTCCCTCTCTTAGAGAGGAGGCCTGTGTCCCAGCAGTGGGAACATTGAAAGGCTGATGATGATGATGACATGCATAATTGTTTATACACCGTTAAATTTTGATTGTTTTAATGCCGTGGAGGGTCGATCCGGTATATGAAACACTATCGATTTGTTAAAATAAAATAAGAAAATAAAGTATTTATATTTTTTCTAAACTTGAATTAATATACGCATGCACGAAATTAATTTCTTTAAGTAAACGAGTCAATGACCTTGTAGGTTGTCGGTTGTTGCGTATTAACTACCTACAGGTCATTGAACTCGCCCAGCTATCGTTTACACGGGCGATAGTCTTACCTGTGTCAAATACTGCTTCCTCTTCAACCAGGCCTGGTCCAGGGTGCTGGACAGCACTTCCACCCTCTTCACCTTCTCAGGCACTTGTTCGACTTCCTTCTGTAGGGAGACGATGACTTTCTGACGACCATCGATTTCAGCCTGTGGGAGAAAGTGCATTTAGTAGAAAGATAACACTATGATGATTTCTTTCTTATAATACTTGACTTGTCTCCTCCCCTACAGGGGGGGAGAGGAAAGCTTTTGCCTAGCAATGGGACACAGGATAAACTCATAAAAAAATATGAATGAGTAAATGATGAAAACTGCCTTTTCTTTCATATCACTCTTCATATAATCCATCCATCTTTTCTTTGGCCTCCCTCTCCATCCATCCACATCTTCATCGTTCTTTTAGTAGTATGCGTTTCATCCCCCTCCAAAATATTGTACATTTATTATGGTTACGCGCAGGCCCCCCACTTCGGTTGACAGCCAAAAATCGGTTACTGCGCATTCAACGTCGACCGCCATGATGGTTCAACTTAAGCGACGAGGAGTATAACCGATTTTCGGGTCTAAGTTGAAGTGGGGGCCTGGGTTCAACTTATTTGCCGCGTACTACACTAAAATAGACACTGGAAAATAAATTAGAAGACTATCCCACCTTCTTCTCATGATGTAACTCAAGAAGCGCTTCAGCATCAGGCACGGTCTCCGGAGCGCCGGTCTCGTCCATGCGCTTGACTGCCTCTGATACCCACAGTTCCAACTCCTGTAACAAACAATTTCGTTTATGAGATAAAAATAACAAGCGGTTTCCCAGTAATGGGTTGTGGAGGTCTGATGGAGCCGAAAGGTTCTGGAGTGGCGACCGCGTACTGCGACGCAGCATTTGCATTAAAAAATAAATAATAATAAAATTCATTTATTTCAGACTTATTCAATGTCCATATTATGTTAGGGCTGATTTCATCATTCAATATAAAAACTTAGTTCAACTAAACTGAGCTCAGCGTAATCTAGTTTAAAGACTGGTGTGGTAAACATGAGCGACAACAAAAGAATTGAATCTGAGTTTAGCGTAAACTAGGTATCGGTAAAATGCAAAATGAAGCTATAATCTCGATTAGGCGCTCAAACTGCGTTTTGTTTTATATAATCGCGATTAGTTTATTGGTGAATTTGGCCCTTAGTGACTGAAACTTAAAACTACGTTAGTATAATATTCAAATCTAATTAATAAAAATAGTCAATTCATAAAAAATATGCATTATGTATGCATATTACGTTATTATTATGTTTATTAATTCTTACCTTGAGGTTTTCATCGAACTTATGTTCAGCGATGGCTTCGTCCAGTAACGCAGTTCGTTTGGCCGCCAACTCCTGAAGCTGTTCCCAGCCTTCGCGCAGGGATTGAAGACTTGTTTCTATCTCCTTCGCACGTTCCGGGTATCTGTGGTGGAGAAGAAGATGGATATAGTTTTGTTATTGTAAAAAAAATCAATCATTTGAGCAAAAACAATATTGCATCCCACTGTATTATCTGCAAATTATCAAAAACATCTGATAAAGAATGCCACTAAATAAGCATTAATATTTAAATAAATATTTATTTTTATTTATTTATTTAGCCATTACTGTCCCACTGCTGGGCAAAGGCCTCCCCCAAATCCTTCCAGACATTTTTATCCCGCGCAGTCTCGAACCAGTTCTTATGGTACGCGTTCAGGTCATCTCGCCACCTCTTTCTAGGCCGGCCTCGACGACGCTTACCCTCTGCAGGAACCCACCGCGTGGCGAAACTTGCCCAACGGTCACCATTCATGCGGCCAACGTGGCCCACCAAATCCCATTTGAGCCTGGCAGCCTTTCTCCCCACGTCTATTACGCCCGTTTTGGAGCGCAACATATCATTCCGTATTCGGTCTGTTCTTTTTACACCCAGAATGCTGCGCTCCATAGCTCTCTGACAAACCCCAAGGCGAAACCTTTGCAATTCGGTGAGTGACCAGGTCTGAGCACCGTAGGTTAGGACGGGCAGGATACACATGTCGATGAGTTTACGCTTCAGGGATATCGGCAGATCACCCTTCATTAGCGTCTTCAAATAAATATTATCTATTAATTAATATTTATTAACAAAAATTGAAAATACAAGATAAAATACAAGAAAAACATACAATTAATAGTTGATGAGAACATTAAAAGACAAATCATAACCACATTATTTAATTATTTACTAAAATTAACAGTTGACTAATAAATTTAAAAAAAAAATGCAAAAAAAAGCAATGTTCTGTTATGTTCTGTTATTACTGCATCAGCCTCCACGCGAACGCGAAGCGAAACGGCGCAAATGGTGCAAACACTATATTGCGGCGGCTTACGCGACCAACCGCACGTGGATGAGAAATCGGTTACTACGCACTTTAGTTCGACCGCCATTATGGTTCAACTTGTCATCATCATCTTCCTGCCCTTATCCCGTTTTATTTGGGGTCGGCGCAACACGTTTTTTTCTTCCATTCTCTCCTGTCACTCGTCACACTATAACTAACTCCCTTTTCTTTCTTATCACGCCTCACACAATCCATCCATTTCTTCTTCGGCCTCCCTCTCCCTCTCCATCCATCCACATGTAAACTCATAACTCTTTTAGTAGTTCTCTTTTAGTTTCTTTTCAAATTTCATATTTCAACTTGTGTGAAGAGCCAACTTGTGTGATAACCGAATTCGGATCTCAATCGAAGTGCTCAGACTGCGCGTATAAAGGATGACTGGTAATTAGTGTACGATACTTAAACGCGTGATTGTAGTCCTGATAACATACAACTTTTACTATGGGACCAAACCCGAAATCGCGAAAAAAATATGCTGTTCATTACATTTATGTTCGCCTAACTTGTCAAAATGAATTGAACTCGGCAAATTTTTTTCGCGATTTCAGAAGTTTATCATGACTACAATCACGCGTTTAAGTATCGTACACTAATTACCAGTAACCCTATACAACAAATGGTTCAAATTATTTGCCGCGAACTATATCTATTTTTCTGTATCCTTTTTTCTGTGCATTCTACTCATATGTGTGTACATTAAATACAAAATAAATAAATAGGATTCAAAGACTTACTTCTTCGTGAGGGTCTTGCCTTCTCCCTCTAGCTGCTGTATCTTGTCCCGGATGGCGCCGGCCTCAGCGGCCCTCGCGAGGTGCTTCCTCTTCAGCTCATGCGCAGCCGTCAGCTCTCGGCCGCGTTCCGAACTACTGAAGAGGGCTGCCTTCTTCGAAATACGTTCAGCGGTGTCTTCTACGTCCCTGTGATAAGAAAAGATATTTTAGAATGTGATACAAACATTTTTATTAAAAGTAAAAAAAAAAACAAAATCCTGCAAGCATTATCTGTCCAAAACGTCTATCACATATTACGCGAAAAATAAGTTAAATCATTTATTGTGGTTGCGAACGGCCTTCCACTTCGATTGAGATCCGAAAATCGATTGTTGCGCCTTTAAGGTCGACCGTCATGGTGGCTCAACTTTTGTTACAAAGATTACAACCGATTTCGGGCTGCGCATAGTGTTGCGGAAGGTTCAACTAATTTGCCGTGTACTATATACACCGTGTTACATTAAATGCGCAAAACCTCAGACACCCCAAATGATTTTTAATTCAGTTGACCTAATTCTGAGAAAAAAGTCATTAAAAAAACAAATTAAAGGTTTTATGTGTTGTTTTAGTTTTACTGGCAATTCTGATCATTTCTTGCGTCTGCGACGACCGATTGATTTGTTTACTTCAAATTGTCTTATTCATGGTACTTGATGCAAGATTCGTAGGCGCATTGAAATATAAGAACTATATCTCAATGCTCATAAGAACTATTTATTCAAGGGCCGTTTTCTGAGAGGAAGGCTCAGCCCCGGCACTATAGGCAACAAAGGAACGGGGTGGGTTTTTAGTCAGTAAAAGTCTGACACTACTTCCTGCTCCACCCAAGGGCGGGATTTGTCATTGGATGATTTTACCTACCATAAAAAAAAAAAAAAAAAATCCCGCGTATGAGAAAATTTAAATTGGACAACCTTTTGAGTTCGTTTACCTATTTGGGCAGGTTTGCGCACGTGATAGCTTGACTTATTAATAAATAGACACTTAATAAATAGACTTTGTTCTTGCAAAAGTTCGGCGGTACTTCACACCGGAACAGCTTCTAATCTTATACAAAGCACAGGTCCGATCATGTATGGAGTACTGCAGCCACATATGGGCTGGTGCTGCAAAATGCCACCTGGCAGCTTTGGACTCACTGGAAAGGCGTGCGAAGAGGCTAATTGGTGATTCAGATTTGGTTAAGTCCAATCTACAAAGCCTTGGATACAGGCGTAGAGGAGCCAGCCTTTCGGTATTTTACAGGTTGCATTTTGGAGAGTGTGCGCGGGAATTGCTTGACTTGATACCGCCATCTCATTTCTACCATCGAACAACCCGGCGAACGGCGAATATCCACCCATACGTTGTTCAAACTTCCACGGTCCAGACAAAGCGTTTTGCCTCGTCGTTTATACCGCGTACATCGAGGGACTGGAACAATTTGCCTGCTGCAGTCTTCCCGTCCGATTATAATTTAGGTGTCTTCAAGGCTAGCGTGAATAGACTCTTAATAAACTAGTGCGCTTCACCATCAACGATTGCATCACTGTTTACCATCAGATAGGATTGCAGTCAAGTACTAGTGAATAAAAATTAAAAAAAAGAAAAAAGTAGACGGCAATATTTTTAACAAAGAATTTTGGAAAAATGTGACCTATATTAAAAAGTGGTTCAATTGATTCTGCTCGTTTCTGAGCAAACTATTTTCAGGTTTTACGCATTCAACGTTGTATAGATCCATATGACAACATTATGTTACCTGTTAAAGGAATGTATCTCGGCGGCAGCGCACAGGTTCTCCCTGTACTTGTGCAGCGCCCCCGACAGCGCGCGCCACTTGCCCAGGAACGCGTCGCGGCGCTGCGACACCGCAGCTGCCTGCTGCGTCGGGCCCTGGGTGAAGAAAGATTAGGCATATGTCAATAATATGTTAACAATTAAACAATTATGGGGCCATTCAAGTATTACGTAAGAACTACAGGAGGTCTATACTTTGCTTATTTTTGATGACATGAGGGACGAGGGGGTCTGGATAGTGATTACGTCACCAGTATCTTTGCTCATTAAATAAATTACTCAAGCCCCAAGCGAACGTTCGCACACTTATTGCCTTTCTATTGTGTCTCTAATTACGGTATTCAAAAGGTAACGAAAGCTGAGCACATTAAAAAATGCATGTATACTCTATCTATTTAGGCAATTAACTACATATAAAGAATCCTCACATATCTTTTGTCTAAAAATGTTATATAAAAATGTTTACAATTAGCCATTTACCAAAACCGATGTTAGGTAATTAACTAAATTTAAATAATCTTGTATGGATAGAGTGGAAGAAAAAAACGTGTTGCGCCGACCCCAAGTAATATGGGACAAGGGCAGGAAGAAGAAGAAATAATCTTGTATGCCTTTTATACGATTTTTTTAAAATAAAAAGACATATCAAGATTGTTTACGTTTAGTTAACTACCAAAACCAATTGAGTATAGGTACAAATGTTTATGTAAGCCAAAAATCAGCTTACGTAATACTTGAACGGCCCCTATTGATAAGTTGGCGGTGGCAAGTCCCCTTTTTGAGGTGTGGCTGGCGAAGCGCCACGGTGTCCTCATCTTCCGCATGACGCAAGTTCTCACCAGACAGGGCAAGTTTGAGATTACTGTTTCGGATTTAGTTTCTGCTCCAACAGGAGGATATGGTGGAACAGAGCCCCGAGCATCGGCAGTCACCGGCAACCGTAAGCGCGGTCTTGCGGACGACGAGCAAAAGCCAGCTCTCCGCTCACCCATCCTGTAAGAACCGAGCCCGATCCGTCGACGGCGCGTAGTATTCCACGTGTACCTCAGACATGTCAGCAAGCAAGGCCCCCGTACTAGGAAATTTCTGAGAGGCCCAGCCTGCTGCAGGCAGGCAGGGTCGAAGCCTGCTGGGGTTAAGGGCCGTTTTCTGAGAGGAAGACTCAGCCCCGGCATGGTAGGCAACGAAGGAACGGGGTAGGTTTTTAGTCAGTAAGAGTCTGACACTACTTCCCGCTTCACCCAAGGGCGGGACTTGTCATTGGATGATTTTACCTACCGTAAAAAAAAAAACACCTAGAGCAACTGAAGGTCACAGATGTGGTTTTTAGTCAGTAAAAGTCTATCACGCCTAATCGCTCCAATAAAGAACGCGAAAAGTCATCCATAATCGAGTCGTGTTTCTTTAGTTGACCTTTCCTCAGAGAAATGTGGGACCCTGATGATGATGAAGAGCATATCCTCTTACCTGCTGCAGCAGCTTGTCGGCGAGCGCGCAGATGCTCTTGACTCTCTTGTCGTCGACCTTCATGTCGCTGTCCACGTCGTCCAGCTTGCGGAGCAGCGCGGAGCAGTGCTCGTAGTCCCTCCCCAGCTCGTGCGCTTGCACCATCATCTCCTTGTCCCTGATCCAGGCTTCGATCTTGTCTAGATGCTGGTTGAATTCCAGGATGTCCTGCGCTTCTTCAAGGCCGCGACCTGGTGGGGGAAGATTAGTGAGGGTTAGTAATGGAGATAAGTTAAATAGACTAAAGACTACTGAGAATATAAATAAAAACTGCCCAAGTGCAAGATGGACCCGAACAGGAAGGGTTACATACCGTCCAGAGCTAAAAAAAACGGCAAAAAATCACGTTTGTTTTATGGGGACCCCGCGGGACCGCCTACGTGCGTCGGATATAAACCGTTAAATTTTGGTAGTTTTAATCCCGCGGAGGGTCGATTCGGTACATGAAACACTATCGATTTGTAATGATAAAAAAGATCTAGATAAAGAGAAGAAAATCAAATCAATTTCTTTAAGTAAACGAGTCAATGACCTTTTAAGTAGTGTTCGGTCGTTGCGTACTAACTACCTACAGTTCATTGGCCTCGCTCAGCTGACGTTTACTTGAAGAAACTAATTTCGTGCATGCGTAAATTAATTCGAGTTGAATTATTTTAAATATTATAAAAAAAATATTTATATTTAATTTCTCTTTACAAATCGATAGTGTTTCATGTACTGAATCGACCCTCCGCGGGAATAAAACGACTAAACTTCACGATGTATACCGTCGTAAATTAAAAGTTTAATTTATTATACGTCTCCTAGATTGCCCTGTCTTACCTCTCTGCTCCGTGGCAGTCTCGAGCCGCTGCCAGTCGCTCTGCAGCTGCTGCAACTGCTTGTCTACCTCAGCATCAGGACTGAGCTGCGTGGCCAACTCCTGCACTTCTTGCAGACGAGCTCTGTTGGCAGCCAGTTCGGCGGTGAAGGCCTGGTGCTTCTGGAGTTTCTTGATCTTGTCTTCGAGGTTTGTTACTTCGCCTAAGAAGAAATATTTCGGTTAGAAATATGTAATACTAGTACATTCTACTAGCTGGTTCCAGCGGCTTCGCTCGAGTGATAGTAAAAAAATAATAATGTAACTTTATGCACTAGTAAGAAATACTAGCATTTTTTACCAGTCGATCTTAAGGCCAAAAAGACCACAATTATTCTGTACATTCCTCCTCGGTTGTCGGTTGTGTTTTAATCTATATATAAAATAAAAGAAAGTCGTGTTAGTCACACTATTTATAACTCAGGAACGACTGAACCGATTTCGGTGAAAATTGGAAGGAAGATAGCTTAGAACCAGGAGACGAACATAGAATTTTTAACCCGTTAAATAATAATGAAAAAAAAAAACAAAACCTGCTCATTTATTGGTATAGGGTAGAGTTGAGTAAAGTTGGGTAGAGTTGGGTAGAGTAGAGCAGGAGCGAAGCCGCGGGTAAAAGCTAGTTAATAATAATTAAAATTGTCCCAAGCGTATATACTCCTGGGATCAAAGTATCCATGTTCTCTTCCGGGACATAGACTACTCGAGCACCAAAATTCACCAGCTGAACACACATACAATCAAAAACTTTTCATCATCATTTCAGCTTAAAGACGTCCACTGTTGGGCATAGGCCTCCCCCAAGCGTCGCCACAATGACCGGTCCTGTGCGTCTCGCATCCATCGGACTCCAGCTACCCTGACCAGGTGCACGCTTTACCTTGTGGGAGGCCGCGCCAACGCTACGTCTTACCGGACTTTTCGGCCCCAACGGCCATCTGTTCTGCGTGCAATATGCCGTGCCCATTGCCACTTAAGTTTGGCGATTCTATGTGCTATGTCGGCAATCTTGGCACAAACTTTTGTCTTAATAATGTAAGAGTGATACTAGTTTTGTGATTAATAGTCTTACCATGTTGATGCTCAGCAGATAACTTGGCCAATTTGTCGGCCACCCAGCCTCTCGCCTCGGCCGCGTCGCGCGCGAATTGTGCGCGCGCTCGCGAGCGCACGAGCGCCGAGCGACGCGCGGCGGCTGCCTCGTATAACTGAGGAAAAACACAAATGCAAAAAAATCGATATGTAAACTTGACACCGACTTAAAACGACAGAAAAAGCCAGGATTCATTAATTTCGAATATCATTGGAAATGGCAAAGTAATAATAATGAGAAGAAGGGCTTGAACATTTTTTTCCATAAAGTACAAGTATTTTGATTCCGTAACACCCTCGCTTGCGGCTCGGGCGAATTTTACCTCGGTCCACAACTTGTATCAAAATGCCCATCATCGACCATATTAACAGGTGGGATAGTGGCCAAGTGCAAGCCTATTAATAAAAAAAAGCGGGCTGCAATCGGCGGCAAAACATTGTACTTTTACTCGTACAATTTAAATGACACAGTACAGATACAGTTATACCATGTAACTGTATCTGAACACTTAAAAAAAAATTGCCAAATTTCGCAAAATCCCACTTGTAAGATATGGCGGGATTTGTCCACAATGAAACGAGGTGACTGGGTAAAATGGAGTAGGTATATTCTCACCTCACAAAGACAATAAAGAACAATAAAACTAGATTACACCAACACCACGTGGATTTGATTGGTTTACTAGATTTTTTGATTTTTACTTTACTTTTACTTTACAGAGATTGAGAGTTTGAAAGAGATTTGGCTGGAAGAGCGTTTTTGGCGGCGACTGGTCGTGTGAGTGGCGCGCGCAGTGGAAGGGGCTACCGTTCAAAAATGCCCGCGAAGCGCGAACGCAAAACGTAACCGCCATTTTCTTACGTAATAATAAATAAAAAAAATTACTAAAATGATGAGTTGCCTACATCACTCCTTTGTAGTTTTCGTTTCGAGTGCAAGCAAAACTTAGCGGTGTGAACTTAGCAGTGTTCAGGTGGGAGTGTCTTTGATAGTACATAATAGCAAATCTAAAATGCAATTTGCCTCCTAAACTAGGCTAGAAGTCAAAATGGTGATGGAAGTGATCTTACCTTCTTCCTCCTCTCGTTGATATGCTGCAGCTCATCAGCGATGCGCTGGCTCTCCACGTGGTTCTGCTGCAGCAGCTTGTCGCCGTGACTGTTCAGGGTCGCTAGCTTCTCGTCCTGTTGAGGAACAAGAACAAAAAGTTAATAAAGCTGCTTTACCCAACCCTCTGACCACGCAATGTCCATCAGTGTCTATACACCATTAAATTTTGATGGCTTCAATCCCGTGGAGGGTCGATCCTGTACATGAAACATAAGTACTTTTCATTATCAAGTACTTTTTTTCAAAAACTCGAATTAATATACGCATGTACGGTAAATATCATCTGATCGAGTGCAATGAACTGTAAGTAGTTAGTACGCAACGACCGACAACTAAACGGTTGTCGCAGTGAGCAGTTGTGAGCTACTAAAAAAGAAAATTGTAAAGCACCTTTCGGTACAATAATTTACCTGTGTTGCGAGCAATTTCTCAAAGGCTTCGTGTTTCTTAAGTGCGTTCTCCACTTCCTCAACACTACTCGTTTGTGATATTTCAGTACCTGCAAACAATTAATTAGCTTGCAGCAATTAAATGTTTTGAGAACACAGTCATAGTGCGTACAGCTAAGGAGTTTCCACTCTTTAGCTGTACGTATATGTGTACGTACAGCTAAGGAGTGTGAATGTGTTTATTATTATGTTTTTAACTTCGTATTTATCCGACAAATACTCATGTTTAATCCGCCAGGTTATTTCAAAATTGAACTTAAAAACATAAGTCTTATGATTCAATTTTCAAATATTTACCTTTTTTTTGAGAAAAAAACTCTCGTGCGACCAATCCGACCGAAGCTGTCAAATAAATAAGTTGATGCTGTACTTACTTAAAGCAGCTTCCTGCGTGGCACACAGCTCGTGCAGCAGCTTGGCGTCCCTGAGGAAGCAGTGCAGGTCGATGAGCTGGTCCAGCGCCACCTGGCGCGCCGCCCACGCGCCGTGCAGACGGTTGCGCTCTTCTAGGAGGGCTTCGCATTTCTCTTCGACTTCCTGTTTATGAGATAAGGTTATGTTAGTAAAAATAGGAGCAACTGAGCATTCGGGACCGATGATCTACGGTGAGATGTATAGTACGCGGCAAATAAGTTGAATCCGTTGCTATGATTACGCGCAGCCTGCCGCTTGGATTATGACCCGAAAATCTGTTATATCACGCGGCAAATAAATTGAACTAATATGGCCTCATTGCTATGGTTACACGCGTGTTACACGCAGCCCCCCGCAGTGCCACACTTCGATTGAAAACTGAAAAACCTGTTACTATTTTAGCTCAACTTATATGCCGCGTATTGTGAGTTGTGGGAGGAGCACCACTCACCACCGCCCCACCCTGGTTGAAACACGAGATCATCTACCACTCAAACACGACCTGTGGTGCTATTCTCTAAGAAAAAACTGCCTCAACGACGAACATCCAAATAGGATACATTGAATTGTCAACCTAATGCACCTATACATTGGATTGTTATTTCAATGTGTCCTATTTGGATGTTCGTCGTTGAGGCAGCGCTGCGTTTTCTTAGAGAATAGCACCACAGCAGTGGCCTATATGGACAGCGATCAATAGACTGCACACCCAAGTAGATTATTGCGAACACAATCTAGCAAAACGGGACAGTACAGACCCCTCCGACACCCAGTGCGAGTGTGGTGCTCCTGACCAGACGATGGCCCACTCATTAGAGTGGCCAAAGTGTCCCTACACCTGCACTTTGGAGGACTAAAAACCGCCACTAACGCCACTATAAACGTGGCAACCAAGTGGACACAAAAATTTTGAGGGAAAAGTAAACATCGATTCGAGAAGAAGAAAAAGTTGAATTATTATTTCAATATAAGTTTTTTATCAAAATAATCTTTAAAATAAGATTTTAAAAAGTTATCAAATATTGGATATTTTGCAAGAGCAGGATTATTGATTTTTTATTTATCTTATTCAAATCTATTAGCACACAATATTGTGCGGTGCAGTTTTGCCCGGACATGGCGCACATTTTTTATAAAAGATATTTTTCTTTTTTGGCATGAAACAGTCATATTACAAAAAATATAATTCTTAAGCTATTAGTTTTACAAAAGACCTATAGTGTCGACAAAAGTAATGGAAAAATTTAGTACAATTTATAAACTCTTAAATAGGACATGGAGGACGCGTTAGGAATATAATTTTAGTTTTAAGTTCACTGAAGCACAAATGTTTAAAACTTAGTGAAAAAAAAACTCAAGTTTTAATTAGGTGATATATCGTCTTCTCAGATTTTTTTTTTCATTTTCAAGCTGTTAAGAGACTTATTAAAATATTAATCATTTATAATCTGATTCTGGTCCAAAGAGCCAAAAAAATGTTTTTCTTTCTTCGAATAATTCAATTCAATAAACGCAGCAAACAGTACTCACAGCTGCATTAGGATGGTTGGTCAGTTCCCTGCCCATCTGCAGCGCGTTCCGGAAGGAGGAGTCCCTGGCGTCGAGCTCGGCGCGCACGGCGTCGTGCTCGGCGCGCGCCGCCTGCGCCGACACCGCGTCGCGCACGCGCAGCGCGCGGGACATCGACGTGCGCAGCGACACCGACCACGACGTCAGGTCGCGCACCTGGGGACAACAAATTTGTTACTTCAGTAATAATATAATAATATTCTACAACTTTCACGCAACGCCATCTAGTCCCATCCAGTTCTAAAACATGCCGGTTTCCCCACGATATTTTCCTTCACCGTTTTGAGAGCAGTTGTGATGAAATATATTACACAAAGTAATGCGCCCTTGAACCCGTGATCTACAACTCGTAAGTTGGGACTGTTACCACTCGGCCACCACTGTTCCTCCAAATTACACCCATATACAGAACAAATGATATAATACTCATCACACAAACATTTATTTTATTTCCCTTGGGTAGGAATTGAACCACAAACGTCAGGTAGCAGTCAGGGCCACTAATCGTTCGACCAAAAGGCCAGTCAAATATAATTTATGTAACCCACCGTCAACCCATGGCCCCAGTAGGTACTGGCCTTGCTATATAGGCCCCTACGGTTTTGCTGATGTCTCTGAGGTGACGACTCGAACTCGGTCCGACAGGTTAACGGACAGCCGGAGAGCGAGCTACCCATTGCTCGTCGTCCGCAAGCCCACACCACATCATCATCTCATCTTCGTTTTATTTGGTATCGGCGCAACACGTTTTTTTCTTCCATTCTGTCCTGTCAGTCGTCACGCTATCACTAACTCCCTTTTCTTTCATCTCACACAATCCATACATCTTTTCTTTGGCCTCCCTCTCCCTCTCCATCCATCCACCTGCAAGAACGTGTGAACGTTCATCCAATGACATCTCACACCCTTGGGCGGAGCGGGAGATAGTGTCACTCTTACTGACTAAAAACCCACCCCGTTCCTTCGTGACCTTAGATACCAGGGCCGGGCTTTCCTTTCGGAAGCAAACCCTTGCCCGAGTAGGCTTCGACCACGTGTGAACGTGTTGCAATACGTTCGATGCACAAGCCTACTGTGGCTGAAAATCAGGGTCAGGGTCCCGGCGGCTGAGGCATGAGGACGTCCGTTCCCTTACCGTATCATTCGCCAGTATTCCTGCTACGCACGCAGAGGCTTGCCATTTCTCCTCGCTCCGGACCATAGCCTGAACCAGGACACGGCGGTGCTCCACCCAAGCGAGGCACACCTCCACGTATATCGAATACTAGCAGCTTTGCCCGCGTGATAGTCGGTTTCTCCATACTAACTTACAACCCCCGTTTTACCCCCTTAGGCGTAGAGTTTCGTAAAATCCGTTCTTAGCGGATGTCTACACCCTATAAAGAACCTACCTGCCAAATATTAAGTTTGTAGGTGTTATAGTTTCTGAGATTTCGTGATTAATCAGTGAGTGGTATTTCACTTTTATATATATATAGATTGATTGTCTGTATGATCATACCTCAGTCAGGAACTGGTACAGCTGCAGGTACTGCTGCAGAGTGTGTTTCCTCTCCTCCGAAGCCTGTTTGAGCATGGTCCAGGCTTCTTCTAGAGCCTTCTGTTGCAGCTCTATTTGCTGCACGTTGCCGCCGGGGTAGAGTTTCTGGAGACGGTTGCCTTCTTCTTGGAGGACCTGAGGGTGGAGATTGGTGTTAGGGTATTTATGAGTAGATGCTGATTTTGATATAAATAGAAGTTAATTTTAAAATATTCACTATAGGGAAATTTTTAAATCAATATTTTATTCTTATACTTGCACTATGAGATACTTCATGCTAAATTTAATGATTAGACTCAATAGGAAATATCTTATAGGTTTTGATTTCCAAGCGAGTAAACGACTTTATTTTTAGATTGTGTACACATTTACAGCAGTTTGGGGCAGAATTTTAGCTTCTTACATACACGTGTGTCTGAGAAAAAGGGTCTTGATAGATGGACAACAAAGTAATCCTATTAAGACAACCCCAAATCTTATCCTTTCTTCCAGTCCATCCAAAGGTTGTCTGGTAGAAATTGCCCTGTGCAATGAGACCGGCTATTGTACACTTATTTTCTTTATAAATATATGTCCTAATAATATTTTAAGGTGTGCAATAAAGAAATAAATAATAAATAAAAAAAAATGCGCTCGGAATTACTTAGGAAAGAACGATAGGGACTTTTGAAGGTTCATTATTCATATGGGTGTTATTTTGGCTGTTAATTACATTTCAGCCCGGTTTTAGTGGACTCTTCATCAAAACTCACCTGCATCTGAGCATCAATGGCTAGCAGGTCATTCTGCTGCGTGTGCAGCGCGCGGATGGCGGCCGTGGCAGCACGCAGGTCCCTGGGGGGCGGCGGCGCGTGCAGCGCGGCGCGGGCGTCGTGCGCGCGCGACGCCAGCTCGGCCACGTCGCGGTGGAAGCGGTGGATCTCGCCCGCCGCGTGCAGACGCGACGCGCGCGACTCCATCTGCTCCACTAAGCGTTGCCACCATTCGCTGGATGGAATGATTTGGATTAAGGATATTTTGAATCAAACATGCAGCTTCATCGACCACATCAACGCTTACCATCAGATGAGTTGGTCAAATGTAAATCTATCGATAGTAAAAAGATTAAGCTGTGTGCCAATTTCAGGAACAGCTTTTTAATTTTTCAATTCAATACATTACATACACTAATCAAATATTTAAGTATTATACACCACTATTTTTTAATTAGTGCAAATACTTAAAGGGCTTATTAGAAAAGGTCTTGTTATTATATAAGTTAAGTCTCAATAAATAATATTTATAAACAGCAAAGTTATGAGCGTTTGTTTATATTCCAAAATCTCACTCAATTTATGGAAACATTGTAAAGGTTGTTTATGAATGAAAGAATGGCAATAAAAATCAATAAAAATGAAAAAACACTACGCTTAGTATTTTCTATTAGTAGTTGTTATGTATGATGATTCAATTATGAATTTACCAATAATGACAAATTTTAGTGGACAATTTTGTGATTTCGTTTTTTGTACTTTTGACTACACAAATATGATCAGTAACGGGTACTGATTGAGCCCCATTTTTTTGTGCACTAATTAAAAAATAGGGGTGTATAGTTACAGAGCACGGTAGACTGTAATTACCCTAACTGGATCATCATGATTCATACTGAACCATATTTATTGAATCAAAAACTCCTATTCAACTATCTAGCTGGACTAGACTACAGTCTTTAATAAATTTAGTAACCTATGCACGACCCTCGTTGCTTACGATGAACCATCATGACCTAACCTTAATCATCATGGTAAATTGTCGACCAATGATGTCCATTCTTAATCATCATGGCCCATCATTGACCAGCATGGCCCATGCTTGATCGTCGTGGCCCATCCTTGAAAACCATTCCCAGTTCTTAACCATTATGACCCATCTTTGACCATCATTGCCCATTCTTAACCATCATGGCCCATCATTAATCAGCATGGCACCTCATTGACCATCATGGCCATGACCCATATTCAACCATTGCAGGCCATCCTTGACCACTAGGGTATGCTAGACTTACCCAAGAGCCTCCTGCCTCTTCTCGATATCGCCAATGTAGGGACTCTCAGTGGCCAGCAGCTTCTTCGCCAACTCCTCGCATTGGTTGAATCGTTCAGCACCGCTTTCGACGCGGTGACGGAGCTCGTCGAACTTCGAGCGAAGGATCTAAGGGACAGAAAAAATTGGATTAATAGTACATTATGATAATTATAAACTTGGGAAAGCTGGAAGAAGTGCAAGGAGGCCTTTACCCACAAGTGTGTAATATTGATGATTACCGCCGAGGCGGTATTTAGCCTAACTCACCCAAGCTGCTAGTGAAGATCTTAAGAGAGCTGAGGACAGTAATCATCAATACTCACGACGACGTATAATACGAGAAAAAAAAGTTTGACAAAAGAGTTTTAGCATCAACCTTTTTTAATGTAACTGCTAGGACTCAGGCCTACTCTTTAGGAGAGGCACGCGGGCCCGGTGCGATGATGAAGATGTCACATGTCTTCAAATTTTTGATTCTAGGACATGCCGGTTTCTTCAAGATGTTTTCCTTCACCGTTTTGAGAACAGTGGTGATGACATAAAGTACACAAAGTAATTACGCCTGGCTGGGATTGAACCCGCGACGTACAATTCGTAAGTCGGGGCCGTTGCCACTCGGCCACCACTGCTCTAAAAAGAGTTTTACTAGTACGGATAAAAAAATCAGTTTGATTAGAAGCGCTATTATATACTTATTGCAACAATTTAGACTACTGGGTACATAAAGTGACGCCAGTAATTGAAAAGTTGAAGGGGAAGTGTTTGTTCTGGTAAGGTCATGTAAGTGGTGGGATGGAACACACGTAATGAAGCGAGCTAAGAAGATCATTGGTAATGATGCACTTGTTGAGTCGAAACTCCAAAGTCTTGGGCATCGACGCCGAGTTGCTCGACTGTCGGTTTTCTATAGTTTACATTGCGGGTAGTGTGCATTGAAATTGCTCAATTTAATTCCGCCAAGTCCGTTCCATCATCGGACCACAAAACATACGGCGATGCGCCCCCGGTACATGGTGGAGATATCCGACCTATACGTACAAAGCGTCTCAGGAACACATTTATTATGCCTACAGCTAAAGAGTGGAATTTCCTGCCGGAGTCTGTGTTTCCTGATAGCTACAACCTAGGCGTCTTTAAGTCAAGAGTGAATAGATTACTTCTAGACAATCGTGCTCCATCGTCGGCCACATCATCGCTTACTATCAGGTGAGATAGCGGTAAAACGCGAGCCGTTTATTAAAATTTTATATCATTCATAATGAAAATTTGTACGACTTACCAATAGATGTTCATAATCTTGTCCGTAATCTTCGCTGGAGGCTGCAGCATACTGTTCTTGTATCCAGCTCTCCAGCTCAGCGCTCTCGGCGAGGTATTCATGTCTGTGATGAGAAGAAACAATCAGAACTGGCGAGAATTTTTGGCGGGATTCCTTCGAGGGAAGTTCAGTGGCTGTTTTAATTATTCGCGAATTGATTCCTAGTGGATATTGTGATGTAAAATTGGTGTAGTTTTGTATCTCAAGTGTCTGCGCAACTGCACAATATGTGGAATCATTGAAACAGGCGCGATCTCGGTGAAATAGAGCTGAGAATTTTATTGTAGTGTTGACTACCTCAGCGAAGCTTGATGAGAAGGTTGACTTGATACAAAAGCTTGCAAATACTACCAGAAACATTAGAATTTGTATATGCATATTCTAAAGGTAAACAAATTAACTATTCATAGAACTTATAAGTACTTGTATCAAAGTCACAAATTTTGTCAAAAATGAAATCAGAACAGGAAAGTGCGACTCGACTTTTTCGTTCGCTTTTTTGTATTTTCATAATGTTTTTAACTTGGATACTAAGTCCTTTCAGCCATGTCTTCGTGTAATACGTGATTGGTCTGTTGGTCTAATGGTTAGAGTCCAAGACTGGTTTGCCGGAGGTCGTAGATTTCATTTCCACCCAAGAAAAATATTTGTGTGATGAACACGATCATTTGTTCTATGCCTGGGTACAATTTATCTATAATTTGTATGAATTTAGAAATATATGAGTATGTTTATCAGTTGTCTAGCACTCATACTAAAAGTTCTGCTTAGTTTGGGAATAATAATATTGAATAAGGTACAAACCTGCAAACACTCTCGACCAGCGCCTTCTGCCGCTGCGCCGCCAACCTCTGCAGGCGCGCCAGGCTGTCCACCAGCAGGGCGTGCCTCGCCAGCAGGGCCTCGCCCTCAGGATGCCCGCCGTTGGCCATTGATGTGGCCACGTGGCCCATCTCGGCGATGATGGCGGCGTATGTGTCGAGTTCCAGTTCTACGGCCTAAGAGGTAATTGAAAAAGATTTAATGATAGGTCAAAGAGTGATTTGAAAATGTGTTTTCGTGTGCTATTCGCCAGGGTCGTGTGTTCGCGACTGGGTAATCCATCTCGTTTAACTCTTCAATCCCCATAGGTTTTTTTTATGGTAGGTAAAATCATCCAATGACAAGTCTCGCCCTTGGGTGGAGCGCGAAGTAGTGTCAGACTCTTACTGACTAAAAACCTACCCCGTTCCTTCGTTGCCTATCATGCCGGGGCTGAGCCTTCCTCTCAGAAAACGGCCCTTAACCCCAGCAGGCTTTGACCCTGCTTGACTGCAGCTAGCAGGCTGGGCCTCTACGTCAATCCCCATAGGTAACAGAAGAGCTGACGAGATGGAGTATTTGGTCGTGGATGTGCGACTCTGGTGAATTAAACGCGAGAAAATTCCAAAACCTCAGCCCCCCTAGCCAAGTTATGATAGTTTCGTTAAGCATGAACGCTTAGAGTTGGCCACGCCCCCAATTCCTTTGTTCTGATCACGTGACTGAGCGTTAGGATGACGTTATAACAAAGGAATTGGGGGCGTGGCCAATTCCAAGCGTTCACGCTTAACGAAACGATTGTAACTTGGCTAGGGGGGCAGGTCTACTGTCTACAGATGTGTAGGCAGAAACATGACGACGTGACGTTGCTGCTTCGCCGATGGAGTTTCATAGTTTAGTATGGTCGCTTCACGCAGGCGTACACCAAGCGTATAGTGACGAATACGCGTCTATGAAGCTACGCATCAGCGGACAGTAGGCCATATCCGATACTCTCGCCTCCATTACAGGGTCGCACATCCACGACCTAATACTCTATCTCGTCAGCTCTTCTGTCACCTATGGGGATTGAGATGGAGCACCCAGCCGCAAACACACGACCCTGGCGAATAGGACACTAAAACACTCGTCGGATCAGACGCGGGCAGTTAAAGGGTTGATGATTTCCGTCAAGTAGTGAGATATTAAAGCGTTGATGATTTCCGTCAAGTAGTGCTGCAATACGTTACCTTATGCCTGGTGAGCAGATGGGTGGCCCGGTGCCTGTCCCTGGCGAGGTCTGCGTGCGCGAGCGCGGCCGCCTTGTCGTTGAGCCACGCGTCCACCTCCAGCGCGTCGTGCATGAACTGCTGCGCCTTCAGAGCTGCCTCCAGGGCTGCGCCGCGGCTCTCAGCGGCTTCTGACACCGAGGTGTACCCAGCTTCTAGCTCTGCGCAGAGGGCTTCGATCTGAGGAAGGAAGAGGGTATGATAGTGATTTTTCTTAATTTTTTTTTTAGTGCCCAAGAGCATAAATCTATCAATATAGGATGACTGGTAATTAGTGAATGATACGTAAACACGTGATTGTAGACATGATTTCGATCAACTTTTACTATGGGACCAAATCTAAAATTATGAAAAAAATCTGCCAAGTTCAGTATATTTATGTTCCCCTAATTGGTCAAAATCCTTCTTTTCAGAAAGCGGCCAGTAGGCTTCGAACCGGCCTGCCTGCAGCTAGCAGGCTGGGTCTCTACGATTTGCTGACAGCTCCTTGAGACGCGCGGGAAAAGTACGGGCCGTCAACGACTTGGGCTCGGTCCGGTCGGTTACTGGACGGTCGGGCAGCGAGCTACTCATTGGTCGCCGTCCGCATACTTGGCAGAGGTTACGCATCTATGCCTCACCTTCTTCTTCTGCGGATGTCCATCTTCAACGAGCGAGTTTCCATGTGCGATGACGCGCTCAATCAAAGGTCGCCTTCCCACCAGCTCAGCCTTCAGTTTATTGTGCTTCTTCTGCGCTGATTGGGCTGCATGCAGGTCAGTTGGCATGACTTCTGACGCTGCGGCTGCAGACCGCTCTGAGAGCCAGTCCAGCTCGCCGGCTACTTCTGCAGCGAATTTGTGGATTCTGAAAGAAAAAATCAAGTATAATTTAGAAGTAAAGTCAAGTTGACAGGGTTGTGGCCGAAACAAATATAATAGATGCTTTGAAACACTGATAAAGATTAAAATGGAAATGGGCAAGCCATGAAGCCAGATCACAGGACGAAAAATGGGCCAAATATATAGCAAAGTGAGCGGGCCCGAAAGGTAAGCGCAGACAGGGAAGACCTCAAGAACGATGGGCCGATTAGGAAATTAAAGTGGCCGGGCAAAGGACCGAGAAAGTTGGCGCAAGCTGGAGGAGGCCTTTACCCAAAGAGGGGTCTTTAATTATGCACCCCTATTTTTTAATTAGTGCACAAAAAAATGGGGCTCAATCAGTACCCGTTACTGATCATATTTGTGTAGTCAAAAGTGCAAAAAACGAAATCCCAAAATTGTCCACGAAAATTTGTCATTATTGGTAAATTCTTAATGTAATCATCATTCATAACAACTTTTACTAGAAAAGACTAAGCGCAGTGTTTTTTACATTTTTATTGCCATTCTTTCATTCATAAACATGAACCTGTACAATGTTTCCATAAATTGAGTGAGATTTTGGGATATAAACAAACGCTCATAACTTTGCTGTTTATGAATATTATACATTGAGATTTTACTTAAATAATAAAAAGACCTTTTCAAATAAGCACTTTAAGTATTTGCCATAATTAAAAAATAGTGGTGTATAAAATTAAACATTAGATGTTATGTCAACGCTAAATTGTAAAAAGTCTGTTTATTGGCTTTTTATTTATTTACATTGCCGATAGGTTCTAGATTGACGACCGCGCACCGGAACACGCAGCATCTTAGTCATAGGGCCCCGTTTTACCCTTTGTATACAGAACCCTAAAAATTATAACTTACTGCAAACTGCTCTCCAAAGCCTGTCGTCTCTTTGCCGCAGGAGGTTGCAGCGCTCTGACGGCCTGCAGTAATACTGCCGAGTCTCTCTCGATGGCGGCGGCATCGAAGTGTCCGCCTGACACCAGGTCGGCGCCCTGCTCTGCTAGGGAGGTCGCTTTCGTCTCCCAGAGGGAGAGTTCTTGTTCTAAAGCCTGGGGGAGGAAAACATTAACATTAAAACAAAAAAAAAACAAAACTATTTAAACAGTATTATAGGCAATAACTTCTATCTAAAATATGGCATAAAACTCCTCCGCATCGCTGTCGACTGGAAGTGTGCGTAAAAGGCAGGTGGCATTGCCACGTTGTATGGCAATGCTTAATCTCTGACCGAGGTAGAAGCTAGCCAAGTAACGCGATGTGTCAATTAAGCGTATGGATAATTCTTCAAAAAGCGTATTAGCCTTTATGAGTAAGAGGGTAGGATTGAATTGCTGATGATTGGAAGATGATATTAAAAGATTGCGGTTCTGTGACAAGACAAATTAGAAGGAAGTTAGTATTAAGGGCAATTTTGCGGTACTACGTAAAGTCGACAATTATCCCAAAAGCACATATTCCCGGAGTAAAAAGAACGGTACGTGCTATTCCAGGACTCTGACTAGGGGCCATTCAACTATTACGTAAGCATTACAGGGGGTGGGGGTCTTTGCTTGCTTATTTTTTATGAAATGGGGAATGGGAAGTCTGGATGATGATTAAGTCAGCAGTTTTATTTATAAGAGAACAATCTCGATGTTCCAAAATCACATGAAAATGAGTAGACAGACACATATCACTGAGCAATGTTTACGTAAGCATTTGGGGGAGGGTTAGATCTTTGCTTACTTTTGCTGAAAAGGAGTGACGGAGGGGGGTGTTAAAATTTGCGAAAAATCTGCTCACGTAATACTTGAACGGCCCCATGGGGGTGTTCCAAATTTCATCAAAATCGGTTCAGCCGTTCTAGCGTGAAGAGGAAACCATACACATACACTTGAAACTTTTGTATTTACAATATTATATTGATTAATGTGGCATTTCAAGAAATCAAATCCTAAAAAGTCAATATACTATTTATCTTCAGATTGTAAGATAAAACAATAGAACTAACCTGGTGTTGGATCAGCAGCCGTTTGCAGCTCCTCAAGTCTGTACCGATCTCCTCGCTCTTGAGTTGTCTCTCCAAGTCGATCAGACGAGCCTTTGCGTCTTCAACAGATCTATACAAAAAGAAAAAAACATTTTGTTTTAAGTTTTTGGCGGGATATTTTCCCTGCTGAGTTGTTTCATACCAAAGGCTTAAATAAGTTATTATCACGAGATAATACGCTCAATTAAAAAGCAGCACTTTAGAAAAAAAAATCGCCGATAAAAGTAGCTACTCATGAAGTTTTCAAGTACCTTTACTCCATCTGTTTAGGAAATTAACTAAAGGTAAATAATCTTCACACGTCTTTTATCTAAAAAATTTCTAAAAATGTTTACAATTAGCTATTTATCTAAACCAATGTTAGGTAACTAACTAAATTTAAATAATCTTTGTCTATCTTCTATGCGATTTTTTTTTAATAAAAAGACATATCTAGATTGTTTGAAACAGATGGAGTATAATTATTATTTAACAAAATGGGTGCTATCCCGAAGACTATCTAGGATGCTGCCAGAATACTGATAACTTGATATAAAAACCAGCCAAGTCCGAGTCGGACTCGCGCACGCAGGGTTCTGAGCAAAAAAAAACCGCAAAAAGAAATGTTGTGTGGGAATCTCACTTAATTTTTTTTTAATTTTATTCCGTTTTAACATTTGTTGTTATAGCGCTAAGAGATATACGTCATCGGTGAAAATTCAACTGTCTAGCTATCACGGTTCGTCATACCCTGGGTTGAGACACAGCCAGTAAGACAGACAGACAGCGGAGTGGTAGGGTCCCGTTTTAAACCTACTTCGAATAGGAGGAGGTTCTATGTTCGGCTGTATGTATTTTTTTTTTATGTATGTTCACCGATATCTCGGTCAATTGTGGAGCGATTTTGAAAATTTTTGTTTCGATTGAAAGATTCTACTCCCGAGAAAAATTGTTTTGATCTGATGATTAACTTCGAAGATATATGATGAAACTCTTCAAAAAATCTTAGCAGAACTGTCGGTTTTATATGTATGTTCACCGATATCTCGGTCAATTGTGAACCGATTTTTCAAATTTTTGTTTTGTTTGAAAGATTATACGCCCGAGTTTTTTTAAGCTGTGGGTACGGAACTCTAAACCTCAGACATGTCTCCTGAAAAACAACCCTTGATACGAAAATTCGAAAAATCTATACTTATATTTGATTACCGTACCTTCTATGTTTCCTCTGCTGAGCGGCCTGGCGTAGCTTGCTGCCCTTATCTCTGGAGGCAGCCACCAGCTCCTCCCAGGCTGTCTGAAGATCCGACAGGTGCTGTGACACCTCTGCTGATCGAGACGGATCTGACTTCTGAAGGGAATGGCCGATCTGAGGGGAGAAATAGGAGCAAGTATTAATATTGTGGGTTTCCAGTACGGCTGATACCCGCAAGAGCCAAGGAATTTTTTAAGAGATAGTGGTCCTACTACAGACATCAATCATCGTGACAAATGTCTGTAATTTAATTTTTGGTTCTAAGACATGCCGGTTTCCTCATGATGTTTTCCTTCACCGAGAGCAGTGGTGATGAAATAAATTACACAAAGTAATGCGCCTGGTTGAGTTTGAAACCTAAAACTCTGTAAGTTGGGACCATTCTCACTAGGCCACTACTCTATTATACCCCTTTACCATAACACAAATTCTGTAGTACTCACGCTCTCCACGTTTCTGAGTTGCTTCTCGTTGGCCTGCAATTCTCTTTCGAAGGCTTCATGCTTCTGGAGTTTACGCTCCAAATTGGCCAGGTCCCTGTTAAAAAAAAGCAAAACTTTGTATAAAATTTTGTATATTGTGTACATAGTCTTTTACCCAAAGGTTGACTGGCAGTGAATGCTTTTTTAGTATGATGTATCACTACTTTGCTAGAAGGTTACATAAATAAATAAGGTATTTAATAAATAAATGAAAGATCACTGAAACATGGATTCTACTGACCTGTAACTCTGGTCCTTAGCGGTCCTAGTTTTGTCTTGAATCCAGTTTTGTAATTCCTCAGTAGCGGCCACAAACTGTAAGAAAAATTAAATAGGAATATTATATCAGTATTTGCTTGAGAAGGCCAACAAACCAAAAACGGCTTAAACTAACATTCGACCACACTCAAGCACTATAGTTAGATTTGGATGATAATTCAGGCATTGTTGGCGAATTACGTGGATTTTTTGGCGAAATAAGTGAACTTTTTAGGTAATATCTCGACTAAGTTCGATAAAGAATAAAGCTTGAGAACAACATCAACTTCCACCGTCCGACTTCTTGAAACCTCAAGAACATCTCAAAGCACTAAATCGGTTGCGCACCCAGGTAGGGCGTTGCAAACACAACCAGGCGAAATTGGGTTTTATAGACCCGTCGGATACTCAATGTGGGTGCGGTGCTCTTGTTCAAAACATGAACTACACGTTGGAGAGCTCCAAGCACCTGCAGTTTGGAGGATTTATTGAGAACTTTTTTTTAACAAATTAATTTCCGGCTGTTGTATATTTTCTAATCGCGCGAACTCTAATAGGGCCCGTTCACGACTTCGGTCTTAGCGGCTCGGGCGCGGCTCGCGGGGCCGTATCGGGAGGCGATTGGTCGACGCCGCTTCTGGCGGCCATAGCGGCGTGCGCTCCACCAATCACCTACCGATACCGCCCCGCGAAGAAGAAGTCATGAATGTGCTGTTAAAGCGATGCAGAATTTTGAATGTTAGTTCCTATGTAGCGCCACAGATGTCGCTACAGAATAAAAGAAGTGCTGTATCTTTACCTGCTGGTGCGCCAAGCTAGCCAATAACGCGCGGCGACGCTCTGCGGCGGCGTGCCGCACGCCGTCACGGCGCTGTAGTACTGCGGCGCGACGAGCTGCGATGCTGACGAAAGAAATGCATTTGTTAATAATCTATACACCATTATTTTTTAATTACGGAAAATACTTAAAGGGCTTATTAGAAAAGGTCTTATTATTATTTAAGTAAAATCTCAATACATAATATTCATAAACAGCAAAGTTATGAGCGTTTGTTTATATCCCAAAATCTCACTCAATTTATGGAAACATTGTACAGGCTATTGTTTATGAATGAAAGAATGTCAATAAAAATGTAAAAGCACTGCGCTTAGTATTTTCTAGTCGTAGTTGTTATGAATGATGATTCCATTAAGAATTTACCAATAATGACAAATTTTCGTGGACAATTTTGGGATTTCGTTTTTTGTACTTTTGACTACACAAATATGACCAGTTTCGGGTACTGATTGAGCCCCATATTTTTGTGCACTAATTAAAAAATAGGGGTGTATATATAAAAGGAGAAACAGATTGAAATATCAACGCACAGCCGAAACCACCCCCCCTTCCCCCCTTATTTACTATGCTCTTTGACCGAAACTATTGGGAATAAGTGCGTGAAATTTTCTGACAGTTTCTGACAGATGGACAGGTGTCATTGACAAGTATAATAATAATATTAGAAGAATTTCAATCAATAAACAAAACATTCATAGAAAATTCAGAACGTCAACGAAATAAAATTCATAACACAGTTGGATTCATCGACCTATATTCTTGCGATAGACAAGCACGTTCATATAAACTATTTGTCAAAATACTGAAAAGTTCAAACAAAAAATCGCTGCAGCGCTAGATTGCCATTATGTCGTCTAACAAAACTTTAAAACTTACAGCGCTAAGACAGCTTATAGAGGATACTTTTTCGCGACCAAAAGGTCTAAAGCGCCATGAATTTCCTAGTACTTACGCGTTTCGTTCAACTTAGTGTGATGACATGTCATGTATATAGATTTTTATACCGCAGAAGTGACACAGTTTTTTGCCTACAATACTTCATTACAATAATAATCTATTTCAAAATGTAATTATAGTGTATGTAAAAACGAGATCTAAATAACAGTAAAATAAATAAATAAATCAGTGATCACTGATAAGACTACAAGTTCAACTGAACCTAATTCAAATTTTAATATTAACCTGCACGTAATATGGTACGTAAATTACCTAAGTGCTAACGAATGACAGCATGGTTAACAACAAAACTTACCGATGAAAACTGATACCTCATGATTTGCTGACATTTCGTCGTAATTTATAAAAAAAAAAATCATTGTTATTAATTATACAAAAAAAGAAAGAGCATTAAATAAAATATTTAAAAATTTCAAACAGTATAAAAGACCGTGCGAAGTCTGTATTTGGTAAACTAGCTGTAGGTAAAAACCTAATTCTGTTTTTTGTGGTAGGGAACATCTGCATGTTTTAGTCTATGATTGTAAAATGGGGAAGAGTTTAAATAAAATAATATCTTCTCTAACGTACTATTACGATAGTAGAAGCTATTACATTGCTTGAACAACCAATGGTTTTACTTACTTGACTACAAAATTATTATATATGTCCAAGTTCACTTAAATTTGTATTTATAAGCGTCGCTCTGACACTGCATGAACGTCAAAACTGCACTAATGCCATCAATGTAAAAGTGTTCGGCCTGCAGGTCAATTAGGTGAAGTAAAGTGACTGTACGGCACGCCTCATCTAGTGCGTAGTACATATATATCAATGGTTGGATTGAATTTGTATGAACATTTATTTTTTTGATATTTTCAATGTACAGAATTTTTACTTCTACAGATTTATTATAAGTATAGATTTAGTAGTAAGAAACCTCAATATCGATTTGGATTAGTCTGTCAAGATATTGCTGTGAATAAATAAATAATAATTAACAAAAACATTGACAAGTACGCGGCAAATAAGTTGAACCGTTCGCTCTTTCTTTCAGTTTCATTCCAAGTTACATTCTAGGGTCTTTCTCAAATGCCAAAACGTGTCTTTTTTTTTTAGTTTAGACTGGAAGGTAACTCCGAAATAGTTGTTTTACTTATCACGTCGGGGTCACCAGTTTGGAAGTATGCGGAACTGAGAGTAAAGTCCCACATCCTCCGATCAGAGAGGTGTTCTGTCTGGTGGCTGGTGGGCTACTGCCCGATAGATGATTACGGGCGGTTGTATCTATTCAAATAGCGCAATGAAGGATAATTTCTTTGTGACATAGATTTTTTTTATTCCACAACTATCACACAACATCGTCTAGTCCCAAGCTAAGCAGAGCTTGTGTTATGAGTACTAGACAACTGATAAACATACTTATATATTTCTAAACACCTACATATAAACTACACTAAACACCTACTATAGATAAATTACACCCAGACACAGAACAAATGATCGTGCTCATCACACAAACATTTGTCCTGTGTGGATAGTGCTGAATGTCGCTACAACTTACTGTTCAGCAGCATAATGAGGAATCTTCTCCAGAGCCTCGGCTCTCTGCACGAAGGCTGCCAGTCGCTCGTCCTGAGCTGCGAGACGAGCTTCCAACTCCTCGTGACGTTTGATCAAGGCTTCAGCTTCATCTACTGAAGACTGTGGGAGAAAAAGCGGGGATATTAGTCTGTGGCGAAAATTAAAGTCACCTTCGATTTTTTTTAGGTTAGAAATTTTCCATTAACTTCTCGCGCTCTAAGATGGAGCGAGAGGACGTGACAATCATTTATTGACTAATAATAATATTCCACAACTATCACACAACGTTCTCTAGTCCCAAGCTAAGCAGAGCTTGTGCTATGAGTACTATACAACTGATAAACACACTTATATATTTCTAAATACATACATATTATAGATAAATTACACCCAGATACAAAACAAATGATCGTGCTCATCAGAAATAGAAGCCACGACCTCCGGCATAGCAGTCAGGGCCACTAACCACTAGATCAATAGGCCAGTAAATAATTTTCACCTGTTTCTTTAGTAGCTCTTTGCACTCTAGGACCATGGGTGTGCTTTTTAGGAATGCCCCGTCGTAACTGAACCCTCGAACAAAGCGCCTCAAGGAGCTGTCAGCAAACCGTAGAGGCCCAGCCTGCTAGCTGCAGGCAGGCAGGGTCGAAGCCTGCTTGAGTCATGGGTCAGCTTCCGAAAGGAATGCCCGGCCCCGGCACGATAGGCAACGACGGAACGGGGTACGTTTTTAGTCAGTAAGAGTCTGACACTACTTCCCGCTCCGCCATTGGATGATTTTACCTACCATAAAAAAAAACCGTCGAACAAAGGGTAGGCATCACACTTACCCCGAATTGCTTGTACTCCAGGTAAGCCTCATGGGCACCGCTGGACGCGTCGATCTGGTCACACTCGCGGTTGAAGCTTTGCAGTTGTACCAGCTGCTTCAAATAGGCGTCTTTGTCTTGCCATTCTGTAGGACAAAAAGTGTTTTGTTTTTTTTTTAAATTCACATCGTCATCAAGGGCGTCGCCAGCAGATGATCAAGGGCGGGGCTATTGGAAGTATAGAGAATAATAATAAAAGTTTTTTTTCTCCACAATATAACTCCTAATTGCTAGCCTTATATCTACAGTAACATATAGGATGGGCATTATATTGTGGGAGACTGGTGCCTAAACTAGGCTATGAAGCTGTAAAGCAAGCCTCTAGGGGGGCCGTAGACCCCTTGGCGACTCCCTTGATCGTCATCATTTCAGCTGAAAGATGTCCACGGCTCCCCGCGACCCTCACCAGGTGCTCAGTCCACCTTCTGGGAGGCCAAGACAACGCTGTGTCTTTCGATGCGCGGTTGCCACTATAGAACCTTTCGGCCTCATCGATTATGTTTTCTGGGAGAACTAAGGTTACTACTATAGCTTGAAGAATCGCCAAACTTAAGTGGCAGTGGGCAGGCACATTGCTCGCAGAACAGGTGCGTCGATGGTGCCGAAAGGTTCTGGAGTGGCAACCGCGTACCAGACAACGAAGCGTTGCCGCGACCTCCCACAAGGTGGAACGTGCAGCTGGTGAGGGGTGTGGGGATGCGATGGATACGAGACGCACTAGATAGCAACATTTGGAGGAGGTCTATGTCCAATAGTACACGTCCTTCGGCTGAAACGTTGTTGATAACAATAAAAACAGAATTAACTAAAAATTTTGAGCTTTGCACCATCTAGCGAGAACTAGGCAGAGCTCGGGCTCGTAGCTTTCACCTTTAAAATTATCAACACGAGCACGACACGGCGTGGAATTGGAACGCTTGCATACATCAAAGTGTCACTTGTGTCCTGCCACTGACGCTCCGTTGCCACCTCGGACTTGGACGTGTGTGATCGTGATTATAGAAAACATATGCTCCGATATTTTTTTAATATTCTTGACGAAACACGTTTCTGCCCCGACACTGACACTTAATAGACCTTAATGAGTACTGAGAACTATGAATAAAACCTTAAAACAAAAAAAGCTGTAAATGTTACCTTTAACGACAGCCTTATGGTCGCTCTCCAGGCTCTTGATCTTATCAGCGACGTCGGTAAGCGCCGGGTTGTTGGCCAGCAGCTGCTTGCCCAGCGCTATCACTTCCTTGTACCTGGGGCGCAAGAAATAAAACAATCAATAAGGATGTTCTAAAATGGCGTTCAACAGTTGGCAGCACAGTACCTCTACCATGAGTTTTAAGCAATAGTATTCGTCGCTACTCGATATCGACGCCGTAAATATTTTGTATGGCAAATTTTGGTTCTGCAAGTGACCGCTAGAGGCGCTGCAAAATTTGCCATACAAAATATTTACGGCGTCGATATCGAGTAGCGACGAATACTATTACTTAAAACTCATTGTATAGGTACTGAGGTGTCAGGTCCAGACACCTAACAAAACGCTTATGTTAATGACCCCTGCGTTCTGAATTGCGTTATATGTCATAATATTGCGAATCCGACCAACACGCAAGGTCACAATTATTACTCAAAAGCCCTTATATTTAGTGACTATTAAATATGGTCGGATTCACGATATAATCACTTTTATCGCAATTCGGAACGCTGGGCATATTAGTTAGACATCAACGTCAATATCATATAATAATCCTCGACACACAAGTTGAACCATCACGGCAGTCGACCTTGATTCCGCAGAAACTGATTTTCGGGTCTCATTCGAATTGGCGTAACCATAGCAACTAGTTTGCCTACTGGGGTCAAAGGGTATGTGAAAATGGCACCCGGGGCCCTGGGACCAAGGCAAAGAATGGAACGGGGTAGGTTTTTAGTCAGTAAGAGTCTGACACTACTTTCCGCTCTACCCAAGGGCGGGATTTGTCATTGGATGATTTTACCTAACATAAAAAAAAAAATAGCAACTAGTTTTATCATTCTAATAATCCCTCTCGCTCTATCCTAAACGAGAGACGTTATTTGAAAAGTTCTCATCCAAAAAGTATATGAGTCATATTCTTTTTTTTTAGATAGGATATCATCCAGTGACATCTTCCGCCCTTGGGCGGAGCGAGAGGGTGTGCCAGACTTTTACTGACTAAAATTCAATCCTGTACCTTCTTTGCCTTCGTTCCAGGGCCATAGGGTTCTCTTTCACCCAACCCTTACCCAAGTAGGCTTCGACCACAGACATTTCAAACAGGCTTCGACCTGGCTGGGCCACAACAGTATGTGATTCAAATTCTGGAGAATGGTTAATCGATACTTACTCATCATCATGAGCCTTGATGTCATCCATGAGCTCCTGGTGCTGCTTGTGCAGCGCCTCCGCCGTCGCCACGTCCTTAGCGGTGGCTTCCTGAGCTAGCTGCTCGCGGACTTTCTGTTCATAGGAGATGCGATTTTAGTAAGGCAACAGAAAAAAATAAAAAAATAAAGGAAAAGAAAAGAGAAGAAAAGAAAAGGATTTTTCATGTCTTGGGGTATTTACAGTCTTGGTGGTTCAACTTTCAAGTAACTTGGGATAAGGAGCAGGAAGATGATGATGTTACCATCATCCAGGATTTCTCTAAGTGTAATTCGCGAACCCCTGGGAGTTAAACTATTCAAATCTTGGGTTTATTTTCACTTTTGGGGTTCAACCCCTTGTAACGTAGAACACGGGCAAATAAATGGTAATGTTACCTACATCCATGATTTCTCAAAGTAAAGTTTGCGAACCCCAGGGGGTTAGAACGTGCATGTCTTGAGGTATTTTCAGTCATAATATAGAACAAGATATTACACTACTTATTTCTTTTCTGTTTGTCTATTTATCATGTTATGTCTCTTCACCACCTTAAGGTCGACTATTAGAAAATGCTTTAGACATTAATTCCACCTTTGTAGAGTGTTACTCACTAGTGCATAAAGTTTTAACAAAAAAAATATTACCTGCATCCAGTGGGTCAGGGTGCTGGAACTCCTGCCAAAGATCTGGTGTCCCACCGCCGACTCCAGCCGACTGCGTCTCTCGGCTGCTTGAGCTTGGCACCTCTCCCACATCTGCTGGATCTCCTTCTGGCGGCCTTCGACATTGCCGCGTTCATTGGGGTATTGGGATTTGACCCTGAATAAGAAATTTAGTTTAGCAGGAAATGTAAAAATAATCAATCTGAAAATAGTTAAGAATAAAACAAAATAAGTAAAAAAAATAAGTTGTGTTTAGATTTTATACTTTTTAGGTTGACTTCTAGCATAGCATCATATAGGCCCAGTGCAGGTGCAAGAGATGTCACATGTCTTCGAATTTCCGGTTCAAGGACATGCCGGTTTCCTCACGATGTTTTCCTTCACCGTTTTGAGAGCAGTGGTGATGAAATAAGTTACACAAAGTAATGCGCCTGGCTGGGTTTGAACCCGCGACCTACAACTCGTAAGTCAAGGCCATTAACATCGACCACCACTGCTCCAAAACACATCTGGCTTATCTAAAATTTATAATTGAAGAATTTCTTACTCTTCTTTTTCGTATCTTTCAATAAGGCTGCATGAAATAATAAGACAAAGTAATATTTTTAGTGAAAAAAATGAATGAATTACTTCTGAAAATAAAAATATTATCAGGCCCTATAACTTTTTAATTAATTAATTTTTTATTTTTTTACTGAAAATATCGTCAAGGTTGGTATAACGTTAGAATAACGATTTTCTATAATTTAAATTAAAAAAAAAACGGTTTTTTTAATAACCACTCCAGAATCATATACTAGATCCATGGTATTCGTTTCTGGTACGATGCCAGATGCACCCTTTTTTTTGTATTTATTTATTTATTGCCAACTTACACTTACAGTTTACACCACACATATAAATTATAGGCACACATTAAAATAGTGACAATACACAAAAGCTTATAAAAAACATTAACATAATAATAATGAAAATAATAATTAATATCTCGTCAAAAAAAAAATGTAATAATAATATTAAAAATCATGTCAAAAAAAATAAATCATAATTAAGATCATATAAAAAATAATAATCATAATCATAAAAATAATGTCACGATGAAATAAAACTGTAAATCAATAAAAAAGTAATAACACTAATAATGAAAAATAATACAAAAGAAAGAAAAAATTAAAACTTACTACGGCAAAATTTTATTGAGCCTCACAAGATATTGTGCTGGGAGTGGCAATGGACTCCAGGTAACGAGTTGCAGTGTTAAGGAGGTCAATTTCAGCACTTGCAAATATGTCCATAGTATCGTCAGACAGTAACATGTTGTTGATGTGGGTAAGGGCTAGGGACACAGGACTGGTTCTGTAGGTTATAGTACAGGCCCGTGGTATGAAAAATAGAGGGCGATGACGGGGGCGTAGTGTATGCCTGATGGGAAGTGGAATGTTAAAGGAGATGTATTCAAGCAACGAAGAATTGAAGTGGGAACCACGAATAAGGCGGATGAAATATTTAACTAGAGAAAGATTTCTTCTTACCTCCAAGCTTTGGTAAGACACCATACCCAGCACGAATGGTGTTGGGTACATATATGGGTAGTAACCATATATTTTTAGGTAGAGGTAGCGGACAAAAGACTTCTGAACTCGTTCAATGACCAGTGTATAGCATTTTTCATGCGGGTTCCAAATTGCACTATTAGTTTCAAGCAAACTACGGATGTATGAGTTGTACAATATAGTTATGGCTTGTCGATTGCAGAAAATTTTTGCCTGGCGCAATACAAACCCCAAATTTTTGCGGGATTTGTTGCAGGTCTGTATGATGTGCTGGTTAAAGGAAAGGTGTGGATCAAAGTTAGTACCTAGATCGCGTACGGTTGAAACACGTTTCAAGGGCTCATTATTCAGAGTGTAGGTGTTGTGTATGGGATGTGTGGCTTTTGAAAATGTCATAACCGCACATTTACTGGCATTGAGGGCGAGATTGTTTTTAACGCTCCACGCATGAATGCGGTCGACGTCTAGCTGAAGTGTGTGCGTGTCGCTATAGGTACCTATCGGAAGAGCCACTTTGACGTCATCCGCGTACATCAACACTGTTGAGTTTTCTACATGTGCGGGTAGGTCATTTACCACGATTAAAAAGAATAAGGGCCCAAGGTTTGTACCCTGACCTATGCCAGAAGTGACAGAATAAGACAAATATGGACAAAACAGCAATCGGCCTGTAATTTTTAATGTCACTTTTTGGACCGGCCTTATGTACGGGCAGTACTTTAGAAGTCTTCCACTCCGCTGGATATGTGTCTGTTTTAATGGACAAATTAAAAATAAACTGTAGAGGCAATTTGAAAATTTCGCAGCCGTCCTTCACCAAATACTGTGGTATTCCATCCGGTCCCTGCGTGGATTTTGGGGGAAGTCGAGCCATAGTCCCACGAACTTCAGATTCGTGGATGTAATCAATATCCACCAGTTGAGGCACGCTATTAGGGGATGCATTTGCAACATCGATAGCATGTTCAGGGTCCAATGATGGCAGGCTTGTCAAGAAAACGCTACTAAAATATTTAGAAAACGCATCTGCCACTTGGGTTGGAGACATGTCACCGAAGGTTGCCTGCTCGTTATTCACTCTGCTGTTCTTCACAAAGGTCCAGAAGGTTTTAGGGTCTCGTTTGATATCTGATTCAATACGTGTAGTGTACGTAGCAAAATCTGTTTCTGTACTTCTTTTCAATTTGCGTCTATAATAGGTAAAGAATGCATAGTGTAATTGGCTATTATTATTCTGTTTATAAAGCCTGTGGTAACGATTTTTAAGATTGTTTAACTCAATTGTAAGGTGTAAACCATTTTGGATAATTTTGTTGCAAAGTTTTAGTCTTTCTTAAAGGGACAGTACGACAGATAATGCTATTAATGAAATCATAAAAAGCGCTAACAGCAGCGTTAACATCATTGCATGAGTACACTGGCTCCCAGTCTATCTCAGCCAGTTCAGAGTATAACTTTAAGAAGTCTGCCTTACGGAAATTACGCTTCATAGTCATATTACTGTTTGAGTCACCTGAGTAGCTGGTTTTATTTTTGCACAAACTGGTATAAGGTGTGTTAATGAAAATATATATATCCAGCGGTTTGTGATGTATTTCAGGGGAAACAAGGCCGGTACATGCTGAAACTGAAACCCCTGTCACACATGAGTTAACTAGTATCAAATCCAACATTCTACCTAGATCATTAAGAATTACATTTTTTTGTAACAAATTACATTCAGAGAGGAACAAGTCAAAGTCTTCACGTATGGTTACACTAGCGGAGAACAAGTTAAAGTCTCCTAATACTATGAGAGGTAGTTTGTTAATTTTAAACATAATCCTCCTTAAGCAATCAAAAATAGAATGATATCTAGCTTCCGATACATTAGGCGCTAGGTAAACAACACAACAAGCGAAGCGCAATCGACCTTTAGTAACTATTCCACACACTATTTCGTCACAGTCTTCGGGCTCGCAGTCCAGGCGCGTGAGTGAGTAGGGCGGGCGTGCAGCTAGCAGCACGCCGCCGCCGCCTCGCCCCACTCGGTCACAGCGCAACACGCCATATTCTTGCGGGAACACCTCCGAGTCAAACACGCTGCTAAATTACTAGTAAAAGTGTGAAGTACATTTTTAGTTTCAGAACGCCTTGACTTCAATCCACGAACGTTCTGGTAGAAAATCATATCTAGTTTCTTAGTTTTATTCACGAAAAAATTCATTTGATTGAGCCTTCTTTTTCGCATTACTGTAAGTAAACCACTCTTGCAGTGCTGTATTTGCGGGCCAGTTGTTTGGTGACATATAGAAGCCAAACAAGTGCAATGGGACGCCCAGTATAAAACAGTTATGCCTAGAGTGATCAGGATCAGGCTTTTTAATGGAGAAGGACTCGATATTTGGGTGCTTCTTATGAAGGTATGAACGGATACTTTCCACAGACACGTCTGGGTGAAAATTCCAAGCATGAATGTACTTGATAGGCTCCAATGTTTTTAAGTCCATGTCAGCGGCACCAGTCGCACGTATGATAGATCGGCGAGGGCGCGATTGAGTTTTCCCCGTTGTAAATATCCTAGTATTGTAGGTGCTTGTAACGGGATGCTCACTGCTTACCCGTTGTTGAGACACAGTTTCGCAAACAGATGATGGAGGTGCAAGAGAGTTCGGCACAAGCTGAGACGAAGTTATGGGCACTGTTTCATGCAATGATGCCTGGTGACTATTTTTATTTATGTTTAGCAAGTTTGTATACGTTTGTGGAGCATTTCCATTGCCAATTATTTGCTTTTCAATGACATCAATTCGCTTTCTTTGGGCCATAATTTCACAGCCAAAGTCTTTCAGTTCCAAGTCGACAATGCGCTTTGTATTTTCATCACACTGCAGTTGTAACGTGGCTTGTGCACTAGACGCAACATCAGAAGTCTCAAGTAGTTTATCCACATCCATCCGGAGTACATTATATTTGCCATGAAGATTTACTATAGAACACCTTATTTCTTTTATATCTTCAGCCATTTTATTTATAGAAATTTCTTGAGTATGGTATCTAGTCATACTTTCTTCACGGAAAGAACGTAATTCCATCAGAACTGTTTCAAGACTACATACGTTCAATGTTGGGTCACTTGCGCTAGGGCAACGAGGACTAGACTGGGTCGAACACAACGTTGCTTTACGTCTTAATGTAATATTCACTGAGTCATCCACATCTGAGCGCGAGTATATCATTGGGCTCGCAGGCGTTGCAGAATTGATGGCTTTTGGTCTTCTACTACGACATTCATGACATATCCAGGTGGACTTTTGTTTTGCGGTCATGGAACCTATGAAGTGATGCTCAGGAACATTAGCGCATGCCAGATCATAAGAACAATCGCAATTAAAGCAAGGCAGGAACAAACTATCTTTCAAGCTTTGTTTACAACCAGCACACACTGATGCCATCTTGTGGAGAAAAATGGTAGCTCCCGATAGCCGGTCGATGGATCGGGTACACTAATTATGGTGCCGCAAACTAGTTGCAAATCACCGAGTTAGTTCGCAAAATTTAAAGTAGATGGCGTTAATAATCGCGGATCCTAGCTGTGTATTGTTTCCAAGCCAAAACACAAAGCCAGCCAAAAGCGGAAATAAAAAAAAAAAAAAACTAAAAAAAAAAAACAAAGTTCTTGAACTCGACGAGACGCGAACTCGCAGACCTCTGAGCGGCAGTCCGCGTTAGTTGCACACGGCCAACTTGCTTTAATTTCAATAGAAGAAATTCATGTTCGGTATGAGGATAGGTTTAAAAAGTTCGTTGTGGATTTGAATTAAGTTGGACTTTGGTCTCAACACTTGCAAAATATCTCAAGTTTTTATCTAAGGATTTTTGTTAGAATTTTTAGTCACTTAACACTAACAATTCATTCACGGTAGTTTATTTAAACTCTAATGTTTAGACACACTTTGAAACACCACACAGTTGACACAGTCCAAGTTTTTGTTCAAATAACACAACACTTATAGTTTTGTTGTATACGACAATTAAGTCGAGATAACAATACCACAGATTATTCACATCAGTAGCACGATATTTAGAATATAATTGAGATTAAACGACCGAATTTTAAATGAAAAAAGTAGCGAAACACGATATTTACTTGACGGCTGGCCCTGTATACACCGCTATGTTTTAATTATGGCAAATACTTAAAGGGATTATTAGAAAAGGTCTTGTTATTATTTATGTAAAGTCTCAATGCATAATATTCATAAACAGCAAAGTTATGAGCGTTTGTTTATATCCCAATATCTCACTCAATTTATGAAAAAATTGTACAGGTTATTGTTTATGAATGAAAAAAAGTCAATTTAAATGGAAAAACACTGCGCTTAGTATTTTCTAGTAGTAGTTGTTATGTATTCAATTATGAATTTACCAATAATGACAATTTTGTGATTTCGTTTTTTGTACTTTGGACTACACAAATATGATCAGTAACGGGTACTGATTGAGCCCCATTTTTTTGTGCACTAATTAAAAAATAGGGGTGTATTGGTCACCGTGATCTAAATTCTTCAGAAACATTATAATAGGTACTCACGAGTCAGCCAGTAAACTGATGGTGTTGACTTTCTCCCTAACAGGTTCGAGCTCCCTCTCCAACTGCGCGTGCCTCCTCTGCAGCGCCTGGACGGTTCTGAGGTCTGATGCGGGCGCTGAGCTGGCGGCCAGCTGGTTCTCCTTCTCCGCCATCCAGTCCAGAGCTTCATCGCAGGTGCGGCTGAAGAGTTCGACGCTGGAAAAGAAATGTATTGTTAGTTTTGAGGGTAGATGGAGAATATAGAATGTATGTAAAATATAATGCTTTTTTGTTTTTGTGCTCATACCATTAATGTTATATATTATAATACCTATACGTGAGGACTTGTAATTGGCTTCCTAATGTTTATGGTTTCTTTTTGTCTGTTTTTATTAGCTGTAAGTCCTCCATTTACTAAATAAATAAATAAATAATATAATATTTCACAACTATCACACACCGCCATCTAGTCCTAAGCTAAGCAGAGCTTGTGTTATGAGTACTAGACAACTGATAAACATACTTATATATGGTGTGAGTGTCGTCGCAGCCTGCTGCCGGGCGGTTTACTTTGCACCCAGTGGTGCTATTCTCTAAGAGAACGCAGCGCTGCCTCAACGACGAACACCTAATTACATTGGATTGTCAACCTAATGAACTTATACATTGGATTGTTAATTCAATGTATCCTATTTGGATATTCGTCGTTACGGCAGCGCTGCGTTTGCTTAGAGAATAGCACCACTGGCCGTGTTCAGCAGCTACCACCACTTCATCTGCAGTGTCGATCATGGATCGAAATTGAACCAAAATAGCGATCAACCTTGAATGCGCAGTAACAGATTTCCGGGTCTCAATCAAGGAGGGGGCTGCGCGTAACCACAGCAACGACAGCCATTTTGGTACAACTTATTTGCCGCGTGCTATACTCCATTTAGGCTTCATGCGCTTCTAAAGCGGTACGAGGTACTTAACGAAACCCTCCCGCAATTAAAAAGAGTAGTTTACCTCGAAGCGCCTTCCAAGCTCTTCTCCTTCTGCTGTTTGAGCCGCAGCAGCCTGTCCCACTGCTGGCGCAGCTGCTGGCGCCGCGCGGTCGCCTTCGCAGCCTGGCCGTGCTTGGCAGCCACCAGCTCCTCGGCTGCAGCGTCTATGTGTTCCAGGCGTTTTGAAGCCGCTGAGAGATCGGTGACGAATTTCTGTGGAGAAGAATTGTTTGTTAGGTCAATTTGATGAAGAATAATAATTCTCTACAACTATCACACAACGCCGTCTAGTCCCAAACTAAGCAGAGCCTGTGTTATGAGTACTAGACAACCCAGAAACAGAATAAATGTTTGTGCTCATTACACAAATATTTGTCTTGGGTGTGAATCGAACTCACGACCTCCGGCTCAGCAGTCAGGGCCACTAACTTTTGTTAGGCTCGCCCTTGACCACGATCTCACCTGATGGTAAGCGATGATGTGTATGTGTGTGATTTTCCGTTATATAGGGTGACTGGTAATTAGTGACCGATACTTAAACACGTGATTGTAGTCATGATAACAAACAACTCTTACTATGAGACCCTAAATATCTTGTCTCAGAATATCCGAAGCATACATTGTAATATGCCCAATCTCACTACCCTCCTGCAAAGATCTGCCATACCTTGGGACATTCTAGTTCTATCGGAATGTTGGCTTTCCTCAGCTCGGACCATACCACAACTAGATAATTACAATTTTGCCTTAACGACATCCCAAAGAACCCAAAATGAAGGAGTTGTTTTTTACTACAACAAAAATCTTAAAGTAACAATTGAGGAACCGCAGCTAAGCGACGCCAATTGTCTGCTGCTAAAATTGGGAACAGATACGTGTGTGATAGGGATCTATCGCCCCCCGAGCCAACCTAACACTAATAACTTTATCAGTTCAATAGACACACTGCTCTCAAAACTAGGAAGGTATAAAAACATAGTTTTATGCGGCGATATAAACATCGACATAGCCCCTAACAGTAACGATAAACGTTCAAATGAATACCTAAACATGCTAGCAAGTCACGGTTTACTCTCAAGCCATAATACACTAACGCATGGGCGCACATGCCTAGACCACATGATGCTCAAAACAAAGTTAGATGCTAAATGCTTTATCTTTGAATCTTCATTAACAGACCACGAAACCGTTGCCCTCAGTTTAAACGTTTGCTCTCGCTCAGATTACCGTAACACAACGGCTTCTAAAATTGATTTTGAACTGCTTGATAAAGTAATACAAAATACTAATTTTCAGCCAATCATTGAGAGTAGTGACGCCAATCTTGCAGCTGACATGCTTGTCTGTAACCTATCATCGGCGATAGCTAGTAGTTCATGCTTAATAAACATTCCCAAAAGACAGCGGGTTAGTAAGCCATGGATCACTCAAGGATTGCTTCGCTGTATGAGGAACAGGGATAACTTACATAAAAAACATAAACGATACCCTGAGAATGAAATTATCAGTAAAACTTACAGACGATATCGAAATTTTTGCAACCACATTTTAAAAAAAACTAAGCGTAGTTATGAAAAAAACGAGATTGAGAATGCAAAGGGTAATAAACGGCAGTTATGGGATGCAATTAAAAGGATAAGTTCCTCTGGGAAACCACCGGACGTTTCCTCTCATCTCATTGCATCTCAAAACAAGGACCAGGACATAAATAAAGTAAATAATTTCTTTGCGGATGTGGGTAGAAGGCTCGCCGAACAAGTGACCAATTCATCGCAGGATATAACACCTCAAATTGATATTCCAACTACTACTCCCATCAATTCATTTGTTCTGCTACCCCCTGATGAGGAAGAAGTCTTTTATCTCATCCAAGGCCTAAAAGAAAAGTGTGCCGTGGGAATTGACCTGATTTCTAGCAAACTCTTGAAGAGATATGTACATATTCTAACCAGTCCTATTACACACATTTGCAAACTGGCTATGGCGTCTGGTATATTTCCTAAAGCTTTTAAATTGGCACTTATCAAACCAATACATAAAGGTGGCGGGAGAGACTGTGTTGATAATTTTCGACCGATTTCTATCTTACCTACATTGTCTAAGATCTTGGAACGTCTTATAAATCGACGACTAAGTAATTATCTAGAAGCTAACAAACTACTTTCACCAACTCAATTCGGCTTTCGACGTAATAAGTCAACCTCTGACGCAGTTCACGAGCTATTACATTCCATCATTTCCAATCTGGACCAAAAGAACAAATGTGTTACTGTCTTCCTGGATCTGGCGAAGGCCTTTGACACGGTCTCAATCCCCCACCTGCTCAAAAAATTAGAACACATTGGTGTTAGAGGGATTCCTTTAAAATTATTGCACGACTATCTTACGGAAAGAAAGCAAAGAGTTCGGATAGATGATGCACTGAGTGATGAGGTTGGTGTCGATTTTGGTGTGCCACAGGGCAGCATAATTGGCCCGACTTTGTTCCTGGTGTATATTAATGACCTCTGCCAGCTACAGCTTCACAGTGGTCAGATTATTACTTTTGCAGACGACACTGCGATTTTTTTCAGTGAACAGAGCTGGGAGGAGGCGTTTGATGCTGCCCAGAAAGGTTTTAGCAGAGTCTGCAGATGGTTACGATCTAATATTCTGACATTGAATGTTAATAAAACCAAATACGTTACTTTTGCGCTTAGAGCAAATCTTTTGCCTTCATCCCATTTTAACATTTCCTGCCATACTTGTGTACCGGAGGTTTTGTCATGCTCTTGTCCTATTCTTGAGAGGGTCGATAATGTTAAGTACCTTGGTCTAGTCATAGATCAATGCTTGACATTCAAACCACATATTAAAGTTCTTGTGACCCGTTTGCGTAAGTTAATTTATATATTTAAAACCCTAAGACAAGCAGCAAACCATCGAGTTATCAAAACGGTTTATGATGCCTTGTGCCACTCTCTTATAGGTTATTGCATTACAGCCTGGGGAGGCGCCGCCAAATCTCATCTAATTGAGGTTGAGAGAGCACAGCGTGCCATTCTCAAGGTTGGTGCCGGTCTTCCCTTTTTATATCCTACTGTCGACCTATTTAAGTATTGGGATGTTCTTACTGTTAGGCAGACATTCATATTGCGTACTGTGCTAAAAGAACATTCCTTGTTACAATTCGACCCAAAACTCCTTATGGATAAGCGCCGTAAAGGTAGGGTATGCCAAACTCAAACTGTTAGAACAGCACACTCGCATTGTTTCTTCCTCTTTCTTGGACCTTACTTATATAATAAACTGAATCAAACCCTCAGTATCTACCCAATGACATATTACAAATGTAAAACCACAGTAACCAAATATCTAAAAAGTCTGGACTATAGGGGTACCGAGGACTTGTTAACACCGTTAAGTTGACTGGCAAATCACATTCAATAAAGCACTGTTCCTCTCAGCCATCCTACTCTTTTATCATTGCTCATTATGCCCGCTAATATATTCGCTCCACAAGCACTCAGTCACAATCTTATTCCCTTCTACACCTACTCCACTTCACAAGCTCAACACACAAGCACTATAATAAATCATTTCTCCTCGCACTCCCTGGTTGCTTACGCAATCTTTCTATTCCTAATTTATTTTAACATTTTTATTTTTTCTTTCTTCTATTATTAAATTGAAACATTTCTCCAAATTGTGAAACAATATTTTAGATTAATTATCTGGTTTTATAGCTGCGGGAGGGACCTGGTGACCTGTAATACAGGTTCTCATGGAAACCTAATTCAGGCACCAGTCTCTCACTTAGTTAACTCCGATGTCTATATTGTAAAGTTTTAGCATTATGTAACTTTGTGATGAGAAAATAAATGTTTTATATTATTATTATTATTAAAAACCCGAAATCGCGAAAAATACCTTCAAGTTTAGTATATTTTGACTAGTTAGGCAAACATAAATGTACTGAACTTGGAAGATTTTTTTCGCGATTTCAGGTTTATTTATTTAATGTTCATGTACAGTAGTGGTACATAGGCGGACTTAATGCAACAAGGCATTCTCTACCAGTCAACCTTTGGGTTAAAAAGACAAAACTGTGGTAGGTGTGCACAATAAATAAATAACAGATATTTCAAATATAGTACCATTAAAATTAGTTAAAAAAAAGTTTGCGCCCATAGTAAAAGTTGTTTGTTATCATGACTACAATCACGTGTTTAAGTATCGTTCATTAATTACCAGTCACCCTATATAATAATTCAGAAAGCTGAGCATTCCAAGAACACTAGTACAAAAGAACCCTCACCTCATACTTCCTCTTGGCATTCTCGACACTGTCATCAGCATCATCAGCCCTCAACATCTTCTCCTTGTCCTTGATCCACTTGTCGAAGTCATCGCACTCTGCGAAGAAGCTGTACAGCTTGATGGCGTCTTCGAGCTGAGCGCGTCTTGCAGCGGAGAGCGTCAGAAGTTCATCTGTGCAAACACGGCAATAGTAAGTGCATTTTGATACAAGTGGAGAAAGTTTATTGGAGTACTTTAGTGACAAATTTCCACGTGTACGAAACGACCTTTTTCAAAGCATTTTTTTTATTACGGTGGGAAATCATCCAATGACTTCTCCCGCTCTTGGACGGAGCGGGAGGGCGTGTCAGACTTTCACTGCAAAAAACCCACTTATATGTTTCTTCTTTGCCTATCGTTCTAGGACCCCCCGTGGTTTACTTTTACTTAACTCATTTAGGAACAGAACAAGTTATTGCATATTTCAATATTTTTTATCAACTGACTGAAGGAAAAGTAATTTTGATAAAGAAAAATCTTTTATTTCTTATTTCATGAAATACCGAGACGGGAACGAACGAATGAGGTAACGGCCGGTGCGTAGTGAATGAATGAACACTTTACAAATTACTATTATTTATAAATCTATGCAAATTACATAATAGTACGGAAGCGTCCGATCGTCCGGTAACCGACCGGACCGAGCCCAAGTCGTCGACGGCGTGTACTGTTCCCGCGCGCCTCAAGAAGCAGCAAACCGTAGAGGCCCAGCCTGCTAGCTGCAGGCAGGCAGGGTCGAAGCCTGCTGGGGCCATAGGTCAGCTTCCGAAAGGAAGGCCCGGCCCCGGCACGATAGGCAACGAAGGAACGGGGTAGGTTTTTAGTCAGTAAGAGTCTGACACTATTTCCCGCTCCGCCTAAGGGCGGGATTTGTCATTGGATGATTTTACTTAACATAAAAAAAAAATAGTATGGATGCGTTCAGAGAATAAATCTATACTTGTGGATGCGTTCATAGAAGATATACTTTGTTTTGTACGTTGCAATGATCGTGAGTGAGGTAACATCGATAATCGATTCCATTAACACCGATGCTACGATATTTTTCGTATATTTTGTATAGTATCATCGATGTTTTTTCTTTCAACATCACATCATCAAACATCGATGATCATCGAGCATCCTTAATGTGTGAGTGAAATCCAGCAAATAGGATATAGTATACTAACCGTAATCCTTCTGTATCTCCGCCATCCTGGTCTCGACGCTAGCAGTCCTCTGCTGCGGCAGGGCGGTGCGACTAGCTCGGCGCGCGGCCTGGCTCGGCTTGTTGCGCTTCACGGGGACCACCTGCTTCACTAAGACCGTCTTCTTGACGCGCTGTACTGTGCGGACCTTCTCGGGCCGACGGACTTGAACCTATGGAGGAAAATAAAGATGTTTAATAAACGTACGGAGCTTGGGCCTAAAATTATTAAAAAGTTGAACAGCAATCTGACTTATATAGGATGATAGAGCGTAATTGTTATGATTTTTTGAGCATTAAATAATGTTTTTTGGACGCGCAGTCTTTTTTTAAGTGATTTTGAGAAAATGTAAGTTTATATAACTATAAACACTATTTTAAAAGGTTGGCAACCCTGTAGCCATTAACATTTTTTTTCCTCTTTGTCTTATTTACATTGTTCTCTCATAACAGCAGCGACAAGAATCATGTAACCGAGATAGACCCGTGGAGTTTTTTTGCACATTCTTCTCCATAGAGATCTACGATTAGGAATGAGCAATTAGCGTAATTTTTTCTGCCAAACCGATTTCTTGACTCTTCTAAAGTGCCTGTAAATGGTTTATTTGAAATATAATGCTTTGAATCTTGGAATCGTCACAGTATATCTGTGTATATGTGTGTGTGTAAATGTCTATTCCATGACCTGCGTTCCGAGTTACGATAACATCGATTTTAGCGCACCAACAGTCGTTCCTTCCCAGTGTACGATTTACACTAATAGAGACATTATCGTGACTCGAAACGTAGGGATGCTTTATGTCAACGACAGAACGACCACGACACGTTTTGATATTGCATACATGTTTTGTCTTATTTGCTACAGTTACAATAAAAACATAAGTTAGTTATAATCCTATTTCATAGAAAATAAATATTTGTTTTTTTTTTTTTTCAACCGCATTTAGTTAGACTGGAAAGCTAGTTGGGGAAAGGTTAGGGCGCTGAAGTATAAAAAAATCCTTACCGGTACAACTCTCGGTTCAATCTCCCTCACATAGTTAGCGGGTACGAAGCCGTCAGTCCTGTCAGCTTTGCGCACCGACCACCAGTCGGGGTTCGTCTTGTTGATGAGGAACATCACCTCGCCCTTCGCCATGGAGATGCCCTGCCCGGTGAAGGCGTACAGGGCTTTTACCTGTGGGTTTGGAAAATCGGTGAGTAAGTGGTCTGTTTAAGGGCCCATTCATTCGGTCTTAGCGGGGCGGTATCGGTAGGCGATTGGTCGAGCGCGCGCCGCTATGGTCACCAGGAGCGGCGTCGACCAATCGCGTACCGATACGGCCCCACTCGCCGCGCCGCTTGTCGCTAAGACCGAAGTCGTGAATGCGCTGTAACGGTCAGATCAATTTAAAATAGCAAACGGAAAAAACTGCCATATAAACTTATACAGTACAATTTTTTTTTTGTCTTTGTAGAATTGAAATGTCTTTAAATAGCCATAGCAAAACAATAGAACATCTACTGGAAATGCAATCTTCCAAATCGACTGAAAAAGTGCCCAAAAGACAGCATTGCCACTTTATATAGCATAGTATAGCATCAGCCTTATAATGTTCCCACTGCTGGGACTCAGGCCTTCTCTCTAGGAGAGGGAATGGGCCGTAATCCACCACGCGGGCCCAGCGCGGGTTGGCAGATGTCACATGTTAGGTTTTTTGGTTCTAGGACATGCCGGTTTCCTCACGATGTTTTCCTTCACCGTTTTGAGAGCAGTCGTGATGAATCTGGCTGGATTTGAACCCGCAACCTTCAACTCGTAAGTCGGTGCAGTTACCACTCGGCCACCACTGTTGCTTCCATGTTGTATGAGAATACTTAATCTCTGAACAAGATTACACCCAGCTCTTGGATTATGCAATTTATCACCTAGGCGTTTTATACGAAACTTAAAGCACTATCTCGCCTGATCGTAAGAGATTATGTGGTCGAAGATGGAGCACTCTTGCCTAGGAGTAATCTATCCAATCTTGATTGTAGCTCTAGGGATAGCGTAGGCATAGTTCAGTTATAATCAATTCTGTTCCGTCAGTTATATCAATTCTGTAACAGAACTTAGCGAAACCAACATTTAAGCGTTTGCCAAGGACATTGGCAAGAAAACATATTACAAAGTTAAAGACTACGTTGAAGACACGCTTCTTTCGATTTAATATATCGATTTTCGTCGCCTCAAAAATTGATTATTCTATTAATCGTACTCATCTGAGTATCCCTAAAATGATGGTAGCCTTCACCGTTTCGAAAGATAGTGAGAGGGAGATAATGACGTCATAGCCTACAACCAACCTGAGGTACACTCCTCTCTTCAGTGACAGTCCTATGCTCCAGCCGCTCCACGGGTTCCTCCTCCCACACTTCAGTCGGGACCAGACGTGATTCGTTGACCCATTCCTCTTCTTCAATTGCTGGAGTCGATTCTACTTCTGTTGGAAGCTGTGGGGAGAAATGCAAGTAGATAATGGTTTTTTTTTTCTGTTTAGAACGCTTGGTGTACTCCGAATACCTTCGAACTCACGTTTTTCTATTTTATACTCTATAGTGTAAGACGAAAAGTTCAAATTCCCTTATCAATAATTTATAAAAGTAGAGTTTGGTGTGGACTTCACATAAATGAGTAAAAAATTATTGGGGGGGAAGTTTCTGGACACAGAGCAACATTGCAGCGTTACGCAACTGCTGCGCACGCGGAGTTGTCTGACATAATTATGCTGAACTGAACCTATTTGGCGCAGCCGTGCGACATATTATTGTTGTTAATTTTATTTCTTTGTTTTCTTTTTTGTGTTTATTTTAAGTTTGCCATTACTAGTTTGTTTAAGAATCATGGTGTGCCAAATAAACATGTTTTCTTTCTTTCTATTGAGCTCTGTAATCTTGTTGGGGGTCATTTTGGCCCCTAGTAGTACAAACCTGTAGACAAGTGATGCCAGCAGCATGGAGCCTTGCAGCATGAGCGCTGAGTGTGTCCAGCTCCGCACTGTAAGCCTTGATCTCCTCGTGAGTAGCGCGGTGACGCGCCAGCAGCGCACCAGCCGAGGGAGCATCGCGGCCGCAGTCATCCGTGGCCACCAGGGGGCGCTTCTCTTTCATCCACGACTCAGATTCATTTGCATCACCGTAGAACTGCGGGGAAAATAATAATAGTAGATTAAGTAAATAAGAAAATAAAACAGTGTCTTAAAATAACATTCTTCTGAGCATTGTTGCTAGTATGACTGAAGGTCACCTGATGGGGCACATGCGTGCAGTGCACGTAATGTTGTGTCCGAGAGGTGGCGAAATTAATTAAGTTTGCTGTCGATTATATTAACATAGGTTAAGTAATAATAGCGATTTTATGGGCAATCTGCCTGACTTAAAGATAAATAAATAAAATCGCGGGCGAAATGTTGAATCCAAACGAAACGAAGGTTGCAAAATTTTAATCCCGAACGCTAGTGAGGGACTTATTTTATTGACTCCCGAGTATTGCAAGGGAGTTGATAAAGAAACCGGAGTGAAGTGAAAAATTCAAGCCGCCTAAAACAAAGGCAGCTTTATCGCCGTATTGGATACAGTATATTTTTTTTTTATTATCTCACAGAAGGTGTAAACTTAAAATTTTTGATTTTTAAGTACAATAGCACATAAATATGTCGACGACCCCAGGCAATTTGTTTTTGATTTACCGTCTTATCGTCCGGTAATAAAGTCGATAATCGAAAAACAAATTTTTGCAATTACCAACTTATACCCCGGGGACGTCGATGTGTTGCTTTTTTTTGAGGTTTTTACCTGGTGAGCCTCTGCAGCATCAGCAAGCTGCTTCTCCCTGGCTGCAGCTAGTTCCCTCAGGATCTGCCACTGTTTGTTCAGGGACGTGAGGCGACGCTCGATCTCGGCTGACTTCGGGTGCTTGGCGTCAATTAGGCTGTGAAAGAAAGGATAGATTGATTAATTTATTTCAAAACAATTTACATTGTGTGTGAATATTAAAGCTTACAAACTAGGAACACAAGTAGCAGAAACTAATAATAATATTGTATTGCTTTAAAATAAAAATAATAGTAAAAAAAAAGAAAAAAGTAACAATGTAGTCAAAAAAGAAGTTACATAAATAAATAATAAAATAATAAGGCAAACATAACAATTTATTTGTTGTACGTGTTGTAACGTATTCAGGGAAAATGGATTTGAAATAGTGCCAGCGTATCAAATACAATAAGAATTTCATAAGGTGTGTGCACCTCATACATGTTCATTTCAAGAGTCCTTTGAAAAATCGATACCATTCTCTAAAAAAAATCTAAAAAATATATAAATACTACTGACGTAATCATTTTCCAGACCCCCCCATACCCATGGCATCAAAACTAAGCAAAGCAAAGGCCGGCCAACCTTTGTAGCAAGGGCTTCGCCAAGGGCGGGGTAGGGGGGCCGTAGCCCCCCCCCCCCTAGCTTTCTTTAAAACTTCAGAGCCTAGTTTAGGCGCCAGTCTCCCACAATATAATGCCCATCCTATATGTTACCGTAGATATAAGGCTAGCAATTAGGAGCTATATTGTGGAGAAAATAAACTTTTATTATTATTCTCTATACTTTCAATAGCCCCGCCCTAGATCATCGCCTGGCGACGCCCTTGCTTTGTAGTGCTTACGTAATACTTGAATGGCCCCTAGCTCAACTCAAGACATGGCATGTGACTTACCTCTGTCCCTTAGCCCTGTGCCTCTGCGAGACGTGGTCCCTGGCCCTCAGCTCGTGCAGTAGGGCAGTGTGCTTCTGCCTCAGAGCTAGCACAGCGCGCAGTTCCTTAGCGGCGACGTCCGTGCGGCAGATACGCTGTTTTTCTGTTACCCAGCCTACAGAAAAAAAAGATTAAAAAAATATACGTACAATAACAAACACGGTTAAATTTTAATCGTTTTAATCCCGCGGAAAGTCGATTCGGTACATGAAACACTATCGATTTGTAATGACCAGAGGTCGGAGTAGATAGATATGGACATGCCATTTTATCCATAATGTACGGGAAGTACCGGAAAAAGTTCCGGGATTGGAATAATGGACTAAAATAAAATAAAGCGTCATACTGTCAAGCCTCATTTCTAATTCAACAGTAAGGGACAAAATACGGTGTACGGGTGGCCATGTCGCTCGAATGCACCCAAAAAGTAATGGTTGCGCGAATTTGCTGTGTGGACTGTAGATTTAAAAAGCGATCTAAGGTTTGTTAACAATATGCAGGTACTGCGTCTAGCGTTTATTAATGGGATAAATGTATTAGAAGGAACACTGACCTTTAACCTCGAAAGTTCCACATGGCGCCGGCCGGCGAATCCCGAACTTCGTACTTTCAAGCACTGCCAGTTTCTGTATTGCACTACACTGTACTATTGTTGAGTTTTTGAATGGTTGGATCACGAAATAGCCAATTTTCTTGTAATTTCGAGCGGGCGTGTTAGCGGTGCGGTCACATTCACAATGCACAAACGTCAATGTCAAATCATTTTCTAGAGGTCGTGCGGGTGGAAGGGAAACGGATGGTATAGGATTGCTAGGCCAAAAAAATAAATTACAAAAAACAAAGTCGCGGATCATAGCAAATTGGCGCAACCATTCCCCCCGGGTTTGAAGGGTTACCTTCAAAGAAAAGAAAAAAAACAAAAGTGAAACTAAACCCTATTACTAATCTAAACTATCAATACTAGGTAGCGAAACAACTTATAACTAACTATGCCACTACTACTGATTAGGCAGAGGGCAGAGGCGAATAACCGGACGCAGGTACGATCCAGTTGCGGTTTTAACTTTTACGACTCGCGTTATTCCGTTCGAACCCGGAAAAACTTCTTCCACTACACCAAGAGGCCAGTGCAGAGGAGGCGCACTCTCAGTCTTCAGTATCACCACAGTACCGACTGTGACTGGATCTGAAGGAGTGTTCCACTTTTGACGCGACTGCAGCGTATGCAGATAATCTGTCCTCCATCGCTTCCAAAAGGACTGAACTAAGCTATCTAGCAGAGCGTGACGCGGGTGGAGCTGCAGTTTGTCAGTCTCGACATCTAAAGCGGGCAAATATTTAAGAGGAGTCGTCGTCAAGAAGTGAGCCGGCGTCAACGCTAGTGGCTCCGATGGATCACTAGACAAAGTCCGACACAACGGACGCGTATTCATCAACGCCTCTACCTGAGCGAGTACAGTGCTCAACTCCTCGTACGAGAGAATCTGTTCGCCTATGACCCGAAACAGGTGCGACTTAAGGCTTTTAATATTCGCCTCCCAATTGCCACCAAAATGACTAGCTGCTGGCGTATTAAAACACCAATCAATGCGATTCTCAGCTAAGACATGGGCGAATTCACTTTGGTAGTACTTGGAGCGTAAGAATGTATGTAATTCCGAAATATTGCGTCGCGCTCCAACATAATTTGTGCCGTTGTCAGAGTATAAGCGCTTAACGGGACCACGGCGAGATAAAAATCGTTTAAATGCAGACATAAAACCCTGCGTACTCAAATCACTGGTTAACTCTATGTGAACCGCACGAGTTGTCATACAAACGAATAGGCAAATGTATGCCTTTGTGGAACGTATACCACGACCACGGGCAATAGTGACTTTAAACGGTCCAGCATAGTCCGTCCCAGTATGTATGAAAGGTTTCACCGTCTGTACAACACGACAAGAACGATGGTCGGCCATTTCCGGCGCGTTGAAACGCGGGCGGAGCTTAAAGCAGGGCACACATCTGTGCACTCTAGCGCGTATCAAATTGCGAGCGGAAAGTATCCAGTACTTCTGTCGAAGAATGGACATTAATAAATCGGGACCAGCGTGACAATTCACCTTATGGTGATAGTCCACCAACAAATCCAAAACGTGATCCCTGCGTGGTAGAACTACTGGATGCATTTGTTCAAACTCTAACTTAGCATTTCGCAGACGGCCACCGACACGAATGAGTCCGTCTTGCAAAAATGGTTTCAAATGTTGAAGTGCGCGACTACAAGGTTTATGTGATTCTAAACTACGAAATTCTATTGAAAAATAAAATTTCTGCAACTCTCGAAGTACAACTGATTCAGCTCTATCCAAATCAGCTGCGATTATAGAACCACGCGATGGTAATAATCTCAAAAATCTTAGGACGTAAACTACACAGCGTAATAGTCTCGACCAAGACGAGACTCGATTAGACAGCAACAAAACAACTGACTCTTCACGCGGAACTGATACTGCAAGCGTATGTTTCTTCTCCTCGGGTGGCTCTGAAACAGTAGCGGGGTTAAACGGAACACTTGGCCACTCGTTAGGAGTGGTATGAAGCCAGGGAGGGCCACAAAACCAAAGCGGATGATTTAAAATTTGCGCAGGAAGCAAACCACGTGAGAGACAATCAGCTGGGTTTTCTGTTCCAGCGACATGGAATATATTTTCCTCTGCGGAGGCACGGGAGCCACCGAGCGAAAAAATATCACCCTTGAAAGGGAGCGCGACAACATAACGACCATCTTTATCACGAGTAGTCGTGCGGGTATAAATCTCCTCAGTGACCTGATCCTCAGGGCTGAGAATAGGCGGGACATTGACCCCTTCAATCTCCCAGAACTTGCGGATGGTAGACTCAAGCGGCGGCTCGACGGTGCAACAGTGCGACACAGTCGAGTAACTAACTAAACAAGCGGGTGCGGAACCAACTATAACAAACCCGAGAACTGTTTCCAGTGCGTGCGGAGCGGGGTACATCGGAAGACCCTGAATTTTACGTGATAACTGGAGATGCGGGAGAATCGAAGCACCGATCAATAGATCGATATCTCCAGGGAAAGCGTAATTTCCGTCGGCTAACTGCAAGTTCTTAAACTCCGTCAGCATGGACGTGTCAACCGGTACCGTGGGCAACCGTTCCGTAATCTTATCTGCGACTAGCGAATCCATTTCAAACGAAATATTACGATTAAAACGTGAACTAAATATTATTTTAATGGAACCGTGAATGGTTGCCTTTAAACCTCCAAAACCTTTCACTTCTGAGCGGGATGACCAATTATTAAAACTAAAACCAAGGCGTTGACAACAATCCCGAGTAATAAAATTACTCTGGGAAGCGCCATCTAGTAGCGCTCGAACGGTGTGCGGTTTGCCAAAGGCATCTACAATGACAACTTGCGCGGTCGCAAGTAAAACGGTAGTGACTTGAGTACCAGCGGCGGAAAGCGAACACAATGTTACGTCGTTTGCACTTGCAGCAGGCCGCGCGTCACAAGCGTCGCGCGTCTGCGCAGGCTGCTGCTGCGATGGCAGCTTACTACTCTCAAAATGTAAGAAGGTATGATGTCTAGCTGGACATTTACGACAGCTAACACCACTTTTACATGACGTAACCAGATGTTTGTCACTTAGACAATTAAAACACAAATTATTAGTGCGGACAAACTTGTAATTGACAGATGGGCGAAGATTGTCACTCACTGGACGCCTGAGGGAGGTCGACGCCGTCGAGGTCGACCACGACGAAGGTGGTGTGACGATCTGATCATGTTTGCGGGGCAAAATTGGCCAGAGATTGCCCTCTAGCATTTTAAACTGTGAAGCCCCAAGAGGACACCGGTGTCGGTCTTTCTATAGTGTCTCTGATTACGGTATTCAAAAGGTTAAAAATAAATATTGGTAGACTAATGTAATTTTACCTTCTTCCTCGTCGTGATCCTCTAAGAACTGGTACAGATTCCTCGCGTCTTCTAGCCTCGCTTTACGGTCTTTGGCGGCGGCAACCAGGCTAGAAATAAAACAATAGTTTTAATTAATTTAATCTATTCCTCTGAAGAGCAGTAGTGGCCCAGTGGTAACGGTCCTCATTTATGAGTTGTAGGTCACAGGTTTGAACCCAGCCAGGCATTACTTATGCTCCATCTGTTTAGGTAGTCAACTAAACGCAAGCAATCTTGATATGTGTTTTTATTTAAAAAAAAACGTATAGAAGACATATAAAGATTGATATTAAATTTCGTTAATTACCTAACATCGGTTTAGGTAAATAGCTAATTGTAAACATATTTAAACATTTTTTAGATAAAAGACATTTTTTATGTTGATTGTTTATGTTTAGTTAAGTACATAAACAGATGGAGTATAGTGTAATTTATTTCATCACCACTGTTCCCAAAACGGTGAAGGAAAATTGTATCATCATTTCCTTCGTGACTTCATCAAATATAGACCATATCTCAAATGCTTAGGTCCTTATTATTCAATCCTGAAATAGTTCTTACATTTGCCATAGAAAAATAAACCTTATTCAATCAAATTACCTGTCATAATCCTGTAACAAATCTCGGGATCCAATAGTTAAATAATTCATACTTTTGCCATAGAAAAATGGACCTTAATTAATTAAAATATCTATCAAAGCCCTGTGAAATTGTGTCAACAATAAGACTGAACTTTATGATACCTCTGAAGGTATGCGGAACAGAGAGCAAAGTCCCACAAACCTTCGTTGAAAAGGAAGGATCCTCCGACTAGACGGGTGTTATATCTGGTGGGCTACTGCCCGATAGACAATTTCGAGCTGTTTTGCATGTTTAAATCGCGCGGAGAACTTTAGTTACGCGATTCAGAATAGTTAAAAGAAAGAAAAGAAAGAAAGAAAACACATTTATATGGCTTGCAATGAAGCACAATACAAGTTTTAAAACTTAAACTTAAATTAAAAAAAAAAAAAAAATCATCAGCAACAAGAATATGCCTCACGGCTGCGCCAAATAGGTTCAGTTCAGCATGATGCCAGACAACTTCGTAGCAGTTGCCTTTGTGACGACATAGATGTCGCTACGTACCTATCATAATCCTGTGACAGCTGGTTGAGCTGAGCAGTCAGCTGTTGTTTAGGCCCCTCGGCGCCCTCGGCCTGCGCGCCGTGGCGCACGAGCCTGCGGATGGTCTCGTCGAGGGCGCCGAGCTGCAGCTCCTGCAGCGCGTGCGCTTGCAGCAGTCGCTCCACGTCCACTAGGTGGCGCCCCACTTCTTCGGATTGGAATTGGGCCTGAGACAAGAGAAATTATGGTTGAATAATGATAAATAAATAACATTGTCAAATATAACACTCCAAAGCTGTAAGTTATCTTTTTATTGATAGGCTCGCGTTTGACCACTATCTCACCTGATGGTAAGCGATGATGTGGTCGACGATGGAGCACGCTTGCCTAGAAGTAACCTATTCACTCTTGACTTAAAGACCCTTAAGTTGTATTTATCAAGAAACAGACTCCAGCAGGAAATTCCACTCCTTAGCTATACGCACAATGGATTTAGCCGCTGTTTTTCGCGTCGCCGCAATGCAACTTTCAGCGTTTATTGTCGCATCCTAAGGATATCCAGTTCCTCGAGATTTTTGAGTGTAGATTTCTCTGCCATGGATCGTAATAAACTTATGCTTATTTGTTATTAAGAAGACATTACTCTATTTTAAATAAACGACAAAGAAGATACTGGTTATTTTTATTTTTTATTTTATTTTAATAGGTACAGTGGCACACTACAGACTAAGATAATCAGCACAGTAAACACAACATATAGTACATTAATCTGAAGTCCAATTATAACTGTACACGGTATTCAATGTTTAGCATGCTTCTTTAGTAACACTAATGGTAGCCCCACTCGTTACAGTATACTTGCGCAAGTTAAGACTTGCATAAGTATACTGAAACGTGTGTTGTGCAGAAACTTGCGCAAGTACCTTGCAACACACGTTTCAGTATACTTGTGCATGTCTTAACTTGCGCAAGTATACTGTAACGTGTGTGGCTAGTGAAACAACATGAAGAAGTTAAAATGACGGTTATGTTATTACAATTTAGGGCTGATTTCATCATTCACTATAAAAACTTAGTTCAACTAAACTGAGCTCAGCGTAATCTAGTTTAAAGACCCGTGTCGTAAACATGGGCGACAACAAAATAATTGAAACTGAGTTTAACGTAAACTAGGTTCAATACATCGCGGTGAAACGCAAAATGAAGCTATAATCTCGATTAGTCGCTCAAACTGCGTTTTGTTTGAACGAATCGCGATTAGTTTATTGGTGAATTTGGCTCTTATATAGATAATTTCTAAACTCGTTTTAACTGTTCAAAAACAGGTCTACTTTAGAGCATATTGCATTATACTGATCGCACATTCTGGACAACGGATTATTTTCGGAAACATAATTATTACTAGATCGCACTAAATAATTGTGGAGTGCGCACAGATTGAGCATATTTTTCACCGCTAAATTCTGCATTATGGCTGGCGGTACTGCCGATTTTAGCGACGCGGCGCCGCAATGCGGTTATATGTTTCGGCCCGTATTCCCAAAATGCTTCTTGCAAAAATCCAGTCAAGTTTAGAAGGTGCCTCCCCCCCTCCCCCAAAAGCTAAATAAAATAAAAAAACTCGCTTCGCTCGCTCAAAATCTGTACTACAAACATAAATCTACCTTCATCTCAGTCAGAGTGTGTCCCACGGTGTCAGCCTCCCTCAAGAGCGCCATCAGATGCGCCAGCTTGCCGAGCGAGCTGCGGTGGCGCTCCAGCAGCTCGAGCAGCTCGTTCCAGCGCGACAGCACCGCCTGCTCCGTGCGCGACACGGCTTCCGCGCCGTGGTACTTCTCGCGGACCAGCTCCGCTGCCATGGCTGATAGGTCTTCGAAACGCTCAGTTCTGGGATATTGAAAATAGATATACATTATGTAATTGGAATTATGCACATTTATATATAGCCACATTAGAAAATTAAGTTGCAATCATAATTTAAGTACTGGAATTTTGTGTTTTTTAAAGAAATTAGTTATTCTAATTGTAGGAAAACTTATTAAATTAAAATTAATTATATAGTTTGCAGGCATTTCGGACAGAGTGTTAAGTCCCACATACCTCCGTTGAAAAGGGAGGATCCTCCGACCAGACAGGTGTTATATCTGGTGGGCTACTGCCCGATAGATGATTTCGGGCTGTTCGATGTGTTCAAATCACGCGGAGAACTTTACTTGCGCGATGCAGGATTTGTACTTATATGACGCCATTAGATGTCGTTACAGGTATATTTATACAGCTAACTTAACCATAACGTTTTTTATTCACATAGATTTAACTAAGACTCGGTTAAACATTATTAAAAATCATTATTGATACGCAAATAAGTTTTCTTTGCAAACCGTGCTTTTCAAGTAACATTTGACAGATATAGGTCATTGACGTTCTTGTTTGAATCGCATTGTAAAGTGCGTTTCACGAAAGAATTCCCTTCACCGTAATGTTGATTTTTTTTTAACGTAGGTAAAATCATCCAATGACAAATCCCGCCCTTGGGTGGGGCGGGAAATAGTGTCAGACTTTTACTGACTAAAAACCTACCTTTCCGTTCCTTGCCTTTGTCCCGGGGCCTGTGGTGACATTCTTACATAACCTTTGGCCCCAGTAGGCTTAGGCCCTGCTGGACCCCTACAGTTTGCTGACAACTCCTTGAGGCGCGCGGGAACAGTGCGCGCCGTAGACGACCTGAGCTCGGACCGGTCTGTTACCGGACGGACGGACAGCGAGCTACCCATTGCCCACCGTCCGCGAGCCCGCGCCTACGGTGGCCGGAAATCGGGATCGGAAACCCGGCGGCGGCGGCGGCGGCGTGTGCGCCTTTGCTTAATGCGGTCGGCCTCCTCCTTTGCTAGCATTACTGCTTCGCAAAAGGAGGCGACCGCCTGCCACTCTTCCTCCACTCAGCCCCGGCGCGAGAGATCGCCGCCTCACGCCCCCACGAGGACACGGCGATGCTCTTCCCAAGCGGGGCACACCTCGACTGTGTGCTCCACCGTGTCCTCCGGGCGGTCCGCACAGTGGCGACACCCGGGCGTCGTCTCCGCACCGTAATGTTGGTAGCACGGCAAACCAGTGTTGCTACATTTTTAGTAATGAAATTACTCAATACTAGGTAGATTTACCTCTATGTCGTTACTTTTACAAATTGCCTTCTAATTTATTATTTCTTTTGGAAATTGTAAAAACTGTTTTTGGATAAAATATACTACTACATAGGAATTCGGAACAATTCATAGCTTTATTGGGATGCAAGAAAGGAGTCTACTCACAGGATGTAACCTCCGGAGATGTTGCTATCATCCATATAAAAAAAATCACTACTATCAGAAGTATTACTATCTATTAGTTTGACTGGCCTGTTGGTCTAGTAGTTAGTGGCCCTGACTGCTGAGCCGGAGGTCGTGGGTTCGATTCCCACACAGGACAAATGTTTGTGTGATGAGCACGATCATTTGTTCTGTGTCTGGGTGTAATTTATCTATAATATGTATGTATTTAGAAATATATAAGTATGTTTATCAGTTGTCTAGTACCCATAACACAAGCTCTGCTTAGCTTGGGACTAGACGACGTTGTGTGATAGTTGTGCAATATAAAAAAAAAAATATAAATATATCGTCTCCAATTTCAATTATGAATCTGTCTGTTTCTTTGTCTTTGCAATCGTACATGAGTAAAAATGCCAAACAATCGTAGGAGTACGATTTGAATCGTACATCTGGCAGCCCTGACTAGCGCCTTTGTTCTTTGACATGGCACAAAGGCCAAATAGCCATGCCACAAACATTATAAAAAAAAAATTGTTCTTTGACGTTTAGACAGGCAGGGGAGCCAACCTTACAACGAAGGGAATTCTTTAATGAAACGCACTTTACATTCTCTCTCGCCTGACTCTCACCAATTTTCCATCACTACATAGTATAAAAACAAAGTCGCTTCCCGCTGTCTGTCCCTATGTATGCTTAGATCTTTAAAATTACGCAACGGATTTTGATGCGGTTTTTTTTAAAGATAGAGTGATTCAAGAGAAAGGTTTATAAGTATAATACATACATGATATATTCAATATCACCATTGCACCCGTGCGAAGCTGAAGCGGGTCGCTAGTCTGAAATAAACAGCCTTACCTGGCCAGTATATCAGCAGATATGGCTTCATGTTTCTTGACGGTGGCGTCCACTTGCGCCAGGTTGGAGCCGTAGCGCGGATCTGAGAGCACCTGGATCATCTCCTTCAAGTAGCCTTTACGTAGGACGGACTGTCAAAAGATGAACCGAGGGTTATTTTTTATGATACAATTTTTTTTTTTTTTTTTTTTTGTGATGTGAATGTGAGAACACCGTAGACTCTATAAATTCAAGGATTACAATTTTTATCGTGCTTTTGGGTACAAAGCTGACCGGTCTACATTGTCCTCTCATATATATTAATATTGTAGTATGAAAATATTGTAGAAACAATCACTTTTTTAAAAGAGTAACCATGGAGTTTCTTGCCGGTTCTTCTCCATAGGAAACGACCAATTGGAACCGTGCGCTAGCTTCTGACATTTTATAAGTGCCCATGTAGGCCTATGTGAAATAAACGATTTTGAGTTTGAGTTTGAATGCAAACTAACAAACTTTAATTTTATCATTTCTAAGTTCACACAGGCAAAACCACTTTCAAAAGCTAATGAATATATAAATTACAATACTTACTTTAGTGTTAAACTTGTAATTGAGTTGTTCTAATCTCTGTTGTCTGAGCAGCTCTGTTCTCAACGCGATCTCCCGAGCATGCTCGGCCTGTGAACCAAAAAAATACACATATTTAGAATCTATTCATAGTTTTGTTACCGGCGCCTATCGCTGAGTATCTTACCTGTTCAAGCTGCTGCCATGCCCTCTCCAAGTCCTGAGGCAGCTGGCCTTCTAGAGGCGCCCAGGCTTCTCCAGTGAGGCTTTTTTGCATGGTGTTGATGTCGAAGTACAGGGCTTCGATCTCTGAACGCTCCTTGTATCTAGAGGGGGGTGAAAATATGGGTTAGTTGTGATATTATTTTGCGCTCGTACATTTTTAATTTATTGAAAAAAGTAAATTTAATAAAAATAGAAGTACACACTGGTTTCAGTCATTTAATAAAAATGAACATTAAAAATAATGTTTTTCTTCTTACTCCACATTTATTTTTAATCTTTTTTTAAGTAGTTTTCCCTGGCGTCCCAGGGGTTAAACCAATGCCACAATTAAATATGGCATAAATATTGAAATAAAAACCATCCCGACCGTATTTCGAACTCAAAACACCATCATGCTCAAGTCGAACTTGAGACCACCAGACCATTAACAGCGTTAAAACAGGATAGTTTTTTGACAATTACACTATATCATTTTCACAATTCATTCCACAATCAAACATGTAGTGTCGAAATCACATGACATCCTAAAAGCAAAACAAATTATACAATCACAATATATCCTACACCACAACCAAATGGTTTATTGTGTCCAACACAGATCGCCAAGTCATAAAAAACATTAAAAAAAAAAAAACAATATATCCCAGTTTCATTAACTTACTTGGGCGGTTTCTCCACAGTTCTGTATTGCTTGAAGGCCAGCAGTAACCTCTGAATACCATCTAGAGAGTTAGGGAACTCTCTGCCGTTCAGCTCTTGGATCTTCAGCAGAATCCACTCGAGGAGGACGCTGAAAAGCTTGCTGTATTCTCCTTTACGGTCGTCGCAGTCCATCATTTGGCCGATGATCTGGTGAAGAGACAAATGATTAATATGTTCAAATGAGAAAGAAATCACATTAATATTATAAAGACTAAAGGTATTATGTATATCTGTGTGTATGTGTGTATTTATTACTCTTATACGCTTAAACGACTGCACAGATATAGATGAAATTCAGCAAATCAGCACACGGGTAGACTTGAAAGTGATATAGTATGATTTTCGAAATACAAAACCCCATATAACGCCATATTAAGCTAGGAATAATTGCCTTTACTGCTAGGACTCAGACCTCCTCTCTAGGGGAGGGAATGGGCCGTAATCCACCACGCGGGCCTAGTGCGGATTGGTGAATGCCACATGTCTTCGAATTTTTGGTTCTAGGACATGCCGGTTTCCTCACGATGTTTTTCTTAACCGTTTTGAGAGCAGTGGTGATGAAATAAATTACACAGAATAATGCGCCTGGTTGCGTTTGAACCCGCGATCTATAACTCGTATGTCAGGGCTGTTACCACTCGGTCACCACTACTCACTCATCATGATTGCTTAGAAGTACACGGGCACCTATTCACTCTTGACTTAAGTATACTCACATTAGCGATCCTTTTCCCGCTTTTCTGTTCGTTCTTCATTCTTGCGAAGGTGTGGTAGTAGGAAGCCACGTACGTCATCACAGACTTCTCATCAGGACGGCTGGTGTCCACGTCTGTATGGAGAAGCAGGATGTTAGTGGACGAGCAATTTGGAGATATCTTTAAAGATGACTAACCCGAGGTACATTACATACAACCGCTCTTACGTAATTATGATGTTATTACACATCTTTCTTCAGATATTTTGGGTACACAGATATAATAACAATAATATTTCCACAACTATCACACAACACCGTCTAGTCCCAAGCTAAGCAGAGCTTTTGTTATGGGTACCAGACAGCTGATAAACATACTTATATATTTTTAAATACATACATATTATAGATAAATAACACCCAGACTCAGAACAAATGATCGTGCTCATCACACAAACATTTGTCCTGGGTGGGAATCGAACCCACGACCTCCGGCATAGCAGTCAGGGCCACTAACCACTAAACCAACAGGCCAGGCCAGGCCAGGCCAGGCCAGTGTAGTGTGTGTGTGTGTGTGTAGTTGTGGATAGCAAAGACCTCTGAAAATCTGCTATTTTATGTGGACTTTGGCATTTCTTGTAATCATTTATTTATTGCTAATTTAGTCGAGATTCTTTTTTTTTTTTATTTCGCACATATATCCTGGAACGAGTTTTGTGAAATATTCAAGTAAATCACGGAATTATCGAATGCCAACAGATTTCAGGCCTTATATCTCTTTTTTCGCGTTGCCTCTCCATCAAAATCGCGTTGGAATGCGTTATGAAGCAAGAAGCTTTTAAACCATGAACGTTAACGATAGGCGAGCGGGGAAGGCCCCTGACTGGCCTGTTGGTCTAATGGTTAGTGGTCCTGACTGCTATGCCGGAGGTCGTGGGTTCGATTCCAACCCAAGCAAATGTTTCAATGTCGAAGCTCGTCGCTATTATTCCGTACAATGATCGCCGAGTCCACTTAAAATTATTATTATAAAATTCTTACCTTCAGCATCAAGCAGGCGCGGTATACCGAGGTGTTTGTGCGCCACGTCGAAGGCATGGTTGAGGGTCTCCACGTGCTCTGTAGTCGGCAGCTCTGACCAGCGGAACAGGTCCGGTCTGGAAGGTGAAGATGTGGTTAGTTACGAAGCCAAAATAACATATATATAAAGAAGTTGAAACTACTGGGGTAAGAATGTGAAAATCAGCACAAGGCTTCCTATTGTGACGTGGGCGAGATCTAAGAAGACTTGTTCTGACACTGAATTCCTCACATTACTCAGGTGTCCATATTAACTCCCGAGCACAGCGAGGGTGTTAATATGGACACCTATATAAATCCCTCTCTGCTTTCGGGATTACAATTAAGTAACTGCGACTTTAAATCATTGCTTTATGCCCTAGGCACATAATCTACTTTTTTATCCAAGGAGGTTGTTCCCTTGGGGTATTCTTTTTTGCGAGCGAAGCTGCTAATAGACGCTTGTTTGCAATATCACGAGATCTATCTAGCTTTACCACCAAGCCAAGGACGACGGCGAGAACAAAAAGCGTGACATAATTTTTAAATTACTCCAAAATGTATTGGCGAATTATACACTTACCTATGCGCGTGAATAAGAGCGTTGAACCCGAGTCCAGACCGCCACGAGTCTGTGAAGTTGTGAATATGGACTCCATGATAACCAGATGTCTTCCTTTGACACCACAGCAGCAGGGCATCCTTGGCTGACTTCTTTTCTGACGATACATTTTCTTCATCCTGAGGAAGAAGAAGAAGAAAGTTTGTCAACTGCAGTTTATATATACAAGTAACTGGAATAGTGTAAATCCTAATTAGAAAATTTGGTTATAAAGATAATTCAAGCATCATCATTTCGGACACCATAGGCCTCCATAGGCTTGCAGACGACGAGCAATGTGTCGTTCGCCGTCCGACCGTCCGGTAAACGTCTGGACCGGGCCCAATTCGTCGACGGCGCATATTGTTCTACGCACGCCTCAAAGAGATGTCAGCAAGCCGTAGGGACCCCAGCAGGGGTATCGTCCGAGATTGCCCACTTCTCAAAATGTCAACCGGTTGCATAATATTCACTTCTCAGTATGTCAACTTCTCAGAATATCCACTTCTCATAATGTCAACTTTTCATAATGTCCATTTCGCACAATGACAACTTCGCTTATTGTACACTTCTTACAATTTCAACTTCTTAAAATGATGAATTCGCAAAATGACAACGGCATAATTATAGTTTCTACATTACAACCTAATTTAAAAAAATATAAGGGTACATATGTTACTTGAGCTAGTTCTTATGAAAATTAAAGTAATCTAAACCAACCGAACTAGCTAAAGTAACATATTTTTTTAATTAGGTTGTAAAGTAGAAACTATATGGAGTTGTTATTTTGCGAATTCGTCATTTTAAGAAGTTGACATTGTGAGAAGTGGACAATAAGCGAAGTTGTCATTGTGCGAAATGGACATTTTGAGAAGTTGACATAGTGAGAAGTGGACCTTCTGAGAAGTTGACATAGTGAGAAGTGAACATTCTGAAAAGTTGACATAGTGAGAAGTGGATATTATGCGACCGGTTGACATTTTGAGAAGTGGACAATCCCGGACGATACCCCAGCAGGGTCGAGGCTTTTTGCGGCCATGGGTTATGTGAAAGTCAACCAAGGCCCTTGGAACGAAAGCAAAGAAAGGAGCAGGAGTGGGTTGAGCAACGTGCCCTGCCCACTGCCAGTTAAGTTTGGCGATTCTTCGGGCCATGGCGGTAACTTTGGTTCTCCTGCGGATATCTTCATTCCTGATCTATGAATGAATAAAACCAATGTTACTTTATACGAAGACATTTCGGTTGAGACCCTATAAAATCACGGTAACGAAACCATAGCGAGATGTAGAAAAGTGAGCTCATCTAACAACGCCATCTAGTATCCAAATATAATACTATTTACAATAGTTTCGTGAATAAATATACAAAATTATACAATCTATATAACATATTATAAAAAATGGTAATTTAAAAAACTAAAAAACCCGACTGCTTTTCTGAGTATTCATGAAAAAGCCCTAAAACAAGAAAGTCGTTGTAGCAGTCGGGACCCATTACATCATAAATCTACTGACTAGACGGCTGACTTTCTAGAATGGGTCCCGACTGCTACAACGACTTTCTTGTTTTAGGGCTTTTTCATGAATACTCAGTAAAGCAGTCGGGTTTTTTAGTTTTTTAAATTACCATTTTTTATTTTTTACTTTTTTTTTTTTTTACGATATCACTTTCACAGTAATTACGAATCTAACGACACCTCGCAAACTAAAATCCATCGAGCCGTTCAGGCCACAGAGCGTGCCAAATATTTGAATTTGGCGCCAAAAATCCGACATTTTGTTTTTTTTTGTTTTGATATACCCAGTGTCACTCTCACAGTAAATACGAATCTAACGACACCTCTCAAGCTAAAATCCATCGAGCCGTTCAGGCTGCAGAGCGTGCCAAACAATTATACATACATACATACATACAAACATACATACATACTCTCGAAAAACATAACCCTCCTTCTGGCGCAGTCGGGTAAAAAGAAATACTTACAACATCGATTTCGATCTCCTGGATCTGGAACCTTAAGATAATGGTCCAGATGAGACCCAGGATCAGGCGAGGATTGCCGTCCACTATATCTTCTGCACCTATTGACTCCAGGCGGACCTGGAAAGAAAAAGTTTGTTTAGTATTTTTGGCCACGGGTCTTTGTATTAATAATAAAAATAGGACTTTTAGGAGATTCCTCTCTCAGGAGCCCTGACAACCAGTAGCTTGGAACCTGTTCCCGATACCAGAGGGCTGCTATTTTTTATATTTAAAGGCTGAAGGAGAAAAAAAAAACTTTTACAAAAAAAATACAACCGACTTCAAAAACCACCAAAAAGTGCAAAATAACTTTTAATTTCGGAAGTCGGTGTTTCTTTAATAGTTTGGTCTCTTCGTTATTTAACACCGACTTCCGAAATTAAAAGTTATTTTGCACTTTTTTGTGGTTTTTGAAGTCGGTTGTATTTTTTTTGTAAAAGTCATTTTTTCTCCTAAGGATTTTTGAAGAGCTCCGTTCTTTATCTTCGTAGTTCATCATCAGATCAAAACAATATTTCTATGGGACCAACTCGAGAGTATAATCTTTCAATCAAAACAAAAATTTTCAAAATCGGTCCACAATTGACCGAGATATCGGCGAACAAACACATACAAACGACAGTTCTGGTATGAATTTTTGAAGAGTTTCGTCTTATATCGTCGAAGTTTGTCATCAGATCAAAAAGATATTTTTATGGGACCAATTCGGAAGTATAATCTTTCAATAAAAACAAAAAATTTCGAAATCGGTCCACAATTGACCGAGATATCGGTGAACATACATAAAAAATTAAAAAAATACATACAGCCGAACATAGAACATTAAAAGTGGGAATATTAAAAGGCTGATGCTATGCTATGCAATTTTACCCTTTGGGTACGCAACCCTAAAAGGAGAAACAAAAACATTGTAAAGATAATAATTGTAATGCATTGACACAACATAAGCGAGCATTACGAGAATGTCAGGAAGTCTTGCAAGTGCCGCATTTTCCGCGGGCTTCGACGGTTATACAATAGTTATACAAAGAAATAGTAAGGCACCTAGATGTGGTATTTACTTTATACACGTTAAATTTTGATCGTTTTAATCCCGCAGAGGGTCGATTCGGTACATGAAACACCATCGATTTGTAAAAAGAAAAAAATAAAAAAGTACTTTTTTTTTAAACTCGAATTAATGCGCACGTACGAAATTAATTTCTTTAAGTAAACGTCAGCTGATCGAGGTCAATGAACTTTAGATAGTTAGTACGCAACGACCGACAACTCCCTACAAGGTCATTGACTCCTTAACTTAAAGAAATTAATTTCGTACATGCGTATATTACCTCGACTTTTAGAAAAAAAGTACTTTATTTTTAATTTTATCTTTACAAATCGATAGTGTTCCATGTACCGAATCGACCCTCCACTGGATTAAAACGATCAACATTTAACGGTGTATAAAATATCAATTACTATACTAATAAACATGATTTTTTTTTTTTCATCGTAAAATAATTCCAGATTATTTTAGGACAAGAATATTACCTTTTTTGATTTTTTTCCTTAAATAATATAAACTATAGTAAGATGACGGTAAGCAGTGATGCAATCGTTGATGAAGCGCACTAGTTTATTAAGAGCCTATTTACTCTAGCCTTGAAGACACCTAAATTATAATCGGACGGGAAAACCACAGCAGACAAATTGTTCCAGTACATTGAAACTAATAAATACTATGATAAATATCAAGTCATTATAATTAATAGAACTCAAAATATAATAATTATGACGAAAACCAAACTAAGGTTGAGAGGTTTTCAAGTACCAATTTTGATAAATCCTTGATAAGAATTATAGATTTTATTATAGATTGTATCACTAGTGTTTGTGTGTGCGGGAACAACATGGTTCGGCGTGTCGCAAGTTCGATTCCCGCACAGGGCATATTAATAAAAGTTGACAAAGTTTGTCATCGTGACCGAGGCGTTATTCACCCGAGCCTTGGCGAGGGTATTATGGTACCCAGTACCCTACTTTACACGTCTATCAAGCGACGTTTTTCATCACATGAAGATATAAATAAAAGGGAGTTGCTCGGCAACTAGTGGGGGATGCTGGGCGCCCAGCCTAATACGATAATGGCGGGGACGAGCACGCGCACTTTTCCGCACTAGTCTGAAAAACAGTAAATTGTGTGCCTAAAAGCGGAGTAGGTTTTCGAGTAAGTGTATCTATTGAAATAGTGAATTTTGAGACAAGTGCAAAAAGCTTATCATTGTAACCGAAGCGAAATTCGCACGAGCCGAAGGCGAGTGTGTTATGGAGCCGAGGGCACCAGGATAAATTTGCACGTGTATCAAACAACGTTTTTCAATACTTTTACGACTCGTGGGGGTTGACCCGCGCCTGATACGATAAACAGTTTGTGGCGGGGACGTCCATGCGCTTTTTTCTGCACTAGTACGGAAAACAGTCCATTGCGTGTCTAAAAGCTGTAGGATAAAGCGAGTTTTCGAATAAGTGTATTGAAAAAAAAAATTAACGATGTGACTCGTATTTTTACAATGAACAGCTTATTTCAAAATACCAATATTCACCTTGTACAAAAACAATACAAGTAGCGATACATCGACCGACATTTGTCACCTCGTTTATCCGTCCATAGATAAGATAGAAACATATGATATTTCCAGCGATAACTTACGTAATACATTGTCCTTTTAGCTTCTAATTTTAATGTTTATCATCATTATACTCCATTTGAAATTAGACATTAAGGGGATTACATTGCCCAAATCCAAAAAAACACCTAGGTTGATTGAAGTTTATAGATTATTCCTTATGTACGATTACCATATAAAAACTGAAGGGGATACTTAAGGACATTACTAATAAATCGTATTGATTACGTTTCTCAAAAAAAAATACCCTATCTCTAGAAAAAAATCTGGTAAATAGGCCTTTTTTGAACATTAATTCCATATTTTCTCGAAAACGGCTCTATATTTATAACTTGTATTGATTTTTTTTTCTAATTTCATTGAATATCGATAAGTAATCAAGAAAAAATCGAATCAGTACTAACACCCCGCGCGCAGCACCCCCTGCAATGCCCGTGTAGAGGTCAATTCTTCTTTACTAGTGTAGAGGTAAATTCTTCAAGGTCATTGAGCAATGTAATACCCTTAAGGGCCGCTTGTAGTCACAGAGTATTTTATATGAACTCCGCCCGGGACTACGTCGACTTCGCGGCCCCAAAACAGCGGTTTTATTTTTAGAAATAAAAACACAAATTATCAAAGACATTAAATATAGACTACCAATAGACAGGACATAGCGAACAAAATCGTGATCCGATAGTTGTTACCTAGGAGTAGTAAGTCGCTCAGTCTAGAGTGGACGACTGGACCTAACTTCAGTTTATTTTCATAAATATTTTTCCTATTTACTGTGTAATTAATTAGAATTCAATAATTTTTGCAAATAGTTCTAGAAAATAGTGTAAAAACATATAAATTACAAATTTAATTCGCATATTTACTATTGAAAGCTAGATGACATAGGATGACAGTTTTTCTAAGACATTTCTTCTGATGTCCGCTCTATAGTATCTCTATAAATCTCTTTGCAAATTATTGAAGATTTTTGTTTTTGAGAGACCCTTTTAAAAACAAACGACTGTACTGTGACTAGACGGTGTATATTTTTGAGCTAACGTCTTCTATGTTGTCTTTTTTGTTTCTGAACAGTAATTTTTTTTTATTCGCAAATTATTATATTTTAAGGTAAGGTTTTAAGCAAAAAATGGGCATTTTTAGTTATGGAAAGAAATAGCAATTAAAATTCTGGAAGTGGAAGAAACATAACAAACACTGCACTAATATTAAACTAATCATTCCTTGCCACTTCCATCAACGGAGATACAGACCCTACCGAGTATTTATTATTAAGGGGATTACATCCAAATCTAAAAAAACACCTAGGTTGATTGAAGTTTACAGATTATTCCTTATGGACGATTACCATATAAAAAATGAAGGGGATACTTAAGGACATTACTAATAAATTGTATTGATTACGTTTCTCAAAAAAATACCCTAACTCTAGAAAAAAAATCTGGTAAATAGGCCTTTTTTGAACATTAATTCCATATTTTCTCGAAAACGGCTCTATATTACTACATTGAATTTATACCAAAATTTATGTTACGATAAACTAATATCTTGTTTTTTTTTTGAAAATTGATTTTTTTTTCTAATTTCATTGAATATCGATAAGTAATCAAGAAAAAATCGAATCAGTACTAACACCCCGCGCGCAGCACCCCCTGCAATGCCTGTGTAGAGGTCAATTCTTCTCTACTAGTGTAGAGGTAAATTCTTCAAGGTCATTGAGCAATGCTCCCTTAAACCCTTAAGTAACTCACCTTAGTGTGCAAGAAGCTTAAGCTCTTATTAACATTCTCGATCTTGTGCACCCTCATGCGCCCGTTGTTGGCTCTTGGCAGGCGCTCTCCGCTGATGATCTCCAGCAGTTTGAGGAGGCGCCTTCCATCTGCAAGGTCCACGAACAGATCGTCGACTTCCATTCGCGCCTGGAACAGAGATGAGATTTGAGTGAGAAAAAAAACATATAATTGACTTAAACAATACTTAACTAAGTATATAGGGTGACTGGTAATTAGTGAACGATACTTCGACAACCCAGGTAACCTCCGCGAAATGGTTAGTAACACCAAGGCGCTGCTGGCCTTCCTTGAGGAGCTGGGGTGGGTCGAATGACATATTTGTCCCACCCGTACGCAAAATACGCGCTTAGACGTGGAGTTGCGGATACCAGCCCGAAATACGAATACAAATACAAATACCAGTACCCCACTAGCCCTCTTTTTAATGTTCTTATAATCCATCCTAAGGTTGTCTGCTAGAAATCGCTGTCAGCGATAAGACCGCCATTGTACCCATAGATTTAAGCTCCTGTGTTACTACATATTTTGGTGTACAATAAAGTTTATTCTATTCTATTCTATTCTAAAACCCTACGCTAACCACGACTAACTAAAATACGGCGTCAAAAATCTCTTCCACAACGCTGCCGACCGCCAATGTGCCACGCTGTATGGCAATGTTTATCCTCTGTCCGAGATAGAAGCTAGCTCTTGGGTCACACGAAGTGTCAATTAGACGTTTTGACAGATTCTACAACTTTTGAGCACTTGGACTCCAAGATCCGAGAGTTTCAACCCCAAACGGGACGAAAATGTAACTGCCGATGAGGTTGTTATATTTCCGCCGCTTGAGGTTCTTCGCAACCGCAGCGGCAGCACCAGCACAGTGTGACGAGCTAAGAACATGAGATGGCGCAACATCGACACAAGTAGCGTCCCATACTAAAGGTCTACCCATTTTCCATGGGATTAACGACATGCCGTCCGGTCTCTTGTCATCGAAATACCCTATGAATTTTGATTCCTTGAGAGTGTTCCCAAATAATAATCTTCAACAGTCACGCGGTCGAAGCCGCGGGCATAAACGAGTTATCAAATAAATCAATTGTCCAAGCGTCAATTTAGATAAACAATAATAGATAATTGACTTTAACCTTCGACACGTCAGCCCCGAATGATGTCACATAGTTATTCATAATATTTGACTACTGACATGATTTATTGTCTGAGTTTGGTAGGACTCACGCGCATGTAATAATAAAATAAATAATCGTAATTCACCCGTGCCGCAGGCGAGGGTATTATGGAACCAAGCGCTGCATGTGACAAATCCCCATGTGACAAATTCCCAAAGAAATAAATAAACGGATATGTCCACCGTCCGGTGAGGGTCGCTTGGCCTCACCTTATAGATTTAATAAATTCTGGCAGGGGTGAGCTCTCGTACTTTTCTGTGTGCTTAAAATTGGTAGAGATAAGAGAGGTTTTTCGAGTAAAAATATGTATTTACTGCGCCAGCTGTACAGTAATTGTTTTATTTCTTTATCGTGACTGTGTCGGCTTTGATTCAATATTCATGTAGAACAGAATGACATCATTCTTGTTGATCAATTATTGTCTATTACTTCAGAATTATATCAATCTCAATTATTTATAAATACGAGTACAAAGAAACCGTCGAGTTGATCCTAATTAAGTTTCTAGTAATTGCTATAATTATTGTAAAACTAGGCAATGTTTGCGACCTTTTCGCTATTATAATATTATTGTAGACTAGCGACCCGCCCCAGCTTTGCACGGGTGCAATGGTGATATTAAATCTATTATGCATGTATTATACATATAAACCTTCCTCTTGAATCACTTTAACTATTAAAATCCGTTGCGTAGTTTTAAAGATTTAAGCATACATAGGGATAGACGCAACCGTAGGGTCCCAGCAGAATCGGACAAGACCGCTGCCTATCGGGCCTCCTGGGCCTCTACGACTCCGGACGCCCGGGGCATCTCTTGTTACAACACTTACAACACGTACCACGTGTGCAACCGTTGTTTTCTTCGCTAGCATTATTGCTTCACAGAAGGAGGCGCCTCCCATTTTCTCTCTCTCTCTCTCTCTACGGTAAACTGAGAACGTTGTGTTCAAGATTGGGATGGTTATAGGATATACCATCAAAGACAAGATGTCTTTGATGTGGGTCAGGAGGTCAAGCGAACCAAAATTAACTTAACGGTGGTCAGGCTATCTTCCTGACCCAGGCCTGACCACCGCTAAGTTCATTTTTGTTTGCACTCGAAACGAAAACTTTAAAGGGTTTGGTTTGGCGCCGCGCTGCGAGATTCAAGCGATATTTTTTTTAAGTGATCAGGCAGAAATGACCGAGATGGTATACAGAACATTCCATTTACACTGGCAGTCACAGTGATAAGTATTTGGAGGTAATGGAACAGAGAGTAAAGTCCCACATACCTCCGTTGAAAAGGGAGGATCCTCCGGCCAGACAGGTGTTATATCTGGTGGGCTACTGCCCGATAGATGATTTCGGGTTTATTCTATATGTTCCAATCGCGCCGCGAATCTTACTTGCGCGATGCAGGATTTGTTCATTTGTGACGACATAGATGTCGCTACAAGTAAATAGGACATAACGTGGGCGAACAATAACAGATGCACAAATACATTAAATTATAATTACGTATAAATATAAATAACTCACGTACATTCAGAAAATAATGCATCATCCAATGACTAATTATTGTGACGCATCCATTTTATAAAGTAACGCGTTTAACAGAGATGGTTAATTTCAACTTGATAACACCACGCGTTCAAGAGATAAAGGGTCTTGACAGACAGACATACGGACAACAAAGTGATCCTATAAGGGTTCCGTTTGTTTTGTTTTGAAATACGGAACCCTAAAAAAACGCGCTGGAAAAGCTAAGTAGTCAGTTATGCATGTTGTAAATGACGAATCTTTGACACATTTATAAATATAATATTGTGTCATCGTTGAATCTTTGTAGTATTATGTTTATTGTTGAATACCACACGGATTCGCACGAGTTTACGCGGAAAATTAGCTTAAGAATAAAACCACTAGGAATTATTTGCTTAATAGTTAGTTATCCACAGGTATATTCAGACTGGCAGTTACTATTTATTATTGATCGAAACAATGTAATAGTACATTATGATACAAGTGTGTAATGTAGGAGGTTACCGTCGAGGCGGTATTAAGACCCGAGCCTTGGCGAGGGTCTTAAGAGAGCCAAGAACGGTAAACATTCATTACTCACGTGTATCATACGACGTTTTTCAATACACTTGTGAAGAAAAATAATTTAGTTAACTAATATTATACCATGAGTTTCACTCGAAAACAATACGACAAATACCGCGCGCATCTTAAAATGACGACCATAGACCACACACAATTTTTATTTTTTCGTATTCAAAATTTGTTTTGCGAACAAAGAGGTTGAACAAAAAGGTTATAGCTACATTACAGCAATAGTGCGTAATAGTAATCGAAATGTCACAGTTTGGTAACAGGTGCCATTATATACCTAAGTGTAGTGCAATAAAAGCCACTTTCTGAGCAAGTGTATTGAAAAAATTATATTATATACATTACAGAAAACTAACCTAACGTAACTAAAATATGGCGTCATAAAACTCCTCCGCATCGCTGTCGACTGGAAGTGTGCTCAAAAAGCTGGCGGCATTGCCACGTTGTATGGCAATGCTTAATCTCAGACCGAGGTAAAAGCCAGCCCTTGGGTCGCGTGAAGTGTCAACTAAGCGTTTGGAAAGTTCTTTAAAAAGCGTATGAGCACTCGGACCCCAAGGCCAAGAGTTTCAACCCCAAACGGCTCAAAAATATAACTGCCGACGAGGTTGTTATATTTCCGCCGCTTGAGGTTCTCCACAGCCGCAGCGGCAGCACCAGCACTGCACGATGAGCTAGGAAGATGGGATGGCGCAAGAGTGTCGACACAGGTAGTGTCCCACACTAAAGGTCTACCCATCTTCCACGGAAATAAAGACATACCATCCGGTCTCTTTTGGTTAAAAACACTAGGATAAAAAATACCTATCCTATATGGTATGGTCAGAAAAAGAGTTATAAGTTTAAATGTGGATAGATGGAGAGGGGGAGGGAGGCCAAAGAAAAGATGGATGGATTGTGTGAGGAGGGATATGAAAGAAAAGGGAGTTAGTGATAGCGTGACGAGTGACAGGACAGAATGGAAGAAAAAAACGTGTTGCGACGACTAAGTTCCTCCTTCATCCTTATTCTCCTATTTTTTTTTTTATAAAACAGGACAAGGGCAGGAAGATGATGATGATAATATTCCACGACATGGTCTACCCGTGTGCCGAATTTCATTCAAATCTGTCCAGCCGTTCAAACGTGAAGGAGTAACAAATATACATATGACCTTTTTTTATTATACGCGTTTTTTGTTTAATCTCTAAAAACTAGTACTTGACTGCAATCCCACCTGATGGTAAGCAGTGATGCAATCGTTGATGATGAGGCGCCCTACTTTATTAAGAGCCTATTCACTCTAGCCTTAAAGACACCCAAATTATAATCGGATGGGAAGACCGCAGCAGGGACACTGTCCCAGTCTTTCGATGTACCACTATCTCACCTGATGGTAAGCGACGATGGAGCACGCTTGCCTAGAAGTAACTTTTCACTCTTGACTTTCCCCTCTATAGTATGTATTAGTGTGACGTGATTGTCAGTCACGTTTTTGTTTAGCACGCTAGATATATTGTTCTATGTAATGTAAAGTGCATGCTTACGAGTATATCCTTCAATTTAATGCCTGACTATGTCAGGTGACGGAATTCAGTAATTGGTGTTTAAAATTGAAATATTTTTACTACAAATAATTAAGTTGAATCGTTTTAAAACTTATAGTAGTAGCTTATTTATGTTTACGCTAGGGGGCCATTCAAGTATTACGTAAGCTACTACTGTAGAGGGGAGTTTAAAATTAACTAAAAAATTCAATGGGACGTAATCTAATTAGTCTAACCATTCAATGGATGAAAGGACACATCGATTTCCGAGGCAACGAGGCAGCGGACGAGTTCGCTAGAACCAGAAAGGGTTCGAGAGTATTTTTTTTTTTCTTAAAGTAGGTAAAATCATCCAATGACATCCCCCGCCCTTGGGAGATAGTGTCAGACTCTTACTGACTAAAAACCTACTCCGTTCCTCCTTTGCCTTGGTTCCTGGGCCCTGGTATGCATTTTCATACCTCCCCAAAGCCCCAGATTAGGCTTCGACCCTAATGGGCCCCTACAGTTTGCAGACGACTCCTTGAGGCGCGCGGGAACAGTGCGCTCCGTAAACAACTTGGGCTCGGTCCGGTCTGTTACCGGACGGACGGACAGCGAGCTACCCATTGTCCGCCGTCCGCGGAAATCGGGATCGGAATTACGGCGGCGGTTGCGGCGTGTTGCGCCGTTGCCTGATGCAGGAGAGCATCGCAGTATAGCGATAGGGCCTGAACCTATTGGGCCGGTCCCCTTCTGATACCTACGCAATCTGGTAAGGAAACACACCAGAGATCTACACCACAAAACATATGGATGGAATACGGTGAATGCAGGTAGGCCAACAAGGGGCTAATCTCCATTGAAGGCCGTTTCATAAAATAGGCACTACGACTAGCTAAACCTCAGTTGCGCAAAGTGACTGCCGTTACTACTGTCCATCAGCCGACAGTGCAGATCTCCTGCATGGAGGAGGACGAGACGAGACAGCTCATCTGCTTCTAAGCTACTCTGTGGTCGCTGGATACAGGGCAAAGTACTTCGAGAACCCAGGTACCCTTCGCGAAATGGTCAGTAACACCAAGGCACTGCTAGCCTTCCTTGAGGGGCTGGGGTGGATCGAATGACACATTTGTCCCACAATTGACAATTTTTTTCCACCTGTGCGCAAAATACGTGCTTTAGACCCCATGTCCAATCCGTGGCCGCAACCAACCTCAGACTGGGTTAAAACCCAATCAGTCCAAACTTAATCGGTTCAAACCTAATTAGTCCAAAACTAATTAGTCCAAAACTAATTAGTCCAAACCTAATTAGTCCAAAACTAATTAGTCCAAAACTGGTTAGTCCAAAACTAATCAGTCCAAAATAAATAAGTCCAAAACTAATCAGATCAATTCAGTAATGTGCATTCTACATTGAAAAACATAAGTTCCTCTACCTTCTGCAAGAACGAGTTGATCCATTTTGTGAAGGTCTTCTTCTGGATGTGGAGCCGTTCCTCCTGCAGCGCCTTGATCCGGCCCTGCTCGAACTTCAGGGCGTCTTCCCGCTGGGTCATGTTCGTTCGTTGCTGCACGGCCGCGGCGTAGCCTCCTGGCTCATACTGTTGCCCTGGTAGATGAGAAAAAAGAGCTGTTAGAATTTTTTAAAGAATTTCTGGAGCTTAAAGACTATCATCGTCATCATCATCATTTCAGCTGAAAGACGTCCATGGTCGGACATAGGCCTCCCACAAGTGTCGCTGTGCGTTTCGCAACCATCAGATTCCCAGTGACCAGGTCATCGGTCCAACTTGTGGGAGACCTTCCAACACTGCGTCTGCTTGAAGACTATAAGAAGACATATTTTTTTGTTTTCAATACACTTAGTCGAAACCCCCTCCCCCCTTTCGCTTTTGGCACGCAATTTACTCTTTTTCGCACTAATGTGGAAAGACGAAAGTAAGCGACCCCCTTGAGTCGCGCATCAACCCCCGTTTATTTAGATCTTCGTAAGTGTATTGACAAAATGTCGTTTGTTTGACATTGAAGCACTCGGCTCCATAACACCCTCGCCTGCGGCTCGGTCAAATTCTGTTTTGATCGCAATGACCAACTTTCTGCACTTGTATCAAAACGTACTATTCTACCACCATCTCACAATTTACTCTAAAACTTACCATATTTTCTGGATGGCTGATAATCCTGGTAGGAATAAACACTGACGTTACTCAGTTGCCGCTGCATTTTTGTGACGCGGCAACACTCAGCACAAAGTTCTCATTAGGTTGGCAACACTGTTCGCCACAGATAAACTATAATTTACACTTTTTTTTCTTTTTCTAATGGTGCTTTAACCTGAGGTGGTAAATTGGTTTTTGTTAATTATTTTGAATTAATAATAATTGGATACTTTTGGCCTTTATGATTTTTGATAGATTAGTGAATTGATGATAGATGCCTTGAATACATTTATAAACATTTGAAGAAGGTTTTTTTCTCTTTGCTACGCACGGTTTGTGCAATTAACCAGGCAATTAGCGAGTTAAGAAAGTATGTATTTAGTTTTTGATCCAGAATATACACCGTAAAATTAATTCGAGTTTAACAAAAAAAGCGCACTTTATTTTTCATATTTATTATCTTTACAAATCGGTAGTGTTTCATGTACCGAACGACCCGCAGGATTAAAACGACCAAAATTTAACGGTATGTTAATACTAATATTATAAATAAATATCAATGATGAAAGGAAGTGCTCTTGAAGACATCTAGAGAAGGGCTGTCATGAAGAGTGTGTGGCGGAGGGTTCCAAAGACGCACTGCAGTTCCAAAAAAAGAGCCATCATAGCGGCTAGAAGTATGATGCAATGTGCGAAGGAGAAAGCAGAGGTGGTGCGACAGTGTTTACCAATTACATATTACATTTTGACAATTACTCTAACTTTTTAATAAAGAAAACGAGTCAACGCAAAATGAACATAGACAATTCAAAAAAGAGATGTCGCTACCATCGCCACACTCATTAACTGTTTGTTCATTGACATAACCATTGATTTCCGCTCCTGACTGTTTGCAGTAACGTCATACGACCACGCAACTTTTAACTTCTGAGTCATCAATTTCTTAGCATCAATTTTTTAGCCTTCTTCGGCAAATGGCAGAGAATTTTTTAGATAATTAGTAATTAATTGGCTGTGTGCACTTTCTTTTTATATAAGGTGACTGGTAATTAGTGAACGATACTTAAACACGTGATTGTAGTCATGATAACGAACAACTTCTACTATGGGACCAAACCAGAAATCGCGAAAAAAAAACCTGCTGGTCAGTACATTTGTGTTCGCCTAACTGGTCAAAATATACTGAACTTGGCTGATTTTTTTCGCGATTTTAGATTTGGTCCTATAGTAAAATTTGTTTGTTATCATGAATCATGTGTTTAAGTATCGTTCACTAATTACCAGTCACCCTATATACAGTCATAATTTTGGTCGTTTTAAGCCCGCGGTGGATCTATTCGGTACATCAAACACTATCAATTTATAAAGATAAAATTAAAAAATAAAGTACTTTCTTTTTAAAACTCGAGTTACCTAATATACGCACGTGCACGTACGAAATTAATTTCTTAAACGAGTCAATGACCTTGTAGGTAGTTGTCGGTCGTTGCGTTATAAATACCTACAGTTCATTGGCCTCGCTCAGCTGACGTTTACCTATAGAAATTCCGTACATGTGCAAATTAATTCGAGTTTAAAAAGAAAGTACTTTATTTTTGATTTTTTCTTCAGAAATCGATAGTGTTTCATGTACGGAATCGACCCTCCGCAGGATTAAAACAACAAAAATTTAACGGTGTATATTTTTTTTATCTATGCGTGTGGATGCTTGTAATTAGCGATTTAACAATGTTACACTCATTATATCATTTTTCAGTTAGTCTGTAAGCCTTCACTAAAATAAATAAATATAGAATAGTCAATAAATAAATTATTATGCGGTCAGTGCTGGGACTCTCTTTCCCTCTAAAGAAATTCTTTTTTTTTTTATCTTTGATATAAACATTACATTTTTGTAAACTTTACATTAAAACTTCTTTATAATTGTGAAGTTGAGGACAATGTCGATTGTTTCTTTTTTGTTTTATTAATTAATTTTGAGTTTTTTATGTGACCTACCCTTGTCCTTTCCTTGGTATTGTTCGTCAAGTCGTTGGTTGAGGCCCACTCAAAAATCTGTGCTGTTCTTTTCTCATAAGATCATCTCGGACACTAATCTGCATGGTATGCTGAGAAGAAACACCACCGAAAAAAATAACTCACTCGATTTGGTACATGATAACATGAAACACTATTGATTTGTAAAGATAAAATTTAAAAATGAAGTACTTTTTTTCTATAACTCGAATTACATGTACGAAATTAATTTCTTTAAGTAAACATCAGCTGAGCGAGTCCAATGACCTGTACAAGATTCAGTAGACGTACGAGAAGATTCAGTAGGTAGTTTGTACGCAACGACTTCGCGCTTTAGTCGTGGAGTTGCAGACACTATCCCGAAATACAAATACAATCGTATGCAACGACCGACAACAATCTACAGGTCATTGGACTCGCTCAGCTGATGTCGTATTGTTATTCGTACATGTGTATCTATATTGCCGAGTATATTGCCTGATTTTTTAATCAGCATCCAAATTTCACGCTTCAAAATCTGTTGAAACCGAACAATACCGCGGTAGCCCTGCCAGCATTGTGCACAACGCATGACCGTGAACCACTGTAACGGTGAGGTCGCGAGCCATTGACCAGCACGTCACGTTACATTACGCTAATCACCAAGTATCGTAAGCAGAGGTGGACCAGGAAGTGTAGACTTTTTTTATAATTGGTAGGCTCGCGATTGACCACTCTTTAAGATTCAAGATTCAAAGCATTTTATTTCAAATAAACCATTTACAGGCACTTTTGAAAAGTCAAAAAGTCGGTCCGTCAGAAAAAAAAAATGATGCTGATTGCACATTCCAAAGCGTAGAAGCCCAGTGCGGGTTGGTGAATATCACATGTCTTCGAATTTTTGGTTCTAGGACATGCCGGTTTCCTCACGATGTATTCCTTCATCGTTTTGAGAGCAATGGAGATGAAATAAATTACACAAAGTAATGCGCCTGGATGGGTTTTTTTATGGTAGGTAAAATCATCCAATGACAAATCCCGCCCTTGGGCGAAGCGAGAAGTAGTGTCAGACTCTTACTGACTAAAAACCTACCCCGTTCCTTCATAGCCTATCGTGCCGGGGCCGGGTATTCCTTTCGGAAGTTAACCCATGACCCCAGTAAGCTTAGACCCTGCCTGCCTGCAGCTAGCAGGCTGGGCCTCTACGGTTTGCTGACAGCTCCTTGAGGCGCGCGGGAACAATACGCGCCGTCGACGACTTGGGCTCGGTCCGGTCGATTACCGGACGATCGGACAGCGTGCTACCCATTGCACGCCATCCACAAGCCCGCGCCTGGATGGGTTACAATTCGATCCTTAGACCAGCCGAGATGCGGTAGGAGACTTTTTTTTAATAATATACTAGCTTTTTCCGCGTGAGTGTAGGTTTCTCCATACCAACTTTGAACCTTCGATGAAACATGTACCTTTGAACCCATCTTTTTTAGAAGTAACCTATTCAATCTTGACTTAAAGTCCCCTAGGTTGTAGCTATCGGTTATGGTAATAGTAAGGCCCCTCTGTACGAATCACTAGTCGCAAGCAAAAGTATTAATACATCAAAGTCTTGTGAATTTACCGTAAACGTATTCACGAAGTACTTTTCAAATTATCGTGTTGTGTTTTTTTTTTTTAATTTAGATATCGCACGGGCACGCGCGGTTACGGTTCGTTGTCGGTCGCATGGTCAGTGGCCACGCGATACGGCTCGCCTGTTACGTATGATAATGACGTACAGTTTTATTAGTGCGAGCCTTATCGCGAGAAATGTTGATTCCTTTTTTAAATGTATTTTTGTTTTCGTTTAAAATTACAAGTTTAACAACCATTTTAAAGAATAATAGTAAGAAAGTTGTCAAGAAATAAAGAATAACCGATCAAGTACGAGTGAACTGGCATAGGAAGTGTTCTGCACCAACCTGTTACTGTTATAAAGGGCCGTTTGTAGTCACTGAGTATTTTGTATGAACTCCGCCCGGGACTATGTCGACTTCGCAGCCCGAAAACAGCGGTTTTATTTTTCTAAAACAATATAAGAATAACTATTCAAGATTTTTGTTTCTGCGAGGCGCTTTTAAATAACAAGCTTTACGGTTTTGTAACTTTCAAATATTTCCGTAACGTAATCTCGTAGATAAACACGTTTGAAATCGTTTATTAGCGTCAGATTCGCGATTTTTTTTATCGAGCCAACTAATTTATATCATGTTTTCATTTTTGCCCGGCGGTTGGCCATATAGTCTATTTTAATAGAATAATTTTTCATGGTGTTCTCTTTTATATTTGTGGATTACCAGAGGTTTAAAAAAATTCTTAATTCTTAATTCTTTATTGTACACAAAACTTATTATGAATACAATTATTAGACAATTGATGTACAAAGGCGAGCTTAACTCAACAGTGACTCAAAGTTCAAAATTAATAGAACCTGGCCTTAATATCGAGCAAAAAACGGCAAAAATGTAACGTTTTTAGTATGGGAACTCCATTTAAATATTTATTATATTCTGTTTAGCATTTTTTGTTATAGCAGCAACAGAATTTCATCATATACTCGTATATAACTTTCATCTGTCTAGCTATCACGGTTCATGAGATACAGCCTGATGACAAACAGACGGACAATGAAGTTAAGACTTCACTGTCCGTCTGTCCGTAATAAGGTTACGTTTTTAGCCCAAGTCGTTTACGACGCGCACTGTTCCCGCGCGTCTCAAGGAGTTGTCGGTAAACTGTAAGGGCCCAGCAGGGTCGAAGCCTACTCTGGGGCAGTCTGAGGCTCTGGAGAGGTATGAAAATGCATACCAGGGCCCTGGAACCAAGGCAAAGAAGGAACAGGGTAGGTTTTTTGTCAGTAAGATTCTGACACTATCTGAGCTCCACCCAAGGGCGGGGGATGTCATTGGATGATTTTACCTACCATAAAAAAGACCCTGTGGGTGCGAAACTTTAAAATAGCATCAAATACTGTGATTGATTTCAGGATTTATTTGTGGGTCACCCAGTGATTTTAAATGAATTGTTCAAAGTATATTTTTTTAACTAAGTTACATATAGATCACTAACAAAAAATCTAGGTACCAACATTCAAAACGAGTGTATTTTCCTTATTCAGAAATGCCCGCTATAACCTACTTTACTTAGACCTGTGGTTCCCAACTTGTGGCCCGCGGACCACCGGTGGTCCCCAAGAACTAGAATATGGTCCCCAAACGGTTTAAAATTTCGAACTTTTCAACTGAATAGTAACGATTTTAAGTACGTATAATATAAACTAATTGTCCTCACGGTCTCATTCGCGTCTTTGGTTACTGCTCCACTTTCGTGAGACGTAGCGTGGTGTTACATAACCCATACAAAAAAAACTACCATCATAAATCTAAGTATCCCATACAGAATTATTTTTTTCAACATAGTTACTCGAATACCCGCTCTTAGACACGCAAGTTACTGTTTTTCGGACTCGTGTGGAAAACTGTACCAGCTTGGCCCCGCCACTATTTGTTACATCTATTTTATCAGGTTGGGCGCCAAGCAGCCCCCACTAGTCGCCAGGTGAGGTTGGTGTGTTTTAAAGTCTGTTGAAGAATATTGTTATGTGTTCAAGTTTGAGGCTTAATACGGTTTATTCCAAAACGCCACCTAAATGTTTTTCCGGGACTATTACTAGGTTTAATACACAGGTTTAATACCAATTAAAGGCGTTCTAATTGTAGTTGCGGCACTATTACCAGGTTTAATTGCCATTAAACCTGGTAATAGTCCCGGAACTATTTTAGATTGCGTTTTATAATAAGGCGTTGTAATAAGTTTAAATTTTTGGCTAACGTAGCGAAACTTTCTTCTGGTCTTCTGGTATCTATAACCAACATAGAAACCAAAGTGGTCCCTCCTCAAGAAAAGATTGGACTGCAGAATTGTTAAAAAAAAACACATGTAGGTTTTAGTCAGTAAAAGTCTAACACCGATCCTTGTTTCACCCAGAGAGAGTAGTTTTTGATTTTTTATTATTTGATATGAAGTGCTTGACTGCGATCCCACCTGATAGTAAGCAGTGATGCAATCGTTGATGGTTAGGCCCACTATTAATGATGATATCCTATAATCCAACTCAAAAAAAAGGTTGAGCACCCCTGACTTACCTAGTAAATCAGTATTTTTTATACGAATCATGCAAATAGACGGTATTTTACAGTTAGCAATCTCTCATACCTCATTTTATTACATTTACAACTTGCGATTGGGCTGGTCGAAGAAGTATCGATACATCGATTGAATTATTTTCATCCTCTAAAAACGTAAAAATTATATTGGTAATGGTTGACCCGTAAGCTGAGTTTTATACAAATCCGTATGATATATGTATAGGATTAGGTACCTAATATTATGGTTAGTAAGATTCCAAAACATCTATATTGAATTAACTGGAATAGAAAGAATAAAAAAGTCACGAAAAGATCGCGCAAGATAAAAATAACTTGATTTAAAACCGTAAAAAAAGATACAGCTGCCAAAAAATAATTTAGACTGATAGTATTAAGTTTTACTAACATAGGTTTTTATTTTTTTTATTGATCTTTGTTTACTGACCCATATGGATGTAGCTTATCCGAATTAAAGAACCCTAAATACTAGCAATATTTTATGTTTAAGAAATACCAAAAAGCACTAACTTTTTGCCCTCATCTTCCTGCCCTTATCCCGTTTTATTTGGGGTTGGCGCAACACGTTTTTTTCCTCGTTTTTTACTATTTGATACCTACACGCACAAAAAGTTTTGGGAACACATTAATTGTGAGTACAGCTAAGGAGTGGAATTCCCTGCTAGAGTCTGTGTTTCCTGATGGCTACAACCCGGGAATCTTTAAGTCAAGAGTGAATAGGTTACTTCTAGGTAAGCGCGCTCCATCGTAGACCGCATCGTCGCTTTCCATCAGGCGAGATAGTGGCTAAGCGCGAACCAATCAACAATAAAAAAAAAACCTAACTTAAATATTTACATAGATCATACTTGACAGCGAAGAAACGCGTTTTTAAAGTGGTCAGACATTCTGACGTCAGGATGTCTGGGTCATATTTTTTTTCACAGTCCGAGACAACACAGCCAGCAAAAAAAAAACAAATTGATTTAAAATAAAATTTTCAATACACTTACTCGGAAACCCGCTCTTATCCCACCGGTTTAAGGCGCGCAATGGACTGTTTTCTGCACTAGTGCGGAAAAAAACGCGAGTTCGCCCCCGCCACAATTTTACTGTAGTGATTTTTTTTATCGTGGGTAAGTGTATTAAAAAACGTTGCTTGATACACGTGCACATTACTCACTGCAGCCCTCGGTTCCATAACACATTCGCCTACGGCTCGTGCGAATTCCGCCTCGGTCGCAATGACAAACTTTTTGCACTTGTATCAAAATCTACTTATATCGATGCAATTTCCATCGACACTAGTTACATCCCTGTTTGCTTTAGCTGCGTTATCGGCTCACGAGTTCAATGAACGCGTTGTCAGCAAATATACATTATGTGGAACGGACGAGCTGCAGATATTGTTTTGTGATAATGCAGTTTTTGCATCAATACACTACAATGATTTCATGTATTTTTTTTATTGTTTACTATCTTTTACTCGCGGCATCGCTCCCGCTCTACCTTACTCTACCTTTAAATAAGCTCTATGAGCACTTGTGCAGGTTTTGGATTTTTTTATTTAATGGGATAAAAATAATCCTTTGTCCGTCTCCTGGTTCTAAGCTACCTTTCCACCAATTTTCAGCCAAATCGGTTCAGCCGTTCTTATTATACACTGTTAAATTTTGGTCGTTGTAATCCCGCGAAGGGTCGATTCGGTTCATGAAACACTATCAATTTGTAAAAATAAAGTACTTATTTAAGCGCAGGCCCGCGTGAGGTGGAAAGCGTGGAGGGAGGCTTTTGCCCAGGAGTGGGACAGAACAGGCTAATATATAAAAAAAAAGTAAAAGTCAGCTGAGCGAGGCCAATGAACTGCAGGTAGTTAGTACGCAACGACCGACTACTTACACGGGACTAAAACGTTCCAAATTTAACGGTGTATAGGCTCACGTTTGACCACTATCTCACGTGATGGTAAGCGATGATGTGGTCGACGATGGAGCACGCTTGGCGGCTTGTCTAGAAGTAACCTATTCACTCTTGACTTAAGGACCTTTAGTTCGTAGCTATCAGGAAAAACATTATATTCTACAAGGTGGACCCTCCCAATTTGCCTAACATCAACGTCGAGCATGGTTTAAAAGCTTGTCGATGTTTGATGTAAAACCAACGTGAAAAAAAAAGAGATAGCCAGAAAATTCTGTTGGCATTCGGTAATTCCGTGATTTACTCGAATATTTCACAAAACTTGTTACAGGAAATACGTGTTTTTTTAAAACCCTTATTTTATTTATTTATTTAACCATTTATGGACACATAAAAGAAAATAAAAGAAAAGAAGAAGGAAAGAGAAAAATAGGTACAAAAGTGATGCTTATTTGTAAAGAAATCTCTTCCAGTTTTCGAGAAAAATTTACATTATTTCGATTCAAGAATTGACTTACATATTAAGACAGTTTGTATGGAACCCTCGATGTGTGAATCTGGCTCACACTTGCCCCGTTTTTTTTTTATTTTTTACTGTAATTATAGTTAATTATTTTTTAGGAAACATGTAACCGAGATATTTGTAATACATAACGAGTTTGAAAAGAGTGTCCATGGAGTTTCTTGCACATTCTTCTCCATAGAGATCTACGCTTTGGAATGTGCAATTAGCATCAATTTTTTTCTGACAGACTGACTTCTTGACTTTTTAAAAGTGCCTGTAAAAATATATTTATATTCATTTTACTGTTAATTCTCGCTAAATACTCTCCAGCGTTTGATGGTATATTAATAGTTCATACGTGTTATTGGCAAAATTGTGGTGTCTTTTCCACAAAGGCCATTAATGAAGAGTTGAAGTTGGTTTATTTGAAATAAAATGCTTTGAATCTTGAATCTTTGAATTTTTTTTTTCTTTATTTTTTTTGGGAGTTTTTATCTGACCAGATATGCCAACCCCATCGTACCCTTTAACATTATTAATACCTAAACTAAAATAATTAAGATACTATATATATACACTTTACAATAATAAAGAAGGAAGTCACATTTGAAGGGCTGCTACCAAATGACATAATTTTGAATTTTTTAAGAGTAAAAATTCGCCTTTTTAAATATTTACTATAATATGTATTCTTCTACTCTATTTGTTATTAATAGCAAATATAACCGATGTCGACTATTCTGCCAATATCAAAATAGTTACTATAACATTATTATGTTGGTAATACTTCAAAATGCTCCTCTTTTCCTTTTCGCGTTACCAATATAAGTGAAGTATTCCACATTATTATCAGTTTTAAGTAAATACTGATAAGTAAGGCGGCCGCTCCTCGAACGATACCTTGGGTAAACATAACACACTCATTGAATGAGTTTCTCTATATTTGAGTGTATTTCTTGCATTCTTATCCTAGACGCTTCTTAACCTACTTCGAAAAGGAGGAGGTTCTATGTTCGGCTGTATGTATTTTTTTTTTTTTTTTTATGTATGTTCACCGATATCTCGGTCAATTGTGGACCGATTTCGAAATTTTTTGTTTTGTTTTAAAAATTATACTCCCGAATTGGTCCCATAAAAATATCTTTTAGATCTGATGATGAACTTTGAAATATACAACGAAACTCTTCGAAAAATTATAGGCAGAGTCAGGCGTGTGAGGAAGGCCCCTCTTAAGAACTCTTAGTAGCTCTGTTCTCTGACGAAAGGAAGGAGAAGAAAATGTGATAACACCACTAACGCCAAACACTATAACGGGTTTTACCGTTTATTTATATAATTATTATAACTTCATTCAACACAAAGGTACACAGGTGGACTTGAAGCTTTAGGCATTCTCTACCAGTCAACCAAGAGTGGTGAAGAGAAATCATGGCAGGTGCATAAAAAAAGGATTAATGAAAACAAGGGTTCAAATATATATACAAATAAAATAAACACATATATATAGGGTGACTGGTAATTAGTGAACGATACTTAAACACGTGATTGTAGAAAACAATTTTTAATGGGGGACCAAACCTGAAATCGCGAAAAAAATCTACCAAGTTCTGTACATCTACCAGTTAGGCGAACACAACTGTACTGAACTTGGCAGATTTTTTTGCAATTTCTGGTTTGGTCCCATAGTAAAAATTGTTTGTTATCATGACTACAATCACGTGTTTAAGTATCGTTCACTAATTACCAGTCACCCTATATACTTAATACAATATATACCTACATAAACATACATTTAAGGTTTTTTTTTTTTTTTTTTTTTTTCTGTAGGTAAAATCATCCAATGACAAATCCCGCCCTTGGGTGGAGCGGGAAGTAGTGTCAGACTCTTACTGACTAAAAACCTACCCCGTTCCATTCTTCGCCTTGGTCCCAGGGCCCCGGGTGCCATTTTCACATACCCTTTGACCCCAGTAGATACATTTAAGGTGGGTGGACCATGGAAGGCCATGCTCCTTCGAAGGCCAATTATTAAAATGTCGTAGTTATTGCCATGTGATGACAAATTCCTTCTACTTACACAAACACCCATCGAACTCAAAATCACAGACGCGGCGGCGAATCGCTCGCGCTACTATTTTGGCAGTACGGTCCCTCGCTTCATTGATTTCGGGAATCGACGACGTTAAAATAAGGTGGGTGTACCATGGAAGGCCACTCTAACAAATAAACAGTTATTATTCGATTATTTACTGGATAAATGAAACTAACAAATATTTAAGTAACATATAAACCACTTATTTTTATTGTAGATTTAATCACTATTTTTTAAACTTTACTGTTCAATGACTGATTTATTATGATGGCCTTCTAAGGAGCCTTGTTCCTAGCAAGGCCATTTGGAAGAGTTCAATGAAACTTAAGTTCAATTCATATTGATTAAATCTGCAATTTGAAAAAGTGATTTATATGTTACATAATGAAACAAAGTATTACTTATTTTTTAGTTTCATTTAACCAGTAAATAAACGAATAATAACTGTTTATTTGTTAGAGTGGCCTTCCATGGTACACCCACCTTATATAAAGTAAAAGAAAGGGGTTTTTGAGACGACTCCGCTATCTGTGATGATTAACGCCACTAATGCCAAACACTTTGCAACCATAAGAAAGTCAAGGTGGACTTGTAAAAGCGATACGCTTTTAGCATACGTTAGTAATAAATGGATTTATGTAAACATGGAGAAAGTGGACGCGAGAACTGCATTGTTATATTGTCAAGTTGTCTACTAGCTGTTTAGACTATCACAAGACTTTTTTTTGAGAGGGAAAGGAAAACGTACGAAGCTCATTTATTGTGCGTAGAACTAAGGAGTGGAATTCCCTGCTAGAGTCTGTGTTTCCTGATATCTACATCTTAAGAGTCTTCAAGTCAAGAGTGAATAGGTTACTTCTAGGCAAGCGTGCTCCATCGTCGACCACGTCATCGCTTACACATATTGGTCAAACTTGGGCCTACGTATAATTAAAAAAAAAAAACAATTAGTTATACTTTGGTGTGCCTAAAACCTTCTCATCATCATCATCATAATCATCAGCCTTTTAATTTTCCCACTGCTGGGACTGAGGCCTCCTCTCTAGGAGAGGGAATGGGTCGTAATCAACCACCTACCAATACCTACTGTAACAATATTACTAATAGGCTTTGTTATGAATATGAAAAAAATACGTGTCCATAAATCCAATATGGCGCTGATTATTTAAAAAAAAGGTATTATTTTTATAGTGTGTTTTTAAAAAGGCTTTCTTTTTAATATTATTTTTTAATCTTTCAAATTTTGTTCACATTATAACGCTGTGAAAATCTCGAAAAACGAAAAGGAAAAAATTCTTGCAATTACCATATACAGTAATAGAATAATTTGTATTTGCTAAGCGCAATAATTTAACTTTTATTCAAGGACTAGACAGAGATCTTTCTTTTTGAAACCATTTGAAATATGAATAATAAGAAGCGCATTACCTCACAATGATCGCATCTGCATACATAATATAAATTGCAAATGATCTCGACTGACCGGTGCTGTGAGTCGATCGATTTTCATAAATGTCAGTCTTAAGACTAACATGAGCATCACAATGTTTTCTCTATGATTGTTAAGTTTTTTTTTTAGGTATTTGTGGTAATTTAAAAACTACGTTAGTTCGAGATTAATATGGCTTTACAATTTATACTCTTTTAAAAGCATTTTAGAGTAAGACAAGTATGTAATTAAGATTTTTGTAATGAAACTATCCCATAGATCCTTCAAAAGAATTATCGCGGCCCTCGACTAGAAAGTACAACTAAAAGAACAAAGATGGGTTTTAGTCAGTAAAAGTCTGTCACTTGTCGCTGCACCAAAAGCGGGAGAAGTTATTTGATGTAGTTATTACCTATTCCGAAAAAAAAAAATTGTCCATGGGATTTCTTGCATGTTGCTCTCCATAAGCCTTGTAACGTGCAATTAGTACCTTAGTACCATCACATAATCTATTTGTCTGATCGATTTCTTTTTTTTTTGTTTTATAATACATAGGCTCACGTTTGACCACTATCTCACCTGATAATAAGCGATGATGTTGCCGACGATGGAGCACGCTTGTCTAGAAGTAACCTATTCACTCTGGACTTAAAGATCCCTAAGTTGTAGCTATAAGGATACACAGACCCTGGCAGGGAATTCCACTCTTTCTCTTCACTATATTCTTGTTAATTCAAAACTGTCTGTAAAACTTCGACAAACCATCATCATCAGCCTTTTAATGTTCCTCTCTAAGAGAGGGAATAGGCCGTAATCCACCACGCGGGCCCAGTGCGGGTTGGTGAATGTCACATGTCTTCTGAATTTTTGGTTCTAGGACATGCCGGTTTCCTCACGATGTTTTCCTTCACCGTTTTGAGAGCAGTGGTGATGAAATAAATTATACAAAGTAATGCGCCTGGCTGGGTTTGAACGTTACCACTCGGCCACTACTGCTCTCGACAAACCATAAATGCTCATAATTCTACAATTCTAGTTTCATAACTATTTGTTAAGGAAATTCTGCGAAAAATTACAACGTGACGAATGATTTCTGTTATTTTTTTTAGTCATCACTTTGTAATGTCGGCTACGTGATGATTACGTCAACATACCAAAGGTCAGTGTTGAATGAGAGCCATTGTAGCTTAAGGGCTTATCCATAAATTACGTCATGCGTTAATGGGAGGGGAGGGGGTCGACAAAATGTGACATTGTGTGACAAAGTGGTTTTTATTTTTTCGGTGGATAAAATTCATTCAATGACATCCCCCGCCCTTGGACGGAGCGGGAGATAGTGTCGGACTTTTACTGACTAAAAAACCCACCAAGTTCCTTCGTTGCCTTTCATACCAAGGCCAAGCCTTCTTTTCAGTGCGTGGCAAAGAGTGGGAAGAATCATAAGTTTCGTGACATCATAACTCTAAATTAATATCTTTTTTATTATTATAAATAGGTTCCCTCTCCTAGAGAGGAGGCCTGATTCCCTGCAGTGGGAACATTACAAGGCCGTTAATGCTAATGCGAATATTCGCGCTTGACTACCATTTCACCTGATGGAAAGCAACGGTAAGGTCGACGGTAGAGCACGCTCGCCTAGAAGTAACTTAAAAACACCCAAGTTGTAGCTATAAGGAAACACAGACTCAGCCAGGGAATTCCTTAGCTGGTAGGAATATCTTATTGGTTTATTCGTAAAATAAACGCGACTTTTTTAATGTTAATAATATTTACTAATCGTATCTGTATGACAGTAAGGTTTAAATTGTTTTGTTGGAAAAGTCTAAAAACTAAATGATGGGCTACATAGCCAAAAAGGGGATAACGTAGAAAAAATATTGACGACAGTCAAGTAGATGGGAAAAACCAGACAGGAGTGGGATAGGTTAGTCAGATCAAATCATTGCTACATTGGAGACCACAGTCTGCAACGTTATCCGTTACCAAAGATGGGACAACGTGGCCAAATATAGTGCACAAAAAAGTTATTTGTTGAACTCACGAGCATTGAGGATAAACGACGTAAAGAGGAGGTATTAATTTAATCATTCATGTCAATTCACACAAGAAAGAGGGACAAGAACGAGGACGAGGGTAACGGTCAAAAATCTTAAAATACGTGTGACATAATTTATAGATGAATCCTTATATTATATCCGCTCAGAGTTCCTTAATTTAATAGCTCTTAAAATAGTTGATAGACTCTGCTTAATTTTTTTTATTTGTTGGCGGCATAGAGTTTGTTATCTATTCCTGTCAAACATGGCGGCCCATGTTTTTGGCGGGATTTGTTTGAGAGAAGTTTATGTGGATTGACATAATATCATCAAAATGTTAACGTTTTAACAACGGGGCTAGTTTTAGTTGGCCAGTTATAGTTAAAAATTGATCATTTCATGGTATGTCATGAGATTGTCGGTCGTTGCGTAGGTACTAACTACCTACAGGTCATTGAACTCGCCCAACTGATGTTTACATGAAGTAATTAATTCAGGGATAAAGTAACATTTTACTGGTGAAAGATTTAGATTTTTTTTTTAAATTTGTCCAATATTTTTGAATTTACTAATTCCAAATAAAAATATAAATTTAATCTTTCCTCTTTATAATATTAGTATAAATATTGGCGTGACATGATAGACAGCTATGTGAACTTAGCAGACAATAGCCAAATCTTTTTTTTGGTCTTATAACCAATAATTATCGCTCAAAGACCTTTTAAAATTACTTTTTGTTGCACTATTGAGATATGATGGTATAAAAAATTCGTCTGTCTACTCATGGGATTATCTTCCGCATACAAAATGATAAAAAAAGATTTAAATTATCTACATTACGTAACCATAGAGAAAATGTTATCTCTTTTGCGCGCACTAAAACGATAAGACACGCTTCCGGTTACAATCTTACATATTTTTTTAAATTATTTGGCGCCATGCTTAAAGTCAACTTCAACTTAAACTCTTCATTAATGGCCTTTGTGGAAGAGACATCCACAATTTTTCCAATAATACGTACATGCTTAAAGCCATGCGTCCGACTTAGGTCAAGAAACAAAGATAATGTAAAAAATCTCAAATGTTTTTAATTAAGAACGATGTTTGCTAATTTCATGGACAACTATCTTTTTGTACTCCGGAGATTTTTATTTTCTTCGCCCCATTTGAGTTTGGGCAGGCAAGACCATACCGATTTTCGCTGAAGCTGCAAGCTTCGCTGAAGTAGTCAGACACTTGACATACAAAACTACACCAATTTTACATCACAGTATCCACTAGGATCCTTCTGCGAAGCAGTAATGCTAGCAAAGGAGGAGGCTGACCGTATCAGGCAACGGCGCTCACGCCGCAGCCGCCGCCGTAATTCCGATCCAAATTTCCGGCCACCGTAGGCGCGGGCTTGCGGACGGCGGGCAATGGGTAGCTCGCTGTCCGTTTGTCCGGTAACAGACCGGACCGAGCCCAAGTCGTTTACGGCGCGCACTGTTCCCGTGCGCCTCAAGGAGTTGTCAGCAAACCGTAGGGGCCCAGTAGGGTCGAGGCCTAGTCTGGGGCTCTGGGAAGGTATGAAAATGCATACCAGGGCCCTGGAACCAAGGCAGGGAAGGAACAGGGTAGGTTTTTAGTCAGTAAGAGTCTGACACTATTTCCCGCTCCGCCCAAGGGCGGGATTTGTCATTGGATGATATTACCTACCGTAAAAATAAAAATAAAAGTATCCACTAGGAACCAATTTACAAATAATTAAAACAGCCACTGACCTTACTCAAAGAAATCCCGCCAAAAATGTCTACTATGGTTGGCATATCGCTCGACCATAGACAATAAAACCCTTCGCGTTGACATTTGCAAAGGGCGCCTCAAATGCCATTTCTTCAACTCGAGGGCGGTAAACCAACCAAGTTTCCCTTTTTTAAGTCGTTCAACAGTAAAATATTTAATAATAACACTAAATTGGGTTACAATAGTTCCAAGAATGGCTTACAATAGCCGCGATTATGTTTCAAGGTCGCGCCGTGTTCGGATTTAAATTTTGAAGCCATGATGTAATGTTTTCGCAGAAGGTTTGCTTTTCAAATGCGAAATTGAAGTGTAAATAAGCGGTGAATTGAACCAAAATAGTAACAGATTTTTGGATCTCCATTGAAGTGCGACACAGGGGGGTTTGTGTGTAATCATAACAATGACAGCCATTTTAGTTCAACTTATTTGCAACGTACTATATCAGCAATTTATTTTTATCTGAATAGATAAGGGAAGTATCATACAGTAAGTTAATTGTAAGCATAGCAACGGGTTCAACTTATTTGCCGCGTACTGTACGCTGTTGGATTTAATTTTTCATGTTTTTATATCCATGTAATTTCTTACACGTTCTTCTACATTATCATCATCATTTCAGCTGAAAGACGTCCAGTAAATGTCCATAACTGATAAACATAGGCCTCCCTCAAGTGTCACCATAATGACCGGTACTGTGCGTATCGGTTTTGGGATGTGCAATTAGCTTTTTTGTAAAGTGAATAAAAGTTAAATATACGGTTTGAGTTTGATGTGTTGGCTACTTTTGTATGCATAACAAACAATTATCTTTTTTTTTGTTTACAGAAAATATTTTTACAGCATTTGACAAAGGAGGGAATAGCTACTTCATGTATTGCCCAGTCAGTTATGGGACTCGAACTGTGATTCGATACAAGATAGCTTTTAATTATTCAGAGAAAAGATATCACCTTGCCTGGATAATTAGGTAGTATGAATGAATAATGAGGATTTCACAACAACAAAAAAAATGCTAGAAAGGAGCCATCTTGGTAGGGAATTCAAAAATGACACGTAAAAGACAGCTTTGACCCTAAACACTTATTTTTAAATTGAAAATAGAAAACGGTGATAGAAATTCGAAGAACCATAGAGTTGTACTACTGCCAGCTTTTTTTTCATGGCAAAGTCCATTGTCGTTAGACAGCCGGTGTTTTAAAAATGGCGGACTCATACCATTAAACTCGTTTTTATGGTCAGTTTTTTTTTCTTTATTTGCATGGCGGGAATAAGTTGTAGACGAAATATTATTACCATGTAAAAAAAAGAAATGAGATACAAGGTACATTTGTTATTTGTCTTTGCACAGCATTAGTATTCAATTTGCGAGACTGTCAAAGGATATTTTTGGGGATGCTGTCATTAAAACAACTTGTAAAACTCAGTTGGTGACCACATGTGTTCAAAAATCAATTTTGGTGCGTAACTTACATAATAATATATCATACAACACTATCGCCCTGCCCCAGCTTCGCACGGGTGCAATGGCTATATTAAATATATTATGCATGTACGTATAAACCTTCCTCTTGAATCACTCTATCTACAAAAAAACCGTATCAAAATCCGTTGCGTGGTTTTATAGATCTAAGCATACATAGAGACTGATAGTGGGAAGCGACTTTGTTTTATATTATGTAGTGACGATGTAAAACAATAACAGCAGTTCCTGAAAGTAGCATGTTTAGAATCTGCTTCTGAATCGGCTTCCGTTACATTTTTCAAAAATATGTACATAAAAAAAGTGACACAAAGTCTTAGATCCCTTGAGCTACCTATTAGAGCTTAGGTATGCTTCACTGAACTTGGTATTATACGCGTACTAGACAAAAAAAAAAGCACAAAAACGTCATGTTCTCTTTTTAATATGTGCAAACAATGCAATTTTCCGCCACTTAATGGCGGGAACTCCGTCTAAGCATAGACAAAACTTTTTTTTTTCTTTATTTATAATCTGGGAATGAAGTGTTGGGATCACAGTCGATTTTTCTCACGATAGTTAACATCAATTGATTTAGTAGGTCATTTCAGAGTACAAGAATACTGTTATTGAGCGGAGAATGCTGAATCATTTGTTGATTTTTATTATTTTAATTTTACAGTCCATTCGCCTTAAACTGTAAAACCAGAGAATGTGTAATCATTGGAGTAATTTTTATTTCAATATATTTTTAGAAAAAAAAAAACCATAGCCGCACGTCCTAATTGCACAATATAAAAAAAAAACAAAACAGTTCGGAGCTGCAATTAGCATTTTGACACTTTTACAATATCTTGAAATAATTATGTATAACTCAAAGGTATTTGAAAACGTATTTATAAATTGCAGCATATTAAAAAAACAGATGCTAGATAGGTGCGGATTCGCGTACAGCTAATTCCGTATAAAATAACCTGTTAGTTCGATAATTGAATCGAATCTAAAAGATTATTACGTGTCGCAAAAAAAGTAATTATTTTGTAATATTACTACTTACGGTTTTATAAATATGAGCTATAAGCAAACTTATCTTTAAATTGTGTTATTAGAAGCTTGATTTTTACTGTCGCAGGGGTAGATCTGGACACCTAGTATTTTCACGCGATCCTGAGAAAGAGTGTCTTGACAGACATTCATAACACAATGATACTAAAGTGTCCTGTTTTTGTAGACTGAGGTACAGAACCCTAAAAATGCTGTTCTTTTATCGGTTTGTTCATCCAAATCTCCTTCAAATTACTATGCGTTCCATACGGTTTGCAAAAAAAAAACCTATTTGGGTATCAGTAAACGGTTTTCTAAGTCTTAATTAAATCTAGGTGAAGTAAAAACGTTATTGTTTAATATAAATTAGCTAAATATATTGTTTTAAGTCATAATTAGTTATAAAAATATATTTATTTTATTTCTTAATGCTTCGCCCTTTAATGTTTCCACTGCTGGGACTCAGGCCTCCTCTCTAAGGCCCGTATTACAGAACCTTACTCAAGTACTACTTAAACTGCGTTTAACCGATTACTGCTTCAGCAAAGAATCTCGACTTAAGCGTTCAGTTTATTTTAGAACTATCCTCAAACTCAAATCAAACTAAACTACGCTTGAGTAGAGATTTTGATCTCTGATTACGTGAGTAAGCTATCATTGTGGTAACCCTGAATAATAGTTTGTTTTCTATTGCTTTTTTTTTCGCACGATTAAACTGGATCTAAACCTAATGACGAAGCGGACGATCTCAAGTGTCTGCACAACTGGACAATATGTGGGTGGAATCATTGAAACAGGCGCGATCTCGGTAAAATGGAACTGAGAATTTTATTGGTATTGACTACCACAGCGAAGTTTGCGAGAAGGCTGACTCGTTACGTTTGCTGCTAAATACTGCAAAAAAAAATTAGAATGTGTTGAATGAAGAGTGCGGGTGATTCTAATAAAACTCAAAAAAGATAGAAATGAAAATAAGAAGGTCTCAGTTACCAAGTCAAAAAATAAACACACAAGAATTTGCAATTCTGGGGCTATCGGGTGCCCACGGTTATGTTGTTTTCTTAAATCGTGGTCAATCATCAGTAAAATTTAATGTTTCACAACATCTTTTGAAAACCTGTAGGTACTTCTTAAAATTTTCAAAATTATAAGGGTCCTACTTCTGCAAATATATATCCATTTTGATTAGGTAGGTACTCGATTCACTCCAAATCCACAAATATTTCATGAGAATCTATGCTCAAGCGTGGTCTCGACTACACTTGCGAAAACAAAGATCAAATCTCGCCTCAAGCAGTGATTCTGAGCTGATTGTGATTTTAAAATAAGGACACATTGAGTGGAGCTCAGTCAAGCCTCAAGCACTGTTCTATAATACGTAAAAAATGTCATTTTAAAGTGACATTGCTCAGGTGATTATTGATTGTAGTTTCTCTGCTCAAGTTAAGTTCTAAAATTAAAACTCCAACTGAGACTAGTTTTAAGTAATGCTTGAGTCTTGATTGTAGTTCTGTAATACGGGCCTAAGAGAGAGAATGGGCCGTAATCCACCACGCGGGCCCAGTGCCTGTTGGTGAATGTCGCATGTCTTGAAACTGGAACGCATTGTACACTTTAAATTAATTAACAATTTACGTATCTAAATAAATGCATTGAATGCATTTTATTATAAAAACCTAGACGCTGAGTAAGACACATGGCATTAGTAAGTACGTGATTTGTTGAACAAAGACAATCTAGAGTATTTCAGCGGTTAAGTCAAATGAGTGTATTTGTGTTGACAATCTTATCGCAAGGTTTTATTCCCACTTATACTTTACAAGTACACACATAATGTATGGGGAAAACCAATACGCTTTTTCGCATAAGACAACTCATTATTTTTCTTTACACGGTTTGAGCATAAAATTCTCCATTTTTACCGAGATCGCGCCCGTTTTAATGGTTCCACAATATATTGTTCTGTTGTGTAGACATTTGAGATACAAAACAACATCAATTTTACATCACAATATCCACTAGGAATCAATTTACGACTAATTAAATTACCAACTGAATTTCTCACGAAAATTTCCCGCCAAAAACTAAAACCTTGACATTTTGAAAAACGTAGTGTTAGGCATGGGAACATTGGTCAATAATATCGATAGTAAACATCGATAAACGAGCAATAGCGAGCTTTTGTACATTGATTAGTAATTGTTTACCGTTTTCGTAAAATTCAGTTTCAACGCATATTTGATACAAATTCAAGTTGATGATTATTATAATACACTTAATTATTATGATGACAATAAATTGCAAGACGTATCGAAACGTCTTGTTGACTCAAGGGATGGCTTCTACCTCGGACAGAGGAAAAACATTGCTGTACAGCGTGGCAATGACGCCAGTCTTTTAGATATATCAGGTACCCTACCCTCCAATCGACAGCGATGCGGAGGAGTCTGTGGATGTGGTATTTTGATTGTTATAATTAGTTAAAGCTTTTTATTATTTTGTTGAAGCGTACATAGGTATATCAATTATAATCAATTTATATATTTTACTAAATAAATTTACTTTTAATCTATTTTGATAGTACAAAATAACGATAAAAATCTGTAATATTTTTCAATCACCTCCACATGACCAAAAAAATAACATTGATGCATATCCCGACCTAGAATCGTCATGAGACAGCCGGACCCGCGGACAGACTACAGACGAAGCCATAGAATGTAGCTAATGGTCTTAAAATGGCGATACGTACTTACAAACATCATGATGTTAGGCAAGAAATGCTGATGCCTGCATGCAATGTGCTAGCTGACCGAGATACTGGACGATTTGCTTACTAAGAGAGGTATTCTAGGCAATTATACTCGGTTCGAATATAGCTGTAAACTAATACAAAAAACTGTAGCTGCATTATTAAACACGGTATAATCGAAAAGCCATTATTTGTACTAAAAATATGTTGTAATCTCATCTTGGTGACTATTTATATCGACAAGTAATCGAATCCTTTTTTTTAATTTTTGTCCCACACTAGGAATGACTCCTGTATAAAACCGCTGCTATGGTTACTGCTTCAATTGAAACCCGAAAATCCGTTACTGCGCATTCAGCGCGATCGCCATTTTGGTTCAACTTCATCGCGTATTGTATCAGGGGTGCATTACATGTAATCTCACGAAAACAACTATCTGCCAATACAAATATATATTTATTCTACGCAGGAATCGTTTATTTAATTGATGTTTGGAATCGATTTCATATCATTAAGTCTAGAAAAAGTGTTTTATTTAAATTCTTGTAAATATTTACATAAAAAATAACATTTAAAGTTGTATTCGGTATTTAAAAAAAGCCGCCAAAACGCCATATTTGACAATACGCGTCAAATTGTATTCGCTTACGTCACACGCCAGTAAATGAACAAAATTGTATCAAAGTTACTCAAAGGAATAGCAGTTAATGACAGACGTATTTACAGACTTGTCACGTTAAATAAATTCAGCTAATAACCACCGTTTTCAAAAAACATGGCGCTAGGTAAAGTAAAATAAAGTTTACCTAGCGCCATTTTTTAGATATATTAGTAAAAATCGCTTTTAAAACCTATAAATAATCTATGCAGACTGTCAAATAGCCTATTGTTCAACCACTGCGCAAACCTTGCCGAGTACCTACTCATTGAGTTTCTTGCCGGTTCTTCTCCAAAGGAAACGAGCAACTGGAACCGTGCGCTAGCTTCTGACGTTTTATAACTGCCCATACAGGCCTTTGTGAAAAAAAAATTATTCTACTCTATTCTTTAGACTTTCGCTCCACAATCACATTCAAAATATTCTTCACGTGATCCTCAGTCAATAGCATAATCGAAAGAATTGTCTGTTAATTCGTTTTTACTTTACTTTTAATATGCTTACTCAATAAGCTGGTACAGTCCTTGGGGCCTTCAAATGTCCTCAAAGACTCATTAGTCTGAGAATTTTAATTGTTTGTCCAGTCTTTGTTGAAAGATAAGTAATGAGAATTTTTATTTATGCAATTTTATCGCAAGACATCTTTGATTAAACTTTTTACCACAGTCGTGCTGAGTACATAAATAAGACACGTTCAATGTGCGTACAGCTAAGGAGTGGAATTCCCTGCCGGAGTCTGTGTTTCCTGATGGCTGGGCCTGACCTAGGGGTTATTAAGTCAAAAATGAACAGGTTACTTCTAGGCAAGCGTGCTTCATCGTCGGCCACTGCTTCGCTTGCCATCAGGTGAGATAAAGATATAACGCGAGTCGATTTATAATAAGAAAAATAAAACTTTTGAGGAAGAGATTTTTGAGGGTAGGAAGTCAGTAGTGAGAGTGAGTCTGAGACTTTTACTGACTAAAACACATCTCTATTTCTTCACTTTCCCTTAGCGTTAAAGGGCTATATGAAACTTTTAACATATGGTAACACTTATTGACTGGCCTGTTGGTCTAGTGGTTAGTGGCCCTGACTGCTATGCCGGAGGTCGTGGGTTCGATTCCCACCCAGAACAAATGTTTGTGTGATGAGCACGATCATTTGTTCTGTGTCTGGGTGTTATTTATCTATAATATGTATGTATTTAGAAATATATAAGTATGTTTATCAGTTGTCTAGTACCCATAACACAAGCTCTGCTTAGCTTGGGACTAGACGGCGTTGTGTGATAGTTGTGGTAATATTATATTATTATGTGAAAGTAGAAAATATGTCAATGCCAAGGGATAAAAAAATATCCTAAATCGTATTCCAAGACGTGGTCTACCTGTGTGACAAGCTCCTTTCATCTAAATCCGTTCAGCCGTTTCAGCGAAAGAGAGTTACAAACATACAAACTTTCACGTTTATAATATTTGAGTGATTATATTACAGTTAGGAGAGCTCAGTTCACGGGCTCAGCCAGGTGATCGGGACATGCAAAGTTATTTAAAGCACATTTGTAACGCCAGGTGATTCTTAAAAACTTTACAGGGGTGACGTAAAGGGGACATATCTTGGCGAATAATAGAAATAATAGCGAAGGGGTTCACCATTACTATAAGTTGCTTGCAATATTAATAGTTGTATAATGTTTTTATGGGGTTTTTGCCAATGTTAGTTCTAGCGTGGAAACGATAAAGGTAACGTACTTTTTTTTTTTTTTTTTTTTTTATTATTGATAGGTTCGCGCTTGACCGCTATCTCACCTGATGGAAAGTGACGATACGGTCGACGATGGATCGCGCTTACCTAGAAGAAACCTATTCACTCTTGACTTAAAGATTCCCGGGTTGTAGCCATCAGGAAACACAGACTCCGGCAGGGAATTCCACTCCTTAGCTGTACGCATAATAAAAGTGTTCCCAAAACGCTTTGTGCGTATAGGTGGGATGTCCACCATGTACCGGTGGCGCAACGCCGTACGTCTGGTAGTCCGATGATGGAACGGGCTAGGCGGAATTAGGCTATGCAATTCCGACGCACACTCCCCGAAATGTAACCGGTAGAAAACCGACAGGCTAGCAACTCGGCGTCGATGCTCAAGACTTTGAAGCCTCGACTCGACGAGTGCATCATTGCCAATGATCCTCTTGGCTCGCCTCTCAATAGTCTCAAGCGCATCAAGCTGGTATCGGGCAGATCCGTCCCAAAGATGAGAGCAGTACTCCATACACGATCGCACTTGCGCTTGATAAAGTTTAAGCAGCTGATCCGGCGTGAAGTACCGTCTGACCTTTGCGAGGATTCCAAGCTTTTTTGCAGCCAGTTGAGCCTTTGCTTCGATGTATGGCCCAAAGTTGAGAGTAGATGTCAACGTTACACCAAGAAGATCAAGATGGTCGGATATCGGCACGGTTACACCCCGGAAAGTTGGAGCAGGGCTGAATTGACTCCTTTTAGCGGAAAATAGACACGCCTGGGTTTTAGCAGCGTTGAACCTGACCAAATTGGCATCGCCCCATTCCGAGACAGCCTCCAAGGACAAGCTCAACCGCTCAACCATAGCCTCTCGAAGAGACCGGATCTGGGACCCACTAGCTCGTGCACTGGATATGTAACTCTCAGCAACAGTGCTATCGTCTGCATACCCAAAAGTACCGGGTTTAAGCAGATCGTTTATATGCAGCAAGAACAAAGTTGCCGAGAGCACTGACCCCTGAGGGACCCCGGCATTAATGGTCATTTGACCAGACGAGCAACCATCGATGACCACTCGGATGGACCGGTCCCTCAGGAAGTCTGCGATCCAAGCACACAATCCAGCAGGTATACCGAAAGAAGGAAGCTTACTAATCAGGCTTTCGTGCCAGACCCTATCGAAAGCCTTCGAGATGTCAAGGGAGACGGCAAGCGCTTCCCCGTGCCTCTCGATGGCCTCACTCCAGGTGTGGATGGCATACGCTAGAAGATCACCAGTTGACCGATTTCGGCGAAATCCGTATTGTCGGTCACTTAGGATATCATTGGCTTCTAGGTATGCCAGGAGCTTACTGTTGAGTACACGTTCCATTGTCTTGCAGAGAATGGACGTTACTGAGATTGGCCTATAGTTAGCTGGGTCAGCACGACTACCCTTTTTGGGCACGGGCTGTACATTAGCTTTCCTCCATGCAGTCGGCACTTTTCCGGTCTCAAATGAGAGCCTAAATAGGCGTGTCAGGATTGGAGTCAGTTCAGGCGCACACGTTTTCAACACAAAAAATACTATCGAAGAAACTGCCGCCTGACCACCGCTGAGTTCATTTTTGCTTGCACTCAAAAAGAAAACAACAAAGGGTTTGATTTGGCGCCACGCCGCAGGATTCAAGCGAAATTACGCCGCCGGGATTCCGATCCCGATTTCCGGCCACCGTAGGCGCGGGCTTGCGGACGGCGTGCAATGGGTAGCACGCTGTCCGATCGTCCGGCAACCGACCGGACCGAGCCCAAGTCGTCGACGGCGCGTTCTGTTCCCGCGCGCATCAAGGAGGTGTCAGCAGACCGAAAAGGCCCAGCCTGCTAACTGCAGGCAGGCAGGGTCGAAGCCTACTGGGGTCATGGGTTAACTTCCGAAAGGAATACCCGGCCCCGGCACGATAGGCTACGAAGGAACGGGGTAGGTTTTTAGTCAGTAAGAGTCTAACACTACTTCCCGCTCCGCCCAAGGGCGGGATTGGTCATTGGATGATTTTACCTAACATAAAAAAAAAACATCTACAAACTTAAAATTTGGCAGGCAGCTTCCTTACAGGGTGTAGACATCCGCTAAGAAAGGATTTTACGAAACTCCAGCCCTAAGGGGGTAAAACGGGGGTTGGAAGTTTATTTATTATACCCTTTATTGTACACCAATTACACATCAAACAAAGGAAACTAAAACACATAAATACGTACGGTTCGTACGGTACTGGAGAAACAGATTTTCACACGAGCAAAGCCGCGAATAAAAATGACTATGACTATGACTATTAGTCAGATGGCAGAAGCTACTTTGAAATAAAACGTTTCTGATTTCATTGGGACAATATGTATTTGTTAATGTCGCTTGTATTCTTTTATAACCATTGAACCCAATGCTGAGCTAAAAATTGCAAAAAAACTTAAGAAAATATAATTCCGTGAGCTGCCCTGGAATTTAATCTTAAGCAGGAAAGCGCAATTAAAGACTGATCTAAAATAAACTAACTTCAAGTTCAATTCAAGATGCATTTAACAAAACATGAAACAACCACTCGCAGCCGGCACCCAAAATAAATTGAGTGCAAACATCTTCATTCCCGACTAAATTAGGAATAATTAAGAACGTAAGCTTGCCATAAATAGTATCCTATAAAAGTGACGAAGACCACAGGTCTTAGTCGCTTCTAAAGCCCGGTCGCGGAGCAGAAAGAATTTTGTACAATGACCTTTGGACCTACCGACAGTGGTCACAAACATTTTTATATTAAGTGCGTTTTACATTATACATACAGTAATTTTTTTTCTCCTTCAAATGTTTATTGAAGGAGAAAAAAAAATGACTAATTTATTAAATAAAATTATTGTTATTAAATATATAAATTACTTATTTACATTTTATATCATAACAATTTAAAAATCGAGTTAAAATTACGAATTTGGTAGAAATATGATAATAAAATAAAAATTATCATTCATTATTTAAATTTATGAATTTTGTCAAGGATTTTTTGTAGTGACAAATTCAAAAAGAATAAAACTTAAAATAACGGGAAAAAATTTACAGTAAAGGTTTACAATCCCTGACGACGGAGGCCATTGCATCTGTGCGAGCGAGACGCATTATATTTACGCGGGAGTGACAAAGACAGGTAATAATAGGTCAAAGTACGAAATTCTTCCTGCTCCGCGTCCGGGCTTTTGTAACATTATTTTTAGTATATGCGAAACCTGAATAAAATAGTACGTGAATGGATTCAAATTAATTTTTACATATCTACTACAATCGTATCTACACATGTACACACAAACAAGCTAGTGACGTAAACTAGATTTTTATCAGAATAGGCAATTTTTTATACTAAAACAAATCTTGATTATTAGATAAAAAAAATTAACTATTTAAAGCAGCTGTAATCAATTCAGTAGTTGAATCTGAACATACTAACTTCTTTCAGGATGTACGTTTATTATATTTCATGTTATTGTAATGTCAAGTCGCGTAAAAACATAGACATATAGTACGCGGCAAATAAGTTGAACCATCCGCCACGGCTAAGCGCAGCTTCAAGGGACAGCAGACCTGAGTATATGTTCTTAATTTCAACTCAATAACTCCACACGTTCCCAAGATAGTCTCTTGACAAACAGACAGACGGACAACAAAGTGATCCTATAAGATATTAATTTTTTTTCTTTTGAGTTACGGAACCCTAAAAAGATTTTTTTATAGCATGTTGCCTTAGGCAGGTACGCGGTCACAAACTAGTTCATCATCATCATCATCATCAGCCTTTTTTAATGTTCCCACTGCTGGGACACAGGCCTCCTCTCTAGGAGAGGGAATGGGCCGTAATCCACCACGCGGGCCCAGTGCGGCTTGGTGAATGTCACATGTCTTCGAATTGTTTGGTTCTAAGACATGCCGGTTTCCTCACGATGTTTTCACCGTTTTGAGAGCAGTGGTGATGAAATAAATTACACAAAGTAATGCGCCTGGCTGGGTTTGAACCCGCGACCTACAACTCATAAGTCGGGGCCGTTACCAACTACCGTTACAAACTAGTTGATAAATGTTAAATAATCCTTCTCCCCTAAATGACAAATAGTCTACGTGATAACTTGCAAGCAATTCAACATTAACACCTATTTCTATTCAATGACGTCACTCAATGAGTTCGATAACATATCTATGTGAAGGTATTTCTTATCTGCAAGATAAAACGCTACTTAATTTGATGCATGTGTTGAAACATTATGTAAGGAAACCGTGAAATATATTTTTTAATGCTACTTGAAAAAAACTACGTGTTTTTTATTCGCTATTTCTCAAATAAAAAAAAAAAGAAAAGTCAAACATACAAATAATTTTTATCGATAGTGTGTACAATTTGAATAACATAAGCCCCATCACTACCAGTTGCGAACTGTCAACTTTACAATTTATGACATATTTTGTTTTTTTTTTGTTGTGGGAAATAATCAAAGAATTGTCGCTTACAGTACTTAATAATAATATTTATTTGTTTCTCTCATAAAGGTACAAACTTCAAAAGTTGATAATAACTAATAGTTATTTTGTAACAGTCTATCCTTTGTGAGAACTGGAGTCTATACTGGGTATAAGAACTGTATGACAGTACTTCAGGCTCACACCTTCAAAATTACAATTCTAACTTACACTTACGTACTACTATCATTAGTGTAGTTTGTGTTGAGAGAAGAGAGAGAGTGAGCGAGAGGGAGTGCCACACTCTTACTGTTCCTTCAGTTGCCCATTGCGAAAACGTTTGTCCGTTCGTCTTTAAAGTATTAGATATAACCTGCCTCGCTGACATCTATTTCGTTTTTTGTTCACTTTGTTTGTGCATTTGGCCAGATAGTATTAAGTTTTCAGTCACTTTGAAATCCATTAGAACGTGAATGTAACACATTTTTGCAATATTTAGTGGCAAATATTGCAAAAATATCGGGTCAGCCTTCTCGCTGTGATAATTATTCAATACTACAATTCAATAATTCTCGGCTCAATTTTACCGAGATGGCGCCTGTTTCAATGATTCCAAATATTGGTCAATTGCGCAAACATTTGGGGTACAATACTACGCCAATTTTACATCATAATATCCACTAGGAATCATTTTGCGAATAATTAAAACAGCCACTGAACTTCACTCGAAGAAATCCCGCCAAAACTTGTTTGTTTTTTTTTTTAAATTAAGTCCGAACCACAAACAGCTGCATATGTGCACAATACTTTTTAATTTTATTTCTCTATGGTCCACGTGCCTGGAGTGTTTTGTTTTGATAAACGACACTTGAAATATGAGCAGCGCATATAATGAGAGCTGTAACGATTAGGAGTCGTGTTGTACGTGATTAAAACTACAATAATTGCTTTATAAATGACCTTGACGGCTTGGTAACATGGCTATTGGGTTATTGAGTTCATAATCGGTTTAAGATGGATGGATTGTGTGAAGAGATGAATGAAAAATGAAAGATGAAGGGAGTTAGGGATAGCGTGACAGGGTAGAATGGAAGAAAAAACGTGTTGCCGATCTCAAGTAATATGTGACAAGGGTAGGAAGAAGAAGAATCACACCCTTAATTACTAAAGCTCCAAGCGAACGCACACCTATTGTCTTTTTATTGTGTCTCTAATTACGATATTCAAAAGATTAAAATGTAATTTACAGTGAAAAATTAAAATGTCGATGCTGTTTTCAGAATAAGATCTTATTTTTTGTTTCTATAAAATATTGTACACAGGCTTTTCCATTTTTTTTAAATTAATATAAACTAGTGCTTGACTGCAAACGCACCTGATGGTAAGCAGTAATGCAATCGTTGATGGTGAGGCGCACTAGTTTATTAAGAGCCTATTCACTCCAGCCTTGAAGACACCTAAATTATAATCGGACGGGAAGACCGCAGCAGGCAAATTATTCTAGTCCTTCGATGTACGTGGTAGAAGCGACAAAGCGAAACGCTCTATCCGGAACGTAGAGGTTTTAACAACGACAATTTTATGACAGTACCCATCTCAGCTTCGTATTACAAAAATATGAAATTCAGGATTTTTTCTCGACTATAATAGGCATGTAAACCTTCCTCGTGAATAACCCTGTATGTGTAAAAACCGCATGAATATCCGTTAAGTAGTTTTTGAGTTTATCGCGAACAAGCAAACGCTTTAAGGGACTTTGTTTTAAAAATGTAATGTAATAAAATAAAGAAGCATAAGAACCTATGTAAGATTATATGTAGACGCTTGAATGGTATTTTTAATTGGATTTTAACGATATTTAGGGTACAGATAGACCCCGACCTGAATTGAGTCATATCTAGCTAGAAATAGCTAGTCTATAGCGGAAATACCACTCACTGATTAATCACGAAATCTCAGAAACTATAACATCTACACACTTAAAATTTGGCAGATAGCTTCCTTAAGGGGATTACATCGCCCAAATCCAAAAAAACACCTAGGTTGATTGAGGTTTCCTTATGTACGATTACCATATAAAAAATGAAGGGGATACTTAAGGACATTACTAATAAATTGTATTGATTACGATTCTCAAAAAAATACCCTAACTCTAGAAAAAAAATCTGGTAAATAGGCCTTTTTTGAACATTAATTCCATATTTTCTCGAAAACGGCTCTATATTTATATATTGAATTTATACCAAAATATATGTTACGATAAATTGAATAACTTGTATTGATTTTTTTTCGAATTTCATTGAATATCGATAAGTAATCAAGAAAAAACTCGAATCAGTACTAACACCTCGCGCGCAGCACCCCCTGCAATGCCTGTTTAGAGGTCAATTCTTCTCTACTAGTGTAGAGGTAAATTCTTGAAGGTCATTGAGCGATGTAATACCCTTAAAGAGTGGAGACAGTCGCTAAGAACGGATTTTACGAAACTCCATCCCTAAGGGGGTAAGACGGAGGTTGGAAGTTTGTATGGAGAAACCGACCTTCACGCGGACGAAGCAGGAGCTAGTTATTCATAAAGTATCGTTTCCCTGTGTACATAGAAAAAGACATATAGGTTGATGCTTGAAAATGACATCTAGCAGAATTGGAGTCAGTGGAAAGACATGCGAAGGCTAATTGGCGATCCAGATTTGGATAAGTCCAATTTACGAAGCTTGAACTACAGGCGTAGGGTAGCCAGCCTTTCGGTATTTTACAGGATGCATTTTAGAGAATGTGCGCGGGAATTGCATGACTTGATTCCGCCATCTCCGTTCTACTTCTACCATCGGACAACCCGACGTACGGCGAGTGTCTATCCTTATATTGTTAATACCTCTACGAATCGGACTAAGCGTTTCACCTCGTCGTTTATACCGCGTATATCGAAATACTGGGATAATTTTATAATTTAGGTATATTCAAGGCTAGAGTGAATAGGCTCTTAATAAACTAGTGCGCCACACTATCAACGATTGCATTACCATTAAGTGGGATTGCAGTCAATCACTAGTTTTATATTAAAAAAAAAAAAAAACTGAAAATAATACTGTTTAAGTTAGTCTCAAAATGTTTCAACCAAATCCTGTTGAAACAGCTGCTAAATCTATTCTTGGACGCTGTGAACTGACTAATGCTTGATTCTTGTCTTGACTGTTTATGGTTCAAAAAGGGACTTCTATTGTCTTATTTTTTTTTTGTTACCTTTTTGGGTATCTGGATTGTTTTTTATAGAGACAAACCATAAGGCTGAAGGTCTGATGGACCTTTAGAGAGAGAAAAAAAACGTTCACAAACTATAGCGTGTAGTTGGGCAAAAAAAAAACGAATTGCATTTTGATCTTGAGTTTTAGAACATATATAATCCTTGTATATTACAATCTATATGTGTATTTAAAAACTTTTTACAAAAAAAATACAACCAAGTTCAATGTAAAAAAAAAAAAGAAGTAGTACGCAAGTGAAGTATACTTGTTACGACAGTTCTGCTATGATTTTTTTAAGAGTTCCTTTCTATATCTTCGATGTTTATCATCAGATCAAAACAAAATTTCTATGGGACCAATTAGAGACTATATTATTTCAATCAAAACAAACATTTTCAAAATCAGTCCACAATTGACCGAGATATCGGTGGACATACAAGAAAAAAATACATACAGCCAAAAATAGAACCTCCTCCTTTTCGAACTCGGTTAAAAAGGGAAACTGCCTGACTGACATATTAACAAACTGTTACGGACGAACTTACGTGACCTAGGAGCTTGAAATTTTGCATAAGGTTTTCTTTTATTATGTAGGCAAATACAAAAAGAGGATTTGCCAAAATCACCCCCGAAGGGTCGAAAGTTTGTATGTAGAAACCTAATTTTACGCGGGCGAAGCTGCTACCAGAAGGTAGTCTATAATAGGTATGTAAATTACAGATGCCAAGCCAAGTAGCCAACTACGGAACATCTGCCACAGTTATGTTACCGCATGTAATTTTTAACATTGACCTTGAATTTTAAAGGCAACGACTCTGTAACTACAGACGCGCTAATTGGAACAAACTCTGTTTCAAATTTCGAAGAACCAACTGTCAAAATTAGTATTATTTTTTTTTGCATTTTGAATTTTGAATGTAGAGGTGCGGTCAGTGGTGCATTCACGTCCGTCGTTCTTTGTATTTTTTTGACAATAGAAGCTGCTCGTAATACCAATGCCTATTTTTTGAACATCGAATGAATAGTCAGCGATAAGATTAGGATAAACTTGAGTCATTTTATTCAAAGCAGGACAGAATGACCTTATCATTCGACCTTTTGACCAATTATTTCTTATTTTTTCGACGAAAATACGTTAAACGATGACGTCAGATGAATGTAATGTTTTTATTTAACCATATTCAGAATGCCGAAGTTTTGCTGTGTAGTGGAAAAAATCGACTTAGCTAACGTTGGTATTTGTGAAGATGATGTAATTAATTATGTATGTAGCTTTAATTATGTTATTCGACGGTCTTTTCCCGATGTTTAAAGTTTTAAATTATAATAAGCATCAGATGTAGAGTTTTAGCAACAAAATATCATATTTCTCAATAACGTTTCACTTTCTAAAACTTTTTGAACATCGATGACAAATTTAACAGCACATCAAATCACGCATCAATCAAACAAAAAAAAATGGCCAAAAGTATCCAAAAAAGAAATTAGCAGGTGCACTGCACTAATCCAATGTATGCGGTGAAAGCACTGCTTGCAAAAATGCGCGCCAACACGCACATTTAAACACGTAAAAAACTGTTTATCAACACAATAAAAAATTTCACTTCAAAAGTAACATCACTGTTCAAAAAATAATAATAAGAACACACACCGAGAATATCAAGAGCGAATTAAAAAAAAAACAATTTAAAAAATCACTGCTTCCGTCACCTTGCACCAGAGATAAGATAGACGCGTAATGGCGTCCACGCGCGGCAAATGACAGCCGTTGACTGGTGTGTTTCCGCCAGACATAAGATAATCGCATAAGTTTTTAGGGGTCCGTGTACTCAACGGTTCTTTTTGTTGCTTACTTAATAATATTATGAGGCTGAATATTCATTATTTTGTTTTAAAAACTACTTTTACTAACAAAATATATTTTAATTTCAACTAGTTTAGTGTTTTTATATCTAGATTTTGTCGACAACTTTGCCCGCGTAAATGACGAATGTTATGCCACGGGAACTCGTTATATCAAGATAAAAACATCCTATGTCTAGGTTAAGGTTCTATAATCCATCGGTTTAGATAGTTCACTAAACGTGAACAATATTGTATGTCTTTTTATTAAAAAAAAATCGTAAAAGACATACAAAGATTATTTAAATTTAGTGAATTACCTAACATCGGTTTGGGTAAATAGCTAATTGTAAACATTTTTAGACAATTTTTAGATAAAACACATCTGAAGATTGTTTACGTATAGTGTACCTTAACAGATGGAATATAAATTTCGCATAAATCTGTGTAGCTGGTAAGACGTAACGTAATTGATTATAATCAGACACAGATTTTTACTTTTGTGACATTTGCAGCATCGCTTTGCCAACTAGACTATAGAGTCTGACTAGACCAACAGGCCAGTCAAACAATGACAAGCTACAATGCCGTACCCCAACAAATTAAGAAAAAAAAACTGATGCAAAACTACGCAATAAAATTGAGGGGCAATACCACATAATATTGTATTTATTTTCTTTACATTTTTTTTTACTAAAACAGGTTTAATACCAGTTATTTATGTTATAGAATTAAGAAATACCAGTTTCGATGTTAATATGAATATAAAACTATGAATAGGTTAGCTGTACTTATATTTAAATATTTCGGGATGAGAACTGGTTAAGTAAGTTCTACTATTCGTCCTTGGGTTCTCAAGACAAATTGATATTCTTTGACAGAGTGTAATGAAAGTCAGTGGCGGTCTACAATAAATATATTTATTTATAATACATAAGAATAAATACTTTTATTCTTCATTTCGGAACTAGGACTCGTTAGTCACATGAGTCCGGGTCCTTTGAATCTGCTCGAGTCCTTTCTTCGAGTCTTTTAAGTTCTTTGAGCTAGACTGAGTACTAGACTTAAGTAGGTGTATTATAATAAGTAGGTAACACTGGGTGATTTTATATCGTCATCCATATTTATTTACAGATTGAAAATAAATCGCCCAATAAAACATTTAATATAGAAATAGTATAGTAAATAAATTTGTTATTAATATTACATAGAAAGAGTATAGTAAATATTTTTTTTATTAATATTACATATGAATATACCTACTGTGCTCGTCATAAGTTTTAATGTTAAAAGTACAAATGATAAGTGACACTGCCTGGACAGGAAAAATCCACACCGATTTGAGTGGTCGAATCGGTGTGAATTTATCCTCATAAGTCCATCTGAGACACTAATCTGCATGGTCCTGATTTAACCATTACATGTTTACTGTATGGACTTTAAAACAGACTTTGACCCTTGACTTAGTTTCAGCGTTTCTTCTCAGGGTAGTCAACTATGAAACACCGGTCTAATGACGTGTAAAAGTGTTTTTTAAAAGCCTATTTCCACAATTAATCATCATTTAGTGTAACACCTAAATATTCATGACATCAGCAATTTCTAACACGCCGTTACAAGCTACCAGACTACCTTAGAATACAGAAAAGGCAATAAGTGTAACAGAGAACAATGACATGTGAATCGTTGCAAAGTGTGTCAATTTCACTGAGGGTTCAATGCGAAGACGTGAAGAAAGTCGCGTGCTAGCACGTCTGCCATAGACAGTGATTTTAGAGTCAATAATAAGCATAAGCATAAAGGATTAAGTGTAGAATATTAGGGCCGAAACACATATCCGCGTTGCGGCGTCGCTAAAATCGGCAGAGCCGCCCTCCGCTCATTTTCGCGTCGCCGTAACGCATCTTTTAGCGTTTAATGTCGTATCCTACAGGGAGAACGAGTTTTTCGAGATTTTTTAGTGTGGATGGACATGTCTCTACCAAGAAGAAGACATTACTCTATTTTATATAAACGACAAAGAAGATACTGGTAAAGCTATGGTATTCGCGCCGCGGTGCACACCCAAATTTTCTGCGTTGCGGCGGGCGGCACTGCTGAATTCGGCACTTAGAGGAAGTTTGAAAATGGCGCCAGTGACTGAAAAGTTGAAGGGGAATCGTTTGTCTTGGTATGGTCATGTAAAGAGGAGGGATGAAACACATGTTACTAAAAGAGTTATGAGTATACATGTGGATGGATAGAGAGGGAAGCCAAAGAAGAGATGGATGGATTGTGTGAAGAGTGATATGAAAGAAAAGGGTGTTAGTGATAGCATGACGGGTGACAGGACAGAATGAAAGAAGAAAACGTGTTACGCCGACCCCAAATAACATGGGAAAGGGGCAGGAAGATGATGATGAATAAACATAAACATAATCAGCCTTTATTATGTTCTCACTGATGAGACTCAGGCCTCCTCTATAGGAGAAAAAATGGACGTAAGACACCACACGGGCCCAGCACATATCTTCGCTAGGCACACCATAATTATGGCGGTAAGTCCCCTTGGCTAGGGGGCAGGTCTTCAGTAACTCTTTCGAAAAATCCTGCAACAGGCTCTGGCAGGAGTAATTGACATGTTTGGTTTTGAAAATGCTGTGTGTAATGGCTGCAGAAGTGTCTAAATGTTTTGTAATAGGTGTCGATGAACGACGTACTTATTTCCAGTCGTGGTTTTAATGACGATAATATATTTAGGTATGAGGCATCGACTAAAGCAAATAAAAACTACTTGACTTTTATGAAGGAGACTACTTTGAACGTGCAGCAAAAATGTTGTTTCTTATGCAAATATAATTGGGATCGACGCATTATTTTCGGCCATCTTCTCAATGGGCACCTGCTTCTTGTTTTTAGAACCTTCAATGTTCAAGACTATGGCTCCTGGCAGGACAGAAATTATACAAAAAAAACTAACCGCGGCCCTGGAGCGCAAAAGCTAACTAATTAAAAACAGTTTTGTTTTAATCAGTAAAACATTCGACACTCTCGGTTCAGTTTTCAGCAGTAGAAGTTATTTGATGAATTCCTAACCAAAAAATATAAAAAAATATGCGGATTAATTCATTATTCCCCGAGAGGACGCCGGCGTCCGCACACCTATTGTCTTTCTATTGTGTCTCTAATTACGGTATTCAACAGGTTCTGGAAGAATACAAATGCACATAAAATTCTTCCATCACCTTCAAAGTAAAAAATATTTGTTTTTCTGCTCTAATCTTATTTTCCTTACTAGAATCTCGACTCACTGGCGATAAGTACCTAACATATTGTACTCATGTACACTTAAGGAGTGGACTGACGTAATGCTAACGATGACTGCACTAATCACTCTTTTGAAAGCGTTAGATTGATGCAAATTAGTCCCTTTGTTAGTTGATGAACTCAGGGCGTATTTGGTATAGTACGCGGCAAGTTGAACTAAAATGTCCGTCGTTGCTAAGGTTACGCGCACAGGCCCCCACTGTGTGTCAAAATCTGTTATTGAACATTCATTATGGTTCAGCTTATGTGCCGCGAATTGTACCGTGGCTCTAGAATACAAAAAACGACAAAAGCAGCACAGGTGGGGGGCCATTCAATTATTACGTAAGCACTATAAGGGGGTGGGAGGTCTTCGCTTTACTTCTCACATGTCTTCGAATTTTTGGTACTAGGACATGCCGGTTTCCTCACGATGTTTTTCTTCACCGTTTTGAGAACAGTGGTGATGAAATAAATTGCACAAAGTAATGCGCCAGGCTGGGTCACAACTCGTAAGTCCGGGCTGCAACCACTAGGCCACCACTGCTCTCAATTTTAGTTCAACTTATTTGCCGCGTACTATAACTGTTTCGGACAATCTTGTAGAGCATTGCTTACCATCAGACGAGAGACTGATCAAGCGCGAGACCTTCAACCATTAAAAAACCGTACCAAGGTCAACGGCAGGCAGCTTATCAAAAAATCTATAGATTTATCTCCGTCTACCAGTTTCGCATCTCCTTAATTCTTAGTTTATTACCACTAAAGTTTAGAATACTCCATAAATTCAATTAGTTTTAGAGGCGGTAGAGGTCGAATGTATTGAGGTAGAGTGGAAGAAATACAACAGGCAATAAAACATTTGTTATCCAAGTTTTCGTAATAAGAATATTTTGGCTTATCCATTGAGGAGAAGAGAAGGTATTCTACACTCGCATTTTTGAACGCGAACGTAAAGTTCAACTGTCAGTGTCATTTATGGCCGATTTTTAAGAGTTTATTTACTATACTATGATTTTTTATTAGATGAAGTAAAGTGACAGCTATAACAATGGTTGTTTGACAGTTGGGCATTGTTATTTGACAGTTGGGCATTGTCCACTGCTGTCACTTTACTTCATCTAATAAAAAATCATAGTATAGAGTAGGCTTACTATCAACGATTGCATCACTGCTTACCATCAGGTGGGATCGCAGTCAAATACTGGTTTAAATCACTTAAAAAAAGCGCTAACCTTAAAAAACTTAGCACAAAAAAGTCTGCCTGACTTTCCAAGCTTTCTGCGTTCATACACATTTGTAACTGGTTTTAAAATCAACAAACGGGATTGTTCCAAGCTTCAAGGTTAGACGCCTCGTAAAAATTGAGCTTTAATCACGATCTGAGTACAAAGTTCCAGTTTTTAACAGTATTTTGAGTAAAACTATAGATTTTCCACCAAAAAAAAAGAAGGTGCTGTTTTTTTCTATGTAATGTTTATGAATTGGATACTAAGTCTTTTCAGCCATGTCTTCGTATCAATAGTTTTGTTTACTATTACAATATAGATGTCCATATTTTAATGATTTTCTCGTATTTGGCTGCAAATGTATCAAGTCAAACTTCTTGGCAAGTTTCGTTGAGGTAGTCGACAATACAATAAAATTCTCAGCTTCATTTTAAAGAGATCGCGCCTGTTTCAATGATTCTACATATTGTCCAATTATGCATACACCTGAGATGCAAAATTACAGCAATTTTACATCACAATATCCACTACGAATCAATTTGCGAATAATTAGAACAGCCATTGAAATTCACGCGAAAATATCCCGCCAAAATCTAAGGCGCGGTTAGATTTGCGAAATTGTTTATGGTAAAAGAAGATGGCGGTGTTAGTTCCGTTTTTGGCGCGCTAAAAAATCCTTTCAGCATCTTGAAAATGTCACTTTTTGACTGAAAATTCTAACCTTTCGTACCTCCTGGTTTTATCCATTTTTCGTGAAAACAATCGAGTCTTTACCTGTAAAAAATAAAGATACTATTAATTTATGATAGTTATTTGACCAGCATAAAAAACAAACAACAAACATGTTAATTGAATTAACACTATACTATGATTTTTTTTAGATGAAGTAAAGTGACAGCTATAACAATGGTTGTTTGACAGTTGGGCATTGTCGACTGCTGTCACTTTACTTCATCTAATAAAAAATCATAGTATAGCGATATACTGCCGACCGGGGTTTGGAATGTTTTTGTTAAAATAATATTTATAATAATAATAATATTCCACAATTTTCACACAGCGCCATCTAGTCCCAAACTAAGCAGAGCTTGTGTTATGATTTGGGAACATTGAAAAAGGCGCGATCTCATAAAATGAATCTGAGATTTTATTCATATTGATAATAATAAAAAAGCATGTGTTACAGTTACATCAATATTCTAATACCATTTTCTAAAAAAAACACTTTTTTTTTTAGAATTTATCACGCAAGAAAACATGGACGTAAGACTATAGCCTTCCCTTTAGGCAAAGAATAAGTATAGTACACGGCAAATAAGTTGAATTAAAATGGACGTCGTTACTATGGTTACGCGCAGCCCCCCGCTGTGCCGCACTTCAATTGAGACCCCAAAATCTGTTTTTAGTACAAATTTGGGTTAAATAAAAAAAAATAAGAGTTGAAATTATTAGGGGCTTACCTCGATATTACTTATTCTGTGCCTATACTTTTCAATTTCAACCCCTCAGACGACAACAGTTTCATCACGGCATGAATTATTCTTATAACACGCCTTAACGTCCACAACGATACGAGAAAAACAACAAAAATAAGAAATAATCACTAAAAACTAATTCATCATCGGTCCTTTGCTTCATACGTATTGCCAGCTTCAAAAATCTCCGCAGGGGAGGTCCTTCCGGCTGTAGCGACAAAAAAAAAACATTAAAAAAAAACAGTCGCCATATTTGCTTAGTCTAAACATAGAACCGGGTGGAGCGCACGTGTTGTGTTTATATGCACATGTGTTAGCGAGGCCATGGTTCCGTACATTGTATATTTGTCTTACTTTCAATGGCAAAGACTCTTATGTATTTATTTTCTTAATACACATACAATTTACATTTAAAAATACTTAGCTAATTTTGATTAAGTACTGTGAAACCAAAATATAATCTATAAATAAAAGAAAGTCGTGTTAGTTACACTATTTAGAACTCAAGAACGGCTGAACCTATTTGGCTGAAAATTGGTAGGAAGGTAGCTTAGAACCAGGAGAAGGACATAAGATTTTTATCCCGTAAAAAAAAAAAATCCAATACCTGCTCATTTATTGGTATAAGTAGAGTAGGGTAGAGTAATTTTAATCCCGTCGAGCAAAAAAAACAATCCAAAACCTGCTCATTTATTGGTAGGGTAGAGTAGAGCGGGAGCGAAGCCGCGAGAAAAAGCTAGTACTTAATAACAACTCATACTAAAGTTTTCTTTAACAAACGTAGAAGACCGCACAAGGTCATTAGACGATCTCAGATCATCGCTTACCATCAGATCATCCATCTCAACATTCTCATCTCCGCTACATGCAATAATCCGGCTCGAAGGACCAATGTACATACTCGGCTGCTACTATATAGTAAAGTGAGTGAACTGTACAGATATAGGGTGTATTACTACAATTAACAATTTAGCAATTTAAAAGACCGTACAAAAGATATGCCCGGAATGGCCGACGTCTGTGAGCTCAGTCAATTTACGCCTTTTTCCGCAAAATAAAATATTTTTCTTTCTTCTTTCAATATTTTTTTATCCATCTTTGTCACAGCAATCAAATCAAAATAATTTTTATTTTACATAGGCCTCCATGGGCACTTTTAAAAGTCAGAATCTAGCGCACGGTTCCAAATTGTTCGTTTCCATGGAGAAGAACCGGCAAGAAACTCCATGGTTACTCTTTTAAACTCAACATAATAATGATAAAATAAATAAAGTAATAATTCTAATAGAAGATAAACCCATTGTTAATCCGCGATTATCCTTGATAAAGAAGTTTTTATTTTAAGATATAAATTACTTAAGTTTATTATCGAACATTTCTTGGTAAATGCTGTAACTTCTGCACAGCAGTTGATAATATTAATCGGGCCTGATTATTACGCAGAGGTCTTTATAAATCACACTGAGGCAAAAATTTTAAGGCATTTTTTTATTTATTGTGCGTAAAGCAAAGGAGTGGAATTCCCTGCCGGAGTCTGTGTTTCCTGATAGCTAAAACCTAGGGATCGTTAAGTCAAGAGTGAATAGGTTATTTCTAGGCAAGCATGCTCCAACATCGCTTTACATTAGGCGGCAGATAGCAGTCTCTCCTAGTTATTGTCGACGGATGCTCATCAGAGCCCATAACTACTAATGCCAGAGTTCCTCAGGGGTCTGTTCTCTCTACAAGACTCTTCCTCCTGCATATCAACGGTCTGCTGATGCCCGGTATCTATGGGTATGCAGATGAAAGCACAGTTGTAGACAGATACCTGCCAACGGCTCGGACTAGTAAAGAGTTAATCCAGACTGAAAGATAGGCTATGAGAGTTGACGAATGTTTCACTTCAGGCAGTCTCCAAGTGGGGCGAAGCCAATCTGGTGGAATTCAACGCCGCCAAAACACAAGCGTGTTTGTTCACCGCCAAAACACAAGCGTGTTTGTTCACCGCCAAAAGAAGCCCGTTCACCTTGGCTCCTGCTTTTCAGAATGTATCCTTGGAGTGTACTAACTGCCTTCAGCTCTTAGGAGTAGAAATTTTCACAGACCTCAACTTTGGGCGGTTCATTGAGTTATTTAGTCAAGGTAGCTGCTAGGAAACTCGGCGTTCTTGCAAAGGTCCAGCGGTTCTTCACTCCGGAACAGCTTCTTATGTTATACAAAGCACAGGTCCTATCGTGTGTGGAGTACTCCAGCCACTTATGGGCTGGTGCTGCAAAATGCCACCTAGCCGCTTTGGACTCAGTGGAAAGGCGTGCGAAGAGGCTAATTGGTGATCCGGATTTGGTTAAGTCCAATCTACAAAGCAAATAACAAAAAAATGTTGATGTAGGTAGACGAATGAAAAAAGCTTTTATGCAATAAAAATATCCGCCAGTCAGCCAGCTGATGGCGGGGCTGACTGAGCAAGAACCGCCGGAAATATCGAATAGCTTTAGCTTTTAGCATATTTTCGTTCTATCTTCGCCATTTACCCAAATCATCATTAACCCTGACCTATAAGATTGCCAACTTGGAATATGGCGTGTTGTATAAAACTTCGACACGTATATTTCTTTGAAATTTTGCACACACTACATCCTCAACGGCTTGTTACGGTTGGGACTCGAGGATGTCCTCCAAAGTGTATTGTAAATAAGGGGGAATAGGTAGTAAATAAGAGGGGGAATGTCCTGGTCCTCCTCCTCACGGTTTGCCTCATATCCTACTCTGTTATACTTTATCCTTAATGTAAACATGACATCATTATAAGGAAGGAAACTTCCATTGATTTTAACCTCATCTTTATTGAATTCTCTATGAAACAATTTAATTAACTATAGCTTCTGATACTGGCTTCGCCCGCGGCCGCGTGGAATTAGTACTTCCTCTGATTATAAACGCGATCTAAAAAAATTTTTAGTAATGGTATTTAGTCCCGAAAACTACATTTAGATCTCGATTAATTGGTAACATACCTAATGATAGTCTCGGAACTGTTTTAGATCGCGTTTTTAAAAACCTTTAAATATTAAAAAAGGTCACAACTTGGACATCACCGACACTAAGGCCCGTATTACAGAACCTTACTCAAGTACTACTTAAACTGCGTTCAACCGATTACTGCTTGAGCGAAGAATCTCGACTTAAGCGTTCAGTTTATTTTAGAACTATCCTCAAACTCAAATCAAACTAAACAACGCTTGAGTAGAGATTTTGATCTCTGATTACGTGAGTAAGCTATCATTGTGGTAACCCTGAATAATAGTTTGTTTTCTATTGAAAATCTTTTTTTTTTTTCGAATGATTAAACTGGATCAAAACTGGATGACGAGGCGGATAACTGGACAATATGTGGATGGAATCATTGAAACAGGCGCTATCTCGGTAAAATGGAGCTGAGAATTTTATTGGTATTGACTACCACAGCGAAGTTTGGGGGAAGGCTGACTCGTTACGTTTGCTGCTAAATACTGCAAAAAAAATTAGAATGTGTTGAATGAAGAGTGCAAGTGATTCTAATGAAACTCAAAAAAGATGGAAATGAAAATAAGAAGGTCTCAGTTACCAAGTCAAAAAATAAACACGTAAACACACAGGAATTTGCAATTCTGGGGCTATCGGATGCCCACGGTTATGTGGTTTTCTTAAATCGTGGTCAATCATCAGTAAAATTTAATGTTTCACGACATCTTTTGAAAACCTGTAGGTACTTCTTAAAATTTTCAAAATTATAAGGGTCCTGCGTATTTCGTAAATATCTCAGAGGAAAATTTAAGTTAAACGTTTGATTTGTATTATCTACTTCTGCAAATATATATCCATTTTGATTAGGTAGGTACTTACGATTCACTCCAAATCCACAAAAAAAATCATGAGAATCTATGCTCAAGCGTGGTTTCGACTACACTTGCGAAAACAAAGATCAAATCTCGCCTCAAGCAGTGATTCTGAGCTGATTGTGATTTTAAAATAAGGACACATTGAGTGGAGCTCAGTCAAGCCTCAAGCAAGTTCTATAATACGTAAAAAATGTCATTTTAAAGTGACATTGCTCAGGTGATTATTGATTGTAGTTACTCTGCTCAAGTTAAGTTCTAAAATTAAAACTCCAACTGAGACTAGTTTTAAGTAATGCTTGAGTCTTGATTGTAGTTCTGTAATACGGGCCTAAGTACAAAACAGGTCACCGTAGATTTTAGCGGGGATGAGGAGCCAGCACACAGCTGGGTGTGAGAGTAAAACAACCCCTCAGTAGCCCAAATTGCCATGTGTTTGTGTGGACAACTAGGTAACAGAACAAGCTTATAACTTTGTGATTTTTCATGATACAGTTTGAAATTTTTTACATTGATTCTTTACATAAAAATACTGGACACGTGTTTCGGGTTTCGCTACTAAAAATAAGGTTGTAGAAAATTTCGTCTTCATAACATTAGTGTAATATAATTTATACAAACTACAAAGTATGACCTTTTGAAGGTCACGGCTTGAAAACCACAACAGGAAAAATATTTGTGGCGGTTACAATGCGCGGAACCCATTGCGCGCTAACTCAATAACTAGAAAATAAGACAAATTTAGATACACTCAAAAGAAATTAACTTTAATTTGGCCACTAAAAAAAAATTGAAAAAAAAGTTTCAAAATGTAATGTTACGTACTTACACATAATATTAATTTAAAATTATATTCACGATTTTATTTAAGGGGTATTCGTGTTAACCTCAATACTGTTATCGATACTAAATAGCTATGCGGTCAAATAGATTAACGTAAATAATCTTTTGTAATTGTATTTTAAACTAGGATTAATCACTAATCAATTAGATAAGATTTTCTACTCGCTTTGGAAACTATTAGAAACAATATAAAAACTATTTATTTTGCCAGAAAAGACCCACAAATTAACAATCAAAATCTATATAAGTACACCGTTAAATTTTGATAGTTTTAATCCTGTGGACGGTCGGTACATGGAACACTATCATTTTGTATAGACAAAGTAACAAAATAATTTACTTTTTTTCTAAAACTCGAATTAATTTACGCATGTACGAAATTAATTTCTTTGAGTCAATGACCTTGTAGGTTGTTGTCAGTCGTTGCGTACTAACTACCTACAGGTCATTGAACTTGCCCAACTGGCGTTTACTTATAGAAATTAATTTCGTACATGCGTATATTAATTCGAGTTTGAAAAAAAGAACTTTATTTTTCAATTTTATCTTTACAAATCGATAGAAGGTCATTGACTCGTTTACTTAAAGAAATTGATTTCGTACATGCGTATATTAATTAGAGTTAAAAAAAGTAGTTTATTTTTCAATTTTATCTTCACAAATCGATAGTGTTTCATGTACCGAATCAACCCTCCACGGGATTAAAACGATCAAAATTTAACGGTGTATAAAAGCGAAATACCACTCACTGATTAATCACGAAATCTCAGAAACTATAACACCTACAAACTTAAAATTTCGCAGGTGGGTTCCTTATAGGATAAGAATGGATTTTACGAAACTCCACCCCTAAAGGGGTAAAACGGGGGTTGGAAGTTTGTATGGAGAAACCGAATTTCACGCGGCCGAAAAATACGCCACACATGAACTAAAACATAACCGTCTATCGGGCAGTTGCCCACCAGACATAACACCCGTCTGCCGTCTGTTCGGAGGATAACGGAGGTTTGCAGGACTTTACAGTCTGTTGGAGAGCAGTGGTGGCTGAGTGGTAACGGCCCCGACTTCCGAGTTGTGGGTTTGGGTTCATACTCAGCCAGGCGCATTACTTTATCTGCTCTCAAAACGATGAAGGAAAACATCGTGAGGAAACCAACATGTCCTAGAACAAAAAATTCGAAGACATGTGATATTCACCAACCCGCACTGGGCCCGCGTGGTGGATTACGGCCCATTCCTGCTCCTAGAGAGGGAACAATATAAGGCGCGCCAACGCTGCGTCTTCCGGAACGTGGTCGCTACTTCAGTACCAAACCTCTCTAAAACTTACTAATTATGAAAATTTGTATTTAAATGTAATTAACATACTAATTGGTGTTAATAATCTTTAGTTAAATGTCAATTTCACGCAAAATATCCCAAGAATTTGTTGGTAGAACATTCTCTCTTTTAGAAAGTTTAATTTCATCAAACATATTATTGTAAAGTTTTATTTTTAATATATATGCCGGATCCGGCGTTGATTTGTTGACAACAAAACAAGGCACGCCATCTAGTGGCGACTAGAAGAAATAGAGGTGGCGCGCCGCGCCTAGACAGAGTCAGCCGTTTCCGCTTTGGCTACGAGCTTGGGGAGGGAGAATCCGCCGAGTACAGCGGACACTCTCAGCCAGGCCGTCGCAGAGTCAAGACGTTCTGAAACTGTCCGTTTTGTTGTTTGTACCTACCTAATAACAGTGCACTGTACCGAAATGTATTGAGAAGTAAACTGATTCAGTTCCTAACCGTTTTTATTCATTGCACGATACCCACGTAGGCCCACCTGGTAGATGACCAGAGCTCGAACCATCCTGAACGAGCCGTCATATATTTTGTTACCTACCTAAAATTAGTTTATTTTAAGTGCACTCTAAGACAGATTTTGTATGTTTATTTTTTATTAATGTTTAAGCTGTGTATTTCTACACCGCATTGTAGATATTCGCAAGAGAACCAGGGCTGCCGACATATCACGTAGAATCGCCAAACTTAAGTGGCAATGGGCAGGGCATATTGCACGCAGAACAGATGGCCGTTGGGCCGAAAGGTTCTGGAGTGACGGCCGCGTACCGGAAGACGCAGCGTTGGAAGGCCTCCCACAAGATGGACCGATGACCTGGTCAGGATCGATAGAGTCCATTGTGGCGACGCTTGCGGGAGGCCTATGTCCAACAGTGAACGTCTTTTGGCTGAAATGATGATGATGATGATGATGTGTACTTCTAAGATTATTTAAATGTCGTCATAAAATTTTGTTTAATAACTCAACATGTGAGAGATGCTAGATTTTTTTTAGGTGGGAAAATTATTCCAATGACATCTCCCGCTCTTGGGCGGTGCGGGAGGGTATGACAGACTTTTACTGACTAAAAACCCACACCTGTTCCTTCGTCGGCATTCATACAGGTCTGAGTTTTTCTTTTAGAAGCAAACCTTTGGCTCCAGTAGGCTTCGACCCTGCTGGGCTCTTACGCTGACAAAGAGATGCTAGATGTATTTCGTTTTTTGTTAGACAATAAATAAAAAATAAATTTATGTAGTGTGAGTTAAAAAAAGTTATTATATGTCCGGAAAAAAAGCCCGGAATTCGGGGCTCAGAAGTTCCGAAACCAGGGTTTTTTACGCTTCTCGTCCTGGTTGCCAGATCTTAGAGATGGCAACCCTAGCTATAATGTACTTAAGATGGCTGAGGGGTGAAGCAAAACATTAAAAAAAAACCAAATCAATGTAAAAAAAAAACATTAAAAAATGCAAAATAATTTTAATTTTGGAAGTTGGTGTTAAATAATGAAGAGTCAAAAATCATACAGATATTTTAATTACCACCGATTAAGAGCCGTTAATTCGACGATTATAATTTGAAGTTAAGGGTTTTTCCAGACATATTATCATAGGCTATTAGAATTTAATTTCCGAGATTAAAAACAAAGTGAATCATCTTGAAGAGTAATGGCTTTATTAGTCTCGTATTAATGACATTTTAGTGGCAAAAGTAATTGAAAAATTCGGCGTATCGAATCCTTTTTTAGGCGAGTGTCCATGGAGTTTCTTGTACATTCTTTTCCATAGAGATCAACGCTTTTGAATGTGCAATTACCATCTTTTTTTTCTGACATTCTGACTGCTTGACTTTTCAAAAGTGCCTGTAAATGGTTTATTTGAAATACAAGCTTTTGAATCTTTAAATCCTTTGAGAATAGGCTGAATTTTATCTATTTAAATAAAAGGAAAAAAATTACTTACTGACATCGGAATTTACTGGGACTAGAAAAATAAAATTTTTATACAAGGCTTTTTTATCGATGGTTAAAAATAGTGTCAGACGTTTACTGACAAAAAAAAACCCACCACGTTCCTTCCTTCCACTTTATACCGGGGCCGGACATTCCTTTCAGGAATCAGTCCATGGCCCAAGTAGGCTTCGGCCCTGCTGGGCCTCTACGGTTTGCTGACAACTCGTTGAGGCACGCGGGAACAGTGCGCACCGTTGACGACTTGGGCTCGGTCTGGACGTTTATCGGACGGTCGGACGGCGAGCTACCCATACAAGGCTTAATTTTATTATGTAAGCGTGTAGCCGAGCACCAAGAAATGGGGAAAGTCTCCTGTGTGCAAAACTTTTCTCCAGCGTCACATCTCTAAGGCGTCAATGCGTTTGCGATCTGCAGCTTTCACTGTCCAAAATGAAAAAAAATCTTTTTTCATTACTCATACGCTGAAAGTAGGTCTGAAGTTGCCTGAGAAGCGGGTTGAAAGTAATACTTTTCGTCCCTAGGGAGAATCACTTTCAACTGACAGCTGTCAAATTATAAAAAAAAAAACTAGTTCTATCTTCCCATTTATATTGATCTATGTCTCAACTTTCTATACAGCCAGTCATTTACAGCGCGATGTAATTTTTTTTTTTTAAATTACATAATTATTTATAATTATGTAATACTTTCAATTAATTCTTTAAAACCAACATAGATATGAGAAATAGTTAACATTTTTCACTGATAAAAATGAAAAATGATGGCTGAATAGCCGATTGACAACAGAAAAAAAAAAATTAAATGGCGGGAAACTTGTTGTAGAATTTTGTTTATAGGTACTTTACTAAATCTTTGCTGTAAGATTTTTTTTAATTACACAATAATCAGATTCAGTTAAGGATTCACCTGATTCTTAGAGAAGAGGTTAAAGCAGTAGTCGGAAACTTTTTACGGCCTAAATCAAAAGAAACATACCTAAAATCATACGACGACCTTTGACGACGACTCAGGTTTTTATTTTTATTTTCCTTTTATTCGTAATGAAAAGCACAGTGTTTACCTCGAGTGAAAGGCTTATTTAGTCCCTCGAATATTAGCGACCTCGCTTCGCTCGGACGCCAACTTCTTCTCGGGACTAAATAAGTTACTTTCACCCCTAGGGTAACAATGTACTTTTTTTTTATATAAATATTAATATAATAATAAAATTATGACAGCAATAATAATGTGAAGTTAATTTAATTGGACCAATGTTTAATTTTATTATTGAATTGTTTTTTTTTTTAATTTTATTTTTTATTTGATTATATTAATTACGAAATGTTTTATTACCAATGACATCTACTTTTAATTTGAATTTACATGTTATACTCTATGATTTACATACAATAATTGTTGTTTACTTGATCATAATGAAATTTTGAAACTAATTTAAAACATTTTGCACACCTTATTAGGTTATAGTGCAGCGACATAAATTATAGCTACATGTAAATGTAACACCTTTTTATACTTACCTGTATTATGCAAATAAACGTATTGATTGATTGATTGATTAATCTTTTGGCAATTGTTTTAGCCAAAAAGAAACAAAAATGTGTTAATCGACATAAACTAACAAACTCATTGAAGTTATAATACTCATATTACCCAAGAAAAGTTTCATAACGACTATCAATTTCATACAATAGAATGCCGGCATAAAATGATTGGTCGTTGAAGCATTTCCTGTATGACTTCATACATACATCACTCATACACATGGAGATTGTTTCCTTTATAGTAAACATAGTAGTCGTTAACCACTGTTGGTTTTATCTGACGGTTATTTTTAACTGCGAACAAAAAGTCGAGTTTTTTTAGAACAAGCAATCATGCTCTACATATGATTTGGTTTTTAAATGAGATTAAAATTGGAACGTCATTTTTTTATGTTATGTTTTTGGCTTGGACACTAAGTCCTTTAAGCCATGTCTTCGTATGAATAGTTAATTTGTTTGCCATTAGAATACGGATGTTAATATTCTAATGGTTTTGTAGTATTTCATCAAATTAACCTTCTCGTCAAACTTCGATTGGATTCCACATATTGTACAGTTGCGCAGACACTTGAGATATAAAACTACACCAAGTTTACATCACAATATCCACTGAGAATCAATTTCAGAGTAATTAAAACAGCCATTGAACTTCACTCGATAAAATCCCGCCAAAATATTTTGATCCGTTGCTGGGTTGTCAAAAAACCAAAAAATATTTAGGTAATTACTAAATTAAATTCCAATACTGGCATCTGAAGAATATAAGAATTATTATGAAACATTAGCTAGCTGATCATAATAGAAAATTGAAAAAAAAGGGTTACCACCAAAACAATGGTAGGTAATTGTTACAATTTTACCCGAAATTGTTTTAAATTTTTAATCTGGCAACAATGGAAGGGCCGAAACAATCGCACTCTATGGTATCATATAACACAAAAGAGTTTTTAACACAAAGTTATCATTTCATCGCTTTCTAAATGACCACAATTGTATTTTAGATGCATTGTTTTATATTTTCCGTGTTAGAAAAGGCTATAACAAAAGCTAATGCAATTAGTTTAGTTTCCTTATTAGAAGAAAATACCAAATGCTTTAGTATTGTTCGTCAAATCATTGAGCTCGTTATTAGTCCTGAGTTGAGCATACGAATACTGACGGTCCACTCAACTAACTAACTGTTACACTGAACAACTTTTTGTATTCTTTTTTCTCATCTTTCTTTAACTTTAGTTTATTATTTGATTTGGTTTTTGATTTTTTTTTTTTTACTTTAGTTTTTCATATTGTATTTTTTTTTTAAATAATATATACATACTTGTGACTACATGCACGTACTAGATACAAGTCAACCAACAACCTATGACAGGGGATCGCAACTGACTCTTTTAAACACAGGTTACCTCGTAACCTATCTAGAAGAGCAGTACTGCACCCACTAACTAGTCTATGTAAACTTGTCGATGTGTAACCCAATAATGTACGTAAGCTAGTTCCAAATTTATCAATAAATTATTATTATTATTATTCTTATTACTCAAATCTGTGTGGTTCTTTCCTCAAAAGACCATCTCAGACACTAATCTGCATGGTTCTCATATGATTTGACCATTACATGTGTGCTTTAAGGACTTTAAACAAGTTTTTTGTTTCGATATTTCTTCTCGGAGTAGTCAGCTAGGAAACCCCGGCCTCATTTTAGTTTAAACATTAAACTAACAAAAAAAATGACGTGTAGAAGTGTTCTTTTTTAATCTATTTATAAGATAAATACACCCCTATTTTTTAATTAGTGCACAAAAAAATGTGGCTCAGTCAGTACCCGTTACTGATCTTATTTGTGTCGTCAAAAGTAAAAAAAACGAAATTCCAAAATTGTTCCATTATTCATAACAATTACTACTAGAAAATACTACGCGCAGTGTTTTTCCATTTTTATTGACATTCTTTCATTCATAAAAAATAACCTGTACAATGTTTCCAGAAATTGAGTGAGATTTTGGGATATAAACAAACACTCATAACTTTGCTGTTTATGAATATTATGCATTGAGACTTTACTTAAATATATATAATATAATAAACAAGACCTTTTCTAATAAGCACTTTAAGTATTTGCCATAATGAAAAAAATAGTGGTGTATAACTTACCTTTTGCCAGCAGGTTTGCCTACAAAACTCATGATAATGAACATAATTCAGAGCCTATAGCAATCAAGTATAGTGCAGCTCATATTGGTAAAAGAATTTTTGAATACCAGGCTCTCAGATACGGATTAGACCGATATGTTATCGTTTTTATGATTCCGTAGAAGGGTAAAAACGGGACCCTATTTCTAAGACTTGGCTGTTTGTCCGTCTGTCCCTCTGTCTGTCACCAGCTTGTATCTCAAGAACCGCGATAGCTAGATAGTTGATATTTTTACAAATTATGTATTTCTGTTGCCGTTATAACAACAAATACTAAAAACAAAATAAAAAGAAATATTTAATAGGCTCCCATACAACAAACGCGATTTTTTTGCTCGATATCAATAATGGAAACCGGTAGGCTCTTGAAATATTTACAAAATACTCAATTGTTTTTTTACTTTAATAATAATTAATAAATTTAAAATAAAATAAATATTTAAGGGCTCGACTCGCACTTGACCAGTTTTTTTTTTACAATCCTAACATACTTTAAAAATAATAAATGACGCAGGCCACGCACAATCGCAACGCGCATGCGCCAAAATGGTTAATCAAATGCAAATGTCAGTTAGCGCTTGGCAGCCATACTTGAACCTAGGGTTGTCACAAGGCCCGATAAAGCTTGATTGGTTTCATACACAGAACAGAGAATAAAGTACTATTTTTCTTTATTCCGTGGTTTCATCTTTATTTCGCTTTAATTTTTTTTGTGGTGGGTAAAACCATCCAATAACATCTCCCGGCCTTGGGCGGAGCGGGAGATAGTGTCAGACTTTTACTGACTAAAAACCCACCCCGTTCCTTCGTGGCCTTAGATACCAGGGCCGGGCTTTCCTTTCGGAAGCAAACCCTTGTCCCCAGTTGATGTGAAATCGTACCTCAGAGGCACAATTTCAGCGGTCCATGAGCTATAGGCGAGTCACCTACCTTCCACTGTTTTGATTTAACCTAAGCGTTTGTCTCATAACTTAAACTGATCTCCATAACTTAGTTCGTTTGTTTCGGACTGTGGTGCTATTCTCTAAGAAAACGCAACGCTGCCGCAACGACGAACATCCAAATAGGACACATTGAATAAACAATCCAATGTATAGGTCCAATAGGTTGACAATCCAATGTATCCTATTTGGATGTTCGTCGTTGAGGCAGCGCTGCGTTTTCTTAGAGAATAGCACCACTGTTCGGCATTTGAACTTTCAGTTTCTGACAACCCTACTCACACTGCAAGGCAACAGGTCTACAGGTATTTTCTCAAGGCGTTATTATTACACACGATTGGAATGTTATTTAACTCACGACCGTTCCCGTAATACTTGCATACCGTGGAATGAGCGGCCATATTGTTTTTTTTTTATTTGGTTTGTAAAGTTGGTACTACCTGCCTATAGTTTTTTTTTACTATTTTTTTTTGTTTTGGCTTCGCACTGTTTGTGCATTTAGCCAGTGTCTAGTTTAAAAAGTATTCTGTCACTTTGCGTTACTGTGGAGTTCCATTACAATTCTAACATATTCTAATGTTTTTGCATTATTTGGCAGCAAATATAACAAGTCAATTTACCATTAGCATTGCATAATGTAGAAGCACTTTTATCAAATTTTTGTGAATGTGAAGTCCCATGGAGCATTTTTACTAGGTTACAATTTGACATGGCAGTTGAGAGTTTGTCATTCTCACTCAAATGTCTCGCTGATAGTGGCGCGTGTTATTGGGTCATTCTGTTCCCTTCATAATGGTTGAGCAGAGTGGGGTTCAGGCACGTGTCATGCTCGTGAACGGGCGCCGTCAGTTGAGACTGGTCATCTCTTTGCTGCCAGTGGCTTAATTCAATTTCTATTTTTAATTAGTTTTTTTTTTTCTCACTACTTTTCTACATGGTGCTCACATAATTGTAGCGACAAAGAAATATGTAACCAAGATTATTGTAACACTTAAAATTATTTTAAATGTGTGGCCATGGAGTTTCTTGCACGTTCTTCGCAATAGAGATCTACGCTTTGGAACGTGCAATTTAGCTTCACTTTTTTTGACTGACCGACATTTTGACTATTCAAAAGTGCCTGTAAATGATCTATTTGAAATAAATGAGTTTGATTTTTGATTTTGGGTCTGTCTTTTCGGCAAACTTTGTCGAGATAGTCAACACTATAATAACATTCTCAGCTCCATGTCACCGAGTTCGCGCCTGTTTCAATGATTCCACATATTGTACAGGTGCGTAGACATTAGCGATACTAAAAACCTAGGCAAGTACAACTCGGACTCGCACACTGAGGGTTCCGTATAAATAAACTTACGAGTATGTGTAGTTTAATTCCCGAATCGAATCTCGACGATTATTCCGAATCCAAAAAGTATTTTTTTTTTTGTGACCTAACTACAACTAACAAACTACAGTTTTCAGATGTATTTCTGTATTTGTGCTATTAGACCTAGCTCCATGGCAAATTTCAGGGTTCTTAGTCAACGGAAAGTATCCCATAAATTTTGATTACCTTGAAAGTGTCGAAATATACGTTTTTTGCGACATAAACGGCTATATCGTTTTTTCCCGTTAATCTTTTGAATATCATAATAGGAGACACAATAGAAAGACAATAGGTGTGCGAACTCCGGCGTTCGCTTGGGCCCTAAATTAGAAGTATGTTATTTTATAATCTACAAAAAAAAAAGCTACAATAGTTTTTCTTAATTGGGTGTGTACAGTACGGCCGACGGATCTTGGCGCGTCTGAAGTTAGGCTCAGCTTACTTTAGCGCTCAAAACAGGCGCGCCAAATAAATGATTTATAAAAATAAATGCCAATAACAGTTGTTAACAGCAATAACAACTGTTACCGGACTTTTTTTTCAAACCATTTATTTTTTACAAGTGCACAAGCGCTAAAGTTCGCAGAGCCTAACTTCAGACGCGCCAAGATCCGTCGGCCGTATTGTATGTGAGTTTATGTGTTTATGATCACACCCACGAAGGAGTAATTTCTAATGGAGCAACATTTTTATTCGTTCTATACTGCCGCTTGAACATAATTAATAATATCTGTAATACGCGAGTATCAAAAGAATCAACGATTGTTAAACCAACTTTCGATTTACGCTAAGCCAATGCACTGAGCATTCAGCATGAAATATACTTGTAATTACTGAATAAACTAAATTACTTGCAAAGACTGACCTGTTGGTCTAGTGGTTAGTGGCCCTGACTGCTATGCCGGAGGTCGTGGTATCGATTCCAGGACAAATGTTTGTGTGATGAGCACGATCATTTGTTCTGTGTCTGGGTGTAATTTATCTATAATATGTATGTATTTAGTAATATATAAGTATGTCTATCAGTTGTCTAGTACACAAGCTCTGCTTAGCTTGGGACTAGACGGTGTTGAGTGACAAAAATAATCAATCAATTATTTATTTATAATTAAGTATTGGTTTTTGCTTGCAGAAGAGATGGTGGATGGGGACGAGAGGTTCTACGGTTGGCGACCACGTACCAGAAGACCTGTTCCCGAGCGCCTCAAGGAGTCGCCAGCAATATATAATGGCTAATATGAAAATGCACACCAGGGCCCTGGAACTAAGGCAACGTAGGAACGTGGTTTTTTTATGGTAGGTAAAATCATTCAATGACGGATCCCGCCCTTGGGCGGAGCGGGAAATAGTGTCAGACTCTTAAAAACCTACCCCGTTCATTCGTTGCTTATCATGCCGGGGTCCGAGCCTTCAGTTCAGAAGCCGACCCTTGGCCCCAGCAGGCTTTGACCCTGCCTGCCTGCAGCTAGCAGGCTGGGCCTCGACGGTTTGCTGACACGCAGGAACGAGACGGGTTTTTAGTCAGTAAAAGTCTGACACTATCTCCCGCAGTTGTCATTGAATGATTTTCCCGCCGAAAAAAAAGGATTGTCCATTCTAGAGGTGACACTTTCAACAAAACGCGAGTGAAACCCGGGGAACAGCCAGTGAGACTTATAATTGAATTTAATCAAGCTTCAACGCTGCATTTCGTCATTGTGACTAAATTCGATAACCAAAAAAAACTAAAACGATTTGTGTGAAAATCTGCAAAAATCGAAATCGTATCTGAATATTAGAAAACTAAAAAAGTCCAAATAGAATCTGAATATTAGAAAACTAAAAAAATCCAAATTGTATCTGGATATTACAAAACTATTTGTTTGGATATCCAAACGCAAACTGATCGATGCGATGCCATATGAAATTCGCCTCCTCTCTTTCTAACTAAGCGGAACGTAGTGGAAATAAAAAGGACAGGGCGAATACATCGCGATTTCGGATAGATTTCAGATTTTAGTCCATTCTAAGTGTCACTTTCAACAAAGCGCGAGTGAAACCCGGGGGACAGCCAGTGAGGCTTATAATTGAATTTAATCAAGCTTCAACGCTGCATTTCGTCACTGTGACTAAGTTGCCGGATGGAATTCACTTGCACAAGTGCAATGACAAATGGCTAGATTAAAAATAACGATGACTTACCTTACCTTGATATTCTGAGAAGGTTAAGTACTGATTTATTTGCAATAACAAGTTATACATAAGGAAAATATATAAATAGGTTATTCAGGAGTGATTTCTGAGAATAATTGTATGTTGGACATAGTTATATATATATAAGGACACGTAGATATAAATTTAAACTAAAACTGTATAAGAATGACTGTATTTACAGACAGATATTGATTACATAATATCATGGTTATACAATATAATGAAATGACACTATTTCATGATATGGCTGGTCACATCATGAAGTGATCAATCTGGCCACTACGTATTATTAATAATAATCATTTATTTTTAGGCATCTTGGCCCATAGATATATACCTTACAGACTAACATATATATATAGTAAATACAGCACAGTATAGTAATGCAGCAGTATTTAACGGTGTATTATACACCGTTAAATTTTGATCGTTTTAATCCCGTGGAGGGTCGATTCGGTACATGAAATACTATCGATTTGTAAAGAGAAAATTAAAAACTAAAGTACTTTTTTTTAAAACTCCGATAATTTACGCATGTACTAAATTGATTTCTTTACGAGTAAGTAAACGTCAGCTGGGCGAGTTCTAGAAATGAATAAACGAGGTTTGACCTGCGCCTCGTGGGGGTCGACGTGCATCCAGCCTGGTACGCCAAATGTAATAAAATTGAGGAGGGGCGAACACGCGCACTTTTCTGCACTAGTGCGGAAAACAGTCAATTGCGTGCCTAATAGCGGGTTTTTCGAGTAAGTGTATTGACAAATAATGTTTAATCAATGAACTAGAACCTTATTTGTTAATCAGGCTATGATAAATTCCTTCTAGTAATGCGGACCTCACCAATGGCGGTGTTTGAATTATGTATTCGCTGAATAAATTGTAAATCAACAGTTATACATTGCAATAATGTACGCCCAGTGAAACGGTCCCAACTTAGTTTTTTTGTTTGGTTAGTAAAAATCATCCAATGACAATTCCCGCCCTTGGGCGGAGCGGGAGATAGTGTCAGACATTTACTGAATAAAAAACCCACCCCGTTCCGATATTACCTTCGCACCAGGGCCCTGGTGTACCTACACTTTCACATTTACCTAAGGCCTCAGAGTAGGCTTCGACCGCTGACATCCTGATATCCTTGAGGCGCGCGGGAACAGTACGCGCCGTCGAGGACTTGGGCTCGATCCGGACAGTTACCGGACGGTAGAACAGCGAACTACGCATTGCTAGCCGTCCGCAAGCCTGCGCCTACTGTTTTTTTTTTTTATGGTAGGTAAAATCATCCAATGACGACAAATCCCGCCCTTGGGCGGAGCGGGAAGTAGTGTCAGACTCTTATTGACTAAAAACCTACCCTGTTCCTTCCCTGTCTTGGATCCGGGGCCCTGGTATGCATTTTCATACCTACCCAGAGCCCCAGACTAGGCCTCGACCCTACTAGGCCCCTACGGTTTGCTGACAACTCCTTGAGGCGCACGGGAACAGTGCGCGCCGTAAACGTGTGGACTTACGAGTTGTTGCGGATTCAAACCCAGTCAAACGCATTACTTTGTGTTATTTATTTCATCACCACTGCTCTCAAAACGGTGAAGGAAAACATCGTGAGGAAACCAGCATGTCCTAGAACCAAAAATTCAAAAAAATATGTGATATCTACCAACCCGCACTGGGCCCGCGTGGTGGATTACGGCCTATTCCCTCTCCTAGAGAGGAGGCCTGAGTCCCAGCAGTGGGAACAATTATACAACATTATTTTTAGTATACATATATGAGAAACCTGAATGAATATAGTTTGTTCAGAATCAGTTAACGAGAGCCAAGTGTGGACTTTCGGCTGAAATGATGATGATGAGACTGAAAGCCTACCCCAACATAGAAAAGAAATTCTATAAAGTACCTATGCGGCAAATAAGTTGAACCCGTTGGTATAGTTACGCGCAACCCCCCATTTCGATTGAGACCCGTAAATCGGTTACTGCATATTCAAGGTCGACCGCCATGATGGTTCAACTTGTGTGCCGAGGCTTATACTCAATTTGATACAAACTGCCCGAACACACAACATTTTGAAAATCGAAGCAAAAAAGCGCGGGCGGTTTGAATTACGTCATCATTGATTTAAAATACCAACTTTAATTTGCGTTTACGAAACTTGTTTACTAATCCGTATCTCATTGAAATACGGTTACTTTTTGAGTGTAAAATTGGTTTAATAGGTGTAAAGTTATCTTTGCGCAAAGATATGACTATAGTTGGGTGATCTCACTATGGCATTCGGAAAATTATTAATGAACTCAATTTTGAATCATTTTTTTGTAACCATGAAATCGATAACGGTGCACAATCTATAAACTGAGGAATCGATTATTTTGTAGTGTTATTCCCACGACTTTCGAGGAAAAAGTTGTTAGTTTTGTCTATGGTAAAGCTAGGCTAAGTAAGGTTGTCAAATTAATGTATAATTGAAAGAAATGGTGGAACGATTATGGTGGTGTACATTTAAAAAAACTGCACTGCAGGCACTGAGGGTTCCGCACAATCTTACTTACGTAAATAGTGCAATTCCCGAATGGGAGTCGGATTTTATTGAATCGAAAAAATGTTTTTTTTTTTTTGTGAACTAAGAACAATTCTACTTTTTTCAGAATTATTCTTATACCTGTGCTATAAGACCTTGCTTTATGACAAATTTCAGGATTCTAGGTCAACGGGAAGTAACCTATGAATTTTGATTCCCTTAAGGGCTGATTTCACCATTCAATATAAAAACTCAGTTCAACTAAACTGAGCTCAGCGTAATCTAGTTTAAAGAACCGTGTCGTAAACATGGGCGACAACAAAAGAATTGAAACTGAGTTTAGCGTAAACTAGGTTCAATTCATAGCGGTGAAACGCAAAATGAAGCTATAATCTCGATTAGGCGCTCAAACTGCGTTTTGTCTTGTATAATCGCGATTAGTTTATTGGTGAATTTGGCCCTAAGAGCGTCGAAATGTACTTTCTCGCTTGAAATTCAGGCATACAACACTTGAGAACTTGACATAGATTTAGGAAAATCTTTTTTTGCTATTTGCTGCATTACTTTATAATGTTAAATTATAATTTATTTATGTACTTAAACGTTTTTTTGCGATATAAACGGCCGTATATTTTTTGTTAGTTAACTTAGAAGTTTGATTTTTTCACAGCTTTAAGGTACCGCAGACCTCAGAATAAATGGTTTTAATTTCAACTAGATAGCTCCACGCGTTCCCGAGATTAACGGTGTCGATAGACAGACGGACAACCAAGTGATCCTATAAGGATTCCATTTTTTTTCCATTTTGAGGTACACCCATGAACGTCGCCAAGGGGGGGGGCAACCCCCCCCTAGTGGCTTGCTTTACCGCTTCAGAGCCTAGTTTAGGCACCAGTCTCCCACAATATAATGCCCATCCTATATGTTACCGTAGATATAAGGCTAGCAATTAAGAGTTATATTGTGAAGAAAATAAACTTTTATTATTATTAAAAAAAATAAAAAGTAATATTCTCTATACTTCCCCCCCTTGATAATCGGCTGGCGAAGCCCTTAGAACACCCACAGAAATGTAAAAAACAGGGTACACCCTAGAAATCGTTCCATTTGACGAAGGTGACGCTAAAAATATCTTCAAGCTAATTAAAAAACATTACCTCTCATCCAGTAATTTTATAACAATTTGCAAAAAAAAAACATGACAGTCGAAAAATTTTGTTTATAGAGAAATATTTTAGTTCGACACAGCGTTGTTGGATTTGGATGAATTTTTTGATGCCCAATAACTTCCCTATTTTTATCCATTTGTAAATATTATTTTTAGTTTGTATTTGTATATTTCTATACCTTTTAAGTTTAGAAATTTATAAGTAGTTACCTATTATTATTTACGAGATGGCATTAAAAGTTTTAATTCAATTTACACTTCGCTACCCGCCATTTTATTTTCCGCGTCACAAACAAAGCGCATTCTGTCACGTTCCGTTTCACGCACTTGTTAAACGCGATCGAGAATTTAGGCCGCAGAGAAAATGGCCGTTTTTTTCGCTTACGTAATTTTGAAGAGCTGTTTATATTGTGAGTTGAAAAATAAACAATGCATTGTTATGTTATGAAAGTTGGTGTGAATTGGGCTTTACGATATGACTGGGTTGCGTATTTTAGAACCTGACTATTCTAGTCAGGTTCTAAAATACGCAACCCCAATACGCAGCCTCAATGAAGCCTTTCTATGCTCACATCTCAATTGCACTGCATTGCATTGCATCATACTTATAATGTTCCCACTGCTAGGACTCAGGCCTCCTCTCTCTAGGAGAGGGAATGGGCCGTAATCCACCACGCGGGCCCGGTGCGGGTTGACAGATGTCACATGTCTTCGAATTTTTGGTCACCACTGCTCCTATATCTCATATCTATGTTACATATTAACACTACATAATCATTCATCATATCAGCCGAAAGACGTCCACGGTTGGACATAGGCCTCCCCCAAGTGTTGCCATAATGACCGGTCCATCAGACCATCGGATTTCCGCTTCTGTCACCAGGTCATCGGTCCACCTTGTGGGAGGCCTTCCAACGCCGCGTCTTCCGATACGCAGTCGCCACTCCAGAACCTTTCGTGTTTCGTCCTCATCGGCCATCTATTCTGCGAGCAATGTGTTTTGCACACACTACCTAATAATAATAGGTAATTGCCATTTTAATTAAATATGTCAAACAACATAATAAACAGGTAATGATTATAAGAAACTAGCGCCCCGCCCTAGCTTCGCACGGGTGCAGTAGGACATTAAATACACCGTTAAATTGTGGTCGTTTTAATCCCGCGGAGGGTCGATTCGGTACATGAAACCCTATCGATTTGTAAAGATAAAAATTAAAAATAAAGTACTTTTTTTTAAAGTCGTATTAACTTACGCATGTACGAAATGTAAACGAGTCAGTACCTTGTTGGTAGTTGTCGGTTGTTGCGTACTCACTACCTACAGTTCATTGGCCTCGCTCAGCTGACGTTTTCTTGAAGAAATTAATTTCATACATGCGTAAATTAATTCGAGTTTAAAAAAAAGTACTTTATTTTTTAATTTTCTCTTCACAAATCGATAGTGTTTTATGTACCGATACGACCCTCCACGGGATAAAAACGACTAAAATTTAACGGTGTACATATAAATCTTCCTCTTGAATTACTCTATCTATTAAACAAAACTGCATCAAAATCCGTTGCGTAGTTTTAAAGATGTAAGCATACATAGGGACAGACAGCGGAAAGCGCCTTTGTTTTATACTATGTAGTGATTAGGTACGTGACATATCAATTAAATATATACATTGTTTAATTAAAGCAATACTGTGAATTGTTGTGTTATAATATATATTTATTTCCATACATATTTACAATTATCAAGGATATATAAATAACTAATAACTGCTACCGGCTTGGCCTGCGTGATTGTAGGTTTCTTGGTTTCTTCGTACAAAATTTGGAACTCCGTTTCATCTCCATAAACGATGAATTTCGTTATGCAAAACGACATTCAGCGTGCCAATAAATTTCAAGTTAGCACAAATAGTAACTTAAGTGAATAATAAAGGTTGGCAATATATATATCACTGAGTAATGTTTACGTAAGTATCTGGTTGGAGGGTTTTTTTTTTTATGGTAGGTAAATTCATCCAATGACAAATCCCGCCCTTGGGCGGAGCGAGAAATAGTATCAGACTCTTACTGATTAAAAACCTACCCTGTTCCTTCGTTGCCTATCGTGCCGGGGCCGGGCCTTCCTTTCAGAATGTGGGGGGAGGGTTAGATCTTTGCTTACTTTTGCTGACGAGGGGGAGGGGGGAGGGTTGAAATTTGCGAAAAATCTGCTTACGTAATACTTGAATGGCCCCATAGTCAGATTTTTTATTTTGTGATTTTTTCCATTTTTTCTCACCGTTTATAGAATACCTTTCCTGAAGTATCACGTATATTTCAAGACCAGAATTAGATCAGAGACTAACGAACAGTTTATTCATTTATCATCATCAGCCTTTTAAAGTTCCCACTGCTCAAGACTCAGGCCTCCTCTCTAAGAGAGGGAATGGGCCGTAATCCACCAAGCGAGCTCAGTGCGGGTTGGTTGTCACATGTCTTCGAGTTTTTGGTACTAGGACATGCCGGTTTCCTCACGATGTTTTCCTTCACCGTTTTGAGAGCAGTGGTGATGAAATAAATTACACAAAGTAATGCGCCTGGCCGGGTTTGGACCCGCGATCTTTTTTTTTTATTATCCTTTATTTATTTAGGGACTTTTGGTCACAGTAAGATCATGCCAGCCCCATCGTAACCTAATACAAGTAAAACTAAACACCTTATCAAATATTAGGACTCTAAAACCTTACTAATTATTTTATAAACAGCGATAGCTGCATTAGAGAGAGGTTCGGACAATGTACTTTGAATAAAACCAACATCAACCAAATTAATTTTGAAAGTATTCATCAGCACCTCTCTAGCAGCTCGTGTCCTGACACATTCCACCAACAAGTGATGGACATCCTCCACCGTGCCGCATTCTGCACAATTTGGGCTGTCACTTTTTCCCATTAGATGCCGAAACTTGCTGAGTGGAACGTGTCCAGGACGCAGTCTGTGCTCTATTATTATAAACTTTCTATTAAGTTTAATATTGGCAAACCAAGGAATACGAGGGGTTCACATTAATCTACAACTCGCAAGTCAGGGCCGTTACCACTCGGCCACCACTGCTCTCATCGTCGCTTTTTATTTATAAAAGAAGATAAAGATTAGATCACTACACTAGAAAGCTACCACAGCAACGTTTCTAAATATCTTCTTGTCTCTGGAATATCTTCTATCGTTTGAATAAAACACAAAATCGTTAAAATCGTCATTCGCAGACCTTCACATACGGGAAAGTTATTTTATTGCAATATCAGACGTTATTTTGTTATTGCAACACTTAGTTTTAGTGCTAAAACCAAGGTTGCCAACTGTACTCTAAAATAGAGTATTGTAGTCTATTTTTCAGATGAGTACTTTATAATCTACAAATGTAATAATGTAACCTTAAATGCTCTACTTATTTCACTTTGATTTCGAATTAAACCGTTTAATGAAATCCTGAAATTTCAGTATTTTACTGAAATATTTGCAAAGTAACAATAAAATAAAACTAACTAACTAATAATTATAAAAAAAATAACGAAAAGTAATACAATTGAAAAAATGGAAATTTAAATCCATTGCATTAGAAATATACCTACTTTAAGGTTTAACATAAGACGCACCTACTTATCTATAGTTTAAGGGAATTTGTTAATATTAAGAACAAGCGTAGGAATGCTAGAATCATTTAAAATTTTAATTCTTAGTTTAGCTTGACTTGACTTTTAGATGGCGCTGTATCGTTTTCTACATCACGCTATTAAGATTCTCCGGCCACACCATATATACAATAGGAACTTGGTTGCAATCATTTATTTCCTGTGGGGCTCCCTGATTCCATCCGAAGCCCTGTGCGGACCCTAGCTGGTCATCAGCAGGTTTATGTTTTTTCTAATATAGTAATTTTATTTTACCCCATTTAAAATCAGATATACTCTATTTCTTCTAGTCAAAGTTGGCAACCCTAGCTAAAACGTATGTGTACGTAATTGTAGGTATTACGAGAACATGAAATGCAAACGCATACACACACGGGTTTGGCGTATCTGTTAGTGTGTTAACGATTTTTATAGGATTTCGTGATTTTTTGACAGGGCTTATATTACACTAGGGAAACTAATTTATTTTAAAATAAATATTTTTTTTTTTTCTGTCTGACACTATTTCCCGCTCCGCCCAAGGGCGGGATCTATCATTGGATGATTTTACCTACCATGAAAAAAAATCACCTATGTACCTACTTACTTTTCTGTTTCTGTATTATTTTCTTCTATTACTGTGTGAACATGAATTGTTAAATAAATAAAATAAATAAATAAAAGTAACTATTAAACTATTGCACACAAAGTGACGGCATCGTGTTCCGCTGCGAAGTCGGTATCCTACCACGAAATCGTCGATTACACGACACCCTTCGGCCAAAACTCTCCTTTGAGGCAGGTCTCCAAATGGAGAGTCGGCGACTTGATATTAGTGTTATGGCGCGGCTCTAAGTGCACGACTCTCAAATTCCAGTTGGTCTTCACTCGTATATGCTCCACGATATCCTCAACTTTCACGTATACCGTGTACCTATGCTAACGCGTGGAGACCAACCCTGGATTGGATTTGTTTGCTGATGAATGGAAGACGGTATTATTAGAAAGTTTACGGTTCTGTGAAAAGACAGAGTGGAAGTTGTATATTAGTATTGTATTTGCAATATAAACTGTGTATAATTACATTTTTGTATATTTTATTATTGAATTGAATTGCGGGACTATGTGGATTACTTTTTCCTTTTCTCTAATTTTAATTAATGTCTGACAGTTATGAGTACTTTTTGCGGCCTACCCAAATGTACTTTCTTTGGTATTGTTCGTCAAGTCGTTGAGCTCCTTAGTAGTCCTGAGTTGAGCTTTACTACTTACTTAATACTGACAAATGCTTGCACTGACTGGACAGGTCCATTCAGAACTGTGTGGTTCTCTCTTTAAAAGACCATCCCAGACACCAATCCGCATGGTTCTCATATGTTTTGACCATTACATGTTTGCTGTATGGACTTTAAAAGAGACTTTGACCCCTGAGTTTGTTTCGGTGTTTCTTCTCAGGGTAGTCAGCTAGGAATCACCGACCTCGTCTTGTTAAAATTTATGAAAAAGTAATAATTGACGTGTAAAAGTGTTTTTAAGAACCTATTTGCAAAATGAATATCATTTATCATTAATTGGTATTTTAAATAAATAAATATTAAACCAAAGTGAGACAGAGACAGTGACAAGAAGATCTCAAGCCACGATTTTGTTACCTAATGTCTGTAACTAATGAACAATAAAAAAAGGAATATATTACCGTTCACAGCGCATTCTTGCTAACAGTGAATTTACGTCATCTAACCAAGTGTGCCAACATACAATTTGGATTTCAAAAGTTTAATTTTGCAACTGAACCAAAATGGCGATCGACCTTCAATGCGCACTAAAAGATTTTCGGGTCTCAATCGTAGTGGAGGGGCTGCGCATAGGTAACCATTGCAACGACGGCCATTTTGGTTCAACTTATTTGCCGCATGGTATATTGGAGTAGAGAAAGAAAACAGTAATGCTCGCGAATGAGACGGCTGTACGCTTGAAGGAATGGACTTCCTCACGCTCAAGCCCAGCCTTTACTTCCAACCACCATAAGGATAAGTGTTTCCGTAGACGCGGTGCGTTGGGCGTTTCGTCGTACATTGCAGCAGCGGGCCGCGAAATCGCTCGTGCAAACACAAACATTATGGCAATGTACGACAGACCGCCCGACGTGCCGCGCAACGCACCGCGTCTTCGTAATCGAGCACTCAATGTTTGCTTATGGAGACGCGGCGCGTTGAGTGGCGATGGGCATTTTTCGTACATTGCAGCAACGAGCCGCGTTATTGTATGGAAATGTACAACGACCGCCCACCGCGCCGCGCAACGCGCCGTGTCTCCGTAAACAAGCACTGATGAGCAATGAGTAGTTCGCCATCGGGATCGAGCCAGAGTAGTCGACAGCAAGTCAAAGAGATGTTAGCAAAACCGTAGGGGCATAGCAAGGCCGAAGCCATCAAACAACGTTTTTCAATACACTAACGAAGAAATAATGGAGTATGCCCAGCGATTCGTGGGAGACACTTGGCGCCCAACCTGAAGCGATAGATACAATACATTGTAGTATCGCCGAGCTCCCGAACTCCCGAAAACGGTAAATTTCGTGCCTAAAGGCAGTAGCGATGGGAACGGGTTTTGAAAAAATAAATAAGAGTTCTGATGGCCATGCTTTCTTGTCCTTATCCAAGGGCGTCGCCAGCCGATAATCAAGGGGGGCTATTGGAAGTATAGGGAATAATAATAAAAGTTTTTTTCTCCACAATATAACTCCTAATTAATTGCTAGCCTTATATCTACGGTAACATATAGGATGGGCATTATATTGTGGGAGACTGGTGCCTAAACTATACTATGATTTTTAATTAGACGAAGTAAAGTGACAGCAGTGGACAATGCCCAACTGTCAAATAACAATGCCCAACTGTCAAACAACCATTGTTATAGCTGTCACTTTACTTCGTCTAATTAAAAATCATAGTATAGGCTCTGAAGCTGTAAAGCAAGCCTTTAGGGGGAGGCACCAGCCCCCCCTTGGCGACCCTTGTCCTTGTCTATGATTTTCCCCGCGCATTTCACACGTCAGCGTAAACCTTCTGGTTCTCTACTCTATGGCACAGCATCACGATCCGTCTCCAATCGCGACCTTGAGTTGATAACGTTGACATCACCTTTCTTTGTATTGTTTACACAGTTTAGTCTCTCGCTTGGCGACGTGATAGAAATCATATTTTATGAGCATGGCTGTAGAATATTTTACTTATAAGTGTCATCAAATTATTGTAAAGTAATCTTTAGTTTGATTGGCCTGTTGGTCTAGTAGTTAATGAGTTCGATTCCCACCCAGGACAAATGTTTGTGTGATGAGCACGATCTTTTGTTCTGTGTCTGGGTGTAATTTATCTATAATACGAGGGTCATTCAATAAATAGGTACTTAGCCTACAAAAAGTAAACGAAAATTTTAGAAAAGTGGCAATTTATTTTTCAACATAGTCTCCTTTTAGTTCGATACACTTAGTCCAGCGATGCTCCAACTTTTTTAACCCGTCCGAAAAATAGTTTTTGTCAAACTCTGCAAAATAGGCCTCCGTGGCGGCGATGACCTCCTCATTTGATCCATATCTATTCCCGGCGAGTGATTTTTTCAGATTAGGAAACAGAAAGAAGTCACAAGGGGCCAAATCTGGAGAATACGGTGGATGGGGCAGCAATTCGTAGCGTAATTCGACCAATTTGGCCATGGCAACGGCAGACGTGTGAACCGGTGCGTTGTCGTGGTGAAACAGCACTTTTTTCTTCGCCAGATGGGGTCGTTTTTTCTTTAATTCGGCGTCGAATCGGCCCAATAAATCGGCATAGTAAAGCCCTGTAATTGTTTTACCCTTCTCGAGGTAATCGATGTAGATCACACCTTGTGAATCCCAGAAAACGGTGGCCATAACTTTTCCGGCAGATTTTACAGTTTTCGCCTTCTTTGGAGCACGTTCCCCGGTCTGGATCCATTGTTTTGATTGCTCCTTGGTCTCTGGTGTGTACCAGTGGATCCAAGTTTCATCGACGGTCACAAAACGACGCAAAAACTCCGCTGGATTCCGCTTAAACAGAGCCAAACACGTCTCCGATGTGGTCTCACGGTTGCGCTTGTTTTCCGGTGTGAGTAAACGCGGCACCCATCGCGCCGACAGCTTTCTCATGCCGAGTTCTTCGTGAAGAATATGATGCACTGTTCCTTCTGAAATGCCTACAGTCTCAGCTAGCTCCCGAACCTTCAATCGGCGATCTGCCAATACGAGATCATGGATTTTTTTAATGTTTTCCTCCGTAGCAGCTGTTTTCGGTGCACCTGGACGTGGTTAATCAAAAACCGACGTACGGCCACGTGCAAACTCGTTGAACCAATTCTTGACGGTGGCCATCGATGGAGAAGAGTCACCGTACACAGCATCCAAGCGCTCTTTGATTTCGATGCGCGTTTTCCCTTCCAAAAATAGAAATCGAATTACCGAACGATATTGCTCTTTTTCCATTTTTGTAAAACCGATCGACACGTTCGCTTCCTTAAGTTGTCAAATTAAAACAAATGAAGGGATTGGAATGAAAATTTGAAAAAATAATTAAAAAAGAATGTGCTACACTGTGGTAAAACTCTTTTGAAACTACAGCGCCCTCTGGCGATGAGGCTAGGTACTTATTGAATGCCCCTCGTATGTATGTATGTTTATCAGTTGTCTAGTACCCATAACACAATCTGCTCTGTTTAGCTTGGGACTAGACGATGTTGTGTAATAGTTGTGGAATATATTATTATTATTATAGTATTTCAGCGAGCGAGGATCATGTCATGAAAATTGCACTAAACCTGCCAGAACTAAGGAAAGGCAGAGGTCGTCCGCCATTGACCTGGTGGTCTAGAATCGAAAGAGACCTAAAGTTAGCCCATTTGTCAAAGCTGACAACCCAGGATAGAATATCCAGGCACCGATTAGTGAGGAGACCCGACCCTAAATAATGGAAACAGGAAAAGACAAACAAGAGAATCATTAGTTTTTCAGCAAGATGGGAGAAACACCACTCACCATCGCCCGACTTCGTTCAACCCCAGACACGTCTGCCACTCGGATGCGATCTGGAGTGGCCTATCCACCGTTAAATATTGGTCGTTTTAATCCAACGGAGGGTCGATTCGGTACATGAAACACTATCGATTTGCAATATATAAGATAAGGTACTGTACCCTAAAAAACAAGAATAAAAAAAACTTGTCTATGTTTTTTTTTTACCCGACTGCGCCAGAAGGAGGGTTATGTTTTTCGAGAGTATGTATGTATGTATGTATGTATGTATGTATAATTGTTTGGCACGCTCTGCAGCCTGAACGGCTCGATGGATTTTAGCTTGAGAGGTGTCGTTAGATTCGTATTTACTGTGAGAGTGACACTGGGTATATCAAAATAAAAAAAAACAAAATGGCGGATTTTTGGCGCCAAACTCAAATATTTGGCATGCTCTGTGACCTGAACGGCTCGATGGATTTTAGTTTCCGAGGTGTCGTTAGATTTGTAATTACTGTGAAAGTGATATCGTAAAAAAATAAAACTAAAAAAGTAAAAAATAAAAAATGGTAATTTAAAAAACTAAAAAACCCGACTGCTTTTCTGAGTATTCATGAAAAAACCCTAAAACAAGAAAGTCGTTGTAGCAGTCGGGACCCATTACATCATAGATCTACTGACTAGACGGCTGACTTTCTAGAATGGGTCCCGACTGCTACAACGGCTTTCTTGTTTTAGGGTTTTTTCATGAATACTCAGAAAAGCAGTCGGGTTTTTTAGTTTTTTAAATTACCATTTTTTATTTTAGTAGGTAAAATCATCCAATGACAAATCCCGCCCTTGGGCGGAGCGGGAAGTAGTGTCAAACTCTTACTGACTAAAAACCTACCCCGTTCCTTCGTAGCCTATCGTGCCGGGGCCGGGTATTCCTTTCGGAAGTTAACCCATGACCCCAGTAGGCTTCGGCCCTGCCTGCCTGCAGTTAGCAGGCTGGGCCTCTTCGGTGTGCTGACAGCTCCTTGAGGCGCTGCAAAATTTGCCATACAAAATATTTACGGCGTCGATATCGAGTAGCGACGAATACTATTGCTTAAAACTCATGGTAGAGGTACAGAACGCGCCGTCGACGACTTGGGCTCGGTCCGGTCAGTTACCGGACGATTGTCTATGAAAAGTTTTGGCGGTATAACCTAAACATGGCGGAAGGTCAAACAGCTGACTGCATATCTATTTTGGAAAGAATAAAGAAAGACAAGATAACCTAAAAACCTTCAGCAAATGAGCTCATCTAGCGTTATCAGGCTCAAATATTTGAACAATGCCAAGGCTTTGTGATAAATGATAATTACTTTTGTGAGATAATATGGACATGTTCGTCGTTGCACGTAATTATTTTTAAATGAGTGATAAAAGACTTAGTATTAAAACTCAAATACATTAAGAAAAGTCGCTAGTGATTTATATTTTAACCAACATGGGTGTTACAGTACGCGGCAAATAATTTGAACCAAAATGGCGATCAACCTTCAATGCGCAGTAACAGATTTTCAGTTCTCAATCGAAGTGCGGCACAGCGGATATGGTGCTGCGCGTAACCATAGCAACGCTGGCCATTTTATTTCAACTTATTTGCCGCGTATAACAAATCTTTGAAATTCTCCAATTTTCTGTATTATTTTTTCATTTTATTTTTAATTACCTACTATAAACTAGTGCTTGACTGCAATTCCACCTGATGGTAAGCAGTGATGCAATCGTTGATGGTGAAGCGCGCTAGTTTATTTAAGAGCCTATTCACTCTAGCTTTGAAGATACCTAAATTATAATCGGACGGGAAGACCGCAACAGGCAAACTGTTCCAGTCCTTCGATGTACGCGGTATAAACGACGAGGCAAAACGCTAAGTCCGGACCGTAGAAGTTTCAACAACGTAAGGGTGGATATACGATGGCCACGTACCGGAAGACGTAGCGTTGGAAGGCCTCCTACAAGGTGGACCGATGACTGTAAAGGTTGCGGGAATCCGGTAGATGCAAGACGCACAGGACCGCTCATTGTGGCGACACTTTGGGGAGGCCTATCTCCAACAGTGGGTGTCTTTCGGCTGAAATGATGATGATGAAAGGTTTTTTTTTTAACGTAGTTAAAATCATCCAATGACAAATCCCGCCCTTGGGTGGGGCGGGAAATAGTGTCAGACTTTTACTGACTAAAAACCTACCCTTCCATTCTTTGCCTTTGTCCCGGGGCCCGTGGTGACATTCTCACATAACCTTTGGCCCCAGTAGGCTTCGGCCCTGCTGGACCCCTACAGTTTGCTGACAACTCCTTGAGGCGCGCGGGAACAGTGCGCGCCGTAGACGACTTGAGCTCGGACCGGTCTGTTACCGGACGGACGGACAGCGAGCTACCCATTGCCCACCGTCCGCGAGCCCGCGCCTACGGTGGCCATGATGATGAAGGGTGGATATGCGCCGCCTTATTAAATTATGCTTATATTATACCTATCTACAATAGGTACATCTAAACCTTTCTCATGAATCACTTTGTATATTGGTGAAAATCATAAAATCCGTTCAGGGGGCTTACTCTCGAGTTTAATTCCGATCGGTCGACTTTATTGTGACGTTAGGTACTCTTGAATTTGATGCTAGCGCCAAGTTGGTTAAAATTGCGTGACCACACGCCAAGCCCAATCCCCATTTTACATAGTTTCCCAAAAAGGTAACGCAATTTGGCGCTAGCATCGAATTCAAGAGTACATAACGTCACAATTGCAATGTCGACCCATCAGAATTAAACTCGAGAGTAAGCCCTAAGAGCCAAATTCACCAATAAACTAATCGCGATTCGTTCAAACAAAACGCAGTTTGAGCGACTAATCGAGATTATAGCTTCATTTTACGTTTCACCGCGATGACTTGAACCTAGTTTACGCTATACTCAGTTTCAATTCTTTGTTGTCGCCCATGTTTACGACACGGGTCTTTAAACTAGATTACGATGAGCTCAGTTTAGTTGAACTAAGTTTTCATATTGAATGATGAAATCAGCCCTAAGACATCAAATTGTACTCATTAAAATTATATCGAATTGGCATTATACCGTAAAGGTATATACATATAATATGTAGCTAATGTGTCAACACTACTGCGACCGCGCCTGCGCTGGTTGCCCACTGACCCGCATGGTACAGTTAGTGTGGAACAGGTTCCCAACTGCACAGACCGTCTGCCGATATGCGACTATGTGTATAGATGCAGGTTTATCAATCGATCAATCATTTATTTTGTAAAACATAGGTGGGTTAACAGGTGGTCTAATAGGAAAATAAGTATGGCGTAGAAAATTAAGGTAAAAAGCCAATCAAATAAAATAAATTACAAATGTCTAGTGAATGAGAAAAACAAAAATCAATTTAAAAAGAGAAACAAAATACGAATCTATGTATGCATATATTATGTTATATACACCGTTAAATTTTGGTCGTTTTAATCCCGCGGAGGGTCGATTCGGTAAATGAAACCCACATGAAACCCTATTGATTTGTAAAGATAAAAATGAAAAATAAAGTACACATTTTTTTAAAACTCTTATTAATTTACGCGTGTACGAAATGTAAACGTCAGCTGAGCGAGGTCAATGAACTGTAGGTAGTTAGTACGTAATTACCGTCAACTACCTACAAAGTCATTGACTTAAAGAAATTAATTTCGTATATGCATAATTATATTAATTCAAGTTTTTGAAAAAAAGTACTTTATTTTTTAATTTTTTCTTTACAAATCGATAGTAATTTCATGTACTGAATCGCGCCTCCGCGGGATTAAAACGACTAAAATTTAACGGTGTATATTATAAAAGCGAAATCTCAAAAACTATAACACCTACAAAGTTAAAATTTCGCAGAGAGTAAGCAAAGAAACTTCCAAACCCCTTTTTACCCCCTTAGGGTTCGTAAAATCCGTTCTTAGCGAATGTCTACCATGATGTGTTTCTCGGTATTGTTTGTTTCTTATTAGACATTGACTTCTAAAATTAAAGTTATTTTGATCATTTTAGTGGACATAGAATAATTTTTATCCTGTTAAATTAAAAAAAAAAACCATAACCTGCTCATTTATGAGTAGAGTAGGATAGAGTAGGGAGCGAAGTCGCGGGCAAAAGCTAGTATGATTTAAAAGAGTGTCCATGGAGTTTCTTGCACGTTCTTCTCCATAGAGATCGACTCTTTGGAACGTGCAATTTAGCTTCACTTTTTTTTGACTGACCGACATTTTGACTATTCAACAGTGCCTGTAAATGGTCTATTTGAAATAAATGCTTTGATGATTTTCCCACCTAAATGATGATACCTTGCATCTGTTATAGAACTTTGCAGCCGCAAGCATATATGTATGTAACATATATGTATATGACTTATTTATATAAACAATACGTAACCATTTAAAAGTACATTGTATGCGATCACGGCATAGCGTCATCCAGCCTTGTAGAGCTCATTGTATCACCACTGATGTCATGCTGTACCTTTTGACTTTCATTGAAACTGCCCAGCCTTACTTGGATCCTGGCGAATTGAAAAAAAACTGGACAAGTGTGAGTCGGACTCGCGCACAGAGGATTCCGTCCAAATTGCGGTTTACGATTTAACACCTTTTTATACTTACCTGTATTATGCAAATAAACGTATTGATTGATTGATTGATTGATTGATCTCGTTCAAACCAATTTTCGGTGGAAGTTTGCATGGTAATGTACATCATATATTTTTTTTTAGTTTTATCATTTTCTTATTTTACAAGTTACAAATTTTACCACTTTGGAAGAGTCTCTCGCGCAAACTACTCAGTTTAGAAAAAAAAATATTAGAAACCTCAATTTCCTAGATAGACCTATTGATAGATACCCCACACGTATGAGTTTGATGAAAAAAAAATTGTGTTTCTGTTCTAAGTATGGAGAACCCCCAAAATTTATTGTTTTTTATCTATTTTTATGTGAAAATCTTAATGCGGTTCACAGAATACATCTACCTACCAAGTTTCAACAGTATAGTCCTTATTGTTTCGGAATAAAGTGGCTGTGATAAACGGACAGACAGACAGACATGACGAATCCGTAAGGGTTCCGTATTTTCCATTGCGGTACGGAACCCTAAAAACAGGGCAAGTGTGTGTCGGACTCGCGCACTGAAGGTTCCGTACAAAATTACCTATGAAAACAGTTAAATTCCCGAACGAGTCTTGAAGATTTTTCTGAATCGCAAAAACATTTTTTTTTTTTATATACTTGTGCTATGACACCTTGTTTCATGCCTTTCAAGGTTCTAGGTCAACGGAAAGTTCTCTATGAATTTTGTTTCCTTTCAAAGTGTCGAAGCCTATGTCCCACAGTGGACGTCCTTCAGCTGAAATGATGGTGATGATGATGAAGCCGTTTGCAGGAGTTAGTATCTACACTGTTAAATTTTGGTCGTTTTAATCCCGCGGAGGGTCGATTCGGTATTAAAAATTCAAGTTCTTTTTTCCAAAATTCGAATTAATATACGCATGTACGAAATTAAGTTCTTTAAGTAAACGAGTCAATGACCTTGTAGGTAGCAGTCGGTCGTTACGTACTAACTACCTACAGTTTATTGGCCTCCCTCAGCTGACATTTACTTACAGAAATCAATTTCGTACATGCGTGAATTAATTCGAGTTTGAAAAAAAGAACTTTATTTTTCATTTTTAGCTTTACAAATCGATACTGTTTCATTTATTTATTTATTTTTATTTATTTATTTATAGTTAATTAAAACGGTACATGCCCACTTACATTAATTAACATAGAATTGTGAAAAACAAACAAATAATAATAATACATAATATTGGTAATTGCATGGAATTTTAGATTATGGATTAATTTTTATATTCTATTAAAATTGTTTCAATAATACATCATTTAAAATTAATAATACAACATTGAACACAAAGATACACATTAACATGGAACAGTGGACACCCTTGCATACTGTCTCTCACAGAACACCAGACAAGCACGAATTATTTTATTCCATTCGTCCGCAAACACATCACATTCAGGGTCGGCATTCAGGAGGGCGTTAAGCATCTTTAGAGTGCGACATACTGGGGATTCGGCTCTAGCGACAGTTCTAGATGGCTGTGGCGCAAATAAATTGTGACGGCGGCTCTGACGGTGTGCAATGTATTTATCGGGTACAAATAGCCGACAGAAGAGATCGTGGAGCTCAGGACAGTCAATCCGTCCGCTCAGGATTTTACAAGCCACTACGAGCTGATCGAAGCCTCTTCTCACCTCTAACGAATTAAAACCCAGCACACCCAAAAGGAAATTGGTAGGGTACATATAGGGAAAGAAAGTGTACAATCTTTGAAAAAGAAATCTCAGGAAAGTTTTCTGCACCTTCTCAAGCATCAGTGTCTGAGCCGCGGTATATGGATGCCACACACAGGCACTGGCCTCGAGTTTACTTCTAACCAGAGTGGTGTATAATAGACTAATGACACTGGGATTGCGAAAGTCTCGAGCGTTCCGCAAAACAAAACCCAGGCGCCTGAAAGACTCCTTTGCAAGGGCAGAAATGTGATCCTTAAATGTCAGACAGCGGTCGAAGGTCACTCCCAAGTCTTTTATGACGGCAACACGAGTAATTATTTCCCTACCTAACCTGTAGTCGTAATAGATAGGTCGTGACCCCCTACCGTAAGTCATGACGTGGCACTTGTTCGTGTTAAAAAACAACTTGTTCTCGATGCTCCATTCGTAGATGGCATCAAGATCACTCTGTAGGAGTTGGCAATCTTCGACCGATCCGATTCGCGAAACTAGTTTTAAGTCGTCGGCATATAGTAGGCAACTTACATGCTCAATTTTAGCGACGAGGTCATCGATCATGATCAGGAACAGAGGTGGTCCCAATACGGTTCCCTGACTCACGCCTGAACGAGTATAATAAGGCTTAGACTCAAAGCATCCATGGCGGACGAACTGCTGGCGATCCCGGAGATAGTCAGCAAAAAACTTGAGAAAGCTGGATGAGAAACCCAGTTTACCCAACTTCGTTAAGAGCACATCATTATCGACTTTGTCGAAAGCCTTCCGGAAATCGAGATACAGAGCGTCGACTTGCTTACCGTTATCTAAGCCACTGGTTATAAAATCAACATGCATCAACAGATTCGAGTTTACGGAGCGACCAGGCCTAAAACCATGTTGTGCATTAGAGAGAGACCTATTTATGCTTTTGTGAATAATTTTATGGATAATATGCTCAAAAACTTTAGCAATTGTCGGCAGGATAGCAATGGGTCTGTGTTCTTCAACAGAAGCTTTATCGTTGGTTTTCGGAATGGGAATTACACGGGAAATTTTCCACTGTTTAGGATACACGCCGGATTGGAGAGCCAAGTTAAAAATATGGCATAACGGTGTTGCCAATATATTATTACATCCCTTGACGACAAAGGCTGGAATGTTGTCAGGGCCAACGGAGCTACAGGGTTTGAGTCTGGCAATTCCTTCAACTACGTCGGGAGGAATTAAGACGGGTAAAGGAATATTGTCTCCTTCATTTTTTACGTTTAACATTGTCGGGTCCAATTTGGGTGCGTCAGGCAAAAATACGCTGGCAAAATATCGAGCGAATGCCTCAGCCGCATTGACACCCGAACTAGTTTCACCGTTCAGTACCACATTTGGCTCGAATCCACCCTTTGAACGTAGGCTAGAGATGTGCTGCCAGAACTTTTTAGGGTTTTTGCCTATATTGTTTTCTACAGTAGTACAATATAATCTATAGGCTTCCTGGGTTCTTACTTTTAAATCGGATCGTAGAGTGCTAAATTTAGCGTACGTAAGATGACATCGCGATTTTTTCCACTTATTATGGAGTTTAGTTTTCCGTCGAGTGTCGTTCACAATGTCTGTGGTAAACCAGACTGGATACCGCCTGTTACCAAACGGTTTTCTCTTTTTTTTTGGAATACAAAAATCGAATAAACCATAAAGTATTCTGTAAAACTCACCAGCAGCGGTGGTTGCGTCAGTGGAACAAAGAACATCTTGCCATGAAGCCGAACGGACACGATCGTATAAAAGTGTGTATTCTCCTTTACTAAAATTCCAATCTTTACTATGATCAATATTGCTGGCACCTAATTTTTCGCCTTCTTTAGACTTTGTTATGGTAACTGCAATATCTAATGGAGGGTGATACAGGTCGATTGGAACCAGCTCAGTGCCTTCGACATGCTCGCAGTTTACTACGGTCCCCACCCGAGCCAACACTACATCTAACTTACTCCCTCGCATATTCATCACCTCATTCATCTCAGTCAGATTACAAAAGCTTAGGAAATAACAGTAATAATTATTAATATTTACAGATGCACTTTTTAAATTAAGGTCGCCTAAAATAATAACAGTTCCATTCAAATTGTGGATAATGCTCTCAGCCTTACAGAACCACAGCAAATAGTCATCGTCAGTAGCTGTAGGCTTGATGTAAACAACACATACATATATATTTAGGCCATTTATTGTGATCGCAGCCCACAAATCTTCGCCGCAGGCCGTCTCAATATTATGTTGCCTTATCATGGTGACACCTGGGCGAGCCGCAAGCAGTACACCGCCACCCACGGTTGCTCTGTCTCTTCGTAGAATACGCCAATCCCCGCTAGACATTTCAGAATCTTCTACTGAATTGTCCAAATTTGTCTCTGTTACGGCTATTAAGTCATGCTCAGATAGTAATAGGCTTGACCTCCAAGTGGCTAATTTGGTTTTAAGCCCACGGACATTCTGGTAAAGTAAGCGCAGATAGACACTACGATTTGAAGGGGCGGTCGCACAAAGAGTGTGTAACGGCTTACCGAGTTTCATCAATTCGGGCACGAAAATTACGGCGCCATGGCTTGACGCAAATATCCTTTGCCCAGTTTTCAGTAGCAAGAACTTGGTCAGCCAATCTTGAGGGCACGCCCAGCTTGAAAGATGCGTATGCACCCCGTGGTTTGAGTACCTCGACTGTGCAAACATCAGCTTCACATATTTTTATTAGGTGATCCCGTACCTGGTTATCAGATGTGCCCTGCTTGACATAAAAGAGGTGTAGATATCTCCATCTTTCTGAGGCTTCAAGATTAGTGGTCCCAGGAGCTGCTGTCCCACGCAAAACACTGCTGAGCGAACGTCGGGAGCGTTTGTGCCGTACTTCTGTCCATTCACCCCTTTCTGTGCCGCTCATAGTAATGTCCGCGACAGGCGTGGGCACGGCGGCACGGGGTTTACGATTATCTCGTAGGTTTGCTGACTCCTCCCCCTCCGACGCTAACACTAATGTAGTAGAGACGTTTTCGCTGTCCTTTGGTGGCACAGCTAGTGGCTGATGGGCTGGTGAGTGCGATTTTCGAATTGGTTCTTTGGTCTTTTGTGGTTGTTGCTCCTTTCCCTTCGCTCCCACTTGCTGACTAGAAGAAGGTAACTTTTCGATAATACCAGCAGCGGTTTTCTGAATTGCCGCACACTGGTTTTTTAGTTCCGTGACATCCTTAATCAGAGCAGCCAGCATTTCATCATGCTCAGTCTTCCAAGCCGAGAGCTTAAGTTCATATTCGGCCCTCCAAGTGGCCAACAGTTGTATAATTTCATTTTTCAGTTCCCCACATGCACATGAAGTACGGACAACTGGGTTGCTTGCCCTTTTCACCCTGTGGGTCACATTATCATCGGTTCCCCTGCAACTAGAGACCGAAGACACGTCGAGAAAAGATTGTGATTGTCCTGGTTCTCCCGTCCTAGGGGATGTAGGCGGGGTACGATGCATCTTGGGCATTGTTGTCCAAGTCCCAAACTGTGAGGGGACAACTCGATATGTGTAGGCGCGCTGACACAGTTTATCAAAAATGACACAGTTTATCAAAAACAATAACAAAAGAATGCTTGAAATCTTATTATTTTAATTTTTTTGTATCTGGAACGCAACTGTCAAAATTCTTCGCGGAGTGTTGGTAGCGCTGCAAGCAAGTTGCGCACGCCGTTACAGCACTTATGTTCCGCACTTAGCCGCGAATTTCGGTTGAACACAAGTTTAAGTCCAAATGATCAGCACTTTTACCACTTATTCGTTATAATATTTTTGTTTATATTCAAACGCATTGAGCACATACAAAGTTATACGATTATAATGGCTTGACTTTGTTTAAACTATACTTGGATTTCCGCAGCGAAACAAGTTGAAAAAGCATTAAAACAATTAAATAAACAATGGGAGCAAATTTTCGTAACTAGCACAATCAGTGTTGCCAGAGCAACATCCTGTACCGAATCAACCCTCCACGGGATTAAAACGATCAAAATTTAACGGTGTATAAGTTCTACAGGTTATATCAGTATCAGCATAAGAATAATCCTCGGCTTACAAGCTGAAGCATCATGGCGGTCGACCTTGGACAGTAACCGATTTTCGGGTTTCAACCCAGGTGAGGAGGCGTAACCATGGCAACGGAATCAACTTATTTGCTGTGTATAGTGCAAATGTGCAGTGTAATCGCTATTGCGACCTTTGTAACAAAATCTCAAGGCTGTCAAATTTCGTTGATAGCGATAAGGCCGTCCATTGTGTTATACAATTTTTTTTATTTTATGATACAAAAATGTTGTAAAAAGATTTTTTGTTTTTTTTTCATGGTCATGTGAAGAGAAGGGATGAAACGCATGTTACTAAAAGAGTTATGAGTTTACAAGCACTAGCGACCCGCCCCAGCTTTGACGAGTGCAATGGTGATATTAAATATATTAAGCAAGAGGAAGGTTTATATGTATTATAACATATAAACCTTCCTCTTGAATCTCTCCTTCTATTAAAAAAAACCGCATGAAAATCCGTCGCGTAGTTTTAAAGATCTAAGCATACATAGGGACGGACAGTGGGAAGCGACTTTGTTTTATACTATGTAGTGATGATGATACGCGGTATAAACAACGAGGCAAAACCGCTTACATTATTTGCTACAGTCCGGCCCGCTAAGCGGTGCTAATTTAGGTGTCTTGAAAAAACTAGAGGCTAGAGTGAATAGGCTCTTAATAAACTAGTGCGCCTCACCATCAACGATTGCATCACTGCTTACCATCAGGTGGGATTGCAGTCAAGCACTAGTTTATACCAATAAATAAATAAAAACTTGCATGGTGAATTACGGCCCGCTCTCTCAAATGGCATTTTTATGCACGCTCTCGTATTTAACTCGTATTTGTAAGTTACGAATATTATAGAATTCGAATATTTCCACGGTCTAGATAATATTTGAATCCATCTGAATCAGCTTTATCCGAAACACATGTCTAGCAGGTATTTTTATGTAGAGTCTATGTACAGACAGGGTTCAAAAGTGCAGTTGCCCTCTACCGAAAAGTGTCTAGAATTTTTTTATAGAACAGGATCAATTGATCATCACTCAGTTCGTTTGTACCATAGAACCTAAAGAATTAAATAAACCAGTTGCGGCCCAGTGGCCCTCTTATACAAAGAAATTTTATACACTTAAGCATTAGTAGAGTGCAATTGCACTTTTGACCCCTGACCGTACATTTCATAGCTGTATCATGAAAAATCACAAAGTTATAAGCTTGTTATGCTATCTGGTTGTCCGCACAAATACATGTTCACTGGGCTATCCAAGCAGCTGAGGGATTGTTTTGCTCCCGCACCCAGCTGTGCGCTAGTTCTGATGCCCGCTATGACCTGCCGTGACCTGTGTTGTACTTAGTGTCCGTGGTGTTCAAATTGTGACCATTTTTAAAAAAAATTGGGAATAAATCTAACATGGTGTAAAAATTATTAGAATCGATTCAGTTACTGATTCTGAACAAACTATATTCAGGTTTCGCTTATACTAAAAATAATGTTGTATAAATAGAGACCGTGACGAATTTATAATCAATTTCTGTTTGTTATCAGGGCGCGAGGAAGCCAATCATACAATGGTAAGCAAATAACTAGGATGAGGATGTCATAGATAAGGATGTAAATGCAGTATCTATTATAGTTTCCGGCGAAAAATAATGAATGATAGCGTAAAAATAACTTTTCAATACAATAACCAGCTCGTCTCCCACCGCTTTTAGGCAAGCAATAGATTGTTTTCCGCACTAGTGCAGAAAAGTGCGCGTGCTCGCCCCCGTCACAATTTTATTTTTATCGTAACAGGCTGCGCTTGCGTCGGCCACCACGAGTCGCGCGTGTATTGAAAAACGTCGTTTGATACGCGTGCAACAATTCACTGCAACCCTTGGCACCATAACACACTCGCCTAAGGCTCGTGCGAATTCCGCCTCGGTCGCAACGACAAACTTTCTGCACTTGTATCAAAATGCACTATTGCCTATCACTAAAGGTGAACGCACACATTATCCGAGCTGAACGCGTTGAACGAATCAAAGTCAAGGAGGCCTCGCACACATATTCCGCGCAGAAGAAATCGTTTCTACTTCCTTCACACATAGCATCAGCCTTATAACGTCCCCACTGCTGGGACTCAGGCCTCTTTTGTAGAAGAGGGAATGGGCCGTAATCCACCACGCGGGCCCAGTGCGGGTTGGTGGACGTCACTTGTCTTCAAATTTTTGGTTCTAGGACATGCCGGTTTCCTCACGATGTTTTCCATCACCGTTTTGAGAACAGTGGTAATGAAAGAACACTGCTCTCCTTTACACCTGTCGCTCTGAAATTACATGTGAATTGTGATGGATCTTGACGAGGTCATTACTCAGTGCTTTATATGGCAGCTGAAGAAAGTGAAAATACCTACATCAAAGAGAAACAGGGGGGGATAAAAAGGCCACTTTAGCAGAATCATAATGTGAATCATATTTTTTTATACGGCAATATTTACAAGGAATATGATTCTGATATGCAGTGAATTGAGTATGATTCGACTAATTTGTGCAACCATTTTACGCACATTAGAAGAATTGCTTATGATCTGCTAGAAATTCGGAATATGATTTGCTCTAGATGAATTACTCATGTGACCTTTTTAGGCCCACTGAGTATAAGAATTTAATTTCAACTCGATACCTCCACGTGTTCTTGAGGTAAAGAGTATTGACAGACAGACAACAAAGTGATCCTATTGTAGACGTCAGTTTTTTCCAACGGTTCCGTATATTCTTTTTGAGGGACGGAACCATAAAAAACCGGCCAAGTGCGAGTCGGACTCGCGCACGAAGGGTTCCGTACCATTTGACTAGGTAAACAACAACAAAATAGGCAAAAATGGCGTTTTTGTATGGGAGCCCCCCTTAAAGATTTATTTTATTTTATTATTAAAGTAAGAATACAACTGAGTAAGTTGTGAATATTTCAAGTGCCTACCAGGGGGCTTAGGGCGGGTTTCTGAATTGAGTATTTTGAGTTAAGAACGTCTCAAACCATACTTAAATGCCAAATTTTGACAGATTTGCAGGCTAAAGTAGAGTTTGAGTAATTCTCAACTTCAAATGCTTAAATCAGAAATCGTGGGTTACTTTCGAGTTTAATTCCGATCGGTAGACATTGAAATTGTGACACTAGGTACTCTTGAATTCGATTCTAGCGTCAAATTGGTTTAAAATTGCATGACCACACGCCAAGCCCAATCCCCATTTTATTTAGTTTCCCAAAAATGTCACGCAATTTGGCTCTAGCATACCTAATGTCACAATTCCAATGTCTGCCGATCGGAATTAAACTCGAGAGTAAGCCCCCTGTTGCCATTATTGATATCGAGCAAAAAAGGGCAAAAAAATAGCGTTTGTTGTAAATAATATTGTTTTTATTATTTGTTGTTATAGCGGCAACAGAAATACATAATTTGTGAAGATTTCAACTGTCTAGCTATCGCGGTTCTTGAGATACAGCCTGGTGACAGACAGACAGACAGCGAAATCTTAGTAACAGGGTCCCGCTTTTACCCTTTGGGTACGGAACCCTAAACAGGTCCAATGCTAAAAGGTATGTCCATTAAATTCCCTTTTACTCATACCACACGCATTCTGGCGATAAAATTGTTGTGTTCCACCTAGATAATGTGAAAGGGGTCAAGAAAATACAGATAATAATGTAATATTTATTGTACACACAAAACAAAGATCCTTTGTGTATTGTTTATTTATTTAATATTATATTTAAGGGATATTATAGATTATATTATAGATATTATATTAGATTTACATCGCTCAATGACCTTCAAGAATTTTGCCTCTACATTAGTAGAGAAGAATTGACCTCTAAACAGGCATTGCAGGGGGTGCTGCGCGCGGGGTGTTAGTACTGATTCGAGTTTTTTCTTGATTACTTATCGATATTCAATGAAATTCGAAAAAAAATCAATACAAGTTATTCAATTTATCGTAACATATATTTTGGTATAAATTCAATGTATAAAATAATATAGAGCCCTTTTCGATAAAATATGGAATTAATGTTCAAAAAAGGTCTATTTACCAGATTTTTTTTCTAGAGTTAGGGTATTTTTTTGAGAAACGTAATCAATACAATTTATTAGTAATGTCCTTAAGTATCCCCTTCATTTTTTATATGGTAATCGTACATAAGGAAACTTCAAACAACCTAGGTGTTTTTTTGGATTTGGGCGATGTAATCCCTTTAAGTGCATGCCCTTCTTTATTAGGCTGGTCAACGCGCAGCCTCGCGAGGCATTTGCCGCGCGAAGCAGCTCGGTTGGTGTAGATGTTTGAGGCACGCGTCATGCTCGTGAACGGGCGCCGTCAGTTGGGACTGGTCATCTCTTAGCTGGCAGTAGCTTAATTCAATTTCTATTTTTTTTTTTATTACTTATCTACATCGTGCTTCTATTAGAAGCGACAAGAAAAATGTAACCAAGATTTATGTAACTCATAATATGATTTAAAAAGAGCGTCCATGGAGTTTCTTGCACGTTCTTCTCCATAGAGATCTACGCTTTGGAACGTGCAATTTAGCTTCACTTTTTTTATGGACTGACTGACATTTTGGCAATTCAAAAGTGCCTGTAATTGGTCTATTTAAAATAAACTATTCCGATTTTGATTCTGTTCCTCCGCCAAGGCAAGCGCGGTTTTTTTATCAGGCCTCGGCCGAGGCACGTCCACACTAACCGAACTGCTTCTCACAGCAAATGCCTCGCGAGGCTACTCATTCACTTTTTTTTAGCTGCCGTACAGCTAGGTAGGGCAGTGCCTGGGTCCCCCAAGCTTGGGATCCCCAAATCAGATTAGCAAGCCACTTTTGGAGGTAACAGAACACAGTTGAAAAGGGAGGATCCTCCGACCTGACGGGTTTTTTTTTATGGTAGGTAAAATCATCAAATGACCAATCCCGCTCTTGGGTGGGACGGGAGATAGTGTCAGACTCTTACTGACTAAAAACCTACCCTGTTCCATTTATTGCCTTTGTCCCCGGGGCCCCGGGTTTCATTTTCACATAACCCTTGGCCCCAGTAGGCTTCGTCGTTATGTCTGGTGGGCAACTGCGCGATAGATGATTTCGGGCGGTTGTATCTATTCAAATCGAGCGGAGAACTTTAAATGCGCGATGCAGGATAGTTCCTTTGTGACAACATAGATGTCGCTGCACACTTATTGAACTATCGAAACATTCTCCCACCTTCGAAATCAGGAGGTGGTTTTGAAGGTGGATGAATTTGGCAACTTTAATCATGGCATCCTTCTAGTCAGCAATAGTTTGCCACTCCCTCCCGCTCCACCTAGAGTAGGAGTAGTTATTTGATGATTTCACATGTAAAAAGTAAGGAGTAGTAGTAAGTAAGTACAATACAGGCCACGGCAGGTCATAGAGGGCAGCGCACAGCGGAGTGCGGGAGCAAAACATACCCTCAGTCACCCGAATGGCCCGGTGACCATGTATTTGTGTGAACAACCATTAACATAATAAGCTTATAACTTTGTAATTTTCTATGATACAGTTATGAAATTTTGTACATAGAATATTTAAGTACATAAAAATATTAGATATGACGTGTTTCGGGTTTCGCATATATTGAAAATAAGGTAGCAAAATTGCTACTATTTATTTTTCTATGCCTACTTACAAAATATGAATTGAAGCATTTTTTTTCACACTATCACACAACGTCATCTAGACCCAAGCTAAGCAGAGCTTGTGTTATGAGTACTAGACAACTGATAAACATACTTATATATTTCTAAATAGATACATATTATAGATAAATTACACCCAGTCACAGAAGAAATGATCATACATTATTATTTTAGTAATGACAGCATCCCCTTAAGTAGGCATAAATTTATTACAAGTAATGAATGGTTTTATTATGCCCCGATTGCAGTATCTTGTACTAACCGTGTACTGGAGGTCAGATAAAAATATTGCAGCTGCGTTTAACGGTAAAATCTACTGCAGCTAAAGAGTTGTTATAGGAAAATCAATCTATCTAATTAGACCCCAAATTTTTAATAAAGCAAACAAGTTGAACCGTTACGCGTTGCATTGTTGTTGTTGCTATGGTTATGCGCTGCCCTCCACCTCAATTGAGACACGAAAATCTGTCAATCAAAGTCAATTGCCATTTTGATTCTAACCCAAAACTCAAAATAGTTTATTTCACATAGGCCTATGTGGGCACTTATAAAACGTCAGAAGCTAGCGCACGGTTCCAATTGGTTGTTTCCTATGGAGAAGAACCGGCAAGAAACTCCATGGTTACTTTTTAAAAAAGTGATTGTTTCTACAATATTTCCATACTACAATATATAACATAAATTCAACTTAAATATTTGTTGTCTGTGTGTAAATTGTATGTGTATATTAAATTCTGTAGTACTTGTCCTGTGGTACTTGGGGTTGGTGCAACATATTTTTTCTTCCATTCTGCCTTGTCTTATGTTTGTGGTCTGGTTTTCGCACTTCGGCCTTAGCGGACCATCATGCGTGTTCTGCCCTGTCATCCGTCACACTATCACTAACTGCACTTTCATATCACTCCTCACACAATCTATTTATTTTTTCTTAGAACTTTCTTTCCTTGTCCTTTTGTCCATATAATAAAAGTCAGTATGCAAATAAAAATACTTAAATAAATTCCTATTTAGTTTCTGTATGTTATTTTTCGTTTATTAAATGATTAATGAAAAATAAAAATGAGTATTAAATAAACATTTCACAGCAAAATTATTTTTGTTATTTTTAATTTCAGAAAGTTTAAAAATCTTTCTTCATCCCAATTTTCATTCATAAAGATTTTTTCTTTTTTTTTAAGTTGAGTGAAAATTGGAGGGAATGCAGACCAAAATTATACTTAATAATTAGATAGGGTATAGGATTTATTAGGCTTGGGAACTTCAAGGTTTCTTGGAAAATTTGGTAGGATATTTCAGGGTCTCTTCAAAAGGATATGAGTACAAATTGCAACCTGTGACAAAAAAAACTTGTAAAGTAGGTAAACAAATAATGGTTTCAAATTGGTACAAAGTTCACAAAAGTTAAGGAATAGTGCCTACATAGCTAAATATCCGATACATAAGTTGAAAATGACGTTATGTTAACTGTATTGACATACTTGGTCTATTACATCGCTTTAAACCCGGCGAAATATGTAAAATAAGTGCGTGGGCGGTTTAATAACTTGAATCATAGATGGAAATAACTTGAGGCACTGACTATAACGATTCAGCCAAATTCCCGCTAAAAAAAATACCAAACAGGTTTCAATCCTGTACGTAGACCTCATTGTTTACTTTTGCGTTAAAAAAAATGCCGCGTGTGCGTTCTACTTTCGTTCCACGTCCAGTTGAAACTTAAAAACTATGCGAAAACTAGTGAAATTCGACTAGTACTATAAACTTAAGGGTAAAACATTAAAGTAATTACCTTAAAAAGGGCGAGTTCCGCTTTCCACGCCGGAAAATCCGTGCAAAATATGTAAAAATCCACAAAACTTTGACCCACTCACAACATAACTTTTAAATACAAAATACAACACATAAAACACTTTTAACAACTAGATAACACTTTAAAAATATTGTTTAAGGCACTGTTTACTAGTTCTATTAGTAAATAGGGTTTGTTTAATGAAATTATGTCGGCATTTCAAGTTATAAAACAAAGTTAAAGTTTGACATTTCACGTCGAAGCCTCTCGCTCGCTTCGATGTTCATTCGTTTCGACAGCGAAGTGAACGCGTCCGAACGGTCCGAATCGCATGTTTGCACCAAAAAGTCATTGATTTATCAATGCACCTGAATGCCATAATCGGCGATAATGAATATTATCAAAAAAATTGTAAATTATCAGTAGATATTTATCTTTTTTTTATGAAAAACGTGAGTGAATATTAGAACAGTGTGACAAGGATCTGTAGGTATGCGTTTGAATAATTTTGTCTGCTGAAGGTAGTAAAATTCTGAAATGGTGTGAATAGAGGTGCTGTAGCAAATCTTAGTTATATATAAGCGTAAATAGGTGTAATATTATGTTTCTATTGCTATCAGCTTCCAACATCCCAATGTTGGGCATAGTCCTCTTGCCATGACATTTAGGGTTACAATGAACCAGTGGTCGTTTGTCATGTCTACTTCTACTCGTATTTGAAGTATTTAATGATAATTTTATTTAAGTAAGTAGCTATAAAAGTATAATCTACTTAGAATCAAAATAGTAAAGATATTTAATAATTATTTTATTTGTTGGTTGGTAGGTTCGGGCTTGACCACTATCTCACCTGATGGAAAGCGACGTTGTGGTCGACAATAGAACACGCTTACCTAGAAGTAACTTATTCACTGCTGTATTTAAAGATCCTCCAAGTTGTAGTTATCAGGAAACAAACACACATTCAGGATTCCACTCCTAAGCTGTAGGCACAATTAATGTGTTCCCAGTGGGAACACATTAATTTTCCCACAATGTTTTATGTGCATGCGTGGAACGTCTATCATGTACCAGTGGCGCATTGCTGTACTTCTGTATGTCCGAGTCCGATGATGGAATGAGCCAGGTGGAATTAGGCTATGTAATTCCGACGTACAGACGCCAGCACATCAACCTACCTCAATCTGTCAAATTTCTTTAATAGATTTTTACTTGACTGGCCTGTTGGTCTATTGGTTAGTGGCCCTGACTGCTATACCGGAGGTCGTGGGTTCGATTCCAACCCAGGACAAATGTTTGTGTGATGAGCACAATCATTTGTCCTGTGTCTGGGTGTTATTTATCTATAATATGTATGTATTTAGAAATATATAAGTATGTATATCAGCTGTCTGGTACCCATAACACAAGCTCTGCTTAGCTTGGGACTAGACGGTTTTGTGTGATAGTTGTGGAAATATAATATGTGGAAATATATTTTCAACCTTATCACTATAGTCGAATGTTAATGTTCGATTGGTAAAATTTAACAGATTTGGGTAGATTAACGTACTGGCGTCTGTACATTCCCCGAAATGCAACCGGTAAAAAACCACAGGCTAACCACTCGACGTTGATACTTTGAAGGTCCGATTCGTCGCTTCTTAATTGACTCAAGTGCATCAAGTCATACACGATCGAACTTACGCTAGATAAAGTTTGAGCAGCTATTCCAGCGTATAGTAGTTTTCTGGTGTAATAAATTATTAATATACTAATATTAATAATTAATTAGACCAGAAAATACATTTTAACTCAATTTGTCTATAAAATATTTAAAACTCACGAGACAGTCACAAATCATCGTTTATTTCAGCATCTAGTGTTTCAAACCCTGGAGCTGGGTCTGCAGTACTGTCTGATCTTTGCTAGGATTCTCAACTTTTTGCAGCTAGTTGAGCTTTTGCCTCGATATATTATGGCTCAAAGTTGAGAGTTGATGTCAATTTAACACTAAGAAGACCAAGATGGTCAGTTATCAGTACGGTTAAACCTCGGAAATAAGGAGCAAAGCGAAATTGGCTCAATTTAGCAGCGCAAACACATGCTACATGACGCATTTCAGAATAGGTTCAAGTTAACTTTCAGATAACATATCAATTTGACAGCTCGAAAGTCAAAACAGAGCATTCTTAATTATCTGTGGTCGCGACTCTCATTATGCGCTTCGGACCGTCGGGCAGTTGCCGCATTCCATGCATAGTTTTCCCGCCAGACACTCCGCGAAACCGGTCCTGCCGAGCCTTTATCCCCCCTAAACACAACGAAACAGCATTGTATGTCATCCATTGCGCGTTTTATTTGGACTTTCTAACAATCATCTGAAAATTTGAAAGAAAAACCCGCAATGGACATTGATATATGGATAGTATACATATTTCTTACACGTTAAGAATAACTTAATATAGGCAATATGGAATGCCCGAGTTTGGAAGGTTGAAAAGTAGTAACGAGATTTTTTCATTGGCATTTCCCGTACTAAAGGTATTTTATTATGCAAGCGTGCTGTAAGTTTTATAATATATTACTTAAAGGTATTTTTGTGGAAGGCAAGAGACGAGAAGGCGCGGGAAATTTGAAAAATGAGCCATTTTATTTGTCCGACGAGCGTTTTCGCGGCCTATTCGCTAGGGCCGTGTGTTCGCATACGGGTTCTCTCCATCCATACCATTTAGCTCTTCAATCCCTTTATGTAACATAAGAGCTGACGAGATGGAGTATTTGTGTGAGGCTGGCAGAATAATAGCAAGAGTGTTTGTCGGATATACATCCGACATATAGGCTGTGGTTTTTTACCGATTGCATTTTGTGCAATGTGCGTCGGAATTACGTAGCATAATTTCGCTTGGTCCATTCTGCCATCGGACATACAAAAGATACGGCCGACGGATCTTGGCGCGTCTGAAGTTAGGCTCTGCGAATTTAGCGTTTGTGCATTTGTAAAAAAATAAATGATTTGAAAAAATAAATACCAATAGCAGTTGTTATTGCTGTTAACAACTGTTATTGGCATTTATTTTTATAAATAATTTATTTGGCGCGCTTATTTTGAGCGCTAAAGTTCGCAGAGCCTCGCCAAGATCCGTCGGTCGTACTGTACAGCAATGCTCCACTGGTACATGGTAGACGTTGTTCCACGCATGCACATAAAAAGTTTTGGGAACCCAGTCATTCACAGCTTAGGAGGGGAATCCTGAATGTGTGTTTTTCGGATATATACGACCAACGCGTTTAAATTTTCAGTTCAGTATTACTGATTCCGCCTATGTTCCCGAAAGGTGCAAAGTGCAAACACAAGCCGAAGTGAATTGATGTTAGAGTACCATTTCATGGACTTTATTAATAGAAGAGCCGTAAGCATACCAATTCGGTACCGTGTCGGGTTAGGAAGAGAAATCTGCGCCTCGCTCCTTTCTCGTACGCACTTTATAATATAACTAGCGACCCGCCCCAGCTTCGAACGCGTGCAATATTATACCATGGTTACCCTCGTCTGTGGGTAGTGGTATATTATTCCACTACCCACAGACGAGGGTGAAGTGGGAAATTTAATCATGAACCTCAGAAGTAACAGTGCTATAGGGTGGGATAGGATACCTAGTGCCCAAGCAGCACAAAAGGCTGTACAAGGGCTGTATATAGGTTCAGGTTTACACTCTAAGCTGTATAGTAAGCTGTATATAGGCTGTATAAGCCTATATACAGCCCTTGTAACTCCAAAAAGGGCCCACATATACAGCCTATATACAGCGTTAAGTGTAAGTAAGAGAATAAAAGCTGTATATTGGCTGCGTGTTGGCTGTATATCGGCTGTATAAAGGCGTTTTTGTACACCCTAAGCTGTATATCGGTGTACAATTACACTTTAACTCTACAGATATTCAATTATAACTATCATATACAGCAAAAAGCTGTTAATTGGTGTAAGAATACGAAAGAATCCAAACTTAAAGATTATTTTTTATAATATTTTACTAATGGCGACTACGCCATATACATTTAGTTTTAAATATAATATGTTAAATTGGACTTGTTGACCTTAGTAATATGGTGAATTTATAGTGCCGATTTAATTTCATTGTAAAAGTGTGTATATTTTCGGTGAAAATATTAACGCGCCAGCGAAATAATCAATTTTAACATCAAGGAAAATAGTAAATACGGTAAGTAATGTTATTATTTTTTTAGGTTATATTAAAAAAATATGTTGAAATAATAGGTATAAATGCAAATAAACCGTAATTCAAGCTGATAATCATGATATAACTTTAGGCTTTTGCCAAATAAGCCTTTTATTATGTTTATAAAATCATTATGTACATTGCAAAATGGCGACAGCTTGCATAATAGAGTATTTTTACGACCTAGGCTGTATAATAGAGTATTTTTACGACTTAGGCTGTATAATAGAGTATTTTTACTCCATAATCTGTGTAATTGTTCATAACAAGTACGTACATTTCTAACCATCTTTAGAGATACGTATAAGGAATAAAAAATCCTCAGCTACCTACGACTAAATCTCATATGTCCGAATACAATTTAACAATTTATATACTTATAGTGAAGTAGTGAGTAAGATTTGTAACCGATCTTTCATCTATTTTTCAGAAAAGGTACAATAAGGCCTTTGACTTGGTCTAATATCAAGGTCACGAGAATCAGAAGGCGATCTAAAATTACTAAGCGAGTGATTAGACGTCGGACGCATTGGTGAAGGATGACAGTTCTAACCCTCCAGATCACCGTGGGATTACATCAAAATGCTGCGTATAAAGTCTATTATTATCATCATTGAAGAAGCAGATTGTGATCTATTACTTTATCTTCTCCAATAAATTATACTTTACTATCTCTACTGTCTGTTGTATTTAAATAAATTATCTGTATTAATTTGTAATATTTAAATATTTCCTTTTGACCTTCCTCTTAATTCAATGTTTTCTCTTCACCACCCTTAGTTGATTGGTACAGAATACCTACAGCATTTTGTTTTTTGTAGTTTTGGGTTAACCTCAACCATAGAAACTATTTAGGTTCCAAGTTTCATGGCCTTATGAGTTTGTGCCTTTAGTTTTATTTTATATTAAAATATTCACCAATTGCTCGGATATTTTTTTTTCTGGAATGAATTCTTGCTCCGATTCGATCACGAAAAAAATTTTTTTTTTACGTTTTTGTATTCTATTGGTACTTGCACGGGGGTGTCACAGGGGGGTTAAAATTTTGGTTATTTTTGACCTAGGACGCACCGTTTTCGAGATAATTGAATTTCTTTTTTTTTAATCATAGGGCCCATAGAACGGACACGGTGCGAGTAAGTTTTTACGGAATCCTTGGTGCGCGAGTCCAACTCGCACTTGACCGGTCTTTTCCTCCATATTGATGTTCACAAAAACACAATCCGAGTGATTCCATTAGTAATACAGCCTAACGCTGTACTATAGCGTTCATTTACTCTTATAGCTGTATATCACCCTTGTAGGCAGTAGTTATAACACCACAATAGTTATAAGAGTGTACAATTATACCAAACGAATAAGAGGTATAATGGAGTTCGTTTACACCAATATACAGCAATAAGTATCATTTTACACTAATATAACACTTAGACCTGTATAAAGGAAGTGGTGACGTGCAATATACAGCCTATATACAGCTTTAAGTGTAAAACGCAGCCTTAAGTGTCAAAAAACTCTTAAAGCTGTTTAATTGAGTAAAAATACTCTGATATAGAACCATAAGCGTACGCGGATACCTTTATGCAGCCTAAAGCTGTGTTTTACACCCTTGTACAGCCCTTATACAGCTCTAAGCTGTATATCGGCTGCTTTATTGATGTTTGATACGCTTGCGTGCTGCTTGGGTGACCTTCTAAAAAGACATTGTATCATAATTACACCACCTCTCACATACATATGTAATCTCGCACTCAGAACAGGCAAATTCCCAAAAGTATTAAAAAAATCAATCATCCATCCAATCTTTAAAAGTGAGGACAGAAGCCGTGTTGATAAATTATAGGCCAATAGCGGTTCTATCGGCCCTTTCAAAGGTACTTGAAAGAATAATAAACTGTAGACTTATCAATTACCTGGAAAAGAACAATCTTCTTTCCGCATCTCAGTTCGGTTTTCGCTCCGGTAAATCAACTTCGGATGTAGTTCACACGTTGACGAATTTTATTGTTACCAACCTCGACAAAGTGCAAAAAGTCCTTGGCATATTCTTAGATCTTGCAAAAGCATTCGACACGGTTTCTGTTCCAATACTCACTCAAAAGATGGTGAACAAGGGAATTAGAGGGGTTCAGCTTGAACTCTTTAAAGACTACCTAAGTGAGCGTACTCAGAACGTTAAGATAGATGATATCTTCAGTGATGAACGCAAAGTCACATAAGGCGTGCCACAGGGCAGCGTACTTGGACCGACACTCTTCCTCATCTATATTAACGACCTGGGTATGCTCACACTACCTAAAGGCAGACTTATAAGTTTTTCTGATGACACAGTCCTTCGTTTTAGTGGTGCGATGTATATTTACATGCTCAGTCGGTCTTCAATACCCTTACAAGATGTCTGCGTAACATTGTATTAACGATAAATGCGAGTAAAACCAAGTCTGTTAACTTTGTTCTAAAAAAAAAATAAAACAATAAATCTATCACCAATACCGTACACTATAAGAGCACACTCATGCCTAACACCGCACAATAACACCTGCTCCTGTATTCATCTTTCCAGTGCAGAGTCCGTCAATAATATTTGGAAGTAATAGTTGACAACACCCTAAGATTCCATGAACATATAGATTCACTTACCACTCGGCTACGCAAATTGACCTACGTCTTTAAAACACTGAGGCATGTAGCGGACGACAAACTGAAGAGATCAGTCTACTTCGCCCTCGTCCAGTCTTTGATAGGTTATTGAATAACTATTTGGAGTGGCGCACCCAAAACCACCATACTGAAAGTAGAAAGAGCCCAGAGAGCAATCTTAAAAGTCTCTAATTCTCTTCCGTATCAATATCCTACAGATCTCCTTTACAAGCAGTCAAAAATCTTAACAGTACGCCAATTGTTTATCCTTAACAGTCTACTAAAACAATACATACTACTTACCTTTCACCCCACAATGACAAGTGGTAAGAGGAGTTATAATCCTGTAGACCACTACCATTACCGCCTATCTAGTCTTTTCCCACCGCTTCGTCTGTTACCTGGTAAGATTCTTATATAATAAAATACTATCTATATTCAATCTTAATAAAAGCACTTGTAAAAAGAAACTAACCGCATGGCTCCTGGATATAAACTATGCTGATACTGAGAAACTACTTACCACTTATACATAATGTTAACCTAGTACGATCTAATACTTCCTCACCGATACACACCCCCACACTGAACACTTATCCACAAACTAACAACAACTTTAAAACTTATTCATAAATATACTATCGAGCCACAGATCACAAAGGATGTAATTAAATTAAACTATTTAGAAGCAACTACTACTGTAACCTACTTACAATTAATGTATCTCTCTGTTAGAGTGTGGAGACCTGTACCTCTACCATGAGTTTTAAGCAATAGTATTCGTCGCTACTCGATATCGACGCCGTAAATATTTTGTATGGCAAATTTTGCAGCGCCTCTAGCGGTCACTTGCAGAACCAAAATTTGCCATACAAAATATTTACGGCGTCGATATCGAGTAGCGACGAATACTATTGCTTAAAACTCATGGTAGAGGTACTGGTGACATAAAATACAGGCCCCTAAAGCCTAGCTTGGGCGCCAGTCTCCCACAATAAACTAGAATCAATTGTATAAATGCTAGTCTCCAATGTTTATTGTGGTGAAAAAATAAATAAATAATTATTATTATTATTTAGGCTTCTATAGAAATTAAAACAAGAAATACATATAAATTCGCTTCCCGCTGTCTGTCCATATGTATGCTTAGATCTTTAAAACTACGCAACGGATTTTATTGCGGTTTTTTTTTAATAAATAGAGTGATTCAAGAGGAAGGTTTATTTATTTATCATATTGCTTTATTGTACACCATTATATATACAAAAATAAAACACGCATACGCATGTGTATAATACATGCATAATATATTTAATATCACCATTGCACCCGTGCGAAGCTGGGGCGGGTCGCTAGACTAAAAATAAAACACAGCAAAACTTAAAACAAGTTTATTACTTATCTTTGGTTTTGTAAATCATTACATTTAAACATAAGACAGCATTTAAATAGCTTAAGAGTTAAGTAGGTAAATACATAATTTGTTCTAGTATAAATAAAATTGTTCACATCATGAGAATCAGGCTGGCGTTTTGTGTATTTGACAGATATTTTAATTAGACCTTCTAAAGAGTTAATTAATTGCTTTAAAATTATAAGCAAGTAAATATATATATATATATATATATATATATATTTACTTGCTTATTAAATTAAGTATTTTTTTTTAAACTCGAATTAATTTACGCATGTACGAAATTAATTTCTTTAAGTAAACGTCAGCTGAGCGAGGTCAATGAATTGTAGGTAATTACTACGCAACAACCGACAACTACCTAAAAGGTCATTGACTCGTTTTAAAGAAATAAATTTCGTACGTGGGTACTTCGAGTTTTAGAAAAAAAGTACTTTATTTTTTAATTTTATCTTTACAAATCGATAGTGTTTCATGTACCTGATCGACCCTCCACGGGATTAAAACGACTAAAATTTAACGGTGTATAAGCCTGTTATGTGTCCCACTGCTGGGCAAAGGCCTCTCCTTTCTCCTTCCAAACTTCTCCAGGTGGTGTGACGATCTGATCATGTTCGCGAGGCAAACTTGGCCAGAGATCGCCCTAGACAGAGAAGTAAATAATTAAAATCTAAATAACAACTTCAGTTTGAAGTTGCGTTTTGCATTAAGGCCAATTAAGACGGTGCGAGTTTCTCGTGTCGAACATACGATTCTCGCCAGAATGGGCGAGCGAGAGGTATAACTTACCTCTCGCTCGTCCATCATCAATATCATCATCAGCCTTTTAATGTTCTCACTGCTGGGACTCAGGCCTCCTCTCTAGTAGAGGGAATGGGCCGTAATCCACCACACGGGCCCAGTGCGGGTTGGTGGATGTCACATATCTTCGAATTTTCGGTTCTAGGACATGCCGGTTTCCTCACGATGTTTTCCTTCACCGTTTTGAGAGCAGTGGTGATGAAATAAATTACACAAAGTAATGCGCCTGCCTGGGTTCGAACCCGCGACCTACGACTCGTAAGTCGGGGCCGTTACCACTTGGCCACCACTGCTCCACTCGCTCCTCCATATTGGCGAAAATGGTGTGGTTCGAGAAAGTTGTATGCAATAATTGCATACGATTTTCTTGAACCAAACCGTGCGAGAAACTCACACCGTCTAAATGTGCCTTTACGCGCTCATCGGTATGGCTAACTCGCTCATCGCTTAAGCTTGATAAGTGAGACTCAGCCTTAAGGATCTCGCAGACAGCTGTGATGCGACTATACGACAAAACTTTTGATTTGAAACGACAATTAACGCGGTTTGGCAGTAAAACTAACACGAACGCCGTGACGGGAAACGGCATGACAATGATAGGTCATGCCGTGATGGGAAACGGCATGAAGCTGTCATGCCGTGATGCCCACATAAAATCTTTCGATTTCTATAAGGTGTACGCGCGTATACCAACATAGATATTTTATATTGAACATTTTAATTTTTCACAAAATAAAACATATTTTCTGTAAGACATTTTTCTTTCAACAATGACAAGGCAAGTAATTTGAACCAAAATGGCCGTCGTTACTATGAAAATCTCGAGACTTAAAATCTGTTACTACGCTTTTAATGTCGTTCGCCATTTTGGTTCACACAACACCAGTCCACGCCTTATCGCGTGTGGGGAGGCGTCACATTAACATATTAGCATAAAATTAAATAATACATAAGTAAGTACGCATACTACAGAGTTCTTATTAATAAATAAATAATTGTAAACACAATAAAAATGAGATCCAAATAATTCATAATTATGGAATTTGAAATTTCCATGATCGGAGAATACACTATTAAAAACGAGTTTTATAATATGGGTACAATAGCTTATTTAAAATAATTTCGCTCTTGGAATATCTCGCTTCAAAAAGCGTTCCTACCCATTGATACTCGTATATTATAAGGGAAGATTTATGTTACGCGCTAACATCCAAACCAGAAAACCTGGACTCGAAACTCACACATATCTATGATCATGCGAGCGAAATCGAATAATATTTTTTCAATACACTTGCTCGGAAAGTGGCTCTTATTGCACTACAATTAGATATATAATGACATCTGTTACCAAACTGTGACATTTTGATTACCATTACGGACTAGTGCTGTAATGTAGCTATAATCTTTTTGTTCAACCTCTTTGTTTGCGAAACAAATTTTGAATACGAAAAAATATAAAAATTGTTCAAATCATTTTAAGATGCGCGCGGTTTTTGGCGTGATTTTTTCGTGTGAAGTTCATGGGCTGTAATAATTAAATTAAATCAAATACTACAAAAACATTATAAAATTTTACATCCATATTCTTTTGTCACTACGAATGATAACAAACAACGACTAGGCAACATGATCAAAAGACCATCCAGCCATAGCCTAGGGCGTGCCTATGAAAACAGATTTAATTTTTTACCGCCATATTATGAAAAACTTCTCTAGTTACCGTTGTAATATCAGTTAGCTAAATTATTTTTCTTCACAAGTGTATTGAAAAACGTCGTATGATACACGTGGAGTAATGAATGGTTACCGTTCTTGGCTCTCTTAAGACCCTCGTTAAGGCTCGGGTCTTAATACCGCCTCGACGGTAACCTCCTACATTACACACTTATATCATAATGTACTATTGCCTAACACCCTCGTTTATGTCACTCGCCGATTGCAACTGAGTGAAATCAGGCCATAAAGGCATGACTTCAGCGGTGCACGGGCTAGAGGCGAATCACTTATTTTCCACTGCTTTGATTTAATCTAAGTTAAAAGTACATATAATATAGTTCTGAGATTTATTTGAGATTTCGAGTCTAACACCCGTATTTATAAACAAGTAAATCTAATTACTTAAATAAAAGTAACTACTTAAGTAACAATTTTTATTTAATAGGTAGTTACTCAAGCCCCAAGCAACCGCCAGCGTTCGCACACCATTTGTCTTTCTATTTTGTCTCTAATTACGGTACTCAAAAGATTAAGAAAAATTTAAATTTGAATAAAGATTTCTAACCTCAAGTAATGACTTAATAAAAAAAAATTACTTAGTAACAAGTAATTACTTATTTATAATTACGGGTGTAAATGGTGCAAAAATGATCGTTAGAAAAATGTATAATTAATAGGTACTTTGTAAGCAACACTTAAATTATGAGATGGACCGAAGATTGGCTCGGAAACGTTAAAAATTGTACAATACGAGGGTAGTTTGTTACAGAGAAAAAAAAAAAATTGTTTACAATCGTTATTAATCCATACCTCAGACCAAGAAAAAAAGAAAGACGGCGCGCCGCGAACATCAAAATTGAAGCCATAAAACCGTGCTCCTGCAAGTAAACATACACGCTCACGCACACACGTACACTAAAACCATGCTCATCGCTCTTAGTACGTCACGAGTCGTCGACAAGTAAACCAAGATAAAAAAAAATAGAATTATGCCTTCCTGTGTAGTGAAAAGTTGCAAAAACAATAGTAAATCACATAAAAGTCTCAAGGAATCACTTTTCACTTGTTAGTACTTGCAATAACACCGTTTCTCTATCAATAAACTGTGAATTTTAGGTTACTTGGAACAAAAAAACCTCAACAAACGAAAGCAGTGACATTAAGTGTGGGAGTTGCCATAATACGATTTAAAATTTGCCCATTCGATTAATCATACTAATATTATAAACGCGAAAGTTTGTATGTATGGATGTATGGATGTTTGTTCCACTTTCACGCAAAAACTACTGAACAGATTTCATTGAAACTTGGTACACAGGAAGAGTATTAGAGTCAGTAATTTTGTTATGATGGTCTTTTTGAATTTAATAAAGTTGACTGAAAATATAAGTTTTTTTTTAGAATAATGCCTTCGAAACAATTGAGGTACAATATCATACTCAACAAAAGCTTACTAGTACAATTTTAATCCTAGTTCCTACCCACACAAATATCCCCCAATTATAGGTAAAAAATGTAAAAAATGGCAACCCTTCGATACACACATAGGTAAAAAGGTGGCTTCACTTTTGATGTTCGCGGCGCGCCGTCTTTCTTTTTTCTAGGTCTGAGATCCATACTTACTAATTTCTAAGGCTAACAACTTACAAAGCGGTTTAAACGGAATGCAGATATATATATACATTATGTAAAAAATTAAAGCACATTTCACAACGCGTTATACGCCCGCAGAGTGTGCGGTTGTTCGCGGCTCCCGTTGCACCGGCGGGCCGTCTTTCAACCGCATGTCTAACAATAATCACCCACCCAGTTTGCGGGCGAAAATCGCAACCGCGACAGCTGCGTAACCGCACAAAACTGCGGTCTCGTGAGTTTAGAAATAAAGCGGCGTATTCCTCTACCGCTTTGTGAGTTCTTAGCCTAACTCTATCAGTTACACTTTCACGGTAAAACTAAAGAACTGAGTTTGAAGAAATTTGATACTAAGTAAGCTTGAACTCGAAGGAAGGACATACAGTATATTATTACTCGACTGCACAAAAAAGGGGTGTTATGTTTTCAAGGTTCATGTATGTATGTGAGTTTCTTTATTCCGTCATAACCAGAGGTCGGAGTAGGTAGATTGATTTTATATACTTGCGTCAAGATATTATAATATGGACATGCCATTTTATCCATAATGTGCGGGAAGTACCGGAAAAAGTTCCGGGATTGGAATTATGGACTAAAATAAAATAAAGCGTCATACTGTCAAGCGTCATTCCTAATTCAACAGTAAGGGACAAAATACGGTGTAACTATTCCAAGGTATTTTTGTATAAAATAAAATACCGATTTCTTTCACCATTAGCTAACACTGGCAGTGTAGATTGATATTATTAATACGTTTTTCACCTTAAACACAAATTCGTGCTAATTTCAAAATTCCGGAACAAATATCACAATAAATATGAAGTTCCGGTATTTTGGAGGCATATCTATATTATCCTCTACGTTTGACGTCAACGACCTTAAATCAATCTACCTACTCCGACCTCTGGTCATAGCTTTTAAACGACTGAACTGATTTACATTTATGAGGTATCGTTAGAATCCTCGCATCGTCCCGAGCTATTGAAAAAAATATAAAAACCCAATGTGGTGAGTATGTAATGTAATTTTTAAATATATACTCGTACACTATTAAATTTTGGTCGTTTTGATCCCGTAGAGGGTCGATTCGGTACATGAAACCCTATCGATTTGTAAAGATAAAATGAAATATAAAGTACATTTTTTTTAAACTCGAATTAATTTGCGGATGTACGAAATTGATTTCTTTAAGTAAACGTCAGCTGATCGCAGCCAAAGAACTGTAGGTAGTTAGTACGCAACGACCGACAACTCCCTACAACGCATTGACACGTTTACTTAAAGAAATTAATTTCAACACTATCGATAGTGTTTAATGTAATGAATTGATCCTCCACAGGATTAAAACGAAAAAAATTTAACGGTGTATATGTAACACCGTTAATCGAAGTTGATGTAATTTTTGCTTTTTTAGTTCATTTTTTTTAACACAGTCGTGTTTTTTTTTAAATTATTACTAGTTATTCGAGTGTTGTTCAGTGGCTGTTTTAATTATTTATTTTTAAAAGCCGGTGTATTTTAGTAAAATAAACTTAAATAAAGCACAAACCAAGGTCACAACCAAATTGTAAATTATATATAAGAAACATTCAATGTCAAAACTTGACAAAATGTCATGAATTTTTTCAGTGACTGTTTTAGTTATTAGTAAATTGATTCCTAGAGGATATTGTGTGATCTCAAGCGTCTTAAAAAACTGAACAATATGTGGAATCATCGAAACAGGAAGCATCAATGGAGATTTTTTTTATAGGTGGAGGAAAATCATTCCATGATATCTCCGCGCCCTTGGGCGGGGCGGAAGATAGTGTCAGACTTTTGCTGACTAAGGGCTGATTTCATCATTCAATATAAAAACTTAGTTCAACTAAACTGAGCTCAGCGTAATCTAGTTTAAAGACCCGTGTCGTAAACATGGGCGAGAACAAAAGAATTGAAACTGAGTTTAGCGTAAACTAGGTTCAATTCATAGCGGTGAAACGCAAAATGATGCTATAATTTCGATTAAGCGCTCAAACTGCGTTTTGTTTTGTATAATCGCGATTAGTTTATTGGTGAATTTGGCCCTAAAAATCCACTCCTGCGCCTTCTTTGCGTTCGTTCCAGGGCCCCGAGGTTTTCGCACAACTCATGGAAGCTGAGAATTGTATAACACATAATAAAATTGTCAGCTGAGGATAGATTCGACTCTCGCGTTTACTCCTCCAGGTAAACCCACGACCAAATACTCCATCTCATCAGCTCTTCTGTCACCTATGGGGATTGAAGAGCTAAACGAGATGAGTGAGTAGATAAGTGAGATGGTAAAACCCCGGAATCATAAAAATTACGATTAAATCTCGAAATTTAAGAATTTGAACTGAATTATTAGTATTTAGTTTTTGGAAGTATTATTTCATAACGTTAGCTTGACCGTGTTCTCGCTAGATGGCGCTGAACTTTAAGTATCGTGCTAAATTTAACGCGGTGTTTACGAAGATGATTCGGCGATTAAAACAATAGACACTCTATTGCATGGACTACTACGTGCACGTGGCTACGGAGCGGCGACGAGCGAAGCGAAGCGGTCCCATCTAGTTTGGTATTTTTGCGCTAAACTTTTTCGTAACAGTGGTTTTTTTTTTAAATATAAATGGCGTCTAAACTGTCGACTTCGCGCTCACGTAAGACAGAGTTGCCGTGAACTACGTCGGATTGCTTCGCAACCGTGATAGCGTAGAATCGCCTACATATTAATGAATCAGTGTTCACGCATCAAGCGCGTGAGCATATCGAGGTCACTGACGGCGACGGCTGAGCCAGCGCGCATCTGACGGCGAGCGGCACTTCTCGATCCGACGGCTTCCGAGGCAAACAAGTACTTATCGACCATTTTTTTTTTGGTGTGTGTAAATCATCTAATGACAACTCCCGCCTTTGGGCGGAGCGGGAGATAGTGTCAGAATTTTACTGACTGAAAAACCCACCTCGTTCCTTCGTTGCCTTGGTTCCAGGGCCCTGGTGTGCACTTTCACATTTACTCAAGGCCTCAGAGTAGCCTTCGACCCTGCTGGATCCAGTTTCGTTCTTCTCCATAGAGATCTACGCTTTGGAACGTGCAATTTAGCTTCACTTTTTTTTGACTGATCGACATTTTGACTATTCAAAAGTGCCAGTAATTGGTCTATTTGAAATAAATGTGTTCAAGTTTGAGTTCGACCATTCACTGTAACGTTACTTATTTTGTTATTCGAATATACCTTCACATACTGTCCACTTATTTTATTCATTTCCTCTTCCTGAGATCCTGAACAGTCAGAATTAGGCGGATTTGAAAGCAATGTGCAGAATCGCCAAACTAAAGTTGCCAGCCAAAAAAAAAACCAAACCAAACCAGCGCTGTGTGCTCATCGCATTGTGCATGAGGGCACAGCTTTATGCTGAGCGTTCGGCCGTTTTGCACGGATGTGGCGCATATCTTTTCTTTATAATGTTGTTTGTCTAGTTTTTAGTTGCGTCATTCCGTGTAAACAAACTGTTGTTTTTTCTTTCTATTTCCTTTCAATGGGCAGGGCACATTGTTCGCAGAACAGATGGCCGTTGGGGCCGAAAGGTTCTGGAGTGGCGGCCGCGTACCGGAAGACGCATTTTTGGAAGGCCTCCTTCAAGGTGGACCGATGACCTCGTAAATGCTGCTTGCGTTTTCTGCGTTCATTGTGGCGACATTTGGGGGAGGCCTATGTCCAACAGTGGACGTCTTTGGGCTGAAATTATGATGAATGATGAAAGCAATGTATTGACCAAGTTCAATTAAATATAATTTCCGATTTTAGCAAAATACCATTTCCTTGACTTCATAATACTTCCAAACACTAGAGACAAAATAAACAAAAAATGTTCAGTACAGCGCCATCTAGCGAGAAAATCCTCTCAAATTCTGTAATACTTCATAGTACACGGTAAATTGAATTAAACCAAAATGGCCGTTGTTGCTAAGGTAACTCGAAAATCTGTTATTACGCATTTTTGTCGATCGCCATTTGGTTCAACTTTTATGCGTATTGTACCTTTGATGATAATTCATCAGTTGATAATTACAACTCCATATATATAAAAATACAGACATATCAGTCAATTTGTTAATGACTCTTCCTTATCACAGAAATGGGAAAAGTCTTTTAAAAACATGCCTCTTCTACAAGTGGGCATAATACAGGTGTTTTGTCCAGCGATGGGCTCGCGGTTTTCTAGTCTGGTAGCCAATGCTGGGTTCGCCAGAGGAGGCAGTAGTAACCATTGTGGGTGTTCGTCGAGTTTGAAGACTGGAAATAACAGAAAAATTGTGAATTTAAATCCATATTCACCGTTAAATTTTGGTCGTTTTAATCCCGTAGAGGGTCGATTTGTGAAAAACTATCGATTTTTAAAGATAAATTAGAGAATGAAGTACTTTTTATACTTTAATTAATTTACGCATGTACGAAATTAATTTCTTTAAGTAAACGTCAGCTTGGCGAGTACTGAATGACCTGTAGGTAGTTTGTACGCAACGACCGACAACTACCTACAGAATCATTGAATCATTTACTTAAAGAAATTAATTTCGTACATGCATATATTAATTCGAGTTTTAGAAAAAAAGTACTTTATTTTTTTTATTTTATCTTTACAAATCGATAGTGTTTCACAAATCGACCCTCCACGGGATTAAAACGATTAAATTTTAACGGTGTATATATAAAAGCAAAATACCACTCACTGATTAATCACGAAATCTCAGAAACTATAACACCTACAAACTTAAAATTTGGCAGGTAGGTTCCTTATAGGGTGTAGACATTCGCTAAGAACGGATTTTACGAAACTCCCGACTGTCCCACGGGCGCAGCCACTGGCAGAAGGTAGTTTTAAATAAAAAAATAATGGTGCTTACATGTGGCGCATATCTCTGTAAGAGCGGGCGGTACCCGTGCCCGAAGGTGGCTATCATGCCAGGCTCCTCACTGCGATGCGGATGTAGCGGTATTATCACTTGGACCTGTAAAGATATAGTTTCATTTTTACACAAGTGGGTAAAAGCTGAGGAGGGATATACGCCCGAGCCAAAGGTGAGGGTCGTTATTGAGACGATAGACCGCAATTATGAAGGCTCGCGTGTATTAAATGAAGCAGTAAGCATTTGAAGTATTGGATAAGATACGGTGATAGCGTGGCGGTTATTTTTTTAGAGTGTGTTTTATTCAATGACTTCTCCCGGTCTAGGACAGAGCGGGATGGTGTGTCACCTTTTCTGACTAAGGCCCACCGATATGATCTTTTTTTCCTTGCGTTCCAGGACCCCAGGGTTTTCCTTTCAGAAGCGAACCCTTAGCCCCAGTAGGCTTCGTAAAGCGTGACTGGTGACAGGACAGAATGGAAGAAAAACTGATTCAAGAGGAAGGTTTATATGTATAATACATGCATAATATATTTAATATCACCATTGCACCCATGCGGAGCTGGGGCGGTCGCTAGTAATGTATATGTTAGCAAACAACTCACATCTTCTTCATAAGGCCTGAACACAGTGAGCGGGCGCAGCGAAGCCGCATCAGCCACGATGATGCAGCCCCACGCCGTGCCGATGTACAGCTCATCGCGAAGAGCACACAGCGCTGTTACCTAAACAAACAATATAAAAATAATACAGCATTAAATTTTGATCGTTTTAATCCCATGGAGGGTCGATCTGGTACATGGAACACTACCTGTAAAGAAAAATATATATAGTACTTTTTTTCTAATACTCGATTTCATATACGCATATACGAAATTAATTTCTTTAAGTAAACGAGTCAATGACCTTGTAGGTAGTTGACGGTCGTTGCTTACTAACTACCTACAGGTCATTGAACTCGCCCAGCTGACGTTTACTTAAAGAAATTAATTTCTTTATGAATTAAAGAAATGAATTAAAAAAGAAAACATTTTTTTATTATATCTTTATAAATCGATAGTGTTTCATGTACCGAATCCATCCTTCACGGGATTAAAACTATCAAAATGTAACGGTGTATAATAGACTGCAGCAACAGCAACGAATCGCTAAACTTAGACAGTTTTTGCGGAATTGTTTCGAGTGAGAGTTCGGTGGCTGTTTTAATTATTCGCAAATTGATTCCTAGTGGATATTGTGATGTAAGATTGGTGCAGTTTTGTATCTCAAGTGTCTGCGCAACTGCACAATATGTGGAATCATTGAAACAGGCGCGATCTCGGTAACGTGGAGCTGAGAATATTATTGTAGTGAATGTGTTGTACCCGCATTCTAATGGCACACTGAACTATTCATACGAAGACTTATCCTAAGAGCGGTCAACCCGATGAACATTTTCACACAACCGCTCTTACGTGATTATGATATTATTACACATCTTTCTTCAGATATTTTGGATACACAGATATCTTGTGGATATTATCTAGGCTTCTATAGAAATCAAAATATAAATTTGTGTAAAACTAATCCAGGAAAGACCTTTGAATATTTGCTATTTTACGTGAACTCCATAATGTAATCATATATTAAAAATAATAAAAAAGTACTTCTATAGAAGCCTTGCACATTTAATCGAGATTCTAAATGTCAATATTTCTCACTAATTTTTTATATTAAGGGTTTTTTTTTATATTAAGATTTTGTATAATATTCGAGTCAATAACGTAATTACCGAATACCAACAGAGTTTCAGGCGTAATCTCTCTTTTTTCGCGATGCCTCTCCATCAAGGCTTTAAGATGCAGCAATAAGCTTTTAATCCATGCTCGACGTTGACGGCCTCAGAGCCTCAGTGGTGCTATTCTCTAAGGAAACGCAGCGGATTGTCAACCTAATGTACCTATACATTGGATGGTTAATTCAATGTATCCTATTTGGATGTTCGTCGTTGCGGCAGCGCTGCATTTTGTTAGAGAATAGCACCACAGGGCTGAAGTGTTTACTCACCCTGCACTTGTCTTCACTGAGATGTTCATCTAGAGCTATGGACTGCAGGCTTTCTGAACAAGGCACCAGTTTGCTGCAGTCCAGCCGGGCACACTGCTGCTTCGTACGAACCGACCACTGGTACACGCATACACCTGACAACAAAATTAGTCCTTCAGACAGTACGAACCACTGTATTATCAATTTTAAAAAGCATATATAGGGTGACTGGTAATTAGTGACCGATATTTAAACACGTCACGCAAAAATTCTGCTGGTCAGTACATTTTTGTTCACCTAACTGGTCAAAATGTACTGAACTTGGCTGATTTTTTTCGCGATTTCAGGTTTGTTCCCATAGTAAAAGTTGTTGGTTAATAATATAATATTTCCACAACTATCACACAGCACCGTCTAGTCGCAAGCTAAGCAGAGCTTGTGTTATGGGTACCAGACAGCTGATAAACATACTTATATATTTTCTGAATACATAAATATTATAGATAAATTACACCTAGACACAGAACAAATGATCGTGCTCATTACACAAACATTTGTCCTGGGTGGAAATCGAACCCACGACCTCCGGCATAGTAGTCAGGGCCACTAACTACTAGACCAACAGGCCAGTCAATTTATTCATTGTTATTATTTCTATAATATATAACATTATTTCAAGTATATGCGAAAGCTAAATATAGTTTGTTGAGAATCAGTAGCTGAATCGATTCCAATAATTTTTACATTATACTATATTTTTCCTAAAAATATTTAAAAAAAATTGACTATTTTCTTAACGCGAACACTTCATTTGCAGTAACATTAGACATTTAAAAAACCTATATTACTGTCCGTTCAACGGATTATACTATATTTACTTAATCAAATGTTATCTCTTACCAGGATCACAATAGACTATGACAAAAGGCTCATCTTCGGGCGCCGCCATGAGCGTGACGCGCGGCTGCGCGGCCAGCACGTCGGCGCCGCACACGCCGCCCACGTTCACGGCGTACGAGTACAGCCCGTCGCCGCCCGCCCACACCTCCCAACTGTGGAGGGGGAGATTACTCAATAAAGGGGGGTAGTAGGCAGGGACTGCATACCGAAAAAAATATCGGTTATAAGGGTTAACGGTATGACGTGATACCTTTTTATTTCAATACCTCAAAATAACGGTACCGTTATTTTTTACGGTACCTAAACCTCTAACAATAAGGTATCCTTTGAAACTCCTACTCCCGCGATTTTTCGTCGTGCCAATCGCAATACACTTGTCGCGATAGCTGGCAACGTCGCATTTATCGTAGGTACTCGCACGAGAAATAATTTCGGTACCGGAATTATTTCGGTTAAATAAAGGTATAGCGGTACCTAAAAAAATAGCGCTATCGTTATTTTATACCGGTAGTGTAACCGCAAATCTTAACCGGTTTCTGTCTACCTTTAAAATAAAGAGGTACCGTATTTTAATACCGGTAGCGTAACCGTATACCTTAACCGAAAACGGTCCCTGGTACAAGCGAGTATAGATGACACACGTGCTATTTAGGGTTTTGTACCCGAAAGGGTGTCAAGGACCGTCCTTTTGCATATGTCTGTCTCCCCGCAATCTATATGAATTCTTGAACATTTCTTCATCAGCATGCTTTCACTTACCCATGAGGAGACGGCACGGCTGCCAGGCAGCACAGTTCAGTCGCAGTACCAAGCTCTGTTAACACGAAGCTACCTTCAGCTTCTGGGCGACGGGAAGTCACTAGGAACAGCCTAGAAATAATAACAATCAAGTATTTTATACATATATACACCACTATTTTTTAATTATGGCAAATACTTAAACGGCTTATTAGAAAAGGTCTTGTTATTATTTAAGTAAAGTCTCAATGCATAATATTCACAGCAAAGTTATGAGCGTTTGTTTATATCACAAAATCTCACTCAATTTCTGGAAACATTGTACAGGTTATTTTATATGAATGAAAGAATGTCAATAAAAATGGAAAAACACTGCGCTTAGTATTTTCTAGTAGTATTTGTTATGAATTGATTCAATTATGAATTTACTAATAATGAAAAATTTTCGTGGTCAATTTTGGGATTTCGTTTTTTAATTTTTGACTACACAAATATGATCAGTAACGGGTACTGATTGAGCCCCATTTTTTTGTGCACTAATTAAAAAATAGGGGTGTATATATTTAATAATATTTATTGACCACACACAATTTTATAAGGGAACAGAAATATACAAATTAGAAGAAAACAAATAGATACAGCTTAGAACTGGCCGTGGGCCCTAAACTAGGCACAGCCTGTATCTTGGTGGCCCAGGACCAATTAACAGAGTTGGCAGATTAAAGTTCTGCGTGACATAGCATAATTCATAAAGTTAGTGCAGAAAACAATGAAATGGTAGTAGAAAACGGACAGAATTAACAATAATTACAAGCAAAATGAACCCCTATTTTTTAATTAGTGCTCAAAAAAATGGGGCTCAATCAGTACCCGTTACTGATCATATTTGTGTAGTCAAAAGTTCAAAAAAAGAAATCCCAAAATTGTCATAATTGAATCATCATTCATAACAACTACTACTAGAAAATACTAATCGCAGTGTTTTTCCAAATCACATTACTATAAAGATTAAATTAATGTTTAAATTGAATTCAATTAATATCTACAATTTAATTAAATATTAACCTTTTGAATACCGTAATTAGAGACACAATTAAATAGAAAGACAATAGGTGTGCGGACGCCGGCGTCCTCTTGGGAATTAATGAATTAAAAAACAAGTATTATGCCTGTAGTAGGAGTTACAGACAGAGAGCCCACTCTGCAGACCGGGCCTTGGTACAGGCCATAGTCCGGAGCAAAGAGTGGCAGGCGGACGCCTCCTTCTGCGAAGCCACCACCGCCGGGATTTCGATCCCAATTTCCGATCCCGATTTCCGGCCGCCTGCGCCTACGCAGGCTTGCGGATGGCGAGCAATGGGTAGCCGTCGAACGGCCTGTAACCCTGCGTTATTTCGTTACCTGCCACAACTGAGGGCTACCGCGACCCGCTGCAGCCTGGGCAGTGCCTGCAGCGCCGCCACTGATGACGGAGCTCCCCCGACGGACTCCTGCACGCGCACGCACCAGATCAGCGCACAGCTGGATGCGCTGCAAATGTTACAGAGTAAAATTAACACTTTTTTATTAGTTTATTTACAATTAGCGACCCGCCTCAGCTTCGCACGGGAGCAATGGTGATATTAAATATATTATGCAGACGTAACAGTACTAACTACCTACAGTTTTCATTCGTCATTGGCCTCGCTCAACTGAATTAATTCGAGTTTAAAAAAAAAGTACTTTATTTTTTAATTTTCTCTTTACAAATCGATAGTATTTCATGTACCGAATCGACCATCCGCGGGATTAAAACGACTAAAATTTAACGGTGTATGAACCTTCCTCTTGAATCACTCTATTGAAAAAAACCGCATCAAAACTCCGTTGCGTAGTTTTAAAGATCTAAGCATACATAGGGACAGACAATGGGAAGCGACTTTGTTTTATACTATGTAGTAATAAAATAATTCGATTATTAAACTAGTTTTATTAGCTGAATGTAAGCTTATGTACGTGCACTTTGCACTTTTTTTTTAGGACTGGAATAATTTTCCTGCTGCAGTCTTCCCGTCCGATTATAATTTGGGTTTCTTCAAGGCTAGAGTGAATACGCTCTTAATAAACTAGTGCGCCTCACCATCAACGATTGCATCACTGCTTACCATCAGGTGGGATTGCAGTCAAGCACTAGTTTATAAAAAATAAAAAAAATCTCTTAACGCGACCAATATTCGGTGATGCACTGACATGGCAGAGCCCCAATTGCAAGCATTTATGTAAAGTATTTTTACTTTAGTGTTCAATGAGACGTGATTTTAGTCGGACTATTTTATATTTTTATTTAGACTAGACTAGACTTCCCGTTAGGCACTCAACAACATTTCTGCATTTTTATACTTAGGCCGTGGTTACGCAGCGCGTTGGGCGTTTCGTCGTACATTGCAGCAGCGGTCATCGCTCGCGCAAACACAAACATATGGCAATGTACGACGGACCGCCCGACGCGCCGCGTCTCCGTAATCGAGCACTTACATTGCGTTGACATCATTCTTATGTTGGGATTGCACCTACCTATGTTCCTTCAGTTACTCATCGAAGAATCTCGCAGAACAATATGATACTTACGAGTAAACAGATATTCTGCCGGCGGAGTCACCGAGCCACATCTTGTTGCCCACCCGACATATCGCCGTCACCATCACGGGATCCGCTTTATCTAATGAAAAAAATATTATATATAGGGTGACTGGTAATTAGTGACCGATATGTAAACACATGATTGTAGTCATGTTTAATTCATTCATTAATGTTCCCACGGCTGGGACTCAGGCCTTCTCTCTAGGAGAGGGAATGGGCCGTAATCCACCACGCGGGCCCAGTGCGGGTTGGTGAATGTCACATGTCTTCGAATTTTTGGTTCTAAGAATGCAGGTTTCCTCACGATGTTTTCCTTCAACGTTTTGAGGGCAGTGGTGATGAAATAAATTACACAAAATAATACGCCTGGCCGGATTTGAACCCGCGACCTACAACTTGTAAGTCGGGGCCGTTACCACTCGGTCACTACTGCTCTTCATAATATTAGTGTAGACAGAAGACAAGATATGACGAGCTTACTGCTTACCTGTCAGTACTCTGACGGTGTGATGATGCGTGAAGCTGGTGGCGGTGGCCAGCAGGGTGTGGGCCCTCTCAGGCTCCCCCCCTCCGTACCACATCTCCCACCCTGGCACACCTTCCTCTGGGGGAAAATAGACCTGGATTAATCACATTATCTCATTATTATAAAGGCGATCTCTCGCGCCAGGCCTTGGTATAGGCCATGGTCAGGCAACGGCGCATACGCCCCGGTCGCCGCAGGGATTCCGATCCCGATTTCTGGCCACCGTAGGCGTGGGCTTGCGGACGGTGGGCAACGGGCAGCTCGCTGTCCGACCGAGACTAAGTCTTCGATGGCGCGCACTGTTCTCGAGCGCCTCAAGGAGTTGTCAGCAAACTGTAGGGGCCCAGCAGGGTCGAAGCCTACTGGGGCCAAGGATTGTGTGAAAGTGAACCCCGGAGCCCTGGAATGCAGGCAATGAAGGAACAGGGTAGGTTTTTAGTCAGTGAGACACTATCTCCCGCCCCGCCCAAGGGCGGGATTTTTCATTATATGATTTTACCTACTATAAAAAAAAAACCATTATAATGGCGATATTTTGTGTCTGTGGCCTACTATCGCCATAGTTTAGTATGGTCGCTTCCCGCAGGCGTAAACCAAGCGTATAATTACGAATCTATGAAGCTACTAGTCTGTGACAGTAGCCCGTTACATACCACTGACGCCCAGCACGGTGCAGGCTGCAGCCGCCGTGGCAGTCCTCGCAGCCGCCGCGTCTGCTAGCGCGCAGTACTCGGGCGCTGCCGCTACGCTGACTAAGGCTGCAGCTGATGGCCGCAGCTCAGGAGACCCCGACCAGCAGCGACGCATCGTTTCTAGCATGCAGCACGGGTATTCTAGGTCCTGGAAGAGAGAAAATTATCAAAATTCGCGGTTATATTTATTTATTTATTATATACTTTATTGTACACCATTACACATACAAAAATTAGAAACTAAAACACACATATACAATAGGCGGCCTTATCGCATTCCGCGATCTCTTCCAGGCAACCTGGAATGGACAGTAATTACCTGGACAAGAAATGGGACTGTCATTGGTGTGATAATACCAATATTATACATATTTATATTACAATAGATACAGATATATATACATATGTTATATAATATATATACATACATATTGATAACTATACAGAAATTGATATGAAGACATTCACAGCAACAGATAATGTTCCCTAACGAGTCTTTTAAAAACAGGCATGTCTGACATTTTGATTGTCAAAGAAAGACTTTGAATGTATTTATATTTTATGATTTTAGACCACAGAGACTTGAGCAGAAAGTCACTTGTTTCAGCAGTTATGTCTGATCTGTTACTAGCTTTTGCCAACGCCTTCGCTCGCGTGAAAGTTGATCTATATGAAAAAGGCTATGGGGTAAGATAATGAATACTCACCCTCGGTGACAACGAAGGTCTGGCTCCTTCCAGCACAGCTTCTTTAACGGCCTCGTGACCCTCGAACGGCTGGCGTACTGTCACAATCTCGTATAACAGCATGCCGTATGAGAAACAGTCCACCTGTGAAAAATTATATCATTACACCTGCGTCCATTAAACCAGGTAGGCAAGGCAGAGGTACATGTGTGGGTGGAGTACCTCATCTCCTCCTCTTGTCTTACGTGCAAGTGGAGTCGACGCTACAACCGCAATTTTTATACATATTTTTTTATTTATACAACCTTATTTTTAGTATATGCGAACTCTTAAATACGGGCCTAGTATTTTTATGTAAAGAATTTATGTACACACAAAGTTATAAGCTTATTATGGTACCTGGTTGTCCACCGGGCTACTGAGGAGTTGTTTTACTCTCGAACCCAGCTGTGTGCTGGTATTCAATGCCCGTTATGACCTGCCCTGGCCTGTATTGTACTAACTCTCGGTGGTGTCCAACTTGTGACTTTTTTTTTGAACATTTTTGTGAAAATATATAACATGGTGTTAAAACTATTAGAATCGATTCAGTACTGATCTGTGGAAAACGTTATTGATATCACATTTGTTAAACTATTTTAAATTCTTTCTTTATGTAATATTCTATGTGTTATTGTTTGTTTTCCCCAATAAATAAAATAAAATAAATAAAATAAAATAAAATAAAACTATATTCAGGTTTCGCAAATACTAAAAATAATGTTGTATAAATAGAAAAAAAAAGGAGAGGAAGAGGGAGGCCGAAGAAGAGATGGATGGATTGTGTGAGGAGTGATATGAAAGAAAAGGAAGTTAGTGATAGTGTGACGGCTGCCAGGATAGAGTGGAAGAAAAAAACGTGTTGCGCCGACCCCAAGTAATATGGGACAAGGGCAGGAAGAAGAAGAAGAAGAAATATAAAAAAAATCAAGTCACTGCACTTCAACGGTTCAAGCTAAAATACTCGTCACGGCTCCGCACCCACGTACAGCTGGTAGAATATCAATTGTTTATTCCATTCGCACCGCGTCGTTTTGCGAACATGTTGACTCGCCCACGTAGGACACCGCAAAAGTCAAAATCGGTTAGAAAGACGGTAAAAAACAGTTTATTTAAATGGTTAATGTTATTGCGAATGGAGCACAGTTCGTTTGCAAACTACACAGGACACTTAAAATCAAGTTTTTTTTTATTGCACATTAAAAAATTGCAAGTAAGTTGAACCAAAATGGCCGTCGTTTCTATGGTTACACGCAGCCCCCCGCTTCGACTGAGACTCGAAAATCTGTTACTTCTGAGTGAACCGCATAAGTCGCGTATTGTACAAAGTTCTGACTGACCTTCTCATTATATTCTTCTTCACCGTTATACCTCATGATCTCGGGCGCCATGAACCCTTCCGTGCCGCCGAAGCCTTTGGTGCCTGATGGAGGGGCCAGCCGGCTTATACCTGGACACAAATAGCAATGGAAACTGAGCCTTGTTCGATAAGAATAAAGTTTAAATTCATTCTAGGAAAAAATCCACTTAGATTTTACTGGCGACCCGCCCCAGCTTCGCACAGGTTCAATAGTGATGTTAAACATATTATGCATTATATAAAGCTAAAACATCACCACTGGTCTCAAAACGGTGAAGGAAAACATCGTGAGGAAACCGGCATGTCCTAGAACAAAAAATTCGAAGACATATGACATCCACCAATCCGCACTGGGCCCAATTACGGCCCAATCACTCTCTTAGAGAGGAGTCCTGCGTCCCAGCAGTGGGAACAATAAAAGGCTGATGATGATGATGACATATAAACCTTCTTCTTGAATCACTCTATCTATTAAAAAAAAACCGCATCAAAATCCGTTGCGTAGCTTTAAAGATCTAAGCATACATAGGGACAGACAGCGGGAAGCGACTTTGTTTTATAATATGTAGTGATTATTTGTTTTTTTTTTTTTATTCCATGAGACTGTTTTTAGGATTATGCACCCAAAGGCTAAATACCTTATTACTAACGCTAAGAACTCACTATTAATAAAAAAAAGATCTATTCCTAGAGAGATGTGATAAGTTTGTCATTACTAATCATCGTCATTACTCACCGTAATCTCCTAGTTTAACGTGTACGTTGAGCGGAGCTCCGCTTAGCTCATCTCCTGGCCGAGGCATCTTCCACACTAGTACGTTCTCAGACTATAAATAAAAAAGAAACATAATATTAAAACACGGCATAGCTCTACTCCATGCGAAATAAGATCAGACATCTAAACAAACCTTTTTTGCACTCAGTTCAATCGATTTTAACTCTTATCCCGTAGACATAGAGATGGCATAAAAAGCAAAACAGTGGTTACAATACCAACTATTTAATGCAGCCGCTATGTATCGTACTAACAACGTAATAAAAGTCAAATTCGGTTGAACAGACAGGTAATAAGGTTTGTTTGAATGTCTAATCTTATTTCGAATGAAGTATAGATAACAGTGGTAAGGCCCCGTCTTACGAATTGGGTAGCAGATTAAAATCTTAGGCAAGCGTATTTTAAAATTTATTTCATCACCACTGTTCTCAAAAACGGTGAAGGAAAACATCGTGAGTAAACCGGCTTGTCTAAGAACTAAAAAATCGAAGACATGTGACATCCCCTGCACCCGCACTGGGCCCGCGTGATGGATTACGGCCCATTCCCTCTCCTAGACAAAAGGCCAAAGTCCCAGCAGTGGGTACATTAAGAGGCTGAATTTGCTGCTATACTTATGCGCTGCAGCGCGACCCGCACTCGCGGTAGCTGCGCAGTACGCCTAGGGCACCCTGTATGTATACCTTAAGATCTCTGTAGACGACCCTCCTGGCGTGTAGATACTCGAGCGCCCGCGCGACCTGCAGCGCGAGCGCGCGCGCCAGGCGGGCGCTGCAGCGCGACCCGCACTCGCGGTAGCTGCGCAGTACGCCGTCTAGAGCACCCTGTATACATTGTTATTGTTAGTGTGACAGTAGCGGCATCTATGACGCCATATAGGAACTAATAACAAAATTACACCGCAGTAACAGAATTCCCCGCAAGATTCAAATATATGCGACAGCCCGAAATCCATCTATCAGGCAGTTCTCCAAACCAGACACAATAATATTGTCTGGTCGGAAGATTCGTCCTTTTCAGAGGAGCTTAGCGGGACATTAAACCATTTTGTAAGTTGTTTTTAAGCAGTGATTGCTGCACGTATAAAGTGTTTGGCAGTAAGATTTTAAATGCATAACTGTCACTTGATTACTGCTAAGTGCGAACTTGCGAGCCAACATATTACACCGGACAGCCAACGCCCTACGTGCGAAAAATAAAACACGCCCTACGTGCCCTCTCAATATACTGTGTGACTCTGTTTAAATCGGTACCAGCTAAGATGACTGAGGGTACAGTCACATAATGTTTACCATGCCTTTAAAAAACTATAGCATTTCACTTTTCTTAGGACTCACACAATGGAACCAAATTACACAATCCACTTATGGATGGGCTCAGCAGTACCATGTCATCTGCGTAGCGAATATTGTTGACACACACACTTTCTATATAGCACCCGACATTTGCACTGCTGAGCACTGCTTACAATATACACTTGACCTCATTTTTCATAGGTTTTATATAATTCCTGAAGCAGGAACATGGAATTTGAACGAAATTAATTCAAAATACAAAATAATTCAGAGTATTGTACATTTCTCTGTAGCCATTAGCATTATTTGTCAAATTAGTTCTCTGAACGCTCACTAGTGGTGCTTCAAATAGGCACAAAAAATAGCTGCCAAACTTATGGAACTGCCTGTCCAATGGTAAATAGTAGAGCCGGTTTCTCTGTACAAAACTTGAACCCAGTACATGCGTATATCAATTCGAGTTTTAGAAAAAAAAGTGATTTATTTTTTAATTTTATCTTTATAAATCGATAGTGTTTCATGCACCGAATCGATCCTCCATAAGATTAATACGACCAAAATTTAACGGTGTGTAAATAAAAGACAAGAAGTAGGAAGCATAAAAACTGGGCAAGTGGAGACTTGACATCCTTCAGTCTGACTTGCACACTGAGGGTTCCGTACAAGCTAAATAATTCATTTCCCGAATCGAGTCTCAATGATTTTTTGGAATCCAAAAAAGTATTTTTTTTTGTTTGTGACGTAACTATTACAGTTTTCAGATTTATTCCTATACTCGTGCTATAGAGTCTTGCTTCATGCCAAATTTCAGGGTTCTAGGTATTTTTTTTGCTATATAAACGGCCTAGAAATTTTATTTTTTCACAGCTTCAAGGGACCGCAGACTTGAGTATATGTTTTTAATTTCAACTCGATACCTCCACGCGTCAAGGGTCTTGACAGACAGGCAGATAACAAAGTGATCCTATAAGGGTGACAACATCCGTCCTTGCGTGGCGCAGGAGATAGTGTCAGACTCTTACTGACTAAAAAACCAACCCGTTCCTACGTTGCCTTTCATATCAGGGCCGAGCCTTCCTTTCAGAAGCGAACCTTTGGCCCTGTAGGCTTCGGCCGCAGTGCCAGTGTGGAGCCGCTACACAAGACATGCGTCACCTGCTGTGTTGCCCATCCTGCACAACAGCCTGCACTTTACAGGATTACGAGGCCGATGACGCAGCGGTACAGGTTGCGAAATATTGGTAAAAAAAAAAATTAGTTGAGTTCATCGACACGCAAAGAAGAAGTAGGCTTCGACCCTGCAAGTGACCCTAGGCGCGCGGGAACAGTGCGTGTCGTCGACGACTTGGGCTCGGACCGGTCGGTTACCGGACGTTCGGACAGCGAGCTACCCATTGATCCAACAAGGGTTCCATTTCTTTTTCTTTTGAGGTACGGAACCTTAAAAAAATAGGTACAAAGTTGCTGCTTATTTCTATAGAAATCTCTTCCAGTACACCTGCGAAAGGAGAGTTGGACAAAATAGAGATGTAGACACCGTGTAGTGTGGCTATGAGTTGATATACCAGTCAGTTCCTCCTATTATACACCGTTTAATTTTGAACGTTTTAGTCCCATGGAGGGTCGATCCGGTACATGAAACCCTATAGATTTGTAAAGATAAAATAAAAATACTAGTTTTTTTCAAAAACTCGAATTAATATACGCATGTACGAAATTAATTACTTTAAGTAAATGAGTCAATGACCTGTAGATAGTTGTCGGTCGTTGCGTACTAACTTAATAACGAGTTTAAAAAAATGTACTTCATTTTTTTATTTTATCTCTACAAATCGATTCATGTACCGGATTGACCCTCCACGGGATTAAAACGATCAAAATAGGTGATTAATTTAACGGTGTATATAGATTTTTAACCATGCTTCTCCATGCTTTCAAAACTACTTACAGCGGGTGCCAATGCCAGTAGCAGCGCCAAGGGAGCAGCGCAGACGGCCAGCAGCGGCACCACGTGCTGGTGCTTCAGCTGGCTGAGGATCGACAGCTCCTGGCGCAGCCCGCAGTAGGCGCGGCACGCTGCCGCGGTTGGTTCCCGCTCCCAGCGGGAGAGGGCGGCCTGGAGGAGATAGAAAATTAGATTGATGTTACAGTTGAAGAATTCAATTCAATCCGAAATATTTTATTTCACATAGCCCTACATGTTCATTATGTTCCTGCCCTGTTCCTATGTTATTTGGGGTCGTCGCAACACATTTTCTTCTTCCATTCTGTCCTGTCACCCGTCATGCTATCACTAACTTCCTTCTCTTTCATATCACTCTTCACACAATCCATACATCTTTTCTTTGGCCTCTCTCTCCCTCTCCATCTAGTCACATGTATACATTATAACCCTTTTAGTAACATGTGTTTCATCCCTCCTCTTAACTTGACCATACCAAGACAAACGATTCCCTTTCAACTTTTCTGTCACTGGCGCCAATTTCAAACTTCCTCTAATATACTCATTCGTCACTTTATTCTTTTTTGTCACACCACACATCCATCTCAACATTCTCATCTCCGCTACATGCAATCTTTTTTCATCCGTCTTTTTAACAGCCCAGCATTCTGATCCATATAACACACATAGCCCTTATTCTATATAGGGTGACTGGTAATTAGTGACCGACACTTTAACACGTGATTGTAGTCATGATAACAAACAACTTTTACTATGGGACCAACCTTGAAATCGCAAAAAATATCTGCTGGTCAGTACATTTATGTTCGCCTAACTGGTCAAAATGTACTAGAGTAGGCTGACTTTTTTCGGGATTTCAGGTTTGGTCCCATAGTAAAAGTTGCTTGTTATCATGACTATAATCACGTGTTTAAGTATCGTTCAATGATAACCAGTTACCCTATATAGATCGGTAGGTCGCTGCAAACACAACTTGGCGAAATAGGATTCTAAAGACGGTCGGATACCCAATGTGAGTGCCATGCCCTTGTTCAGAACATGAGCCACATGTTGGAGTACCTCAAGTGCTCATACACTTGCACTATGGAGGAATTGATGACTGCTACCGATGCTGCACTCAACGTAGCCATCTACTGAGCCCAAACAGTCTAAAGGCCCTGATCGACGGGCGAGTAAAACCGCGGTCTTATGAGTCGGTAAAGCTCGCCGGTGTATCATTGCAATATGAACGACGAGCCTGGCTCGCGGCTCGTCGTGTTTGCTTCATTTTCTACTCGGCTCGTCGTTCAAAACTGTTTTACTCGCTAGTCGATCAGCACCGACGAGCCGCGAGTAAAACCGACATTCTATAAAACCGCGGTATTGGCTCGTACGTCGATCACCCGCATAAGGAGTTTACCATCGCTTCGAAAAAAAATAAGAACAAGTAGCAGAACGTAAGTACAGTGTACATACAATACGCGGCATACAAATCGAATCAATATAGCGATCGACGAAGTGGGGGGCTGCGCGTAACCATAACAACGACGGCCATTTGGGTTCAACTTATTTGCCGCGTACTATACAGTGTAAGTGATCCTAAAACCTTTTGAGCGCGTGGGATTTGTTTTGTGGTAAAATTAGTTGGTCTAGTAGTTTATAGCGGCTCGACTGCTATGCCGGAGGTCATGGGTTCGATTCCCACCCAGGACAAATGTTTGTGTGATGAGTACGATCACTTGTTATGTATCTGGGTGTAATTTAATTAAAATATGTGTGTATTTACAAATATATGTATGTTTATCAGTTGTCTAGTACTCATAACACAAGCTCTGCTTAGTTTGGGACTAGATGGCGCTGTCTGTACAGTACGTTCGCCAGTTCTTGGCGCGCCTGAAGTTAGGCTCTGCGAACTTTAGCGCTTGTAAAAATAAATGCCAATAGCAGTTGTTATTGCTGTTAACAACTGTTATTGGCATTTATTTTTATAAATCATTTATTTGACGCGCTTATTTTGAGCGCTAAAGTTTTCAGAGCCTAACTTCAGGCGCGCCAATAACCGGCGAACGTACTGTAAGTTGTGGAATATTATTATTACTTTGTAAGCTTGATGAGCAGCAGCTTCGCTGGTAGGTGGTGGTGGAACAGGCTGCAGCGCCTTCAGCGCCACGTGGATGGGCTCCGTGGGCCCCGCGGCGCCGGGCGGGGCCCGCCAGGTGGCGGCCAGCACGGTGCCGAAGGCGCCCCGCCCGGCCACGGCACCGCGGGCAATGTGCTCCCAGCGGGCGCGCTTTGATTCTTCCACGTCGAGGAGTAGCTGGGAACAAAATTAGTACATGAGCAAATGTGGATTATCAGAAAGATGTTCTTTACGTAGTCTCCATTCAACGCGAACGCGATCGCGAAGTGATGCGGCGCGAGAAAATAAACAATTGACAGTCTATTACGTGAGCCTACACGACCAAGCCCACTAACACAGCAATCTACGGGAGAGATTCATCGCGGATCAAAAGATAAATGATATTTATTTTGCAAATAGGTTTAATAAAAAAAATTAAGCGTCAATTTTTTTTCGTCTGTTGATGGAAACATGAGAAGAAATACCGAAACAAACTCAAGGGTAAAAGTCTCTTTTAAAGTTCCTACAGCAAATATGTAATGGTCAAAACATATGAGAACCATGCAGACTTGAGTGGACCTGTCCAGTCAGTGCAAGCATTTGTCATTATTCGTGAAGGTCAACTTAAAACTACTAATGAGATCAACTGTATGTTGTGTCGAGTCTGAGAGTGACGGTACTTTAAGTAACAGTGTCGAAATCTGTCTTAGGATTTAAAAATAAACAAGTTCACTATTTTAATTAAAATTTTATTACAAAAAGACAATACAAGTGCAAATAACAAGTGACAATATTATCAAAAGATTCTGTTCTGTGTACAATATACAAAAACAGTAAAAACTGTAGTGCAATCAAGTGGTGGTATTTTTCTACCCGATTCGTGTAAATAATACATGGTTTTTTACATAGTTCCTTCAAATACTTTGTTACCGAGTCCCAGTGTGTGCGCATCTCTTCTGTGTTTTTGGCTTATGGTGTCATAACACCATAACACCGTAATAACTGCCGTAAACGCATTATTGAAATCAGCGCCATCTTTTGACACATAAGGGAACTGTCCTATCGATCAACAGCTCAATTGTGTTTGATCTAAAACTTTCACCATGGTTAAATGTGGTGGCTGCGGCAAATTTCTAACGTCGTCAGATGCAGCTAAATGCGACAACTGCCGTTCTTGGTATCATAGGCAGTGTGTTGGAATTAGGAAATCAGGCTCTGTAGCGTCTACTTGGCAATGCCCGGAGTGTGAGAAGAACGTAGTGCGGGATAACCAGTCTGAGACACCGGTTAGAGGGCGTGCAGATGCACTCGTGGAGGATCTCATGGAGGCGAGTCCTACTAATAGCACCACTTCAGACGCCGCGCAGGATCTTACCCAAGATATTAGGACTGAACTAATGAAATTTAAAGAGGATTTTTTAAGAACGGTGCGCAGCGAGTTTCAGTTACTGCGCAATGATCTCGCTGAGCTCAGATCCGCGTTGCAGTCCACCAACGACCGCGTGAATAGTTTGGAAGAGAGAGTGGCCACTATTGAAAATAAAAAATCAGTTCAGCCCCAGGACTCATCAGACGTGCATCGATTAATTGCCCAGTTGCGGAGTGACATTAATGACCGCGATCAGGAGCTCCTCGCCAGTGACATACAGATCTCTAATTTGCCAGAGTCGAGTGGTGAAAACCCCATACACGCGGCTATGCTTGTGGCGTCTAAGATTGGCGTCAAAGTCGAGGTTCGCGACATTGTGAGTGCCGAGCGTATTGGAGGCAGGCGAATCAATGCGACGCAGCCATCGCCAGGGGAAACACGCCCGCGCTTTCTTGTCGTGCGCTTGGCGCGCCGCGATCTACGAAACGAGATGCTGGAGGCCGCGCGAGTGCGTCGGGGCATGACAACGGCTGATCTCGGTATGCCTGGCGCGCCAACACGTTTTTATGTGAACGAACGCCTTACAAAGCATAATCGTGAGTTGTTTCGGATGGCGCGGGAGGTTGGAGTTCGGCTCGGTTGGCAGTTTGTTTGGTGCAAACGAGGACGTATCCTTGCACGACGCAAACCTGGAGATATTGCTTCTCAAATTCGCTGCGAAGCTGATATACAGCGCATTTTTGAACCCATGTCAGTGCCGGTTGCTGACGGTCATATGCCCTAAATATTTTCTATGTGTCTTCACTGCACTATTTTTTTCTGTACTTTTGTTTTTTATTGTATACTTTATTCTGTTAGTTTTTATAATAACCATGACATGTATTTTATTGCATGTTGCTATAATGTCATGGTTGTATATACATTTTTTGTGCTTGTTGATTGTAGCAAATGTTTGTATCACGGCGACCCAACGTAATATTACACTCGTGAGCCGGTTTCATCGTATTATATTATTATTTATTTACACAAACATACTTTACACCGCATCACACTCAAAGTTAACTACATATCTTCATGGAACATTTATAAATTATTATTCTGGTAACTATTTAATATTGACAAATGACAATACAATTCGTTTAATTTTATTTCAATACGGAATGCCGGTAATGATATATCTTACGTTGACTGTAGTAGTAATTTTACATTTTAATAATGATGCCTAAAAGTAGTAAATATTTAAAAGTCGGCTTCCTCAACGCAGGGTCTCTGGGAACTGGCCATGATGATTTGATATGCGCAATGGACCGGCATAAATTTGATATTATGGCTATAAATGAAACTTGGATTCGGGCCGGCGAGGAGGCGCGCGCGCCGCTCGTGCCCGGCTATCGACTACGTCACACTCCACGGCCGACTGCTGTTCGCGCGGGTCGTGGTGGGGGTACTGGATTTTATCTGCGCCGTGGGTTGAGCGCGCGTGTCTTTACTGGCACGGTTGATCCTAGGTTCGATTCCGTCGAACAAATGTGGCTGACAATGTCACTGAGCGGGAAAAGAGTTGCCATAGGTACGGCATATCGACCACCCTGGTTTGATGTTGATCTGTTCCTTGATGGCATCACTAACACTTTGGCGTCATTGAGCAACTGTGATCACTATATTTTGCTCGGTGATTTTAACGTGAACATGCTCAATGTGAACGAGGCGAAAACCAAAAAAGTATTGGAGTTTTTAAATTATATGAGCCTTGCTCAGCTGGTCACGATGCCGACACATTTTACGGATACGAGTGAAACTCTGATCGACCTGTTGTGCACGGATCTCAAGGCAAGATACACGACAGTAGAATCATTTGGTTCCATTAGTGGCCACTCCATTATAATAAGTGAATTTAACATAAAGCGGGACAAATTTACACCATTCATATTAAAATTTAGACCGATACGAGATATATGTAGGGATAGTTTTTACAGGGATTTATCGCGATTAAATATAGAACGGGTTTCTGAATTTTCCGAGGTTAATGACATGGTCGATTTTTTTAACAGTTGCATTACAACCTTGTTTGATGTTCACGCTCCACTAAAGACTGCCACTATTAGGGAACCATCGCATCCGTGGATTACGGACACTATAAGGTTTATGATGAAGTTGCGGGACAGGGCATTAACCAAATATAGGAAAAGTAAGTCTGAACAAAAGAAGAATTATTATAAACAATTAAAATCCTTAGTAGAAAGTTCCTTGTTCAATGAAAAAGCTGCATACTTTCGGCATAATATTAATAATAAAATAAAAAATCCAAAGTTACTGTGGAAGAATATTAAAGCCACTTTAGCACCCTCAAAACAAGGACAAGACCTTCCCGCACATTTTAGGAACCCAGATTTGATAAATAACACGTTTTTAAAGGTCCCTGGAAACCCCGTAGCTGGTGCGTCACTTGTATCATTCTATGAGTCCAACAAGTATAGTAATGCCGTTTTCACACTCACTCCGGTAGACCAGGCCGAAGTTTCTCGCATTATTTCTGACCTAAAGTCTAATGCTGAAGGTTATGATAACATAACCTTAGATATGCTAACCCTAACTTTGCCACATACTTTACCAATTATAACGCACATTATAAATTACTCTATATGGACAGCTAGATTTCCCTGCCAATGGAAGATTGCCACGGTCAAACCGCTACCTAAGAATACAAACCCTATAGAGGTTAAAGACTTGCGACCCATCAGTATTCTGCCCTGTCTGTCAAAGGTAATGGAAAGAGTAGTTTGCCGTCAATTGACACGGTTTCTGGAAGAGAACGAGATATTACCTGAACTACAATCCGGTTTCAGGAAACAGCGAAGCACCTCAACGGCGTTGCTGGATGTTACGGACAACATTCTGGCTGCCCAGGATAAGGGCATGTGTACAGTGATGGTGCTACTTGATTTTTCTCGTGCCTTTGACTGTATAAATGTCCCACTGTTACTGTCAAAGTTAAAATACTACGGTTTTGATGACAATGTAATCCAGTGGTTCCATAGCTACCTCAGTAACAGAAAGCAACGCGTAGAGTTGCGTTTGGCAGACGGTAGTACCCTGATTTCAGCTCTTTCTTCTATAGAAAGGGGCGTTCCTCAAGGATCAATTTTGGGGCCGATTCTCTTCATTATATACTGTGCTGATATCATAAACTGCCTTCAAAAATGCAAATATCACATATATGCCGATGATATACAATTATATTTGTCTTTCAAACCAGAGGATTATGACTCGGCCATTAGAGACCTAAACGACGACCTGAAAAGAATCTCCACCTGGTCATATGAAAACTGCTTGGCCTTAAACCCGTCAAAGACCAAATATATGTTGTTTGGTACGAGGCAGCAGTTGAAGCTGGTACCTCTAAGTCTTAGTTTGTCTGTAATGGGTGAGCCTATTGAAAGAGTCGATGAGGCGCGAAATCTTGGGTTGCATATGGACAATAGTCTCAGATTTGAGAAGCACGTTGCTGATTCCGTGAGAAATAGTTTCTATCGCCTGAAACTGCTGTACAAAATGAGACCCTTCTTGTCTGAAAAGCTTCGCGAGCAGCTAGTCGAAACCCTTGTTCTCTCTAAATTAAATTACGCTGATGCGGTTTACGGCCCACGCTTGCTGGCTCGTACCGAAAGACTTATACAAAGAGTCCAAAACGCTTGCGCTCGTTTTTGTTATTCAGTTCCACCTAGAAGTCATGTCACCCCCTTTCTTAATAAACACTATATTCTAAAAATGAAGTCAAGGCGTAAGTTGCATTTTGCTTGTCTCCTTTTTGGCGTCGTTAGAACTAAGAAACCAAGGTATTTATACGACAAGCTCAGCTGGATGGCTAGTAGACGAGATTGTGCGCCCAGGCTTTGTGCGCAGCAACTCTCAACCCAGACTCATAGGACAGCAGCATTCAGAGGCAGTTTCCGATACACTGCTTCCAAGGTGTGGAATAACATTCCACCACCATTAAGAGTACTGGGCAGCATCCATACGTTCAGAATGCGTTTACGGCAGTACCTGCTAGATGCACAAAGGAAACTAAATATGGTCACCCTTAATGTCTCAATTATATAAACCGCCTACATTGAGTTTTAACTACAGTAAATGTTTCTTCTACTATGTAGAATACGCTGCATGGAAATATAAGATATCTTACACATAACCCCAATTTGTGAATGGTGAAGACTCCCTGGGCACCTGTTGACTGCTCATTTCATTTTAGTTATATCTACGGCCCGGAGGTGCTGATGCCTTTACTTTCCCGCGTAGTTGGAGGACCTGGACGAAACAAAGCACACGTTTACGTACTCAGGAATTTTAATACTAATATTGCTGAATTTAGTCATTTGTTTTTTTTTTTTTTTTTTTTTTTTTATGGTTACATACCTTACGTGTCTGGCCTACTTGCATCCGGTACTTGCATTGGTGGTCGCTGTCGCCACACATCCTAATGACATTCATGGCGGTCATTGTGATACCCGACTAAGGATAAAATAAAATATATCATTAAATGGAATTGTTATACAATTTGATTAATTAAAATAGTAATTTCTTTAAACAAGTAACACTCACCTTCGGCCTATATTCATTTTTTCTATTTTCAGTTTCCTTCTTCTAAATCACTAAAGTTCACTGATAACATTAAACTGATAACATTACTTTACTGATAACATTAAAATACACATGCATCACCCGACCGTGATCTTATTTTATTTTTTTTTCAAAATACCCGTTGTTAACAGCAACTATATATTTTTTTTCTTTCCCATTTAATATTTTTGCGCTGACTGCAATTCGTCCGCACTGTTTAGCTGCCCAAGGCATAATACATATACCTACATTCGTTGCACTACGCGCCGGTGTGTTGACGTTGAGTCGCTCAAAACCGGTTTTTGTAATGCACATGGAATTATGCACGATTAAAATTATTCAGTCTTGTTAAGTTTTATGTCATTTTTTATTTTATTTATTTTATTTGTTATTTTAGTATTCTATGATTTCCTACACACCTAACGCTAAACACCTAGTTATTATTTATCACACATTAACGTATAAATATAAATTTATTTATTTACCAAGTACATAATAAGTAATCAACTACCGTTCACTCTCAGCAAGGTTCAGTTGAAAACCAGCGTCAGGCAGCTACCACTGATTATCATGTAGTTGTCTGGCATTTATGCTGAACTGGACCTATTTGGCGTCGCCGTGAGGCACACAGTGTGTCTATATCTTAACTTATCTTAAGTTTTATAAATTTGGTTTTACAGTGTGTGTATTCATTCGTGCCAAATAAAATATTTTTTCTTTCTTTCTTTCTTTCTTTTTCTTGTATGTAAGTAGTAGTGATGAACCGCTGACACAGCGCCCATTCAACGTGATTGCAGTTGCGAAGCAAATTTAACGCGATGCGGCGGTTTTGTCCTACGTTCACTCGAAAATATAAAAACCCACCTCGTTCCTTCTTTGCCTTTATGCCAGGGCCGAGCCTTCCTTTCAGAAATAGACCCTTGGCCCCAATAGGCCTCGACCCTGCCTGCTGGCAGGCTGGGACCCCTACGGTTTGTTGACTACTCGCGCAGGAACAGTAAGCGCTATCGACGACTTGGGCTCGGTCCGGACGGTCCGGTCTACGGTACTCACAGTATCAGGAGCGACCAGACGCAGCTGCACCCGGCTGTCGCTGTGCATGGGGCAGTGCAGGCGGCTGCTGGTGCAGGCCGCCAGGATGCACTGCTCCACGGTCCAGGCCGTCGCGATGGAGAAGTTCTGTGGCTCGCTGTTCACTACACCTTCTACTGAGCCGAGGCGGGATGACGCTGGAACAAGAAGGAATAAACTGTTCAATCTTAACGTAGTTAGTTCAGCCTAGAAGTTGACGCTACTCAGAGCTCATACAAACCAGCGCCATGTTGCCAACAGCCGAGCTAATTACGTAATAAACGGCCATATCTTTTTTACTTGTCAACTTAGAAGCTCGATTTTCCGATTTTTGACAGCTTCAAGGGATCACAGATCTGAGTATATGGTTTTAATTTCAACTCGACCCCTCCACGCGTTCCCGAGATAAAAGGTCTTGACAGACAGACAGACGGACAACAAATTGATCCTATAAGGGTTCCGATATTTACAGAATCCTAAAAACGGTGAAACAATCACGTTTGTTGAGCCCCATTTAAATATTCATTTTATTCTATTTTTTGTTTTAACAGAAATACATCATCATTAGAGTCCGATCGAAACTGGTTTTCCAGCCGAAACCGAAACCGAATATTCGGCCGTGGCTTCAGTTTTGGCCGAAACCGAAACTTACGTGGTCAAGTATAAAATTTCTTAAAGTACTGAAATTTGGTGCATTTTACCCATTATTTTGCATTAATTAGGACATGAAATGGAAACAGTGTATTAAGTTTGTTTTAATCATTTATTTAATATAATATAAAAAAATATTAATAATATTTTTATTACTTTTTTCAAATTAAGTTCTCATAGCAAAATGTTTATCAGTTATCAATAAATCAAATCACTAATTGTTACTGTTTCATTAAATACTAGGTATTGGTATTCTGAAATCTTACTAATTACTTAACTTCCGAAATCAGTTTCGGTTTCGGTAAAAGTTTCGGACAATTTTGGCCGAAACCGTAAATGCCGCCGAAACTTGATTTTAGGCCGAAACTCGGCCGAAACCGAACTTTCGGTCGGATACCAATCATCATCTGTGAATATTTCAACTGTCTAGCTTCATGAGCCAGCGGAGTCTTAGCAATACGGTTCCTTTGGTACGAAACCCTAAAATAACCAAATCGAAAACCTCCTTTTTCGCAATCGGTTAAAAAAGTGTTAGAGTATCTTACCATTAGACTCGGCACCGACTCCACTGTCTCCATCCGAAGCTCTGGACTCTTCAGACAGGCGCAGGCGTCTTGGTTCCGCTGCACCCAGCTCCAGTCTTCTGAACGCCTGCAGACAAAGTTAATGGATTAGAGAACCGGTTACATGATCAGCCTTAACGAGATGGTTTCACTGCTGGAGCTTAAGCCTCCTCTCTGTGTGAACAGATCCGCTCTATCTGTAGGTCAGACACATATTTGTTTTCTGCAGGAATCATGTTCCTTGCGTGATCGAATCAGAAATGAAAATATCCGCAAGAGAATCAAAGTTGCCGACACAGCACGAAGAATTGCCAAACTTAAGCGTCTATTACACCACTCGATATTCCGCACAAGTTACACAGACTGTCTTAAATTTTAGATAGATAGATAGATGTATTCTTTATTGTACACCAAAAAAGAACTTAAAATTAATAGGGTGTCACAATGGGCGGTCTTATCGCTATAATATATATATATATATATTTATATAGATAATATATACGAAGGCAGAGAAATAGCGTACTTAATGACGTTCAAGAGGAGAGGTAGTGATACTTAAACAAATTTTTAAAAATTGTTTGTGTTTGAGCTTGCTTTATTGACACGGCATTTTACTTCCGAGTAAGACAGTCTAACCCTTATTACACTACTCGACGTCGACAAAACCGGTCGGTATATCGAGTGGTGTAATAGATCCTTTAAGTGGCAATGGACAGTGAACATTGCTCGCAGAACAGACGGCCATTGGGGCCGAAAGGTTCTTGAGTGGATGCCGCGCACCGGTACCGGCAGCGTATGCACCCGATCACAAGGTGGAGCGCCGTACAGGTGTACGGCGCTCAGGTGATGAGAGTCGCAGCTGGTGAAGGCGCAAGGAACCGTTCATTGTGGCGACACTTGGGGCAGGCCATGTCCAACTGTGAACGACTTTCGGCTGAAATGATGATGAATGATGCGGGAACCACAGCCACGGCGCCAACTATGCAGTCCATTGGGCTTGTGAGATGTATTTCTCACCTGAGCTAACTGCTGGAGCAAAAACTCCTGGTGCTGCAGCCGTGGAGCGGAGTTTGAGTAGTGTCTAAGGGTACTCCTCACCTGTGCCAGCTGGTGCTCCTGGTCCTGGTGCTGCGGCTGTGGAGCGGCGTGGGTGAGGCACTCGGGGCACGGCACCACGCGCGTGATGAGGCACCGCCCCTCCGACGTGTGGACGAATCGAGTTCCTGTTAATAACATTTAGATTGAAAAAAACAGTTTTCAGCCTGGCTTTTGGTGAGCGTAATTTTTAGATTTAATTATAAACACAAGCGTGGGCACATATCACTTACATAATAAATGTAAGTGGGTATGTACCGTTTTAATTAACTATAAATAAATAATAAATAAATCTACGGCACGGCACCGCCAACGTGCAACATCATGACGCAGCCACCGTGAAACGACGTCGTGCCGCGGCACGGTGCCAAGTATGGTGCACCGCGGGCAGAAGACAACAACAAAAATTACACCCAGACAGAACAAATGATCATGCTCATCACACAAACTTTTGTCCTGGGTGGGAACTGAACCCATGATCTCCGGTATAGCAGTCAGGGCCACTAACCACTAGACTAACAGGCCAGTCAAAATATTTGATACAGTATATACGATAATAGTATTACGTACTAGCACCTCGTACGGGTGCAATGGTGATATTAAATATATCATGCATGTATTATGCATATAAACCTTCCTCTTGAATAACTTTATCTATTAAAAAAACCGCATCAAAATCCGTTGCGTAGTTTTAAAGATCTAAGCATACATAGGGACAGACAGCGGGAAGCGACTTTGTTTTATACTATGTTGTGATAACTTACCAAGTGAAGGGTACCAGTCTTCTAGCAGCAGATCCACGTGGTCTGACACGAGGGCCAGCACTTTAGCCAGGGTTTCAGGGTTCGGTTCCAAGCTGATACTCTGTGAACAATAGACAATATTATAATTACTGCTTGTATAATATTAAGCTTCTATTCATAGCTTAGATACCGACGTAATAGCTTTATCAATTACTAGATGTCCCTTGCGGGTTCGAAACGAGTCAATGACCTTGTAGGTATTTGTCGGTCGTTGTGTAATAACTACCTGTTGGTCATTAAACTCGCCCCAGCTGACGTTTACTTAAAGAAATTAATTTCGTACATGCGTATATTAATTCGAGTTTTAGAAAAAAGTAACTTATTTTTTTATTGTGTCTTTACAAATCTATAGTTTTCATGTACCGGGTTGACCCTCCACAGGATTAAAACGAACAAATTTAACGGTGTATTAAAAACATTAGAGTTCCTTACAAAATCTGCAATAAAGTAACCCAAAGTTGTGAGACCGATCACGACAGATGACGTCACGGCGAGTCGCTTCATGTTTTGGACGCCTTTCTGGAACTAATACACTAAAATTGCTGTACCTTCGTCAGTTTTGGGCCAGTTGATATAATCACAGTATTAACTGCTTTTTTTTAACGATATAAGTCTACATACTCCACAAAAATCATGACCGATCTTCGTTATCATGCTACGATTGACAAACGGGACCAAAGGCCAAATAAAGACGTGTAACTTACCTGATACCCAGCTATAGGTAGTCCATCATCCCTCCTGATGACACAGACTTGTGCTGGAAGCAGTATCTCCACGCAGGCCGAAGACTGGACGTCCAGCTCGCACCACGCACCTTCTTGGCGTACTCTGAACCTGAAACAAGTGGAAGAAACTTGAGTTTTCTAAACTTGGGTGGAGTGAGAGGGCGGGTCAGACTTTTCCTGACTAAAACCTGGGTAGGTTTTTCCCTTCAATTTTCTTAGGCGTTTTAGGGCCGCGGTGACTCTTTTGAACAATCACGCAGCCTCGTCACGGACGATTGACTCGAAGGAGATGACGGGGGATCTCTCATTCACTTCAGCCCTCGTCAAGTTCTTCATATCAGATTCCTTCAAACGTCACAGATAGAAAAAGAAGTCAGGCATAAGCAAATTACAAATAATTTTTCATCTTGTCACAGACTGTGTGCTTGCGGACGTCGAGTAATGGGTAGCTCGCCGTTTTATAGTCGATGGGGCCGAAAGGTGCTGGAATGGCAATGGCAATAACGCAGCGTTAGCGCGACCTCCTACAAGGTGGACCGTTGACCTGGTGAGGGTCCCAGGAATCCAATGGATGTGAGACGTACAGGACCGGCAATTGTGGCGACGCTTGGGGAAGGCCTATATAACAGTAGAGCTCTTTCCACGGAAATCAAGAATGATTTTTTTTTAAGTGGGAAAATCATCAACTGACATCCCTTGGGCACGGCGGGAGATAGTGTCAGACTTTTACTGACTAAAAACCCACTCCTGTTCCTTCTTTGCCTTCGTTTCAGGACCCCGGGGTACACTTTCACATTGCCCATGAAATGATGAATGGTGTGGTTTCTCTAGAATCTCACCTGATATGATGATACTGGTCGTCAGGTTGGTCATCATCAGTCGCGGGCAGGAGGGCGTCCCTGCGTGGCGGCAGCTCTCTCAGCGCTAACATAGTCAGGGCTCCGCTACACACTAGGGCTCCGCTGCGCCATAACTTCCAACCCCACGACAGTTCCAGGGCTTTGGATATTGTTTCGTCTAATTCCATCTGCAACAAAAAAAAGAGTAAATCTATTATGTAAAAGCAAATGAGCTCTGACTCACTCACTGATTAACCACAAAATCTCAGAAACTACAACACCTACAAACTACTACTATATAGGGTGTAGACGTCCGCTAAAAACGGATTTTACGAAACCATGTCTGGGGCTCTGGGAAGGTATGAAAATGCATACCAGGGCCCTGGAACCAAGGCAGGGAAGGAATAGGGTAGGTTTTTAGTCAGTAAGAGTCTGACACTATTTCCCGCTCCGCCCAAAGGCGGGATTTGTCATTGGATGATTTTACCTATCGTAAAAAAAAAAAACCCCTAAGGCCGTGTTTATGGAGACGCGGCTCAGCACCGCACAGATAACCCTCATTTATTTAGTTGTTAGTAAGATTATTTAAAAAAAAATTGTTTGATACACGTAGAAAGTCGGTCCACTTATGACTGTTTCGAAAAAATGTAAAAAGAAATCGTATTTTAAAAAAAACGTTTAATATTTCACATTTTTGGTTGTTGTGTATATGTTCACTATAGTATCAAAATGTTCGTTAACTCTGTGAAATAAAAGTCCGAATATAAAAGGTATACGGGTCTATTATATTGATAATATGTGTACACGATACAATCGATCCAGTGCGCGGACGGGACGCAAATGACTCAAGAGGCGGGGGCAAAAATACACTGCGCTAATGCACCCGATACAAATACACGTGGAAAGCCAGTGCACTTATGGCTGTTTCAAAAAAATGTAAAAAGAAATCTGTCACCTCAGGCGGCAGCTTGTAGACGGAGTAGGGCGCGTCGGCGAGCTGCTGGTCGGCCAGCAGGCGCGCGCACAGCCGCGGCCAGAAGCCGCACGGCACGTACGACAGCAGCAGCAGCCGCCGCAGCGGACGTCCGCCCCGTCCGGACACCACCAGCTTGTGGCACTCTTCTGTTCAACACGGACAGACTATCATGAAAGGAAAGAAAAGGTAGAAAAGAAACAAAAGGAAGAAGGAAAGAAAGAAATAAACAAAAGAAAGAACAGAAATAAATGATAAAAGGAAAAGAGTAGTGCGCCTTACCATCAACGATTACATTACTGCTTATATCATGTGGGGTCGCAGTCAAGCTTATATAAATTAAAAAAAAAGAAATAAAAGAAACAAAAGAAAGAAGGAAAAGATAAAAAGAAGAAATGAAACAAAAAAAAAAGGAAAAGACAGAAAAATAAATAGAGAAAAGTAAAAACGAAAGACTATTTATTTTTGAAAAATGATTTATATGGTTCCGTACCTCAACTAAGTTACTAATTGTCCGCACAAATACATAGTCAAATAGCAAGCCGACTGAAGGGTCGTTTTGCTAGGCGTAGATGACTTACGTATGAGTGTAGGAGATTCCGTGCCTCTAGACTCGGGCACCGGAGTGAACTGCGCCGGCCACGCGCGCCGCGGTGTGCCGCGGTTGGAGCTGCACCACGAGCGGGAGCGCACGGGCAGCTGGAGGGGAACCAGGAATTCACACTCACAACGAATATAATATTTGACAGTATGAAAAGTAAGTTGATAGTAGATTATTGGGTTTTTAAATTATGGGTTTCAGTTATATTGGTAAAAATCTACCAATATATCTAAAAAATAAAAGAACATAATATAAAAACAAAACGAAATTAACTTTATTTTACATAGCGTTTTATGTTTTTGAAAACGGTGGCTATTAGCTGAATCTATTTAAACGTCACAAGTCTGTAAATATGTCTGTCATTGACTGCTATTCCTTATGGTAGCCACACACGTACCAGTATACTTGCTCAAGTTAAGACTTGCACAAGTATACTGAAACGTGTGTTGTACAGAAACTTGCGCAAGTATCTTCCAACACACGTTTCAGTATACTTGTACAAGTCTTAATTTGCGCAAGTATACTGGTACGTGTGTGGCTACCATTTGTGTAATTATGATACAATTTTGTTTATTTACTGTCGTGTGACGTAAGCGAATATAATTTGACGCGTATTGTCAAATATGGCGTTTTGGTGGCTTTTTTGAATAATACAACTTTATGTGTAATTTTTTATGTTAATTTTTACAAGAATTGAAATAAAACTCTTTTTCTAGACTCTATAAATAATACTTAATAATATGACATCCATTACAAAAATCAGTCAATTAGCCTATTTAGGTGTCTTCAAGTTTAGAATAAAGACTACGCCTCACCATCAACAAATGCATCACTGCTTACCATCAGGTTTTTTTTTTAAGGTGGGTAAATTTAACTAATGATATCTCCCGGGATATAGTAACAGACTCTTACTGACTAAAAACCCACCCTTCCCGTCATTGTCTTCGTACCAGGGCCCATTCATATTTGCCCAAGGCCCCAGAGTAGGCTTCGACTCTGCTGGGCCCCTACAATTGCTTACCATCAAGTGGGATAGCCAAACAATAGTTTTTTTTTTGTCGAGTCGAGTTTACTAACTACCGACAACTTCAAAAACACACTACTAAATTTTTTTTTTCAAATTTAAGCAAACATTCACTAATAAAAGTTTAAAAATGGGATGGGTGCCCATTTTCTACTTCGCCAAGATGTTTGATAAGCCAAAACCTTCAAAATCTACGAAGTTACTCTCCTCAAGGTCAAGAACTGGATGGGTGATCATACCTGGTGGGTTGCGGGCGGGCTGCGCGGCAGGAGCGGCGGCACCAGCAGCAGGCGCGAGTCCCAGCACAGCGCCAGCTCAAACTTGTTCAGGAGAGAAACGCCGAGGGAGCTGGCTTCGTCTCCTCGCGCTAACATGGGTGATGCCTTGAAGACGTGAGCTAAATCCTCGATCTTCATTATTCCTGGAGGGACAAAATTTAAAGTAAGACTGGGTTTTTATTGTAGTTACCCTACAAATCAAACAAACACATTACACGTCCTACCGCCGTCATATCACGCACGGCACTGAACTGCGCCGTCTCGTGAGGGGAATCGTGTGGAGCATTAAATTTTGATTGTTATAATCCCGAGGAGGATCAATTCGGTACATAAAACACTATCGATTTGTAAAGATAAAATAAAAAAATTAAAGTACTTTTTTTAAACTCGAATTAATTTACGCATAAATAAGTTAAAAAACCGACAGGCTAGCAACTTTGCTACTCCAAATCAAATCACTTTTATTTGTTAACACAGGTATAAAATACAGATCTTATATTTGAGTAACAGAGCGCCATGTTATGTCAAGAGACGTACAAATATGGTATGCATTATATCTCACAATTACATTTATTTTTTCTAAAAAAAATCAGTAAGACTCACCATTATTGGCAAACGGGTTGATTTCCCTGACGGTCACGACATGCGCCAGCACGTCACACAGCCACTGCGGCTTCAAGAAGTACAGCTCCTTGAGCGTTGCGTCGTCGTAGTGCAGGAGCACGCCTGGAACAAAGCGACAGGCTATAAGCGTTGCACTCCCACTCGTTCGTAACGACAGATAGTCGCGTAGTGTGTCTTATATATATATTTTACCCGACTGCGCCAGAAGGAGGGTTATGTTTTTCGAGAGTATGTATGTAAGTATGTATGTATGTATAATTGTTTGGCACGCTCTGCAGCCTGAACGGCTCGATGGATTTTAGCTTGAGAGGTCTCGTTAGATTCGTATTTACTGTGAGAGTGACACTGGGTATATCAAAATAAAAAAAAACAAGATGGCGGGTTTTTGGCGCCAAATTCAAATGTTTGGCACGCTCTGCGGTCTGAACGGCTCGATGGATTTTAGTTTGCGAGGTGTCGTTAGATACGTAATTACTGTGAAAGTGATATCGTAATAAATATGAAAGTGGTATCGTAGTAAAAACTAAAAAACCCGACAGCTTTTCTGAGTATTCATGAAAAAGCCCTAAAACAAGAAAGTCGTTAAACCCGATTGCACTTAACTATATAATATTTTAAATACAAGAAAAATTGTAGCAGTCGGGACCCATTCTGGTATGGTGGTAATGGTGGTCATTGGCCTCACCGTTTTCATGCAAGAACATGGTAGCTTGATGCAGCTCAGCAGCATCGCGGAACATGCGGTGGTTCTTTTGCTGCATGTACTGCGTCACCTGTCAAATGGGATATCACAAATCAATTATTTTGATAGCATTAGGCATTTCAAAGAGGAAGTAGATATGTCGCAGCCGTAACGTATAATAAGTGGCCGTTTTACATATTGGCGGGCCGATTTGAAAACGTCATCGTTATGTAATGCTAGCTCACAAAGTACGCCGCATTGAATGCTCACTTTACTTTCGTCAAAGCGGCTAAAGTAAAGCGCTGCGCCAGGACCGTTTTAGCTCTTTCAAAACATTCCCGCAGCAGGAATTTTGTTTGAGAGGACTTTATGAGGGGTTTGCCCACTCGCCTATCATCAAGGTCGAGCATAGTTTAAAAGCAATGTTTGATGAAAAGGCAACGCGACAAAAGAGAGATAACGCCTGAAAACTCTGTTGACATTCGGTAATTCCGTGATTTACTCGAATATTTCACAAAACTTGTTCCAGGAAATACGTGTTTTTTTAAAACCCTTAAAAGTTTTTGAGAAAAATTGCGGTCATTTAGAATCTAGATTAAATGTACAAGGCTGCTATAGACCTACTTTAAAAAAAAAATTAATATATGAGTACATTATGGAGGGCCAAAGTTTACATAAAATAGCAGATTTTCAGACTCTATTTCAGACTTAATTCTTTTAGCTATTGATTTCTCATACAGTCCTTTAAGAAATGGCCTAGGTTTCACTTTTGGCGAAAAGAAAAAAAAAATATGCCATTAATGTACGGAAAAGTTTCATTCACCTTTATTCTTACCTTTTTTTAAGTCAAGGTAGCACATTCCAGTGTTGTACGGTAGAGATAGCGTAAGAATTAGACATGAGAACCCATGGCATGGCAAACATGGCTTACCAGTTTCTTGTATTCGTCGTGTCTCAACACCGGTTCTCTCAGATCAGCTGCTAGCGACATGATGCACTCTTCCAGAGCGAGGTACGTTGCTGGGATACGCTGTTCCAGTAGGGGCTCTTTGCTTCCTGCACAAGTACATACAATCACGTCAATATAAGTTGAACCATCATGGTGGTCGACATTGAATACGCAGTAACCGATTTTCAGGTCTCAATTGAAGTGCGTGTAACCATGGCAACTGGTTCAACTTATTTGCCGCGTACTTCACATATGTTCATTACTGCTCATTTGATTTAGATTCGATCAATGTAACAAAATAGGAATCTTATTAATTACATTATTATTGTAAAGGTCACCCTTGACCACTATCTCACCTGATGGTAAGCGATGATGTGATCGACAATGGAGCACGCTTGCCTAGAAGTAACCTGTTCACTCTGGACTTAAACACCCCTAGGTTGTAGCTATCAGGAAACACAGACTCCGGCAGGGAATTCCACTCCTTAGCTGTATGGCAAGCGTGCTCCATCGGCGACCACATCATCACTTACCATGAGAGATAATGGTCAAACGCGAGCCTAACAAAAATGTATCTTACCCGGTGGTTTGACACTGAAAGCTACTGAGTAAATGATGTCAGCCAACAGCCTGATATTATGCCTCGTACTGCACGATACCTGCAACATATTATCTAAATCAAACAAAAAATTATATAGATATATTGTTAGGATAGAATAAAAGAGTCACAGATCAGTTGTTCAGTCTTAAAGAAATTAATGTCTTACAAGTGTAAATTAATTCGAGTTTTATAAAAAGTACATTTATTTTTTAATTTCACTTTTACAAATCGATAATGTTTCATGTACCGAATCGAGGGTCGATTCGGTACATGAAACATTATCGATTAAAATTAACCACGGGATTAAAATTAACAAAATTTAACGGTGTATATACAATTATACATAAGTATGCGAGCGTGTGTGATGGTGTGTGCGTGTGTGTTCATGAGTGTGATGGTGTGTGTCTGTAGTTAATTTCGATAACCCGCGTAAAGGACCCCGACCCCGCGTGTGTAAGGAGGAGGAGGACAAGAGAGGCCCCTAAACACAGGCCAACATTAGGGCTGATTTCATCATTCAATATAAAAACTAAGTTCAACTAAACTTAGCTCAGCGTAATCTAGTTTAAAGACCCGTGTCGTAAACGTGGCCGACAACAAAAGAATTGAAACTGAGTTTAGCGTAAACTAGGTTCAATTCATCGCGGTGAAACGCAAAATGAAGCTATAATCTCGATTAGGCGCTCAAACTGCGTTTTGTTTGAACGAATCGCGATTAGTTTATTGGTGAATTTGGCTCTTAGTGTTGATGCCAAGTAACATTTTCTTTAACTAACCTCAACAGAATCCAAGACACGAGGCAGTCCAAGTTTGTCAGCATCAGGAGCCCCCATGATGGAAGAACGTATGAGCCGCTGTAAGACTTCAGGACTCTCATTCTCAGGTAGATTGCACTGGAGACAAGATAAATATTAGCCTGGAAGATGACGGGATAAGTCACCTTATACACTCTGGGATAAGGTTCAAAATAAAGTGACGTATGAAGGTTATTTTTTTTATTGATATAAACTAGTGCTTGACTGCGATCACACCTGCGGGCCTAAAAGGTCACATGAGCAATTCATCTAGAGCAAATCATATTCCGAATTCCTAGCAGATCATAAGCAACTCTTCTAATGTGCGTAAAATGGTTGCACAAATTAGTCGAATCATACTCAATTCACTGCATATCAGAATCATATTCCTTGTAAATATTGCCGTATAAAAAAATATGATTCATATTATTCTTCAAAAAAAAACAGACCTGCAGATGGCAATCGTTGATAGTGAGGCGCACTAGTTTATTAAGAGCCTATTCACTCTAGCCTTGAAGACACCCAAATTATAATTGAACTAAGAGCGCAGCAGGCAAACTGTTCCAGTCCCTCGATGTACGCGGTATAAATGACGAACAAGGGCGTTGCCAGCCTATGATCAAGGGGGCTATTGGAAGTACAGAGAATAATAAAAAAGTTTTTTTTTTAAATTATAATAAAAGTTATTTGTCTCCACTATATAACTCCTAATTGCTAGCCTATTAATGAACATTATTATTATTATTATTATTATTATGAGCCTGTAGTGTCCCACTGCAGGGCAAAGGCCATATTAATGAACATAAAATTGTGAAATCATACAGAAAAAATAAATTATAATAATACATAACATTGGCAATTGTATGGAATTTAGAATATAAATTGATTTTGATAATTATAATAGATGGTTTCAATAAAACATAATTTTAAGTTAATAATTTGAGATCTAAATACAATGATACACATTAACATGGAACAGTGGACACCCTTGCATACTGTCTCTCACAGAACACCAGACAAACGCGTGTTATTTTATTCCATTCGTCCGCAAATAAATCACATACAGGGTTGGCATTCAGGAGGGCGTTAAGCATCTTTAGCGTACGACACACTGGGGATTCGAACATATAGGATGGATATTATACACCGTTAAATTTTGGTCATTTTAATCCCGTGGAGGATCGATTCAGTACATGAAACACTATCGATTAATAAAGATAATATTAAAAAATAAATTACTTCTTTTCTAAAACTCGAATTAATATATCCATGTAAGAAATTAATTTCTTTAAGTACACGAGTCAATGACCTTCTAGGGAGTTGTCGGTCGTTGCGTACTAACTACTTACAGTTCATTGGCCTCAATCAGCTGACGTTTACTTAAAGAAATCAATTTAAAGTTTAAAAAAAAGTACTTTATTTTTCATTTTCATCTTTACAAATTGATAGGGTTTCATGTACCGATTCGACCCTCCTCGGGATTAAAACGACCAAAATTTAACGCTGTATTGTGGGAGACTGGTGCCTAAACTAGGCCCTGAAGTTGTAAAGCAAGCCTCTAGGGGGGGCCGTGCCCCCCCCCCTGCCCCGTTTGGCGACGCCCTTGACAACGAAGGTTATTGCGTGACGAAATCCAGTTTTATGCTTTCGTAGAAGATTATAATGAATCTTTTAAAGTAAACCTCGAAATTAACCAAAATGAAAATAAACATTTCCTGATAGCTACAACCTAAGGGTCTTTAAGTCAAGAGTGAATAGGTTAGAATATAATAGAATATAACTTTATTGTACACCAAAAAAAGGAGGAACGTAAGTAGGTAGGTTACTTCTTAGTAGGGACTGCATACCGAAAAAATATCGGTTTTAAGGGTTAACGGTATGACGTCATACCTTTTTATTTTAATACCTCAAAATAACGGTACCGTAATTTTTTGACGGTACCTAAACCTCTAACATTAAGGACCGAGCTCAAGTCGTCGACGGCGCGTACTGTTCCCGCGCGCCTCAAGGAGCTGTCAGCGAACCGTAGAGGCCCAGCCTGCTAGCTGCAGGCAGGCAGGGTCGAAGCCTACTGGGGTCATGGGTTAACTTCCGAAAGGATTACCCAGCCCCGGCACGATAGGCTACGAAGGAACGGGGTAGGGTTTTAGTCAGTAAGAGTCTGACACTACTTCCCGCTCCGCCCAACGGCGGGATTTGTCATTGGATGACTTTACCTACCATAAAAAAAAAACCTCTAACATTAAGGTATCCTTTGAAACCCCTACTCCCGCGCTTTTTCGTCGTGCCAATCGCAATACACTTGTCGCGATAGCTGGCAACGTCGCATTTATCGTAGGTCCTGTACTCGCACGAGAAATAATTTCGGTACCGGAATTATTTCAGTTGAGTAAAGGTTCAATAAAGGTATAGCGGTACCTAAAAAAATACCGCTATCGTTATTTTATACCGGTAGCGTAACCGTATACCTTAACCGAAAACCCTGCTTCTAAGCAAGCGTCTTCCATTACCATCAGATGAGATAGTCATCAACACCAGCCTATCTTTAGTATTAAAAAAACATTTATAGAGATCTACTCACACTAATAACTTGATCGTAGTGGGTAGCAACCATGATAACAGGCGAACCCGGGGCACGTGCTTGTATGGATCTAAAACAAGGCGTTTAATTATATTAATCACAAAATCTCAGAAACTGCACCGTTAAATTTTAGTCGTTTTAATCCCGCGGAGAGTCGATTCGGTACATGAAACACTATCGATTTGTAAAGATAAAATTAAATAATAGAGTACTTTTTTTCTAAATCTCGAGTTAATGTATGCATGTACGAAATTAATTTCGTTAAGTAAACGAGTAAATGACCTTGTAGGTAGTTGTCGGTCGTTGCGTACTAACTACCTTCAGTTCATTGGCCTCGCTCAGCTGACCGACCGACCTTCCGTGTGATTAAAACGAGAATATAAAAAATATTGTTTATCGTAAGCAATGTAATAAAATTAAAAATAGTTAACCCTTTATTATTCGCTTATGTTAGATAAGTCCGTCGAGTGTTTTCGTGTCCTATTCGCCAGGGTCGTGTGTTCGCGACTGTGTACTTCATCTCGTCTAGCTCTTCAATCCCCATAGGTGACAGAAGAGCTGACGAGATGGAGTATTTGGTCGTGGATGTGCGACCCTGGCGGAATAAACGCGATAGTGTTTGTCGAATATATCCGACATAATCTCTCTCTCTTTCTCTGCTTTATTTCCATAATATAATGATGATAATGTTAATTATGATGATAATGATTTGTATTATGTGATTTATGTTGTTTTGTACTTTTTTTTCTTGTTACATCTATACACCACTATTTTTTAATTATGGCAAATACTTAAAGGGCTTATTAGAAAAGGTCTTGTTATTATTTAAGTAAAGTCTCAATTAATAATATTCATAAACAGCAAAGTTATGAGCGTTTGTTAATATTCCAAAATCTCACTTAATTTATGGAAACATTGTACATGTTATTGTTTATGAATGAAAGAATGTCAATAAAAATGGAAAAACACTGCGCTTAGTATTTTCTAGTCGTAGTTGTTATGAATGATGATTCAATTATGAATTTACTAATAATGACAAATTTTCGTGGACAATTTTGAGACTTCGTTTTTTGTACTTTTGACTTCACAAATATGATCTGTAACGGGTACTGATTGAGCCCCATTTTTTTGTGCACTAATTAAAAAAATAGGGGTGTGTATATATAAAAGAAAGTCGTGTTAGTTACACTATTTATAACTCAAGAACGGCTGAACCGATTTGGCTGAAAACTGGTGGGAAGGTAGCTTAGAACCAGGAGAAGGACATAGGATAATTTTTATCCCGTTAAACAAATAAAAAATATATTTTAAAATCTGCTCATTTATTGGTAGAGTAGGGTAGAGTAGGGTAGGGTAGAGTAAGGTAGAGTAGGGTAGAGTAGGGTAGGGTAGAGTAGGGTAGGGTAGGGTAGGGTAGACTAGGGTAGAGTAGGGTAGAGTAGGGAAGAGTAGAGTAGGGTAGAGTAGGGTAGAGTAGGGTAGAGTAGGGTAGAGTAGGGTAGAGTAGGGTAGGGTAGAGTAGGGTAGGGTAGAGTAGGGTAGGATGCAGCGGGAGCGAAGCCGCGGGCAAAAGCTAGTTGTAATATAATAATGACTCTCTGCAGGATTGGTTTAGACTGTTAGTGCAGAGAGTACCTGTCATAAAAATAAATAAATAAATAAGCGGTTAAAATGGTAATTACAGTTTATTGGAGTGCAATAACATACCTCAGCCAGTTCAATGCTCCAGCAAGTCCTTTCCTCCCATCTGTGACTTTCCATACGACAAGGTACAGAGACCTTCGAGATAAGAAGTACTGGTGCGTCGCGTAGTACCTGTAAAATAAGAATTAACTATGATTAGATGTACGACTTCGCGTCATCGGTACATGGTGGACATCCCAACTTTAAGTACAAAACGATTTGGGAACATATTCATTGTACTTATAGCTAAGGAGTGGAATTCCCTATCGGAGCTATAACCTAGGGATCTTTAAGTCGAGAGTGAATAGGTTACTTCTAGGCAAGCGTGCTCCATCGTCGGCGGATAGTCGTCAAACGCAAGCCTAGGCCTAGCCAGGCTTCGACCCTGCCTGCCTACAGCTAGCAGGCTGGGCCTCTACGGTTTGCTGATAGCTTCTGAGACGCGCGGGAACAGTACGCGCCATCGACGACTTGGGCTCGGTCCGGTCGGTTACCGGACGGTCGGAGAGCGAGCTGCCCGTTGCTCGCCGTCCGCAAGCCCATTCTATAAGGGTTCCGTCTTTTTCCTTTTGAGGAACGAAACGCTAAAAAAATCCATAGCTCCCAAAATGCATTAAGGGCACACTTTCTCTCTTCGCAACCGATTTCTATCTGACATAGCGACAAGGCAGGGCTGATATTGTTATGATACTCACTCTTGCTGCCCGCCGAAGTCCCAGGTCCGGAAAGTGATGGGTCCGCGCGTGGAGCGATGTTTCTCGTACACCCAGGTGCCGATGTCCACGCCCACTGTTGACACGTTGCCGCGGCGGGACGATTTGTTGCCCATACGTTTTGCCCAGTGCTGGGGGAGAGACGAACCTTATTTATAGTTTTGAACGAGATTATAGGAAATTATCTCTAAGTCACATTCTTCCAAGATAAAGAGTATTCCATGTTCACTTCCAGGGCATAGTTTACTCGTATGCCAAAGAAAAATGCCCAAATTAGTATGTTACTTTTACCCAGCAACGTCCAGAATGCAGATCTATGTCAAATTATAGCTTTTTAATGGTATTTTTAAAATATTTAGATTTAACGTTATATAAAGCACAGGTTCAAAAAATATTGGACGATATATATGTTAGTTTTCTACTACTATTTTATTGTTTTATAGTTTACAGTCAATTTTCAGCATAACACAGCATAGTTCCCACTACTGGGACTCAGGCTTCCTCTCTACGAGAAGGTAAGGGTCACAGTCCACTATGTGGGCCCAGTGCGGATTGGTGATTGTCTCATGTCTTCAAATTTTTGGTTCTAGGATATGCCGGTTTCCTCACGATGTTTTCCTTCACAGTTTTGAGAGCAGTGGTGATGAAATAAATTAAACAAAGTAATGCGCCTGGTTCGATTTGAACTCGTGAACTAAAACTCGGTAAGTCAGGGCTCTTACAAACACACACTTACCAACTAACGTTCGTCTTTTTGACACATGAGTGTGTTACACGTATCACACATACCTCTGTAGGTTTTCTTCGATGCTGTATAGCAGACTCTTGTCTAAGGCACTCCAACAAACTTGTCTTTCCTATACCCTGTAAATAATCAAGATCTGTATTATTAATTTTAGAATGACTGGAAGAGTTAAGCTCAAAATATTCCGGTCCAATGTGAAAACCGTAAAGCTGTATGGGTGTGAGACGTGGAAGGGCACAAAAGACATCTCGCATATACTCCAGGTCGTTATCAACCGCTGTCTTCGCCGTATTCTCGGTATTTACTGACCCGAGAAAATCTACAATATGGAGCTGTGGAGACGCTGCGGTGAAACATCGATCGACCAACAAATCAAACGCCGCAAATGGAACTGGATCGGCCACACGCTCCGAAGGGATCCTGAGCATATACCAAGGCAAGCCCTAGACTGGAACCCCCAAGGAAAGCGAAAACGTGGTCGCCCTAAGCAGACCTGGCGACGAACGGTCATCACAGAGGCGAAGAACATAGGGAAGACCTGGAGCGAAATAAAACGCGAAGCTCAAGACCGAACGGGATGGCGGTGCACTGTGGACGCCCTCTGCCCTATCTACAGGAACTTAAGTCAAGTATTATGAATTCACTCATTTTGCAGTTAAGTCCAACCTACAAAGCCTGGAGTACTGGCGTAGGGTAGCCAGCCCTTCGGTATGTTACAGGATGCACTTTGAAGAGTGCGCAGGAATTGCATGACTTGATTCCGCTATCACCTTTTTACCATCGGACAAACGGACGTACAGCGAGTATCCACCCTTACATTGTTGAAACTTCTACCGTCTGGACTAAGCGTTTCGCATACATCGAAGGGCTGGAACAATCTGCTGCAGTCTTCCCGTCTGCCTATAATTTAGATACCTTCAAGGCTAGAGTAAATAGGCTCTTAATATAATAGTGCACCTCACCATCAACGATTGTATCACTGCTTACCATCAAGGGGGATCGCAGTAAAGCGCATTCAAAAAATAGATATAAAATTGCAAAATATGAGACCTCAGACCAACGATCAATTTCACTCCGACTCAACGATACTGCATGACCAGAGGGCTGGCACAATCTTTGCCCAACTAATCAGTATTGCCATTCAACGTGGCAATGCTGCCGACTGGCCCAGAAGACCTTCTGGGTACGTTTCCAGATGACAGCGACGTGGAGGAGTACTTCAACGCCTGAATGTATTTTATGTTTTTGTATTATATGGAGTGACTGGTAATTAGTGAACGATACTTAAACGCGTGATTGTAGTCATGATAATAAACAACTTTTACTATGGAACCAAAATTTTAATCGCCAAAAAAATCTGCCAAATTCAGTACATCTTGATCTATGTTCGCCTAAATGGTCATAATGTACTGAACTTGTCAGATTTTATTCGCGATTTCAGGTTTGGTCCCATGGTAAGAGTTGTTTGTTATCATGACTACAATCACGTGTTTAATTATCGTTTACTAATTACCAGTCATCCTATATGTATATATTTAAGTTTAGTAAAAAATCTTAGTTTAGGTTTTGTATAAAAAATTAGTTAATATTTATGTTTCTTATGTACATATTTTGTTAGGTTATCATTAACTCACTTGTAGCCCAACAAACATGAGCTTCATCCTAGTATAAGGCCTGGCTTCCTGCAGCACAGACTTGAGGTAGCCCACAATGTCCATGCTCTTGTACCGGCCGCACTGCAGCATGGAGCGCAACGGCTCCTGGAGACTGCAGCCCACAGTGTTGAGATTCCACAGCCGGGAGAGGAGGCCCATTTGAGGAGGGAGCTCCGTAATGTCTATGGCAAAAAAAGCAAACACAACTCTTTTAGCAAAATGCGTTTCATCCCTCCTCTTCACATGACCATACCAAGAAAAACGATTTCCTTTCAACTTTTCACTCACTGGCGCTACTTTCAAACTTCCCCTAATATACTCATTTCTCACTTTATCTATTCTCGTCACACCACACATCCATCTCAACATTTTTATCTTAAACAAAAAAAAAAAAAGAATAAAAACTGCACCTTATATAGGGCGACTGGTAATTAGTGACCAATACTTAAACACGTGATTGTAGTCATGATAACAAACAACTTTTATTATGGGACCAAACCTGAAATCGCGAAAAAGTCTCCTAAGTTCTATACATTTTGACCGCGAACATAAATGTACTGAACTTGGCTTTTTCGCATAGTAAAAGTTGTTTGTTATCAGGACTACAATCACGTGTTTAAGTATCGTTCACTAATTACCAGTCGCCGTATATATTAATTGTTGTATTTACAAAACTCACCCTTATTCCCGCTGATATTCAGCACCGACAAGTTGGTCAGCTCATGGATGGCGGGCGGCACCCCCCGCAGCAGGTTGCATGACACATCCAACATTGACAGCAGCGGGAACAGGAGGCGGCCTTTGAGAGATGACCCTGAGTTCTGGAAGAGAGTCTTAGTCTTTATTATCTTTACAAAGTGGCTTTCCGCAACGGATTTTGAACAAAAACTCGTCAAGTGCGAGTCGAACTCGAGCTCTGTATTAACTTACTTATTTAAATGGTTCGATTTCCGAAATGAGTCCCAAACATTTTTTCGAATCGCAAAAACAGTAAGGGGCCATTCAAGTATTACGTAAGCAGATTTTTCGCAAATTTTAACCCCCCTTCCCCCACATGCTTACGTAAACATTGCTCAGTGATATGTGTCTGTCTACTCATTTTCATGTGATTTTGGAACATCGAGATTGTTCTCTTAAAAAAAAACAATCTGGTGACGTAATCACCATCCAGACTCCTCATCCCCCATGTCATCAAAAATAAACAAAGCAAAGACCCCCCACCCTCCTGTAGTACTTACGTAATACTTGAATGGCCCCTAATATAATATGACAATAAAAATTCAAAATAATCTTCGTGACTCTACGGAATGGAACTATTTACATAGATATGTTTGTAGGTAACCCTCAGTATGCGGGTCCGACTTGTACTGGCCCGGTCCGTGAAAAGTGGATACAATACCATTTTTTCCAAATTTGGATGAACGAACGGTTTGTTATGTCTAATTTTGAGTATAGAACATTATCAGTGAGGCCAAGCGAGCGGAATTTTGTGAGTCATGGGTCGCAGAATTTCGGTCGCAGAAATTCTATTGAGATGCCAGGCGAGCGCATTTTACTCGGTTACTATCTAACACCTTTTCCGATAAGTTCTATAGACATGGCTGTTGTTCAATTTCAATTATATTTTTTCTGTGTCCAGCATTTTGTGAGTAAAAATACGTGTGGACTCTCACGCAGTCTGTACCTGAAGCTTTGCTCGGCGCGCGTCGGCCCCCTCGCTCTCCGCAAACTCAATTCGGTCAGAATAATGCGTGTGAGTCGGCAGACAACTCATTTTGCGTCACCGTGTGAATCAAATAGGACTTTTCTATGAAACATTCGGTTTCATTATGCTGCAGAATTTTTGTGACCGACATTCTGCGACTCACGACTTACATAGCATGCATAATTACGCTCGATTGGCCTCACCCTAAAAAGAGATTTAATAGCGATCAAGAACAGAACTTACCCATTCATCGTCTTCTTCATTGGTTTCATCTTGCGAAGCGGATGATAAGCCGTCATCATCTGTAGTCAGCTGGATTCGCGTCAGAAGATTGTTAGCCAGGATCTGCAGGAGGAAAAATTGTTCTGATATTTTTTGTTTTTCCACAACTATCACACAACGCAGTCTAGTCCCAAGCTAAGCAGAGCTTGTGTTATGAGTACTAGACAATAGATAAACATTCTTATATATTTCTAAATACATGCATATATTATAGATAAATTACACCCAGTCACAGAACAAATGATCGTGCTCATCACACTAAAATTTGTCCTGGGTGGGAATCGAAACCACGACCTCCGACATAGCAGTCAGGGCCTCTGACCACTAGACCAACAGGTCAGTAAGGTGTTGCAAACTCACTGAACCAGAAAGAATATCACAGAAAACAATTTATTCCATCAGCTCCTCGAACTTCATGTGACTTTCTTCAGCACCAGCGGCCACTAAGCTGCTATGACCTGACAGATCTTGCAAGCTTTGACCTTCAACTCTTGGCTGTTGAAGAGTTGGGCCTTCTGTTACCAGAAACACAACACCTCAAGTACTATACACCGTTAAATTTTGATCGTTTTAATTCCGTGGAGGGTCGGTCCGGTACATGAAATACTATCGATTTGTAAGGATAAAATAAAAAAAATAGAGTACTTTTTTCTAAAACTCGAATTAACATTACGCATGTACGAAATTACTTTCTTTAAGTAAACGAGTCAATGACCTTGTAGGTAGTTGTTCGACGTTGCACACTAACTACCTACCCAGCTGACGTTTCTTAAAGAAATTAATTTCGTTGATACGTAAATTAATTCGAGTTTAAAAAAGAAGTACTGTATTTTTTAATTTTATCTTTACAAATCGATAGTGTTTCATGTACCGAATCGACCCTCCACAGGATTAAAACGATCAAAATTACCAGGGGTATAGCCATTACTCCTGACTCCAAAGCCTTGGTTTTTGAAGAGTTACACTTACCAGGGTCCTCAGCCCTTCAAGCCTAAGGTGCCTTCTCGCAGCACAAGCCGCACTCAGCAGCTGTGACCTGACCGAGCCTCCAGATCTTGGTCTGGAGCGGACGTTGTTCGTTGAGGAGTTGGGGCAGTAGCAGGCAAGGGGATCCCCTTCGGTGGAGCCAAAGCTTTCAACCTGAAGGGAAGAAATATTTTGATTTAGTTAAGAACAGAGAAAGTGATATCATCATCATTATCAGCTTTTTAATTGGATTAAAAACGTTGTTGTACCATTTATATGACATTACTAGCTGTGCCCGCAACTTCGTTCGCGTGAACGACGAAACTTATCAATGAGTTTTTTGTGTAAACTGCTATTTGTGTAGAACGTTATCTATCGAGCATACTTACCGGTATTAATACTTCTGTCTCGGCGCGGGCCTTTTGTGGCTAATTACAATAGAAACGGGTGACGTAACCTGCGACAAACTTATTATTTGCGGTTGGTACAGTAATCGGGCTTAGGGATCGAACCGCAAAATTATGTTTGTTTTTTATTGTATATACTTTTCCGGGATAAAAAGTACCCAGTGTGGTGCCCAGGATACTAAAAAATAATTATACCAAGTTTCATCGTAATCGAACCGGTAGTTTTTGCGTGATGCCTGAACAAACAGACAGACAGACAGACAAAAAATTTTTTAATCACATTTTTGGGTTCGGTGTCGGTCTAGTAACACCAACTGCCATTTATTTTTTTGATATTTTCAATGTTCAGAATTTTTACTTCTACAGATTTATTATAAGTATAGATATTGCTAGTTGGGCCCTTACCGCAAACGTGATTTTTTGCCGTGTTTTTGCTTCTTACGATACGGAACCGTCCGTGCGCAATTCCGAAACGCACTTAGCCGGTTTTTTCTTATTGTATTAGGTACTTACTTGTGGTAAACTTGGCCAGCACGTGATCTCGTTGTGACTCAAATCCAACTGGCGAAGACTTGTGGGGTATGACGTCACGTACGACATTGATCTGCAAACGAGCAATATAGTCAATTTTGATACAAGTGCAGAAAGTTCGTCATTGCTATCGAGGCGGCATTCGCACGAAACGTAGGCGAGTGTGTTATTGAGCCGGATTTTCGTTTGCTGTGGGATTATTCGAAACAGATACCGCAACCCTAGAACGCAAAGGGCAACTGAAGAAACAAATCACAAAAGTGGGCTTTATTCAGTAAAATTCTGACACGCTCTCCCGCTCCATGAAGAGCGGGAGAATTTATTTGATAAATTCCCATCTCCTAAAAAAGTAACACATGTGAGATTCTCAGTATAGGTCTGATACCCACTCTTGCTTCACTCAGAACAGAACGCAACAGAAGCGCAAAAGCCCTATACTGAATAACTATACTGGGCCAACATGGTCCATACTCAACCATCACAGGTCAGTATGGTCCATACTCGACTATCATAGGTCAACATAGTCTATACTTGTTCATCATGGGCAATCATTTCTTGTATTTACTAAGATTTCTTACCTGAGTGAATTATAAGCCATATTGAGTCTGGTGAGGTTGGGCGCTCTGCAGGCTAGCGCACACGGCACGCACGTGAACTGGTTGTGTGCGAGGTTCAGCGCCGACAGGGCGGAGCCCCCGCGCGCGCAGCCCGCCGGGGAGCCTTCAACAACGCCACGCCAAGTGTGCGCGCGCCGGGCTTCGGACCAGCTGCGGAAAATGGTTCATTTTAGACCTCAAGGACAATTTCGGGAGAACAGGAATTGACTCATATAATAACAAAGGCGGCAGTATCTTCTCTATGTAATAATAATATAATATAATAATAATAATCTTTATTTATTTCTCCTCACAAAAACATGACCATGATAATACATAATTTCATAAATACAATCAATATAATATAGGAAACTTTTTTCAGGCAAGCCAAGTAAGTTTTCTTTGTTTATTTATTTTGTATAGTTATTATGCTGTTCACCATTATGTGAAATTCTTGTTATTTTTTTATTTTATTGTTTGTCTCGGTGTAAGTGCTTAGTTTTGTATAATTTAGTTATGCTTTAGTGTGCGTTTTGTGTTGCAACAAATATTTTTTTTATCTATATATCTATCTCTATGAGGTTTTAGAAGGAGCAGTTAAATATTATATCATGGAATTCATTTTGAATTAAATTGTATAGGATAATGCCTGAGAATAAAACGTGAACTATTTTTCACTCTCCCACCCTCAACTCCCATTTATTTTGTAAAAGGCTTTCTTTCCTCACAGTACTTACACAGCATTTCCCGCGCGGTTGGCTAGTGTGGGTATCGACTCCTCATCATCTTCATCAGCCGCCTCCGACTCACTGCGCTCTATCGATGGACTTCGAGAAGACGATTTCTGAAAAGAAGCAACAATTTTTTTTATTGTTGACAGGTTCGCGGTTGACCAGTATCTCACCTCCCAGCCTGCTAGCTGCAGGCAGGCAGGGTCGAAGCCTGTTGGGGTCATGGGTCAGCTTCCGAAAGGAATACCCGGCCCCGGCACGATAGGCAATGAAGGAACGGGGTAGGTTTTTAATCAGTAAGAGTCTGACACTATTTCCCGCTCGGCCCAAGAGCGGGATTTGTCATTGGATGATTTTACCTACCATAAAAAACCGGTATCTCATCTGATGGAAATCGACGATGCGGTCTACGATGGAGCGCGCTTTAATAGAAGTAAGCTATTCTTCTTTTCGAATGGATGGTAAACATGCTAAACTGTTTGGGCCCAGTAGGTGCCTAAGTTAACTGCAGCAACGATGGTACTCATTAAATCCTCCATAGTGCAGGTGTATGAGCACTTAGGGCACTTAAACATGTGGTTCATGTTTTGAGGAGCACCGCACTCACATTGAGTATCCGACGGGTCTTTAAAACCCCATTTCAAGTTGTATTTACTGCGGTCTACCTGGCTGCGCAACCGATTTAGTGCTTTCCATATAGACCACTGAATTTCATGTCCAGGTGGGACAAATATTAGTAGACACCTGTATCATACGACGTTTTTCAATACACTTGTGAAGAAAAACCACTTAACTAATTATAACCACAACAGAAAAAACAGTATTTTAGTGACATGGCGGTAAAAAAGTGAATTTGTTTTCTTATGCGTGCGCAATAATATTTTTTTTTATTTATCCCTAGGCAAAGGCGTCTTTTGCCTAGTCTTACGTTTATATTTTCTTATGTGAAAACTTTTTAAGATTATGTCTTTCGCGTCTGTGACAATGAAATACGGATGTAACATTGTCTTTGTAATATTTTATTTTATTTCATTAAAACAACTTCATGAATATAGCACAGTTTGGTTACAATTGCCATTATATACCTAAATACAGTGCAATTAGAGTCAGTTTTCGAGCAAGTGTGTTGAAAAAATATTTTGAATCTAATTGAATTGTCAAGCATGACTGTGATAACGATAAAAGATATTTATTTTGCAAATAGGTTTTTTAAAAACACTTTTACACGTCAATTTAAACTAGATGAGGCCGGTGTTTCCTAGCTGACTATCCTGAGAAGAAACACCGAAACAAACTCAGGGGTCAGTCTCTTTTAAAAGTCCATACAGCAAACTTGTAATGGTCAAACCATATTAGATTTTATTTTACTACAGCGTTCCAGTACCATGGAACGCAAATGACACTTTGATATACTTACTGATTGCGTAGCCATAGTGAACTGCGCGCTGCCGATGGAAGGCGAAGCGCTAAGCTGGGGCGAAGTGTCCGACGGCGACGCCAGCTGCTGGGGACTGCTGCATTCTGACTGACCCTGGTGAAGAGGAATGTTTTGGTTATACCATTAAATTTTGATCGTTTTAATCCCGTGGAGGGTCGATCCGGTACATGAAACACTATAGATTTGTAAAGATAAAATTAAAATATAAAGTTTTTTTTTTCTAAAACTCGAATTAATATACGCATGTACGAAATTAATTTCTTTAAGTAAACAACAGCTAAGCGAGTCCAATGACCTGTAGGTAGTTGTCGGTTGTTGCGCACTAACTACCTACTAATTTTATCTTTACAAATCGATAGTGTTTCATGTACCGGATCGACCCTCCACGGGATTAAAACGATCAAAATTTAACTACAGGGTTGAATTTTGATCGTTATACAATATTATAAAGAAGAAAATTTGTGAGTGTGTGCGTGTATGTTTGTTACTTCATAACGCTCAAACGGCTGAATGGATTTCGATGAAATTTGGCACACGGGTAGGCCATGTCCTGGAATAGTACATAGAATACTTTTGATCCCGATAGTATGTTTCCTTGGGATAATTTTCTAATATCACACGGCAGAAGCTGATACCTAAATATTATCAAGCTTGAATTTTTTCGTGGTCGGCATTAACTATTTTTTTTTACAACTGTCACACAACGCCGTCTAGTTCCAAGCTAAGCAGAGCTTGTGTTAAACATCCTTATATATTTCTAAATACATATTATAGATAAATTACACCCAGACGCAGAACAAATGATTGTGCTCATCACACAAAAATTTGTCCTGGTTGGGAATCGAACCTACGACCTCCGGCATAGCAGTCAGGGCCACTAACCACTAGACCAACAGGCCAGTCACTTGCTCCTACTGTCACACTTCGGTGGATAGTCAAAATCTACAAATACCAACAGTAACGAAGGTGTTCAGGAAAATCCATTCCACCAGATGGCGCCATTCAGCCATAAGGTCTTTTCCTTTGAAAACGCATAAAATACGCGGCATACACCGTTAAATATTGATCGTTTTAATCCCGAGGAGGGTCGATCCGGTACATGAAACACTATCGATTTGTAAAAATAAGATTAAAAAATAAAGTACTTTTTTTCTAAAACTCGAATTAATATAAGTATGTACGAAATTAATTTCTTTAAGTAAACGAGTCAATGACCTTGTAGGCAGTTGTCGTGGTTGCGTACTAACTACCTACAGATTATTGGACACGCCCAGCTGACGTTTACTTAAAGATATTAATTTCGTACATGCGTAAATTAATTCAAGTTTAAAAAAAGTGCTCCATTTTATTATTTTATCTTCAAAAATCGATAGTGTATTTTATGTACCGAATCGATCCTCCATGACATTAAAACGATCAGAATTTAACGGTGTATTAGTTGAACTAAAATAGTAACAGATTTTCGGGGCTCAATCAAAGAGCGGCCAGCGTGGGCCTGCGCGTAACCATAGCAACGACGGCCATTTTAGTTCAACTTATTTATCGCGTATCTCAATCGAAGCGGGGGCTACGCATAACCATAGCAAAGGGTTCAACTAATTTGCCGCGTACTATACGCGGTGTTAGAACTTAAGCGACATAATGTCAGTGGACCCGTGGTGCTATTCTCTAAGAAAACGCAGCGCTACATCAACGATGAACACCCAAATAGGGTACATTGGATTGTCAACCTAATGTACCTACACATTGGATTGTTAATTCAATGTATCCTATTTGGATGTTCTTCGTTGCGGCAGCGCTGCGATTTCTTAGAGAATAGTACCACAGGACGTGATGCCTCAGTGCTGCCACCTGGTGAACGTGATTATAGAACACCCTCATTCACACACTCTTCTTACCAACAAACTTATACGTGCTCGACTAATGTTGCCTACTTCATCAAAAATACTGTCAAAACTACTAGAAATTCAAAGGAATACCCAAATAGACCGGAGGACGCGTCGTGGGACGGTGTCTTTATATTGTTTAGCGACTATCTGAAGGGGCAAAAAAATAACAAGGGTAGTTTTAGTACTATAGCATAAATTCTTCACATGGGCGAAGATTGCCACTCACTGGACGCCTGAGGGAGGTCGACGCCATCGAGGTCGACCACAACGAAGGTGGTGTGCCAATCTGAGCATGTTCGCAGGGCAAACTTGGCCAGAGATCGCCTTAGACTGAGAAGTTTGAAAAACGAAAGGGGAGGCCTTTGCCCAGAAGTGCAACACACAATAGGCTATTTAAAAAAAAACATAAATTATTTATTTCATCACCACTGCTCTCAAAACGGTGAAGGAAAACATCGTGAGGAAAACGGCATGTTCTAGAACCAAAAATTCGAAGACATGTGACATTCACCAACCCGCATTGGGCCCGCGTGGTGGATTACGGCCCATTCTCTCTCCTAGAGAGGAGGCCTGAGTCCCAGCAGTGGGAACATTATAAGGCTGATGCTACATGCCGGTTTCCTCACGATGTTTTCCTTCACAGTTTGCTTTTTAAAACCCTTAAAAGTTTTTGGAAAACTTTTCGTCAATCAGAATCTCGATTAAATGTTCAAGAAAACATTCTATAGATGTACTATTTTTATATTTTTAATATATGAGTACATTATGGAGGGCCAAAGTTCACCTAAAATAGCAGATTTTCAGTGGTCTTTACTGGATTAGTTATAGACAATTTTATGTTTTTATTTCTATAGAAGCTGAGATAATAACTACAAGATATCTGTTTATCCAAAATATCTGGAGAAAAATGTGTGATAATATGATAATCACATAAGAGCGGGTTGGTCGGCCTAGCATGAGCCAGCATGGGCCACCATGGGTCACCATGGGCCAACATGGGTCAGCATCACTGACGTCTATTTATAAACACACCAGACTGGAGGCTTTGGCGCTGTTGGCCGTAATGACTGTAGCGAGTGTCTACGGTACTAAAACTAGTCATGTCGCACATACTTCAAAGTACTGTACATTTCTCTGAAGCCATTTGCATTGTACGTCAAAATTATTTTTCTGGACGCTCGCGGGTGGCGCTTCAAATAGGGACAAAATAAAATTACAGCCTATCCAGTCGTAAGTAAAGAGAGAGATCAGTGGTCAGCATAAACCAACATGGGCTAGCATGAGCCTTCTTGGGCCATCGCGGGTCTGCATGGGTCATCATGGGCCAGCATGGGCCAACAGAAATGTTACCAAAATGAAATATTGCAGCAAATCAGATGAGCCACTGACCTCGTGTCCAGTGGGCAGGTCGCGCAGATGGTTGAGCGCCGCGTTGAGGTCGCGCAGCGCGGGCGCCGCCCACAGCGCGGCCGGCAGTGCGCGCAACTTGTTGTTCGACACGTCCAGTAGAGACAGCCCCGGCAGACGGAACAGGAGGGGAGGCAGCTCTTCTAGGCGGTTGTCCTGCGAACAAAACAATTTTGTAATCACTATTCTTTTGGCCTCCCACAAGGTGAGCCGATGACCTGGTGACGGTCGTGGAAATCAGTTTGCCCAGAATCCTGAAAAAGTGCAAAATAACTTTAATTTCGAAAGTCGGTGTTTAATAACGAAGAGACCAAACTATTAAAGAAACACCGACCTCCGAAATTAAAGTTATTTTGCATGTTTTTATTTATTTATTTAAACTTCATGTACAGTAGTGGTACATAGGCGGACTTAATGCATTCTCTACCAGTCAATCTTTGGGTTAAAAAAGAAAACACTGTGGTAGATTTGCACAATAAATAAATAACAAATATTTCAAAATATAATGTGAAATAAATTAAGTACCATATAATAATAAAATACTTATATAAGGTAATATTATAAACTAATAAATATAAAATTATTACGATTAAGAAAACTACATTGAAGTCGGTTATATTTTTTTTGTAAAAAGTTTTTTAAATTCCTTCTGCAAGGAAAGCAATTTTAAAGACGTATTCACGTCAACAAATAACATTCTCATAGAAATCAAGCAAATAAAAAATAGATCTTACCTGAAGATACAGTTCCTGCAGCACAGGTGCTGTGTACAGTTCTGGTCTGACTTTAGGCTTTCTCTTTCGTCTCTTGCCGTCCAGCTCATCCTCGAAGGGATCTTCAGACGTTGGGAGACGTTCCAACTTGTTTTGAGCTGCATTTAAGTACCTGCAGAAGTGGTACAGAATAAACTTTGTTTTACACCAAAATAGTAACAACTTTACAGAAAATTAAATCTATGTTTACAAAGAAGAAGAAGAAGAAAATAAAGAACGGAAGAAAGTACTTTTTTTCTAAAACTCGAATTAACATACGCATGTACGAAATTAATGTCTTTAAGTAAACGAGTCAATGACCTTGTAAGCAGTTGTCGGTGGTTGCATACTAACTACCTACAGTTCATTGGCCTCGCTCAGCTGACGTTTGTAAAATTAATTTCGTAAATGCGTATATTAATTCGAGATTGAAAAAAAGTATTTTGCTTTTCATTTTTATCTTTACAAATCGATAGTGTTTCATGTACCGAATCGACCCTGCGCCGGATTGAAACGACCAAAATTTAACGGTGTATATAAAAGCGAAATACCACTCACTGATTGTGATTGATATCTACACCCTATAAGGAACCTACCTGCCCAATTTTAAATTTGCAGGTGTGAAAATTTCTGAGATTTCGTAATTAATCAGTGAGTGGTATTTCGCTTTTATAAATATAAATAACTTACATTTAACACATAGAAATCACTGTGTACTATGAAATATTTATGTGTCCAAAAGAGAATAGAAATATACATTCTATGAAAATTTCGACTCTCTACCGCTTATGGTTTATGAAATACTCACAGCCTATTGACAAATGGACAGTCAGATAGGCGGACAGACGGACAGCAGAGGCTTAACAGGGTTCCGTTGGCACCCTTCGCGAACCCTAAAAAGTGCATATGATGCAACTGAAAGAACTGGAATAATTTGCCTGCTGCGGTCTTCCCGTCCGATTATAATTTGGGTATCTTCAAGGCTAGAGTGAATAGGCTCTTAATAGTGAAAAGGCTCGCAATAATAAACTAGTGCGCCTCACCATCAACGATTGCATCACTACTCACCATCAGGTGGGATCGCAGTCAAGCACTAGTTTATATAAAATTAAAAAAAAAAAACTCACCGTAAACTCAGCATGGTGAACAACTCTGGTGGTAAGAGTCGAAGTTCATTGTTGGATATATCAAGCCTGGTGAGAGCATGTAAGGCTCCACTGTTGCTGCTCAGTTTGGAGTTCACGCGAAGAGCTGCTTGGCGAAGCCATGACATACTGCAGACAAGAAAGATTTAACCTTATATTAAAGGTATGGTCAACTACACGTAAGTAATATAACTTGCGTTACGAAAATGCCTTGCAAGTTCACGAAATAAAAGCACTAATGAGGGATGCCCCAGTAATTTAAATTTTCTCAAGTTTTGTGCAGGTCAATGTCAAGTTGTATGTTGATAAAAACTATGATTGGCAAGCTTAACGTTTGAAAAGTTAAAAACAGTGTTGGACCTAGTATACTGCCCTGTGTGATAACACAAATTTAAGTCAATTTTCTGCAAGAAACGGTAATATTTTGACACATTTTCAGTTTTTTATTGTTATAAATAGGCAGCCGGACAAAATAACTAAAACAATACACCTAACTCCAATTGTTTCTAATACTTAGATTGCCTAGAATGCGGTTAGACACAGTATCGAAAGCTTCTTAAAATGCAGTTTCTTATGGAAATATGAAGACATTTTTAAAAGTGTTATCCTTATGGTAAGCGATGATGACGAAACTATACTCGAGTATTTTTCGCGATGTTTGATGTTGCGGCAACGCGAAAAATGAGATATATTCCTGAAAACTCACACTGAATATTTCACAAAACTTGTTCCAGGAAATACGTGCTCTTTTTTTAAACGAAGGCGCCACGTCCCCTTAAAATAAAATAGGAAAATAATAATAATGATCACACAATAACATAAATAAAACACGTAATCTGGTTGTATATTCTAACATATTGCGAATAAATAGAACACAGCAAACATAGATCCATTAGGACATAAGTTAGCTGACTCACCTCTACACGGCCCACCGGCTACAGAGACATTTTGTAATACACAAAGTAGGCAAATAAATGTTATTCTGATTCTGATTCTCTTTTTTTAACCCTTAAAACGTCGAAAAACTGTCATCATTTAGAAACTTGATTAAATGCAAGGCTTCTAAATAACTTTTTATATTTTTAATATATGAATATATCATGGAAGGCCAAAGTTCACGTAAAATAGCAGATTTTCAGAGGTCTGTAGTGTATTAGTTATAAACCAATTTATGTTTTAATTTCTAAAGAAGCCTAGATAATATCCACAATATATCTGTGATTCCAAAATATTTGGAGAAAGATGTGTAATAACATCATAATCACGTAAGAGTGGTTGTGTGAAACTGTACCTCGGGCTAGCCGCTTTTAAACATCCACAGTCGGTAGCTAGACAGTCCTCCTACTCCAGATCTTACCGTATAGTAGCCAGTTGCGCTCTCAGCTCCCTCCAGTTGACCATGACAGCAGTAGTGGGACACAGCGCGCTGTAAGTCAGCGCTGAGTCCCCGTCTCGATCGCTGAACAGCGCTTCGGAGATCGTTGATTTATTCAACTTGTAATCAGGGTCCGGGTATGCCTGTAGGGAGATAAAATTTTAATTTAGTTAGTGAAAAAAGAAAAGAAATAAAAATATTTTATTTAGCACGCATGGATACACACACTGTAAAAACCAAATTTATAAAAATTAAGATAAAAACAAGAAGAAAAAATACAGAAACACAGCGGTACAGGTTGCGAAATATTGGTCAGAAAAAAAAAATCAGTTCATCGACACGCAAAAAAGAAGAAGACAGTTTCAAGGGACTGCAGATCTGAGTATATGGTTTTAATTTCAACTTGATAAATGATAAATGATAATGATAAATGAGGATACCTTTACGCGTTCCCGAGATAAAAGGTTTTGACAGACCGACGGACAAAAAATAATCCAAAATCATCCAATGACATCCCCCGCCCTTGGGCGGAGCGGGAGATAATGTCAGACTTTTACTAAAAAACCCACCCCGTTCCTACGTTGCCTTTCATACTGGGCCCGAGCCTTCTTTTCAGAAACCGACCCTTGGCCCCAGTAGGTATTGACCCTGCCTGCCTGCCGTCGACAGCTTGGGTTCGGTCCGGTCTGCTACCGGATGGTCGACCAGCGAGACCCATTGCTCGCCGTCCACTCCTATAAGGTTTCCGTTTTTTTCCTTTTCAAGAACGAAACCCTAAAAAACATACAGCCGAACATACCACCTCGTTCTTTTTGAAGTCGGTTAACAAGACTAATGCAAATTGACGATTGCTTACCTTGGTGGCAAGTAACTTGGCGAGCAGTTCCGTGAGTCCGTGCGTCGCGCATTCTCTGATGGCTCTGCAGTGCGGGTCGGTCGCGCCGTGCTGTAGAAGAATCTCCACGATCTGAACGTTCTTCGCGCGAGCTGCGATGGCCAGGGCTGTCCAGGGGCTATCTCCTGGGAAAAAATAACAAAATACAGCTGTTAGACTTTTTTTTCGATTCCCACACGAAGCAAATATTGTTATGGTCTGTAAGTAAGTGTTCCGGGTCTGGGTGTCTTGTGTTTGCTCCATCGTCGGGCCATTCAAGTATTACGTAAGCAGTCACACCTTTGCTTTGCTTATTTTTGAGACATGAGGGATGGGGTTCTGGATGGTGATTACGTCAGCAGTGCCTATATATATTTTTAGAGTTTTTTTAAGAGAAATGTGGCGTACTCAATTTCAATTAATAAAATCATTGTCCATCTACACTTATTGTAAAAAAATAAGTTTCAACGAAAAAACGTATTTGCTTATAAATTATAATATTAGAGATTGCCAACGCGTCACCGAGGCTCGCCCCGGGCATTGGACTGTTGGGGGGGGCGCGTGCGGTCGCGGGGCGAGGGACACTTGCGCGGCCGCAGCGCCGCCCGGCGAGCAAGTAGTGGAGGCACCTCTGTGACGCGGAGCGCTTGTCCGTTGATATCTCCGGTAACTTTGTTTACGTTCAGGCGATCGTAATTAAGTGTCGGGCCTTCGATTGTTCGCTTTATCTGCCTAGATTAAGTATATTGACTCTTTCTCCTTCTATCTTGCAACTGTCCGCTTGTGCTTGTGCTTAGAACAATATTATAGACTGCTGAGAACTAGTGCCTTCTTATTTGCTTCACC